>BSBN01001021.1:5000000-6250000 GCA_027924645.1 Cunninghamia lanceolata | reverse complement strand
ATCTATTACTCCTTCATTATCATCCTCTTCATGAACATAGTAACAATTCTTTTGGAACCTTGATCTGTTAGGATTTGGCCTTGAAAATATTTCTGGACACCTTGAGGCAAAATGACCAATCTTATTGCATTTAAAACACTTAAAAGGCAATTTCCCTTCATACTTACTGGATCCTCTTGGTAGTCTTTTTGCAATAAGGGCTTCAAGTTGAGCAGTTTCTACTTCTTCTCCTTCTAGGTCTTTTCTTGCTTTTTCATACCATGATAGTTTCCTTGAAGAGTTCTCTCCTAGATCAAACCTTTGTTTCCCTTTTACAGAGGCACTGGATTTGAATGCAGATTTAGTCTTGGGGGTGCATCTCCAAACTCAGTCAATTCAAATGCAGCCAATTTACCAACCAATTGATCTCTTGTGACACTTGAATGGGCTCTGAATTCTTCAATGGCAGCAACCTTGTATTTATAAGAAGCAAGAAGGGATCTGAGAACTTTGCCAATAATTTCATCTTCATCCAAAACTCCACGAGCACATCTAATGCCACAAACAAGCTCATTTACTCTTGGCATATAAGTAGTGATATTTTCATCTTCTCTCATCTTCAGATTTTTGAATTTTCCTTACAGACTCTGTAGCCTTGCACATTTAACATACTTGTCTCCTTCATGCAGAAGCTCCAGTTTCTCCCAAATCTCAAAAATAGTTTATAGGTCAACAACATTTGTTAGCTCTGAATTAGACAAGGCACTTAGAAGAGCTTCTTTAGTCCGTAGATTATTTTCAGCATCTGTGATTTCATTTGCAGTTTTCGGGCCATTCTATGGAGGAGTATACTTCATTGAAGACATGGTCTAGTACTACATTCCCATACATTGCAAGTGACATTGTATGTGACTTTTCCAAAGATTAAAATTGGTTCCATCAAACTTTGGGCTATCCTTCTTGTAGGACGACATCTTGTATCTCCTCAAGCGGTTAAGCTTTTTTTTGAGGAACTTAGCTCTGATACCAATTGTTAGATTTAGGGTAGACAACTGACAGGGGGGAATCGGTTGTCCAAAACTTTCTTATAATTAAGCACTTAAATCCACTTTGTAATTCAATAGCATAATGATAAATCAATCATGGAAACACAATGCATTAAATTAAGAGCAGAAACACATTAACACACAAGACACCAAGATTTTGACGTGGAAAACCTGGTTAATGGAAAAACCATGGGGTGATTAACCCAAGATTGTATTCTTTGTTAGAAGAATAGAAAAAACAAAATGACACATGCCAATTTAGGCTCACTGCCCGAGCACACTGCTCATAAGAGGCCCACTACCTACAAGAGACACACTGTCTACAAAATAATAAGTATCACATACTTGAACTGGAGAATAGCATCTTCACCATGCTTGAGTCAGTTCCATTTAAGCCCAATACTTCTGCTCTATCTTTCGCTCTTCTCCTCGCTACCACACTCTCATCTCCACAAGATACCCTTTGAAATGACTTTACAATCCCTTATTTATACAAGACATTGACTTAGGAATAATCATCTAAGTCGACAAACATTACAGAGCAAATACATAAATACATCATGACTAATTAAAAAAGGCTTCACGCGGATTAGCACACTATTGGCCACATAGATCTGAGACTTCAATCTTCATTTGGGAACACTCCAATCTTCACACAACATCTTCAAGATCATCCACAGGATGTATATCTCATCCAGTCGGCCAAACTTAGGAAGAACACCATCATCCAGAAATTATTCTTCAATTGCAAGATCAAACTCTAATGCGGATCACCAACACAAATTGGACATGATCCAAAGGCCTCGACAAGCTAGCTTGAATCATCAAGAGCATCCACACTACATCTGTTTACTGAAATCCTTCTCTCCTTCATCTGGAACCTCGAGAACACATTCTGTTATCACTGTCACAATTGAATAGATGCTTATGGACCTGTAGTCCATGAACCAATTGAGTTGTCAATTCACATTGACTTCCTATACACACCCTCAAATCTGCAGAATAGGATATTGCATTTTCGGATCTCACCGGACCTATCTGTGTTACTCTATCACCTCTGAACACTTGCTGGAACTGATTTTACTTGAGTAGCCACAACTTCTTCAGATCATCATGCAGACCTCTGAAATCTTTACTGGATCATCTTAAGACACATATCTACAAACCCTTTGAACTGCATCCTTTGATCTTCATCTTAGCTAGGATATTTAGCTCACTGTCTTTACTATTCTTCTCTATTCCTGAGTAGAACTAATTTTCTCAATATCCTTAGCACACAGCTCATCCAATCCTTATCATCAATGCAACATGAGTATGTTGACATCAATGACAACACTGGTTAGGCCCATACTTGCAACATATTTTAACTATTAAAGCTTTTCATGGAGGAAATTAAATTTAAATCTTTCCAATGGGTGATTATTTTTCAAAGAGTATTTTACATCGAGTGAAAGGTAAAATTTCTAGTAGAGGAAGATTATCATTAGAATTAATTTTCACAGAGAACACAAAGATAAGGATTTAAAGTTAAATTATTTTAATTTGTCGAAGGCAATTAATTAAAATAAAATGAAGAGTTGTACTGGACAAATATATGAAGGGTTGTAACCCTAAAATCACAAACTATATATGCCAGATGAAATCAAAGGGAATCATCATCATGAGTAGTAGGTTAGGAAATCATCAAGTGAATAAGAAGCAACCGAGCATCAAGCATTAGTTTTAAGAATAAAATATCACAATGAACACTTTATATACATTATAAAAATCTTTTGGAGCAATTGGAGGAGGAATTTCTATTTGATGTCTAATCTATATGGTGATCAATTATTTGTAAATATTCATTTATGTGTTACTTGTGCTGTCTCTAGAATGATTTTCCATTGTTATTTAAATTAATGTATCAAGGATATTTTTAATTTATTGGGGCACATTTGCTGCTTTCGTGTGATCAATTTGACTGGTTTCTACAAGAAGTTAATTTAAGTCCTTCTAGGTGGTTCATGTTCATTGGTCTCTCCCATGAGTTAAAACCATTTAAACAAATGATCTTGGTTAGGTTTCCTTCTCACCAGAATTAAAATTCCTTTTAGTTGTTCACAGTAACCTAGGAAATACCATTGGGATTAATAAGAAGAGCACAAGTAACCTACATCCTTGCATGTTTATACAAGGTATAAACATATGAAAAGTGCCAAATAATTTGAATTAAGCCAAGAAGGAGGACATATTTATCATACAAATCCTGACTCCGTTGCCCAAATCAATAAAACACTGGTTATTTTAACAACATTTTAAAACCTTATTTACATTTTTGAATCTCAAACATTAGCATTAGAAATAATCATCACACTATATCTACTTCACACCTATTTGCCATCGTGAAGGTCAAATTAAGTCTACACTAATTATTAAGGAATACCCACCTAGGTCTAGCAGAACCTAAAGTGAAGAAGGTATTATCCTTGTGCCTGTTAGACAAAAGAGTGAAGAGAGCTTGGCAACCTCTTAAGGTGCAAAAACCTATGTTTTGAGACCTAATGGAATTGACGACTCTGTTGGGGACTAATCCAGAATCTGGTTAAAGATCATCTCATTACACAGTCAGTGAAGTTTTAAAATTCAAATACAAAAAGGTAACTCTACTGGCAAGAAGAACCTAGAAAGAAGAAAATTTTCCTCTTCTCACAAGAACTCTAAAACTAAAATTGATGAAAAATGAAAAAACCACATACCCCTTTAGATGCCTTCTTTACCCTGAAAAGACATGAAGGAGAATCTGGATACTCTCTATTCAATATGATGGTGGATATCTATATGTAGATACCTTTTAATCTCACACCTGATGAATCCTTATGCATTCAAATGTTTATGTTAGCATATGAACCTATGTCAATTTATTGGCCTGAATCACTAAAACCAGTTACTCTAGACCAAGTGGGTAAATTGATTCCTATCATAGAAAGGAAAAGGTATGAAGATGCTATCAATATTGAATCCAATGACAACAAATATGAAGAGACCGATCAAACAATGTAGCCATTATATGAGACATATGATTTTGCACAAGGCCTGGAGCCCCAGCATATTTCAGAACATAAGAGTAGTCGTCAAAAATTGGATGTTCCTTTTGTCCCAGCCCACCCATCTCAATGCCCAAATTAACAGCTTGAGAAAAAAGAAGTGTGCACATCAGAAAATAATTTTCAAATTTATTCAAACCCATTAAATAATGAAATAACAAAAGGAGAAAAAATGAAATTCTGCCAGGGTGTTTTAGAAAATAAATTTTATGTGTGTTCAAATCCATGTTATCATGAGGATGTAATATTTCCAGACAATCAAAATGCTGCACCAACTCATGAGGGAAATGAATATATACAAAATGATAGCTCCATAAATGAAGGGAAATAAAATGATAAAATGAGCACATTTGGGTATTGTGATGATGGTGAAGAGAACTATGAGCACTCTCATTTTCCAGATCATCCAGAAGATCAATTCACAATACATGATAGTAAGAAGAATAATGAAAAAAGTTACACTAAAGAGGGATCCTCTTCATGTAGCAAAGATGTATCGCATGGAGATGAGATTGTTTAGATTATACCTAACTTCCAGATGCATGATGATGAAGAAAACATTTGCAACATTAAGCATGGAAAATTGATCAATGATATGAATGCATTCAATCAAATAAATTTTAAAAATACTGGCAAATCAGCTTCACTACAACGTGATGAGAATCAGATTTTTGACTGAGGAAAATATATGTTTTTCTTTTTATGGTGTGGCTTTTCAAACCATATCATTTTAGGGAAAAAAGTAATGTTTGGACTCTATTGCCCAATGGGGTAGGCACTAGTCTACTCCCCAGAGATCTGGGATCTTGCTATGCCCACAAGGGGCATACATCCCCAGACAGAGCCACTATTGGGACCTAAAGTTTTCTACCAATTTTTGCAAAAAAATTAGGTTCCCATGATGTAAAATTTGACAACAGCACTGCAAATACTACAAGAGGTAAAGAAACAACAGGAGTATGCTAGTTATTGGAAAATAATGGAGGTTTATTTCAATGTCCAAAACCTGATGGGAAAGAGAGTTAACTATGCATGCCGGTCTGTGATCTCTCTTGATCCTTACTTGAAAGTAAATGAGATTGGAATTCCCCCATATTTTGCAGTTTGGCTTACATATCCAGAGAAAGTTATTCATTGGAATGTTGACAAAGCAAGGAAGTTTGTGCGAAATGGGCCTCATCTTTATCTTGGAGCAGCACATTTTGAGGATGAACAAGGAATAGTCCATTTATTTAGTCTTACAACATATATCAAAGACAAAAGAAAACCCTAAAAGTCTAATATCGGAGAGACTTACTATATCAGAGTGAGTTTTTTAGATTACCCCAACTAGTTGAGTTACTCCGATGAGGGAGACAGTTTGAAAATGCATGAAGCTTTTAAGAAATGTTTCATTTGTTGGTTGCCCAATATTCTTATGAATACTATGCTAAATGGTGCTACTATCATGGATAATAAATTACTTCTGATTGCAAAGAATGAGAGGTGTCCTCAACCTCAAACTTCTGATCACCTTGCTGCTATGGAGATAATGTGCCTTCAGCATATTATTATTCTACAAAACAAAATTGACTTGAACTAGGGGAATTTGTAAAGCTATTATAGAAAGCAAGAAGTGAGGCAGGTGCAGCCTTTGAAAATGATGGTGTTTATTTATCCAGAGGAGGAATCAAAAAACTTTTGGAGGAAGTACCATTATCTGCTTTGAATCATGATCTAAGAAGGGCAATGGGAGATACTACTATTGTACCTACTACATCTATAGGTAAACACCAGGATTCAGATGGAGCATCCAATCACTGAAATGATTTCATCTACTAATTTAATTGAGGAACATATTCATTAGTTTCCAGTTTTCATTGATTTGGTAAGTAGCTCAAACACCATTGCACTGTCACTTTTAAAGGCAATTATTAGGAGGAAGCTCATGGTTCTTGATCTTTATGATTTGATAACTAGAGTTGCACATCTAATGGTCACTAGTTACCTCATTCTACAACTAGTGCTTTAGGTGTAGAGGGTTCTAGTGATGCATCATTAGAGTTAGGAGCATCAATCCTAATTACTTTTCTCAACTCCTGCTTGATGCATTTAATGACATTAGAGAAGGTCTCCTCATCAGTTAACCATGCTCCTACCAAGCATCCAGTCTATTCAAGTCTTTTCATTCTTAAGGCTCGCTCCCTCAAGACCTTAAGGTAACGTCTATTTTAGTCACCTTCTATCTAGGTGTTGTTCTTATTCTTACCATTCTGGCATAAGAACATCTAAGCATTAACAACCATTAATGTTGGATAAAGAAAATCATTGTGTAGTGAGCTCATATGTCCATGTATTGAACTCGATAGCTCTGATACCATATGTAGCATCACTTTCCATAATGCACAAGATTTAACATAAATATGCATTTTAATCAGGAGATTTAGTTATCAATATGATTATACAAATCAAAATTTTAACCATAATGATTCATTATCATTTCATCAATTAAGCATGTCATTCAAACATAATATAACAAAGCTTATAATACAATAATCATTTACATATCTTTAGTGAGTAACCATCACTAATAATGTACAGTTTATGCCCAAGGCATCATGAATCAATTTATACATTACAATAGACCAACTGGTCATAAAATACAAATACTGTATCTGGAAGCAATGACATCTATCTCTATAATCCTTGACTTCTCTCATGGTTGGGAAGGAGAGTATCATCCTGATGATTTTCCACCAACAATGGACTTGCAGTCCCCCACTCAACTTCCTAACTAGAAGTGGCCCTACCCTTGACGGAAAGGTTAGATATTAGGAACCATTAGGTTAGCCATCTGAGTATCTGGTGTTGTTTCCTTCCTAATATCTCATGGTCACACAACTATAGATCCACTCTACTAGAGACACTAGGCCATCTACAACATTGTGGAGCGATAATGCATCTAGAGATGGGTGCATTAATTTGGCCAAAGATTTACATACATATACATTACACAAGGAATGTCATCATATGTCCACCACCCTGACTCGACTTATAAGTTGTCATGTCCTACATTATGCTTAATGCGACCTCTCTAGGTCTAGTAAAATGTGAATTTAGTTCAATTCATAGTCCAATACTAGGACAATTGACTCCTATCTAGGAGTTCATCAAATGTAGTAGGTTACTTTCGTAACAAGGAACCTGTGACTGCTCGTCACCCTATTCTATTTTCCAACATGACAATAGCCAAAACAAGTAGATTGCATTCACAACAAAGAACCTATGACTCCTCATCACCCTGTTCCCTCTTCCAAAATATCAATAGTCAAAAACAAGTTTTCCAACTTCTGACCTTCCTAGATTCACAATTTCATGTTGACCTATCCCAAGGTTTACATTCAAAATCATTACAATTAAGAATTATATCATAATAGTCTACTATGATGGTCTTACTAAAAAGACTCTATCTCAAGTATTCTTGTGAGTTTTAATATCTTATATCGCATTTGTTAAGTATGGCCATTCAAAAGAGATGGCTTCCATTTACATTGAACTGCAAGAGTTTCATACTAATCTTAGTATTCATTCTCATAAGTATATAATTATCTAAGAGAAATAGTACCTCCAGCAAACCTGGTAGGAACTTAATGATTCCTACAAGGCAATACAACTTACCTCTTATTTAGTTTCTCCTTGTTCAACCAAGAATCAACACATCTTTTAAATTCCTAATATGCATCATAGTTATCATAATAACTATTATTAACAATCAAGCACTGTTATATGGAATCTATGACTCCACGTCACCTTATTCCCATACTTTCATAATAACAAAAGTTTAATCATGTTTTCAACTCATTACCTAACCCGGTTGATGAACACATCATTGTAGGAGTACAATCAACACTGAGAGGGGGGGTGAATCAGTGTTGTGTGAATTCTCAAATCTTTTTACACACTTTAACTTTCAAAGCACAAGGAGAGAAAGATAGCATTGATCTGTCAAATACATATGCACATGATTCTGAATACAGAAAGAGAACAAAACTTCATAAGTAAATCATACACACACAAAGAAGATTATGACACAAGAATTGCATGAGTGGAAAACCCTCCAGGGGTAGAAAAACCACTCTAAACTGCCTCACTGGCTTAACTGATCAAACATGCCTCACTGGCTACAAAGTGTCTCACTGACAAATGTTAAGGTCTCACTGACCTACAAGCCTCACTGGCATACTGTTTAGAAGCACCAGCTTCAAGGAGCACCAACCCCTATTACAGAACAAACTGAAAACACAAATTCAGAGGGTTTCTCTGTTTCAATACATAACATTTATTCTCTCTCATGTGTCTGTCAAATGATCATTTTAAATTATATACAAACTCAGATATTTCAATCCTATATCATGATCCACTCTACAACATCAACACTGCTTGATTCTCAACAACACTGCTTGATTCTCAACAACACTTCACAACACTGTATGTTTCATCTCTATCCTTCTTAATTCACACATCAATGCACCTAAAAAAAACAACTTTATATAAGTTGAATATCTTTTCACCTTTCCTCTTCTGTATGAACATTTTCATCTTCTCTCAACGAAGATCCTGCAAACAAAAACTTTTCACCTTCTCTCTGCAATTTTTCTTATTTCAAAAATCAATCTCTTGAAATAAAAAATATTATTTCTCTGTCCATTTTAGAACCCTTTCATATTATTTGACATCTCAAATTATCCCTTGCAAAAATATGTAAATCTTCTTCAAAAATTTGGATATTAGTCACTTACTCTGCACAGACAAATCATCTAAAACAATAATTAAGAAAAATCTTTAAATTGAAATAAGATTTTTCAATTTGCTCTTGAAAGAGAAAAATAAAATCTCTTTCTGATCTCCATGTGCAAGAAGTCAAACCCCTTCATTTAATCCTGCAAAGAAAATATATTCTCTGTATAAACAAAATCTCTTTATATTCCTTCGAAGATGACTCTTCAATCTCTTCAATAGCTCTAAATTCTCTGCAACATTATTGATAAGATCATTTCATATTCTCTAACATTTCAATCAGGACCTAGACCTGTAGGAGAAAAATAAAATCTCTTTGAATATTTAGTCTTTTCATTTTTATCTCCTTCTCTGCAAATCCTGCATTCAAATTCTTTATCCAATCTGCCTTTCAAAAAGAAAATCACCTCAAAATAATCCTTTTAAAAAAATAATCTCCAATCTCAAAAAAAATCTCCTAAAAAAATTAGTCCTTAGAAAACTTCATCCTCTTAAAAATCTCTTCATAAAGATAATAAAATTCTCCTTATTAAAAAACTCCTTAAAAAAAGGACCGACCAAAAATATTAGAAGGAAATTACTTAAGTTTTAAAAAGGAAATTCTATCTTTGATTTCGGGCTTCAAAGAAAAGATTCTAAATACTTTTGAAAGTTTCAAGGAAAGCCTTTTCCTTTTTCCTTAATGCATAAACTTCCAAAACCCGTGTGACTTTTGGCGGTGGTATGTTAAAATTTAAACATAATGAGAGCCCGCCCATTTGCTCCATCGGTGATAATAAAGTTTTTAACTTTAAAAACAAAAACTTTACATTTGAATGCACCGTGGGCCCTTCACAATATAAAGCATTTTCAATGCTTTCTTTTTAAATCTCGCTCCACATATCACTTAAAGACAGATGCTTTAAGGAAGGGCCGGTCACCATCATGTGATGGTAGCCCTCTAACAGGTCACTTTAAGTGACTTTGACTTACCATTGCAGGTCAACTCATTGATATAACATAAAGAGCATTTGGTATGTGATAGGCTTGGAAGGAATGAAGAACTTAGTTTAGGATAGATAGACAATCAAAGACTTAGATAATAATGACCTCAAGAAAAATATGGAGAACTAAGATAAGGATATCAATTAGTCCAATTCAAGTGACCTCTACACCTGCTGTCCAAATAAACCTTAACCAATAGGCCTTTTTATTATGCTTTGAAGAATGCTTTGATGATTTGAAGACTTCCAGTTTGTGACATCATCTTGTCAAGACTTATATCAATCTTTTAACATTAGTGAAGAAAGCTTCTGATAAAGAACCACTATGCCAATGAAGCACTCCTTGAGAGTGAGTTGATTTACTGATGTTCTTGTTTAACCTTCATGGAGATTTCAACCTATCAACAATGTCATCCTTGTCATGCTGCCACTATTCATATTACAAACAACTGTCATGAGATGATCACATCAAGAACTACTAAACAAACAAGTCCTTCACTTTAGTTACACACTGACACACTGAAGATCCACAGAAGACAAATTGTGAACAAGGATTTTATCACACTGACCAAGCATACTGAACAAGCTATGATATAACAACTCCTGTCAACAACTTCACAAGAACATTTGAAGCATCAACCTCTTGCACTTACCTTCTGCAAGACCTTTTTGACATCAATGACAATCTGACACCATCAATCGTAGCCTTATCTCAAGGTTTACTTAGTCTCAAAGGACTTGTGACTTCATGCTACTATGTTCCCTCTTTCAGTCAAGATTAAAAATCACGAGTGTGATACCCTAGGCATAACATGCCTTAACAAATGGAATGGTTTCATAATGAATGATAGCTCAAGTTACTCTTATGAGCTTTTTAGTGATAAAAACTACCCCTATTTGTTTACTCATAAGTAAAGTAAAGGGATTATAACTTGTAAAAATAACCTTATAGGTCTTAATTATCAAACATAGACAAATCTATATTAATATTTTAGCAAACAATAAGCTGCTATGTGATAAGACTATGATCTTTGCTGATCATACCACCTCCTTAATCAAGGATAAACAAGTACAATCTTGAATGTTTTAATAACCCTTTTTATAATCCACCGTTGAGTTTTCATGCAAGATAAGCTTATATATAGTTTGTGTGTTGTAAACATAATGAGGTTTTAGTGCCATTTCAGCCATCTCCACAATCATGGTGGCTATATGATTCAGTTACAAATTAAATCATTAGCTAGAATTGCTACTAGGCATTCAACATTTTATAATCCGTGAGCACCTTAGGCTCTAACTACGTCACTATACGATGAGTGCATAGTATATTTTGTTCAAATGCTTAGCCATAATAGCTTCGAGCTTCAGCTACCATGAGGTGTAACATCCATTATAGCTTGGTCTAAAGACCTTGAGAAGAGATGCAGTAAGGAGTATAACTCCATACAGCTTGGCCATATGGCCTTGAGCTAGTGTCACAATAAAAACATAATGCAATTGTAGCTCGGCTATAAAGCCTTGAGCTTAGTCTCAACAAAAGATTATAGTGTATCATAGCTCAGTCATACAGCCTTGAGCTTTGTTTCAATAAAAAATTACATTGTAAGATAGTTCGACCATAAAGCCTCAGGCCTAGTTTTAATAAAGATTATAACATGATATGGTTTGGCCATAAGGCCTTGAACCTCTAAAAAGAATAATTTCTTAATGCAAAATGAGCTCGGTCATAACGACCTTGAGCTACAATTAAATAGATAATATCAAAGGATATGGCCATGACCTCATAGGCCTCGTGCCACTGTGATAAATGTAAAGTAAGATTCATAATACCATATGCACACAGTGGAAGTTTAAAATAGTTAATACTTAATAAATCAACTGTAAATGGGATAGCATCCACCATATTACCTAGACAAGTCTTTTTTTAATGCAATGCAAAACTAGTCTAGATTCCATTCTAGTTGCTCTAGTTTCTTTTCTTCTCGAGCTACCTAGAAATCTTCACTACCCCAAAGACAAAACTCTCCCCCAAAATAAAACTTCCTTTAGTCGAATGGTGTCCTTCAAAAATGATAACTAAACTTGTTATCAAGCTTTCTTGGCTTGCCGATTTAGGTGGGTAACTACCACCCCACTTGGCCAACTTTCTCATGATGAGGATACTACAAGGTGACATGCGCCTATGAGGGTAAGTGCAAGAAGATGGGTTCACTTTTAGAGTAAGAAATCTAAGGAAAAAATTTTTAGAAGGAACAAATTTGGCAATATGGCTGATTATTTTTTTCTCCAATTTTTTGGATGAAATTAAAACCCATTACAAATGACAATGTCTATTTTTCAAATATGTAATTTTTGTAATTTTTTAACATATTTTTCTATTTATTAGTTAATTTTTAAACAAAAAACAACTCTGATTTCTAGAAGGACCGATTTTTGGCAATATGGCTGATGAATTTTTTTTAGAATTTTTGGATGACATTAAAACCCATTATAAATGACAAATTCTACTTTTCAAATATGTATTTTTTAATTAATTTTTAAATGAAAATCCCCATAAATTTGAAATGACATATATTACTTTTTTTTTAATAACTTTTGATTTCGACTATTTTTTGAAAAGCAATTTATGTTTGACTTATATAGACACCATTCTATACATGATGGAAAAAACAATTTTCATTTTACGATTAGTTTAGCTCAAATTATGTTGGTTGTACATGAGGGGTTTTAAAAACACTAATTAGGGCTAGAAAAAAATTAATAAAAAATATATATTTAGCAAAAAGTTACAAGAAAATATCCTAACCAAACTTCAACATCCTATGCATCTTTCCACAAAAGGAATTAGAAAAATACCTCCATTTAGGTCAAATTATGTTGGCCATACACATGCATGCTTTAGCTAAAACAAGGGATTTTTAAAAACCACTTTTGGTACATCCTATAGAAAACCAAATTTTATCATTTGGGTATTAGAAAAAATTACATTTTTAAAAACTAGAAACAAAATCCATTTCATATTTTTACATCATATTAATATTCTATATGCAAGTGCTTCAAATTTTCACACCAAGTATGACAAAATTTAAAAAATAGGAAAAACACTTCCACTTTTTGGCCAAAAAGTGAACTCATCTTCTTGCACTTACACATGAAGGGTAGGATCAAGCTCTCATTCGATCGAAAAAACCAACTATTAACAAAATTAACAATTTGATAATATAGAATAGTAGGCTTTACAAAATTCACAACATTATTGTTTTCAACCTCTAAAGAGGTTCCCTCTTATAGACATATGTTAAGGGTTAAATAATAGTATATATAGTATTAAAGATTATCATTAAAGAAATGAAATCAAAAGACAATATACAACAAGATTGTCGGTTCTCAAGGTCGAGTAATACTCCCCCTAAATCAACTATATCCCTTAGTCGAATGACTAGGAAATAATATCCCCATATACAAATAGGATAACAAGATATCTCTTCGTCTCTTAACACAACTATCCTCGACTTGTGATGATGTTCCAAGAACATCGTCTAGTCATCATTTCTTGTCATGATAGCACCATCGAAAAAATGACTCACAAAGAACATGATTATTAAGAAGGAAGACATGACTCATGACAACTTATGAAGGGATTTTGAAGGACATAGAAGTTGATACTCAGATGACTAATCAACCTTGTTTTCTCAATAACTAACCCTTCCTCCAGGATGATACTCTCCTTCCTTCTCCAGAGGATGTTACATTTTCTTGTTCACACTCAGGACCACAAAACCATGGGATTAATTCAAGGAGATGGGGGACCAAAAAGTTGCACCATCTCTAAAATTAAAGCAAAACATGAGCGCGCTATAACACACTCGCATTTTGCTTTACATAAAAGCAAAAAAAAAACCATTTCTGCTCACTCACACCACAACCATTTCTCCTCACAGCAGCAAAGAAAATAGGAAAGAACACAATCACATTGAAGAAAAGTTATTGAATCAAGTGTAATAGAGAAACCAACAAATTCACAATGTCACCTCGCCACGAAAGACATGATCGTGCAAATTTGGAGGCTCTAATACAGGAAGAAGGTAGGGTTTTACTAATTTTGTTAGTTTGAGAATAATTTTTGAGTTTTGCAATGTTTGATTTATTTTTATATTGCATTTACAGTTATTGGAGAAAGAGAAAACCTAAATCCAGCTGAGGAGGGTGAAAACAACCCCCAAAACCCTCCAAACTCTCAAAACCCACCTTCACCTCCTTTTCATGTAAGGGATAATCAAGAACACTACCTAGGGATAATAGAAGAAAATGAGAAATATTTTCAAACTATTATTCAAACCCTAAACAATCCAAGTGGAACCACTGATCGTAGGAGGGCACTTGGAAAATCACTATAGGAGATTGTTTCCCACATGGAATTGGTGACAAAACAAATCACCGAATTTCAAGACTATAGGGAGAGGAGCTGGCAATATTATGCCGATAAGTTGTCACATGAACAAGTCAAGAATGAAAAAATTACAAAATCTCAATTATGTACACAATTTATTAATCCCAAAACTGGCCAAAGATTAGAAGAAAGTTGCAAATGGTTTCCTATACATTGGTGTAGGAATGAAGAAATATCCCAAAACTTTTGGGATAGATGGTACATGGTCTTCGATGAGTGCCCATGAAACAATGATGAGGTACCACAATATTTCTTGAGGAAACTCTATTTCAAGTTTGTCCTCAACAAGATTCTGAATTATTTTGACATTCATGAGTTCCAAGGTATAGGTGGTGGCTCTACCCAAGATAGACTCGGGGCTCAGTGAGATGAAGACCATGTGTCTATACCTTGAGCGAGGCCAGAACGTAGGTCACTCCCTTTGGCTTTGAAGGAGAGTGTTGAGCTGGAGACTTTACATTCATTGACTACTCTCACCCAAACTCTATCACAGCATGCCAATGATCTTACCTAGGCTAATGAGGGTGAGAGTAGTAGGCGTCATGTGTCCCCAAATTTGTGCAGTACATGTGGGAACCTATGTGATTATGGGACACAAGAGGCACTATAGGACTCTGTGACATAGGGGCAAGACATATTGGATGATCTTGTTCTCAGTGATGATCTCTTACAGCATACATTTGGTATTGACTCTCAAGTAATTTGTTACAATTTTCATCTTAATTTAGTATATTATTATTTGAAATTTATAATTAATTTTATATGATTATCTATATTATAAGTCAAAAATAATGTATGTAATTATTTGCACAATGAAATTCCTAGGTCAGAGTCTTCATCCTACCTCCATTAGCCATCCATTAGCGGGTTATGAGAGGAGGTCAAGTTAGTAGGTATGTAATTTATCACATAATTATAATTATTGTATATATGTCAATGGTAATGTTATTTTGTGACAATTTGATGATTTCAACAGTCACTAACACCTACACGGTTTCCTTGGTCCCCTGGACACCAAACCACCACTTTTACATAGGTAAATTTAACCATTTCTAATCATTATGCATTTTTAAAATAATGTTATGTATTTATTTTGTTTGAATAATCTTGAACTTTATTTTCAGATGTTGAATATGGAGACTCCTCATGTTCGTGAGTCAGCACATAGAGGCATTGATGTAGCCATAATGTCTACAAATCCTTTGACCAAGGTATGAGCCAATAACATGAAAATGTCATAATTTTGTATATCTTGTTTTATCTCATGTCATTTGATGTACATAAATGATAATTATGTTTAGTCAATTTTGCTTCTTGATGCTTCTTACAGTAGGTCAAAACTCTAGTCCATCCAACTACGGATGAAGAGAGAGACAAGATGATGGAGAGTGATCATCAGTTGATGTTAAGTGATCAATTACATATGTGAGGTTATTTATTTCATATATTTTCTATACTAATGTGCATATTATTTGTTTGTATTAATAGGTGCAGCTGGATAAACTTTATTTGAAGAGGTCTACTCGATGGCAGAGAGAGGATGTGTCATTGACTAGCTCTCCATCTTCACAGTCAAAGAAGGGCCACTGATTATTTCCTAAAAGTCCATAGGAAACTAGTTTTTGGGACATTTTTTGTATGCCTCGATGGCTTTGTATACATATGTTTGTATGTTAATCTGATGTATATTTTTGTATGGCTTTGTTTGGACATGCCTATATGGATTTTTATATAAACTAGATGTTATGTTCATGATATTATTTATATGATAGTTTATATTAAATATTTAATATGATAATCAATTATTCTTATAAGAATTTGGTTTTACAAGTGCCTATTGTATTTGCTTGAAATTTTATAAATCATTTTCAAATAATCCATTTTGTGCATATCTTGCAATCATTGAATTATGTGGGACTGTGCATTTCATTGAGGCATCATTTCAAATAGTTCACGTGCCTTGTCTATGCTTCAATACTTTTTATATATGTCTACAAGGGCAACTTTGCAAATACAATACATGTGACAAAATTCCTATATCATTTATGCTTTGATGGTTGTCCACACATGTTCTCTAGATCCTATTATAGCATAGGCAAGGAGGAAGTTAGTTAAGGTTGTGCAATTTGGTTTTAGATGTGCCAAAACTTACATAAATGGTTGAAATTTATTTTTGTGAATTTGCTTGAGAGTTTTAAAAGCCTTATGAAAAATCCATTTTGTGCATATCTTGCAATCATTGCATTCCATGAGACAACATTTCTTTGAGGCATCGTGTCAAATAGTTCATGTTCGTTGTATATGCTTCCACACAAGTTGCATACATTTCTTGCAGGGTAGTACTTACAACTACAACATTTGACAAAATTTCTATATCCTTTATGCTTTGATGGATGTCTATACCATGCTCCAAACATACCATTTCTAAGGTTTTGGAATTTGGCTTTACACTTGCCAATTGCATTTTCTTGGAACTTTCTAAAGGCTTATCAAAAAATCCATTTTGTTCATATCTTGCAATCATTGTATTCCATGAGGTGGCATTTATTTGATGCATCATGCCAAACAATTCACGTGCCTTGTCTATGCTTCCACACTTTGCATACATGTCTTTGAGGGCAGTTGTAACTACAACATCTAACAAAATTCCCATATGTTTTATCCTTTTGATGGATGTCCATTTTGGCATAAGCAAGGAGGATACTTGCTAAGGTTGTGGAATTTTGCTTTACACTCGCCAATCACATTTTCTTGAAAGTTTCTAATGCCTTATCCAAAAATCCATTTTGTTCATATCTTGCAATCATTGCATTCAATGAGGTGACATTTCTTTGGGGCATCATGCCAAACAATTCACATGCCTTGTCTATGCTTCTACACTTTGCATACATGTCTACAAGGGCAACTACAATTACAACATGCGACAAATTTTCTATATCCTTTATGCTTTAATGGATATCGATAAGTCATTCCAAACATTCTATATTGGTCTACAGATAGGGAGGATGTTGGCAAAGGTTGTGGAATTTGGCTTTACATGTGCCAACTACATTTACTTGAAAGTTTCTAAAGTCTTTTCAACAAATCCATTTTGTGCATATCTTGCAATCATTGCATTCCATGAGACAACATTTCTTTGAGGCATCATGTCAAACAATTCATGTTCGTCAAGTATATGCTTCCACACTTTGCATACATGTCTTGTAGGGTACTTACAACTACAACATTTGACAAAATTCCTATATGCTTTACGCTTTGATGGATGTCTATACCGTGTTCCAAAGATACCATTTCAAAGGTATTGGAATTTGGATTTACACCTGCCAATTTCATTTGCTTGAATGTTTCCAAAGCCTTATCAAAAAATCCATTTTGTTCATATCTTGCAATTATTGCATTCAATGAGGCGACATTTCTTTGGGGCATCATGCCAAATAGTTCACGTGCCTTGTCTATGCTTCCACACTTTGCATACATGTCTACAAGGGTAGCTGCAATTACAAAATTCCTTATAAATGATGATGATGAGCCTCATCATGATTATTCTATTTCTTCACATCCAAATGCACAAATATCATGCACCTCCCCTTGTGGTGAAAGACTAGCTTGATTTATACCCATTTTATCAACTAAATCTGCAACTTGTTCTTAATGTTCATGGCTATTGTAGGTTTGATTGAATTTATTTTTATGATGCCCAGGTTGTCCTAGACATGCATAAGCTTCATAACTTTTGAAAAATCAATCTGTAGTTCATTTTCTTGACCCATGAAAAAAGTTATAACCGATGTCCCAACGTCTAGAGGAAGGCATGTGAAGACAACAATCATGACTTGAATGAAGCCCTTTGCGAGTAGTTTCAAATTGTGCATGGAGTTTACCTTCTTGGACCATGGTAGATGTTTCCATGATTATTTTTAAGCTTCAAACCCCCATGATGACAATCCCCCATATAGTCAATCAAGGTAACCACCATCATGTAGTAACAAAGGACAATTAGGAAATTTTGAAATATTGTTGTGTCATGCATACAAATCATCATGAGTAGGTGTATAAGGAATGTCCTAGCCCAAGACACTAAAGAAGACTATTAAAATGATGAAAGACCATGTTGAGACAGTCATGATGTCAAGGCATGAAGGGCTGAAACAAGGTGGAAACATGATGAATTTGGAGTCTCTTTGATTGAACTAACTAATAGACATGCATGGATACAATGGTCAATGATGATAGAAAAATATGTTAAAACTAAAAATAGATGATCACATGGATATTTTACCTAATTTCTTAGCCTTATATGTTACTGCTACACCATTTTCAAGGTTCTAGTTAGTTGGATTAGTAAGAGGAAACCATGGAAAGGCCTTGAAAATATTTGAGTGATGAAAGAAATAGAAGCTATGATGTAGAATAATGGATGTACAAATTTCTCCCAACTCAAGATTAGCCTTGTTAAACATCATATTATTGTTTTATGCATGAGGAAGCATAAAATGGGTGTAGCCCTTAAGATCCCTAAGATGAAAAAACTGCCAAACTTTGACGAAGCAGTTCTTCGAATTCATGGCAGCTGCGAATATTCTATTTGGACCTATAGGTGCATGTAGGGTCGATCCACAATAACCTCTCTCAATTTTTTTCAACTCTAGTATATTTGACCGTGTCAGAATCAAACATATTCTTACAAAATGCTTTAGTTTCATGCAGTGGAAAGGTGCTAGGAGTGACATTTTGCATTCCATAGCGCGTGGGGCTGAATGGACTTCGCCAACACATCAAGGAACGTGGGTAAATGCCAAGGGAGGTCTTATTTCATGTGCCAAGAACCACAGTCATTCGAGGCAGTAGGCTACCGGTAAAGTCCCTTAAGATCCCTAAGACAAAAAAACTGCCAAACTTTGATGGGGTAGTTCTTGAAATTCATGGCAGATGGGAACATTTTGTTTCAACTTATAGGTGCATGTGGAGTCCATCTACAATAACTACTCTCGGTTTCATTCAACTCCTATCTATTTGACTGTGTCAGAATCAAACGCATTCTTGCAAAATGTTTCAGTTTCATGCAGTGGAAAGCTGCTAGGAGTGACATTTTGCATTCCATAGCTTGTGGGGCCAAACGGACTTCACCAACGCGTCGAAGTGGGTAGGAAAATACTAGGGGAGGTCTCATTTTGTGTGCCAAGTGTAGCAGTCATTCAGGGCAGCAGGCTACTAGCAAAGTCCTTTAAGATCCCTAAGATGAAAAACTACCAAACTTTGACGGGGTAGTTCTCAAAATTCATGGCAACTAAGAACATTCTGTTTAGACCTACATGTTCATGTAGAGTCTATCTACAATAACCTCTCTTAGTTTCATTCAAATCCTGTCCATTTGACTATACCAGAATCAAACACATTCTTACAAAATGCTTCAGTTTCATGCAATGGAAAGGTTGCCAGGTGCCATAATTTTTTATTCGACTCATTGTGGGGCCGAATGGATTGGCCCAACACATCAGGGTGGGTGGTTAAATGCTAGGGGAGGTCTTGTTTCATGCGCCAAGTGTCTTAGTCATTCCAGGCTGCAAGCTATTGGCAAACTCGAAAGGTGCTAGGTGTCAGTAGCTTGCAGGCCAAAACGACTGGGATGCTTGGCACACAAAACAAGACCTTCCCTACTATTTACCCACCCACCCCAACATGTTGGCATAGTTAGTTCCGCCCCACAATGAGTAGAACAAAAAATATGGCACTTGGCAACCTTTCCATTGCATGAAACTAAAGCATTTTGCAAGAATGTGTTTGATTCTGGCATGGTCAAACAGATAGGAGTTGAATGAAACTGAGAGAGGTTACTTTAGACGGACTCCACATGCACCTGTAGGTCCAAACAGAATGTCGCCAACTGCCACGAATTCTGAAAACTATCCCGTCAATGTTTGGTAGTTTTTTTGTCTTAGGGACCTTAAGGGACTTTGCCAGTAGCTTGCTGCCCCAAACGACTGTGGAATTTGGCACATGAAAAAAGATCTCCCCTAGAATTTACCTACCTACCCTGACGCATTGGTGAAGTCCGTTCGGCCCCACGAGCTATGGAGATCAAAATGTCACTCCTAGCACCTTTCCACTGCATGAAACTGAAGCATTGTGCAAGAGGTCAAACAAACTGGAGTTGACCAAAACTAAGAGAGGTTAATGTGGACGGATCCCATGTACACCTATAGGTCCAATTGTAACGTTCCCAGCTACCATGAGTTTCAAGAACTGCTCCATCAAAATTTGGTAGTTTTTTTCCTCTTAGAGATCTTAAGGGACCTTGCCAGTAGCCTGCTACCCCAAATGAGTACAGTGCTTGGTACATGAAATGAGACCTCCCCTAGCATTTACCTACCCACCTTGACACATTGGTGAAGTCCATTTAGCCCCATGAGCTATGGAATGGAAAATGTCCCTCGTAGCACCTTTCTAGTACATGAAACTAAAGCATTTTACAAGAATACATTTGATTCCGACACGGTCAAATATACTAGAGTTGAACAAAACCAAGAGAGCTTATTGTGGATGGACCCCACATGCACCTGCAGGTCCAAATAGAACATTCCCAGGTACAAAAAATTCCAAGAAATTCTCCATCAAAGTTTGGTAGTTTTTTCGTCTTAGGGATCTTAAGGGACTTTATCGGTAGCCTACTGCCCTGAACGATTAGGGCACTTGGCACATGAAACAAGACCTACCCTTGAATTTACCCACCCACCCTAACACATTGGCGAAGTCTGTTCGGTCCCACGAGCTATGGAATGCAAAATGTCACTCCTAGCACCTTTCCACTACATGAAACTGAAGCATTTTGCAAGAATGTGTTTGATTCTTACACGGTCAAATATACTAGAGTGGAATGAAACCAAGAGAGGTTATTGTGGATGGACCCCACATGCACCTATAGGTCCAAATAGAATGTTCCCAGCTGCCACAAATTCTAAGAAAACCTTTGTCAAAGATTGGTAGTTTTTCTATCTTAGGGATCTTAAGGGACTTTGCTGGTAGCCTACTACCCCCAACAGTTGAGGTGCTTACCACCATATTTTGTGATCAACATCAACATCATGAGGACTACTAAAGAAATCTTTGACACATGAAGACATTGAGAACACTGAAGACATGGAGGACATAGAAGCATGAAGACATGAACAAACTCCTATCATGAGGAAGAACAACGATCCAATCCAACTCCTAAAAGCATGCCATGTTATGATGAAGAACCACAACCAAATCCAATGATATAATGACATGAACCAATAACATAAGAAACTATATCCTACTATTGTAACATGATAAACATGAATGTTATGAACTAGCATCCAAACCCTGTGACATCAATCTTGATACGACATGAGTCAAACATGAGTGAACAGGATTAAGACCAATAAGGATCAACTTCATCCATTACTTAGATCTAACCCCATGAAGAATAACATGATGATGATACAAACATCAAATGTATACCATAGAAAACAAATCAAACAAAACATGAGGCCTTCACTGCTCAAGTCCATACCACTGCTTGAGTGAGGTCTTCACTATTCAAGTTCATGCCTTGTCTTTAAGCATTACAACTCTGTGCATCACATCACATACTCTATGAAGAAGCATAATGGTATCATCAAACAATAGACAACCAATAGACCCACACAATTATGTATTGCTTATTTTCAAGCAAATGAAATTGGCACATGTAAAACCAAATTCATGTAAGGATAATTGATCATCATATTAAATATTTAATATAAACTATCGTATACATGATGTCATGAACATAACATCTAGTTTACATACAAATCCATTTAGGCATGTCCAAATAAAACCATACAGCCATATATACAAAAATATACATTAGTAAAATACAAAAGTATGTACATGCATCGGTAACATACAAAAGTATGTCCCAAAACTAGTTTCCTCTGGACTTTTATGAAATAAATGGAAACCCTTGCTTGACCTTGAAGATGGAGAGTCAATCCATGACTCATCCTCTCTCTATTGTCGAGTAGACCTCTTCAACAATTCAAGCTCATGCAGCTCCACCTGCTAATACAATCAAACAATATGCACATTACTATAACAAAATGTACATGAAATATATAACATCAGATATGTAATCAATGACTTACTACCATCGGATGTGTTAGCAAGAGACACTTCTTAGAGTTGATAGGTGTTTTCATTAATGGCAACTAAGATCATCCCAAACATTCGCACAACACAAGTTGTTCATACCAGAAGTTAGAATCAGAATTTGTCTAAGTCCGAGCAGTAAAGAATAGAGTAGTAATAGAGTCTGGTATCTTGATCAGGATCTCTCCCATGGAAAGGCATGGTTTTCTACAGACCTAAGGTAGTTGACAGCATTGCAAAGACACTCTAAATCCAGAGTTTTGTCCTCTGGTGATGAATGATTCAAAAGATATTAGCATCTGAGTACTAGGTTCTAGTATGACAAAGCAGACAGAAGAAGAATAGGCAGACCCTACAGAAGATCTTGATTCCAGATGTATAGAATTTGCTTGTTGGACAAATGGTGGTGATCAGTGATTATAGCTGACATTAGTAATGATTTCCAAGGGCAAGTTTTGGTCTGCACCTTAGGATATGCATAGATCTGGCCGACAGAGCAGAGCATTCATAAAAGTTCTAAGTGTTGATTGAAGCCGATTGACAGGATGATTGTCGATCATGTTGTGGATATATATAGATGATGACATTGAATGTTTAAGTGTGTGTGTGTGTGTGTGTACGAAGAAGGCGTATGTGTGAAAAGAGTAGAAATCCAAAGTGTGAATAAAGGCAAATCAGTAAGAAGAGTAGAGCAAAGATGAAATGTGTAAGATCAGTTTTTGTACTTAACCAGAATTGAGATTCATGCATGGGTAGATGATATTGATCAGTTCAAATTTCTATTGTTCCCTTGTAATACTTTCATAGGTAGTGAGCCTCTAATTGCGTAGTGAGCCCGAACGTATGTGAATTCACATTTGTAAAATACTTTTAACAGGGTATTAATTCTTGTGCGTTAACCCCCATCGTGGTTTTTCCCTTAACCGAGTTTCCACGTCAAAAATCTTGGTGTCAATTGTGTTATTTATGTTTCTTCTTATGTGATGCTGAAATGTTTATTTCATTAATTTGATTATAAGTTGTAAAGGCAAATTAAAGAAAGAAAAAGTTGTAAATGTGTGACAACTGATTCACCCCCCTCTTGAAAGGAAGCTAGGTGTGTAGAAATCACTTCCTACACTACTCTAATGAGGAGAGTAGAGTGCAAATCCATTTTAACCTTTACAATTACATAATGTGTAATACAACAATAGAGATATTCCAGCAGCAAACAACATAAGAATGTAAGACAGAAGAAGAGAGACACAAGATATATGTGGGGAAAACCCTTCTCAGGTGAAAAACCCCACACTCCAAAACCTGCACAATGTATTATCAAAATTGTAATGGCTTACAATACACTTGCAATGCAATCTCTTAGGAGTCTTCGACACTCATATTTGGAGACAAACTAACAGAATAATAACACCTGTTAATCACCCTCTGTTTCTCCTCTCTAAGTACCTATTCATAAACAAAGTTTTCAAGGTAAAATTGAACATATCTTTGAATGGGCTTCCAACTTGGCCTCATGGCCCAAAACCCACACCTAGGGACACTTGTCCAGCACTACAGCATGGTCATGAAACTTGTCATATCACCCCATCCCAATATGGTCGTCTATTTCTAAATTGGTCAATGACAGATGCTCTTACGCACCAACCGGCTGTCATAGAATCTGTCATAGCTGTCATAACTTACAGTTGTAAGAGAATATATCATACACATGCTATAAATAGCATATTCTCTTACAACATGACATAACCCTCCTTGGGGCGCCCAAATATGCCTTCTTCCAAGATGCCTTGTGACACATGTTTTCACCTATCATAGAACCTTCTATTTCTGACTCTTACATGTCATAAAACTGTCATAGGAATCTCTCATGACCGTTTCAGTCAATATTCCCTTACACAACATCCAAGATGCTGACACATGGTAAAATATTCCTACCACTAAGTGGGATGCGTATCTCCTCATGTGAGGACAAAATTACATGTGATCATATGCCATGTAGGATGACACATCACCGTCCAACTCCCACAATATGACAACATAGGATTTGCATCCAATTAATACAATAGGCAATAAATAAATAAATATAATGTAAAAATACAAGGATTTATCAAGGTTGAGACTCCTTAATTCCCAACATTCTCCCACTTGTCAAACACCTTGTAAGAGCCAATAGAACTAACAATATTTAACTGCTATAGGCTGAAAGGCCTATAGACTCTGAACACCATCTGAACTTCTCTGTGCCCATTATTTTTTATTAATGCAACTTTAACATCACACTCTAACTGTCACAACAGATAGTAAATTGTCCTGCATCAACACCAATATCTGAACACAATATCTTAAGCCAAATGGCTTCCTTGCAAGCATGAGTAGCTGCCAAATACTCAACTCAATTGAACTCCACTATGCTCACTACCTTTACAGAAACACCTATATCATCTTCCAAGTGATCACCAACATGACAAAAGATTAGAATGCCAAAAATATGATGAAACACTAAATGCCACATAGACACACCAATGTATCCAACTTTAAACTGGTTAACAAAACATAACTTTGAAGTCCAAACATCTTCAAAACAAGATCGAGCATGGAAGTTCTAAAATAGTTAGAACAACAACCACAGCTAGTTGTTTACATCCAACTAAATAACCACAATTGATAGAACTTTTGCACATGACATATTCAGCCCATACTGCAACTCTCATCCCTATATAATCCACTATCCTACACAAAGTTACCATTTCCCATGATAACAAACACACCAAAACCATTGATGTGCAAAAAATTTGAAGACCTTTGATACTGCAGTCCAATAAAAACCATCTACCAAAGATATACATACATCCTAGGAATCAAATTGCATGAGCAATGCCAACCAAAGCAACTCAAAGTCTACCAATCAGCAAAAAAGATGGCTTATAATACAAACATATAATACAAAGAACAAATTACAATGATCTGCAAACTACAACCAACTGCTGCAAAACAGAGCATACTCCACAAACAGTTTTCTACTCACTCTCTCACCTTTGATCTCTTCAACTTCTCCCAAGTCCACATCTAAAAAGAACACATACTATTGCCAAAAAACAATAAAGTACAACAACAATAGATGACCACAAATCTAGTAATCATACTAGATGAATAAGAACCTCTAGGAAGAAATATGAGACCATAAAGAGAAACTGCAAACCATATTATGTCCTTCTGCCAACACCACCAAGTGCTAAGTTGTGCCAAGTATGATCTCCTTCACAAAACCCCAACTAAAAAGCCTTAACAACACCCAACCATTTAATCTCATAAGATCAAATAAACGTCAACATGGATGTAAGCCTCTCTAATCAAGGTAGATCAAACTCATAACCATTCCATAACAAGGAAAAATCCCAATCACATCTCCTAAACTCCTCATAAATGAACATCATGAATCAAACCATATGAATCAAGAAGATAAACATGCTAACATCCCTCAAATGAAACCTCAAGAACTAATAAATGTAGCTCAAAATTCATATCTATGAGAAATAAAAGCATAGAACAAATGAATCTGAAATAAACTAGGTAATACTTATCAGAACATTTTCTGCCGAGTGAACTGAGAGTGGGGAATGAGACTAATCCACTAAGATACATCGAGTCTCATATACTCTCTCCAAGAACAATCTCCTCTCAAGTTCAAATATGAACTCACGTTCATAACAAGTGAAGGCTTCAAGTGAAGGCTTCTCGGTCTTTCTGCAGAAACTTAACCATTCCAACACATGATCCGTACAACAAGAGATCTCAAGCCTCACCTCAAGTCTCTCTAGCATCCATGAGCATCCATTAACCAATACATGCCAACTTCAAATGCATCCTGCAAAATCATAAAGCAAATGATTAATACTCAAAACCAAAGAGAACAAACAAGATCACTGTCAGAACTCCCACTACACATCTGCATGATCAAGAAGCCCATCATGACATTATGATCTAACCATCTCCTCATAAGAAGATCACATACAACCAAGCGTACATTGATGCATACATCCTATCTCAAGAGAACATGTATCATGCCAAAATTTTAAGCTAGCATCAAGAGTAAACCATGACATAATAACATCTCTAAACAAAGGATAAACATGTCATACTGACAAATCATAAACCCGACACCTCAATCAAGATGTCAACACCTCCAAACATATGAAGATAACCATCTCCTGACAACAAAACTAAAAATGTCAAAGAACTCTCAAAACCAAGAGCTCCTCCATGGCACCAATATCCACTGTAGAAGATCATCCATCATTTATGATGAATCAAACATCACTGCTGAAGCTCCCACTGCAACTATGATACCGAGCTTATAAAGGCATCATGATAACCATCCTCTCAATGAAGATCATCCACGACTCTAACACAATCTAATAATTGTCCTGTGCAATATCAGAAACACAAAAGTGTTAGTTTTTGTTGCACCAAAAGATCAACCTATTAATGCCCGATACAACCACTTGACTTAACAAGCACGGGAGGCGGTTAAGCCCTTGTCACAAACCACCGTAGCACAGCGCTGAACAAGAAGACCAAGGGTCACACCTAGCAACAATCCCCCCTAGTGCAATCGCGGGGTTTGAACCCATGACCTTGGCTCTGATACCAACTGTTAGTTTACGTTGCACCAAAAGATCAACCTATTAATGCCTAATACAACCACTTGACTTAACAAGCATGGGAGGCAGTTAAGCCCTTGTCACAAACCACTGCAGCGCAACACTGAACAAGAAGACCAAGGGTCACACCTTGCAACAAAAAGAATAAGGTAGAACCAAGATCTCCAAGTCAAGAAGATAAAACCATCACTGTCAAAAGCTTACACTAAACTATGTAACCAAGCTATCCATGACATTGAGATAAACATGATATAAGTCCCAATAACTAACTATCCAAGCACTCTACTTATCCATCATCTTATCCCAAAGCAACATACCAAATACACAAATGACCACAGACAAGGCCAACTAACAAAGTCTGCATAAATACTGAATTAATCTTGTGGATATAGACAATCCACATCTGAGTCATCCCACTACAATCAAATAGGTGATCAGCCCACAAAACTGCATAACTCGTAGATCCCAAACATGAAACATGCAAACTCATCATCACATTAGTAACTTGCAAACTGAGATACCAAAGAAGACAATCTGTAGACTTCAAGACTCAACCATCAAATCAATTCTAGATTTAATTTGCCAACAAGTCCAAAAATGAGTGATCGTAGTCAAGGAACTAAACAAGCATATGCTATAGAAATGATGAGTGACTAATCACATACCAACATCTCCACACTGAGAAAGATACAAACCTCCTCACACTATGCACGAAGCATACATGCAAACCTACAACTATCTTACATCCAGAAAGAATCCAAGGAATTATAATCTAAAAAATAGTTTGTTTGCAGTTTTACAAAACCACAAGTTTTGATTAACCATGTAAAACCTACAAAACCACCATGTCACTAACATACATGCAAATCCATATCCACTTATCATCTGGAAAACACACTAGTCTAAAAAACACCAATATAGTTAAACCAGAATAATGGAATAACATAGATAAGCATAACTATAGATTTTTGAATAGAATATCTACAAAACCCTAAGATCAAATCAATATGAAATTGAGACATGCAAGTACATTCAACTAAATGAAATAGAGGTCTAGGAACTTTAGGCCCATTTGTAGGCCAACTCCATAACCATCACCATGTACAAGCATACAAAGGGACTAGGTTGTTCCAGAAGTTTTCAAACCATCCAAAGATTAAATCCACAACCTACATGCATTCGGGGTTAACAAGACAATGTCTTCCAATGCCAGGGACTAAAACCAAGCACCCAACATAAGCACATCAAACCATATCCATGACAACCTGAGTTTCTCCATGTGATCAGGGAGCCAAGAATGAACACCCAACATGAATACTTTGCTACAAATGACCATAGAATGATAGAACATAACCACCATGCATGAGGGTTATTACATACTATCAAATAGGAGCTCTAGATCAATAACATACTAAATGTAACCACATGATCAAATCCACAACAATCCATCTTAAGTTTCCATAACTCAAAATTTGTGTCGTTAAACATCCCCATCTCTATTCTTCCAGATGTGCCTGCCATCTCATTCCTACAGCAAGATTTCAGAATACTTTACACTAATTCCATTCAACCTAAGATTAGTACACAAAACCCCTATCCAACAACTAGGACCAAAGAGAATAGCTCTGATACCAATTGAAAGGAAGCTAGGTGTACAGAAATCACTTCCTACACTAATCTAATGAGGAGAGTAGAGTAAAAATTCATTTGAACCTTTACAATTACAGAATGTTTAATACAACAATAGAGATATTGCAGTAGCAAACAATATAAGAATGTAAGACAAGAAGAGAGACACAAGATATATGTGGGGAAAACCTTTATTAGGTGAAAAACCCCACACTCCAAAACCTGCACAATGTATTATAAAAACTGTAATGGTTTACAATACACTTGCAATGTAATCTCTTAGGAGTCTTCGACACTCATATCTAGAGACAAACTAGAAGCATAACAACACCTTTTAATCACCCTCTATTTCTCCTCTCCAAGCACTTGCTTATAAATGAAGTTTTCAAGGTAAAACTCAGGATATCTTGGAATGGGCATCCAACTTGGCCTCATGGCCCAAAACCCATGCCTAGGGACACTTGTCCAACATTGCAGCATGGTCATGACACTTGTCATATCACCCCATCCCAATATGGTCACCTATTTCCAGTTTGGACAGTGACAAATGCTCTTACGCACCAACTGACTGTCATAGAATCTATCATAGCTGTCATAACTTATAGTTGTAAGAGAATCTATCATACACAGGCTATAAATAGCATATTCTCTTACAACATGACATAGCCCTCCTTGGGGCTCCCAAAGATGGCTTCTTCCAAGATGCCTTGTGACACATGTCTTCACCTATCATAGAACCTTCTATTTCTGACGCTTACATGTCATAGAACTGTCATAGGAATCTATCATGACCGTTTTAGTCAATATTCCCTTACACAACATCCAAGATGTTGACACATGGCAAAATATTCCTACCACTAAGTGGGATGCCTATCTCCTCATGTGAAGACAAAATTACATGTGGTCATATGCCATGTAGGATGACACATCACCGTGCCAACTCCCACAATATGACAATATAGGATTTGCATCCAATTAATACAATAGGCAATAAATAAATAAATATAATGTAAAAATATAAGGAATTATCAAGGTTGAGAAACCTTAATTCCCAACACCGCTTAGTTCTCCGGACCTAATCCAACAATTGGTATCAGAGCAAGGTTCCTTTTAAAAGCCTAACAACTTGAGGAAAAGATATTGGAAGAAGTTTGAAATGGGTTCATTTAAGGATCAACTTCAAGTGGGCCTGGAAGAGCTTGTTTAGTCGAAAATAGAAATTAGTAATCTCAAAGTTGAACTCAAAGATACTGATGACACCATTGAAATGCTGAAAGAGAAATAAAACAAATCTCTATAAAGAAAACAGGAGCTACTTCTACAGCTATCTAGTTTACTTGAAGAAAATGGCATGAATAAAGCTTTGGAAGAAAAGACAAAGGAATGTGGGAAGCTGTCAAAATAAGTTACTGTTCTGAAAATTGAAATGGAATCTGGGGTGATGAGGCAAACCAAAGAAAGTGAAGATAGGAAGAAAATTGAAGAAGAGCTAAATCAAAAACTAAAAGAAATAACTAAAGAATATTGCAAAATGGACAAAATAGCTGGACATCTAGAGTTTGATCTACAAGAAAGTAGAGACAATAAGAAAGAACTTGAAAGGAAAATTGTCATACTCAGACATGACCTAGAAGTTGCAAATGAATATAAAGAAAAGTTCAAGATAAGCTTAGCAAAACTAGAAGCACTACTCGAAGGACAAAAAGGGGTTGGTGACAAGTATGGTCTTGGATATGAGAAAGGTGAAAGCTCCGGATTTGGACAGAAAATTTTTCAACCAAGGAATAGGAGAGACAGAACTAGAAAACCTCTGGTGAGATAGCCTAATGCTCAAAGATATCCATCATTCAATGGAAATTGTTGCAATTGCAATAAATATGGTCATAAAGCTACTCAGTGTAGAAGCAGAGTAAATCAACATGGTCCATCCTTCTCTGGTCAATGCTTCAAATGTAAAAGGTATGGTCACAAATCCAATGGATGTAGAAATATGATAATAAATAACTCAAAAGGCAACTCTTTCAATGGCTACTACTTTTCTTGCAATGGATTTGGATACATGGCTAATCAATGAAGATCAAGAGGAAATCAAGGAAATGTTATGTGCTTTAATTGCAATAAAACTAGTCATATTGCAAAATTCTGTAGAAATAAGAACAATGGAAGAAGAGGTCCGATAAACATAAAACCAGATGAGCAGAGAAAAGACAAAGGCAAAGAAAAAATTGATGCAAATGAGACTCAAAATGAAATAAATAAGATATGGGTCAAGAAAACAAGTATGAATGACAATAATAGATCCGCACCAGAATCTGATGCTGAAAATTTCTCTGAGAATTGATTTGAGAACCTTGGCTCAGGGGGAGCATCTTTGCAAATCAATTTCCCCTAGCCAATAAGTGAGTGCTTGGATTTGGCACAATAAGAAAAGGTACCTTGAATTTAATCAAAACAGTTGGAAGGATTTCCAGTAGAAAAAGGTGGAGATGGCAAATTGCAGAGTAATTCATGTAAAATTGTACAACAAATAGAGTAACTAGATGTATTAGGGCAACACATTTATTACAATAGCAAATTAGGTTTTGCGAAGGCATAAAAGGCTTTTTCATTCATCATTTGAAACACTTTACATTCTGGAACATAGAATAAGAGTGAACTAAGAGAGAGAACTTGCAGAAAACCAAAAGGTGAAGATCAAATTCAAAGAATCCCATCCAACTACTCAAAGCGAAACCCTAAACTGAAAAAGAGGTATTTTTCGCAAAGCTTTCCGAATTTCATTATTCAAGATGGCTACTCCACTGGTTGTAGATGTTATTGAGAGGACACGACCAAAATTCAAGAAACATCCATACAAATATGTAGAAGTTGATTAGCTAGGAGCCTTTTTTGATGTTCCGTACGGAGTTCTACATGTGGAAGATATTAGGGTTTACATATACGCAAACATTGAGGAATTTGGGAACTCAAAACTGTTGGATATTTTTGATAACCATCTAAGGGATGAAAATTATGACATCAAGCCTGAGTTCAAAACAATGAAAAATAAACATCCTGCACACCTTATCCATTTTCCAATCTTTGAAGAGGATGAATGGGTCTGGTATGTACTAAGTAGAATTCGTTGATGAAACCCTTCAAGATCACCAAGGATGCCATTAGGGTTGTGAATGGATTGCACTCAACTAGTGGACTGCCTCTATTAAAGGTAGTAAAGAATCAAACTGTGTCTGAAGTCACCGGATCGAAGAGTGACAAGAGAGATAAGACTATCAATGACATCACTGATCCAGATGTCAAGTTTGCCTTAATGGTAATCAGTTATAAGATCTACCACTCTAGCAGGGAGAGTTCAATCTTCGGAACAACCATTTATGCTGCATATTAGATGATAAAGGAAAATGTGGATTATGATTTGTGTGAGCTGTTGCTGAACCAACTAATGGAGAATCTACAAAAGGTTAAAAAGGATAAGAAGAACTCCTTCAAATATGGTATGCTAGTCATATACTTATTCTTCTATTTTATGAATGAATTACCAGATTCAAGAGGCTTAGTCTGGACAAAGGATAAACCTATAGAAAATACAAATTAGAGATTATCTGTATAACCTTGGTGATGGAAAAGCCCAAAGAACTGCACTCTAAGGCTACTTTAAGGACTTTTAGAACATGATGCACTCTAGGGAACGAATCCCCAAAATAATAGTTGAGAAATATAAGGATACAATCTATTTCATTATAGACATAGATTAGTGTTTGATGGAGGCAGTGGAACCAAGGACTGTGTGGGTCATGCCCATGGGATATGACATTTAGGAAGATGTATTGGAGTTGTATGCTTAACATTTGCTGAAACAACCTAAGGATACTAAGGTAGAAAGGTGTGGTACTTTTGAAGAACTGAATATTAAGATCCATATTGAACTTAGGGAACCAAAAATGAAAAGAAAAGAGAACAAGCAAGTTGAAGTATATGTGGAGAGCATAGGTAGAACAAAAGAAGTAGTAAAGGCAAACATGGAAAAATTAGAGAAATTTGAGAAAGAAAAGAAAGAAAAGAATCAAGGAGGTACTCTGGTAGATACTGCTACAAAAACAAGAACAACTAGGAGGTCTACTGCAGCCCCCGTTCCTCCTAAGACTAAAGCAGAATTAACCAGTGAAGGAGGGAAAAGAAAGAAAACCAAGGCAACAAGAACCCACAGGAGCACACAAGATGATGAGGAAACATAGACAGATGAAAAAGTGAAAGAAATAAGATCCAAGAAGGTCAAAACTTGAAAGACCTCTGAAGATCAGCCTTTCAGAAGCAATAAGGCCAGTATAAAGCAAGTAACTGGTAAAGTCACCATGACTATTGATGAAATTGTAAAAACAATCACTGTTCATGGAAATTTAAAACTTATCAAAGTCTACTATGATAACCTTGATCAAGAAAACAAGAAAATTTTAGACAAAGCCATTATCATATATTTGAATAAATTCAATACAGCCCTATTGGAAATCTTACAAGAACTTCCTAAAAGTTTGAGGAATGTAATGGAAATGATGAAAGAAGCAGCCAAGGGTAAAGACATAGAACTCAGAGAGTATTTCTCTCATCTTTCTACCTTGTAATGACCAAAAAAGAAGTAGATAAAATCCTTAGAGAAGTTAAAGATGAATTCAGAAGTAAGGTCTGGATGAGCAAACTAACGCTTGGTGAGACTGGGGAAATTCCAAAGGAAAGAGAGGAAATTCTGAGAAAGGCTTTGGACAAAAATAAATACTATATTGTTTTAGAAGAACAAGTGGAAGAAGACAATCCTCCTGCTCTAGAACAAGAAGCTCCTGAAGAAGAAGCTAACAAGAGAATTGATGACCAAAGCACTACTCTAGATCCTTCGAAACTAATCCATGAGGAGACCAATGATGGACTTGATTCATCAAATTCAAATATTGGAGAAGTTTAGGAAGAGCAACAAGTCAATCAAGAGGACATATATATGGTAGATAGAATAATTGATGTAGGGGTTACTCCACCACCTGACCACTCTGGAAAAGAAGAGGATATTGGCACCACACAGAGCCCTTCGGATCAAGTAGCAAGTGATGAACAAATAGGAAAGAGTCCCTCCAATGAGAACACAAAGAAGAGTAAAATAGAGAAAGAGGAAGAAAAAGGAAAGGATGATAAGGCAGAAGAAGATGGTGCAAATGTTAAAACACCTAAAGCAGATGTTGAAAAATTAGATGAATAAAAGAATGGTTTTGAAATGGCTGCAAGAGACACTGCAGATGCAGTAAAAGGTCTTCTTGAAAAAGAAATGATTGAACTTGATGAGCCTGAGCTACTCCAATGTCTATCCAATCCATATGCTCTCTCTCCAATTCAACTAATGAAAATAGCATCATTCACTCAAGTAAAGGCTAGAGAAAAAATGTTAAAATCTCACATGGAGGAGAATGAGCTACTTGGGCTTGCAACTGGAATTTTGGAGAAATTAATGCCAACTTATTAGAAGAATCAAAATGATCCCCCCTCCGGCCATCTAAAAAATATTGTAAGTTCAGTAAACTCACATTTTGAGTCTTTTGAAAAGTTTGCTGAGGCAAAAGTTTAGAAAGAAATTTTGAATAAGAAATTTAGTCAAGTTAAGAATCTGATAAGGAGTGATAGGTTGATACTAGGCATTAGCATAATGAGTATTCGGAATGCTCTAAGTGATGGAGGAGATACATATAAGTTTTGCCTATCATGGACTAAAGTCAATGAGGATGTTGAGAAGAAGATAAAGGAACAAGAAAAGAAAATATCAGTTCTATCTCAAAATTTTGATCCTCGAACTACCTCTCCTGTAACCCAAGAATGTCAGGTCATTAGCTTGACAAATGAATTAAAGGGACTTGAAAAAGAGAAAATCAATCTCACTTTTGCATGGAATGAAGAATACTTGGGCCTCTGAATTTGTGCAATTAAAAACTAGTTTTGCAAACATTCTCAAGTTCATGTAAATAGGATTTGATGATTTGTTGTACATATGCGATAGTATAAACACAATTTTTTTGGCGGAATTTTGGCTTGCGGATCCCACTCGTTGCCATTGATGTCAAAGGGAGAGTGAAGGATAGTGAAAAATGAGGTATTCAACATAGGGGGAGCACCAGATTAAGTAAAGGGCATGGGTGTATAGACAAAGGGGGAGTTGAACTAAGACACTTAGTCATTTTTCACGAAGTGTTGCCATCAATGCTAAAGGGGGAGATTGTTTTCAAGAGACACTAGTTAGAGTTGATAGGTGTTGTCATTGATGGCAACTAAGATCATCCCAAATATCCACATAACACAAGTTGTTCATACCAAAAGTCAGAGTCAGAATTTGTCTAAGTCTAGGTAGTAAAGAACATAGCAGTAACAGAGTCTGGTATCTTGATCCAGATCTCTCCCATGGAAAGGCATGGTTTGTTACAAACCTAAGGTAGTTGACAGCATTGCAAAGACACTCTAAATCTAGAGTTTTGTCCTCTATTGATGAAGGATTCAAAAGATATTAGCATCTGAGTACCGGGTTCCAGTATGATAGAGTAGACAAAAGAAGAACAAGCTAACCCTGCAGAAGATCTTGATTCTGGATGTATAGAAGTTGCTTGTTGGACAAATGGTGGTGATAAGTGATTGTGGCTGACATGAGTAATGATTTCCAAGGGCAATTTTTGATCTGCACCTTAAGATATGTGTAGATCTAGCCAACAGAGCAGAGCATTCATAAAAGTTCTAAGTGTTGATTGAAGTTGATTGACGGGATGATTGTAGATCATGTTGTGGATATATATAGATGATGAAATTGAATGTTTAACTGTGTTTGTCTATGAAGAAGGCATATGTGTTAAAACAGCATAAATTCAAAGTGTGAATGAAGCCAGATCAGTAAGAAGAGCAGAGCAAAGATAAAATGTCTAAGATCAGTTTTTGTACTTAACCAGAACTAAGATTCATGCATGGGTAGATGTTATTGATCAGTTCAAATTTCTATTGTTCCCTTGTAATACTTTCATAGGTAGTGAGCTTCCAATTGAGTAGTGAGCTCTTGGCAATGAACATGAATTTATGTGCATTCCCATTTGTAAAATACTTTTGACAGGGTATTAATTCTTGTGGGTTAACCCCCACCATGGTTTTTCCCTTAACCAAGTTTCCACATCAAAAATCTTGGTGTCAAGTGTGTTATTTATGTTTCTGCTTACGTGATGCTGTAATATTTATTTCATTAATTTGATTATAAGTTGTAAATATAGATTAAAGGAAGAAAAAGTTGTAAATGTGTGACAACTGATTCATCCCCCTCTCTCATTTGTTCAGACCTAATCCAACAGGATGATCACTCTCCATCATCTTTTCGAGCTAGCCTCTTTGTCCATACTTGGACAGACTAGAGTTGTGACCTCCTATGAGAAGCATCAAAAATAAAAATTAACTAAACATAAATATACTGGAGGGAAGCAATTCATTTACTACTATTTATATACAAAATAAAGTACAAGTAACCATCTAGGAAAGTTTTATGAATACTTACAAATTAATCCAATGAACCATGTGGGTCTTCTCTACTCTTTATTGTGTTAAGTATTGCCTCATGGTTAGAGTCATGCACCTTCCACAAGGTCTTGTTCAAAGGTCTACCTCGATATTGTATCAAATGAACATTGGTTTCCATGATAATGTTGGAGTAATGAAGAATCTTCTTATGCATGTCAAAGTCCTCAAACAACCAAACATTAACACTCTTATGTGAGTACCTTCTAAGCCATGTTCTAGTAGTTCAACCACTGAGCCTGTAGGGTATTCAATGTTTTCTCCATCTATAACTAGGGCCTCTAATTTCTTTTTGGCCTCAACACAATGACACAAGTAATAATCTATTCCCTCTTCATTATCTTCATCTGCAATAACTACATAAACATGCCCTACAATGATATGTGTAACAAATTAGATGAAATTAGTCAACATTACAAAAATACTAAAAATTTTAAGATAACATTAGGAATTTCAAATTTAACTATGCAAGTAGATATATTACCTAGTTGAACTAGATCTGATATGTGGTCAAAGTCAACTGATGATTTCATCTATGTCATTCACAGTGTCGTCGGGGGTCGATACGTGTCAAGTGGGATATGATAACTTAACTTCCATTTGTCAACCCACTCCTGAGACTTGCACTCATTCTAGGCTTGAATTGCACATGAAGAACAAAAGCATGCCATCTTCCGCATATGGATACTCCATGAACCTACAATTTGAGCTTTTGAAAGAATAAATTCTCAAACAATAATTCTCAAAGAATAATTTATATATCTTATTCGCATATCTTTGGCAAGTACACATGTGGGAATCTTATCCTACATGGGCTCCAATACATTCTCATCAATATCAATTAGAAACTTAGGCTTCCTATGCAAAATTCTAGGAGGCATTTTAATTGGTAAAGTAGACTCAAGATTAGGAATTTCTTCAATATTTACTTGAGATGGGATAGATGACATACCTTCGATTGGAGATGATAAGGATGAAAATAACGTACCTTCAACTTGAGGTGTGAATGATGGTGTGCCACCAACTTGAGAAGGAAATGCAAATGTACTTTCTACTTCACCTATGAAAGATGGAGTGTCTCCAATTTGAGAAGATAATGCTGGTGTTCCTTCAACTTGACCTATGGACAATGGAGTGCCTCTAACTTGGAGATTAACTTTCCTCATTGCACGAAGGTTTTGCATTCGTTCCCTTTGTACCACCAATTCCATCTCTCTTAGCTTCATTAGACGTGTCATGTTCCTCTTCAATTGGCAATGGTGGAATGTCTTCTTGTATGGTTGAAAATTTCCTACTTTCCCAAATTTGCCTCATTCTTTCTCTTTTTCTCTCATTCTCAGCTTCACTCTCTTTTGGTGTTAGAGTCATTGCTCATTTCCTTGGCATGATGATGATTTCTACAAGCATGATGAATAAGAGAATGATAATTAGAAATTTTATAATGACAATGAATAGCATAGTCAGAATGAATGACAAGGTTCTACAAAATTTTGAATAAGACAACTCATATTAAGATAACTTGAACATGCATCAGTCATGGAGTATGCATTTGAACACACATATAAGTCATGTAGTATACACTTGAACATACAAAGTCATGGAGTATACACTTAAATACATAAGTCATAAATGATGCAGAGGAATATGCACAAACAACACTTTTAAACTTAGATTTGATGAACTTCAAATTGCTGCCCCACCACTATCATGCACAATCATTTAGGACAATCATCGTACTTTTTCAAATAATGGCCAAGAAAGATTCAAAACTCCTTGAGTTGGTTTGAAAGACCTTCATATAGATTCTTCACACCTTTTTCCCAATCACAAAATGCACCAAGTGTACAATGGAATACACAAAGTCATGGAGTATTGATGCAGAGCAACTTAGAACACTTACAAAAACTCAATCAATTCACCTAGAAAGTCTTGAATCATCAAATCATGGGCAATCCTTCATAAACTGCTCCTTTTCCTAGTAGCCCTGCAAACTTGGTTTTTTATGTATAACTTATAGGTGATACCTCAAATCCATATACCAAAATCCATTTCAGATACCCATTAGGGTGTTCTTCAACATATATCAAAAGTGCATACCTTTGTTTTGGAACTTCAATCTCTAAAAATGATTGTTCCATTGTTTTAGTGCTTAATTAGCCCACTTTTACAAAGCAACTCTAACTTAAACACCCTGCCAACCCCAAATCTCTATGGATAGTCCTTCACCAGCCTACAAAACCTCATATTCAATAACTTTCAGTTACTGGAATCCTCTCTAATGCATCTAAACACTAAACCCTTACTCTAGGCCATTGCAAGCTTGTACAATGAGGATTTAATGGAGCTCAATACTCTAGACCTTTCCTAACCATATGACCACTTCAAACATGTCACAATATGCATGCACAAGCTTTACAAACCTTCACCCAACCTCAATCCATGTATTTTATACAAACTCCCACTTGTAGCCATCCATCTTAAGCCAAAATTCATAGAGTATACACTCAAATACACAAAGTCATGGAGTATACACTCAAATACATGAAGTCATAAATGATACAAAGGAAGGATGGAGTTCATGAAAACAGACCCAAAACACAAATTGTTCTTGCATGTTCTCCATTGTTGCTCCTATGTATACTTTCCTAAATGACTTCAATGAACTAAGGCAAATCCACTTGGAATGCTTTCAAAAACCTCAATACAGATTTGGGAAACTATTTCAAACATTCTAAAGGTGATTTCAATATGTATTAAAAACCTAGACTCAAAAGCAAAACCTAACTTGCTTGGGTGCCAACACTTACTCAATGATTGTAAAACTAGTCCTCTTGGGACAATCATAAAAAAACTTGTCTAACCCTTGAAGAATGCTCTAAAATCCTTTGTCCAGGTATATAGGACCTTCTAAGACACCTTCCCAACAAGTAATATGCACAACCAACACTTTTAGACTTATATTTGATGAACTTCCAATTGCTGCCCCAACACTGGAAAGCACAATCATTTAGGACAGTCATCACACTTTGTCAAATAATGGCCAAGAAAGATTCAAAACTCCTTGAGCAGGTTTGAAAGACCTTCACATAGATTCTTCACACCTTTTCCCCAATCACAAAATGCACCAAGTATACAATGGAATACACAAAGTCATGGAGTATACACTCGAATACATAGTCATGATATACACTTGAATACAGGTCATAGAGTATACACTCGAATACAAATACAAAGTCATAGAGTATACACTTGAATACCTAATTATGAAGTATACACCTGAATCTTATGAAGGAGAAAGTTGGGAAGGTTTCCAAAAGATTAGATAATACTATGATAGTCATAGTGGACTGATGTACATAAATAGTTTTATTCCTTCAAGACTGTCATGAGTATTTCCATAAAGAAAAATTGGGTTGCCAAGAGACTTCAAAACTATTTGAAACCATAAGGTGTTGAGATATCACTATTTAAAGGTGTATCTCTAATACTACACCTCCCTTTGACCCTATCAACTCATAAGAACATCACCTTGACTGCTCTTGACTATCTTGCCCCTTGAAGGCCATTGTTTGGACTCTTATATGAGTATTAAATCATTATTTTAGGTTTGGAAATCATGAATTATATGGTTAATTTTTTAAATATATGAGTTGTATGGAGGTGATTTTGAAGGATGAAAAAATGAATTCCATCGAAGGGCACAATTAATCAACATAAATTGACTATCCTAATGGTCTTAAACCAGTCCAAAAACTTTGTGATCTAGTCAAAAGAACATTAACCCTCGAAGATAACCTTCTGGATACTCATGACAAAAGTGTTGGCAAGAGACACGATATGGATTCATGAATGTTGTCATTGATGGAAACCAAGGTTATCCCACACATCAGCAAGACATGATAAGTCTCTATCGGAAGTCAGATTGAAGAAGTGTTATGATCTGATAAACAAGAACAGAGCAGTCAGCAAGGTCTGACAGTCAGGTCCACATCTCTCAGAGGAAGTATTTCAATGAAGTACAGATTTTGTGAAGTCAAGAGGAGTACCTTGACTAATAGATTCCAAGGATTTAGCCTCCAATGATGGAAGGGTGAAGAGATATGAGCACTTGAGTGTTGGGTTCCTGTTTGACAGAGTGGACAGAGGAAGTACTATACCGGCAGAGTGTCAGACCCAAATCCAGAAGAGATATTGCTAATGACTAAGTTTCTTGAGGTATCATTCATGATTGGCTAACATGATTGAAGACTTCTACAAACATATTCTTGATCCGCATTACTTGGTATGCAAGGATTCAGCTGACAGACCAGAGTTTGAGATAATATTGACTATTTCGGATGCCGACTAGAAAAGTGTTGAAATCACTTGTGCAGATATACATACAAGATGGATTTAGATGTGAAGTGTGTGTGCAATATTGGGAAGTGCGAATAAAAGTAGAAGAATAGTATAAAAGGTAGAAAATAGGTTCGGAATGTAAGAGGACATCAGCACTTAAGGAGAGTAAGGATGAAGTGCAGCAGATCAGTCTATTGAACATAACCGGAACTGAACTTCAGCATGTGTGGATGCTTCTCATCAGTTCAAGTTTTCTTCTTGTATACAGTAAGTCTTTTTGTAGGCAGTGAGCCCTAATTGGCAAGTGCCATTTTGTATCTTCTATTCTTCTAACAGAGAATAATATCTTGGGTTAATCACCCCATGGTTTTTTTCCCTTAACAGGGTTTCCACGTCAAAATCATTGTGTCATGTGTATTGGTGTTATTTCAATTTCATGATTATGCTTGCTTATTTGATATGATGTTGCATTAACTATTAAGAAAGCACAGAAAGTTGAATAATTAGGATAACTGATTCACCCCCCCTCTTAGTTATTAACAATTGGTATCAGAGCTAAGTTCCTCCCAACTGAGCCTAACAGCTTGAGGAAGATCTGGGAATTCAAATGGATGTGTATGGTATGAGGGAACAACTTAAGTCTACCCTTGATGATCTTGAGTAGTCAAATTCTGAAGTCAATGAATTAAAGGAAAGACTCAAACAGGCTATGACTTCATAAAAGAATTAAAAGAGAAACTGAGTCTCTCTATGAAAAAGAGAAAGGAGCTACTTCAGCAATTAGCAGGTCAAGGTGAAGCCAATGATACAAATGAAGATCTGAAAGAGAAAACCAAGCTATGTGAAAAATTATCAAAAGAAATCATCATGGTAAGACATGAAATGGAATTAGAAGTTATGAAGTTTACCCAAGAAATTGAAGAGAGAAGAAAATCTGAAGATGATCTAAGACAATCTCTCAAGGAAAAATTAGAAGATTGCCACAAGATGGATAGAATAATCAGATATCTTGAATCTGATCTTAAAGATGCTAAAGACAATGAAGAAAAACTTGAGGATCAAATTGTCTCTCTTAAAAGGGATCTTCAAACAGCAAATGAATACAAAGAGGAATTCAAGATAAGCTCTGCTCAACTTGAAGTTCTCCTTGAAAGCCAAAAGAGGGTAGATGACAAGTGTGGCCTGGGATATGAAAAAGGTGAAAGCTCTGGATCCGGTCAGAAGAATTTTGGATTAGAAAATCCAAGGAACTGGCCTAGAAGACCTTTGGTAAGGTATCCTAATGCTCAAAGATATCCATCCCTCAATGGATACTACCACAACTACAATAACTTTTGTCATAAAGCTAATCAGTGCAGAAAGAGAATGAATCAGACTAATACATCCTTCTCCAGACAGTGTTTCAATTGCAAAAGGTATGGTCACAAATCTCATGAATGCAGGAATATGCAAATGAATAGTTCATTCAATGGTAGATGCTTTGCATGCAATAGAATGGGTCATATGGCTAATCAATGCAGATCAAGAGGATATCAATCAAATATGCAAAGAAATGTTGTTTGCCAAATTTGCAATAAATCCAGTCATATTGCCAAATTCTGTAAAAGAAAGAATCAGGACAAAAGAGGTCCAGTACATCATAATCAGAATCAAGACAAGGGAAAACAAAAAGTGAATGTAGATGAAGTTCAAAGTGAGATGAACAAGATTTGGGTGAAGAAAAGTACAGAGAACATAGGGGATGGATCCGCACTAGATTCTGGTGCTGATATTCCTTCTGGAAATTAAAAAGTGAGCTCTGGCTTAGGGGGAGACACAAAGAAAACCATTTTCCCCTAGCCAGTCAATTGGTGCCAGAACTAGCACAAGGAGAGTTGCAGATTAAAGGGTTCATAAGAAAAATATCCAAATAACCTATGGTTAAGATTTGGAAGATCCACAATATGTGTAGATCAAGATTGATCTGGTTCTTCAATTCATCAGAATAAGGCAAACCGGAATGACTTAGGTTGAGCATTTATTGCAACTTGGTATTAGGGTTTGCAGAGTAATATAAGGGTTCTTCCCATTAAACATTTGCTCATTCTGCATTTAAGAAGAAGAAAAGAGGAGCTCTGCAACAAATTCCCTCAAGCCCATCAAAGATCATTTACAGAAGTCAATTCATCCAGAAATCGATCCGGCTCACTCAGTGAAAACCTAAAGGCACAAAAGGTATTTTCCATTCTTAAATATCTCTCTGCAAATCTTTTTAAAGATGTCTACTCCAAATATTGTGAAGATCACTGATAGGCCTTGCCCCAAATTTAAGAAACATCCCTACAAATCCTTAGAAGTAGATCCCCTAGGAGCATTTTCCAGTGTTCTGTATGGTGTCTTGCATACAGAAGATATTAGGGTTTAAATTCACACAAACATTGAAGAAATCAGTGAGTTCAAATTGAGGAATATCTACCACAAACAACTAATAGATGATTCATTTGAGCTCAAACCCCAATACAAGGCCCTCCGGGAGAAGCACTTTGTACAGTATATACATTTCCCTTGCTTTGCTGAGAATGAATGGGTCCGGTATGTCTTGAGCATAATACATGACAACTTCATGTGGTTGAATGGACCATTCAAGATCACAAAAGATGCCATTAGGGCAGTTACCAGTTTACACTCATCCAGTGGGATACCTACTCTCAAATCTGTCAAGAATCAAACTATAAGTGAGGCTACTGGATCTAGGTTTGACAAAAGAACAATGACAATAGATGACATCACTGATCCAGATGTCAAGTTTGCATCCATGATCATTGGCTACAAAATATATCATTCTAGCAGGGAGAATTTAGTACCTGAAACTGCTATTTACACTGCCTATGAAATGTTGAGGAAAAATGCAAACTATGACCTTTGTGAGCTCCTTCTAAACCAACTCTTGGAGAACCTGCAGAAGATAAAGAAGGACAAGAAGAATTCCTTCAAATTTGGTGGCCTAATACTCTATCTATTCTTCTACTTTAAGAATGAGCTACCTGGATCCAGTGGATGGGTATGGCAGAATGACAGACCGGTGGCCATACAAATCAAGGATTATTTGCATGGACTTGGTGATGACAAAGAACAAAACACAGCTCTCTGGGGTCTCTTCAAAAAATTTTAGAACATGATGCAAGCTAGAAAGAGAATTCCCCAATCTCTAGTTGAGAAATACAAAGACACAGTATGCTTCATGGTAGAGACTGATCAGTGTCTAATGGAGGCAGTGGAACCAAGAACAGTATGGATCATGCCAATGGGGTATGAGGTGGATGAGAACATCGTGGAGCTGCATGTCCAGCACATGCTGAGTCAACTAAGGGATCCCAAGGCAAAAAGGTTTGGAACCTTTGAAGAACTAAGTGTGAAGATCCATGTTGAGTTAAGGCAACCGAAGATGAAGAGAAAGGTAAGAAAAGAAGTAGAGAATATTGCCAAAGACTTTGGCATCTCAAAAGAGGCACTTGCTGTGAATAGAGAAAAGATGGAAAGAGAAGAAAAAGAAAAAGAAAAAGCAGAGAAAGAAAGTAATCCGCTAGAATCCTCCTCTCAGACTAGATCCTCTAAAAATTCTGCTCCTAATACCTCAAAGGCATCAAAACCGGAAGCAAAATCATTCGGAAAAGGAGTAAAGAGAACAAAGTTAAAGGCAACAAGGTCTTACACAAGCCAAAAGGATGAAGAGGAGACATAATCAGATGAGGAAGTAAAGAAGATGAAGAAGAAGAAGAAGAAAGTATCCAGTAAAACCAAGGAGGTAGAAGCAGAAGAGTTTATTGAAAGGGCCACCCTGTCCTTAGATGATATAGTTAAGGTAATCACTGTGGATGGAAATTTGAATCCATTAACATAATTCTATGATGAATGCAGTGAAGCTGATCAAAAGATTCTGCAGGATGCCACAATTAAGTATCTGAACATTTACAACAAGGCTTTCATTGAGATTGTATCTTTAATTCCTAAAAGCCTTGAGAAGGAACTTGAATTGAGGAAGAATAATGCCAAAGAGAAGGATATGGAGATCCAGGAATAGATAGCTATTCAACTTTATCACTCCATCACTCCTAAGTAGAAGAGTATGATCTTCAAGGATTGTAAGGATGAATTCCGGAGCAAAGCTAGAATGAATCAGCTTATGCTCGAAAAAACTGACGAAGTAGCAAAAGAGATAGAAAAGATCCTCCGGAATGCATACAATAGATTCAACATTCCTGTTATAGAGGACTTAGGTGATGATCCCTCGGCTACAGATATTGAAGAAGAAGCTACTGAGACAGTAGCAGAAAAGGTTAAGGAGACAAGGGAAGATAAAGGTAAGGACTTGGAATCCTCTGCTTCGGAAGAGGTGGCCCATGAATAAACAAATATCTCTCCTTCGGTTTCCCCTGCAGTCTCCAGATCTAAAGGAGAAGAAAGAATAGAGGAGAAAGTAGAAGAAGTGAAAGGAAGCGAAGAAAGTCAAGCTGAGAAGAACATAAGTGATAGTGCAGAAGGGAAGAAATCTCTGTCTCCAACAAGAGACACTGTAGAAACTATCAAGGACTTCTTGACAAAAGAAATGATCGAGATTGATGAACCGGAGTTACTTCAAGGTCCATTTAACTTTGATTCTCTCTCCCCGATTCAAACAATGAAGATAGCTTCATTTGCCAATGCAAAGGCAAAAGAAAAACTCCTGAAGTCTCACATGGAAGACTGTGAGCTAATAGAAGCTGCATCCAACATTTTAGAAAAGATCATGCCATCTTTTAGAAGGATCCCTCAGCCTCCTCATCCGGTAATCTCAAATCTCTAGTCAATAGTGTTAGCACACATTTTGATTCCCTAGAGAAGTCAGCAGAAGATAAGGTCCGGAAGGAATTCTTGGCAAAAAGATTATCAGAGGTACAAGGGTTAATAGCTAATGATAGGAGAAATATGAATATTGGGATAAGAGCTTGGAAAATGCTCTTAAGGATGGAGGAGATGTATACAAATGTTGTATATCCTAGACCAAAGTAACAACAGATATTGAGAAGAAAGTAAGGGAACAAGAAGATAAATTGTCAAGCCTCTCTCAAAATTTTGATCCTCTCACTATATCTATAATAAACCAGGGATGTAAAACTATTGCAATCTTGAATGAAATCAAGAAGCTTAAGGAAAAGAAAAATAGAATAAGCAGGTTGGGTGAACTTAGAGGGATAATTATCCCTAATTTAGAGGCCATGCATGAGGCCATAAAAGAAGCTCATACCACAGCCCAGACTAGTGATCCAACAGATCTAAAAAGGGCAGACACATTTGCATTCCTATTGAGTGGTCACATCTCAATTTTGGACAGGATGAAGCAAAGTTGGGCCACATAATTCATCCAATTGAAGACAACTTTTGCAGACATACTTCAGTATATGTAAGTATGCTATATATATATTTATGTGGCTAAGTACAGTTGACTTTTTGAGAATTTTGGTGTGCGGACCCCACCCTTTGCCATTAATGTCAAAGGGGGAGTGAGGAGCAGTGAAAAATGAGGAATCCAACTAAGGGGGAGCTCCAGAAAATGTAGCATCAGCCAAGGGGGAGTATAGTGTGACACTTAGTCATTTTTCACTAAGTGTTGCCATCAACGCCAAAGGGGGAGATTGTTGGCAAGAGACATGATATGGATTCATGAATGTTGTCATTAATGGAAACAAAGGTTATCCCACACATCCGCAAGACATGATAAGTCTCTACCAGAAGTTAGATTGAAGAAGTGCTATGATCCGGTAAGCAAGAATAGAGGAGTCAGCAAGGTCCGACAGTCAGGTCCAGATCTCTCAGAGGAAGTATTTTAGTGAAGTGCACATTTGGTGAAGTCAAGAGGAGTACCTTGACTAATAGATTCCAAGGATTTAGCCTTCGGTGATGGAAGGGTGAAGAGATATGAGCACTTGAGTGTTGGGTTCCTGTTTGATAGAGTGGACAGAGGAAGAACTGTACCATCAGAGTGTCAAACCCAAATCCAGAAGAGATATTGCTAATGACTAAGTTTCTTGAGGTATCATTCATGATTGGCCGACATGATTGAAGACTTCTACAAACATATTCTTGATCTGCATTACTTGGTATGCAAGGATTCAGCCGACAGACCAGAGTTTGAGATAATATTGACTATTCTGGATGCCGACTAGAAAAGTGTTGAAATCACTTGTGCGGATATATATACAAGATGGATTTAGATGTGAAGTATGTGTGCAATTTTGGGAAGTGCAAATAAAAGCAGAAGAATAGTATAAAAGGCAGAAAATAGGTTTGGATTGTAAGAGGACAGCAGCACTTAAGGAGAGTAAGGATGAAGTGCAGCAGATCAATCTATTGAACTTAACCGGAACTGAACTTTAGCATGTGTGGATGCTTCTCATCAATTCAAGTTTTCTTCTTGTATATAGCAAGTCTTTTTGTAGGTAGTGAGCCTCTTGTGAACAGTGTGCTCAGGCAGTGAGCCCTAATTGGCAAGTGTCATTTTGTATCTTCTATTCTTCTAATAGAGAATAATATCTTGGGTTAATCACCCCATGGTTTTTTTCCCATAACAGGGTTTCCACATCAAAATCATTGTGTCATGTGTATTGGTGTTATTTACATTTCATGATTATGCTTGCTTATTTAATCTGATGTTGCATTAACTATTAAGAAAGCACATAAAGTTGAATAATTAGGATAACTGATTCACCCCCCTCAGTTATTCACAAAAAGATCAAAGACATCTTAAGTAATGCATTAATTAACAACAACTTCACGATGGTCTTGACTATGATAGTGGACTGTTATATAGACTTGTGACTATGCTACACTCATGAAATCCTCCTTTTTTAGTGTTTTATCTCCTTATAACTCCCTTTGTATCATCTTGTGTATACCCTAAGACAACCCCTAAACCTCTTTTTCATGGAGATTTCTTAGATAATCGGCATGATACAAATCATATGAATATCACAATGGCAAATCTAACCTTGAAACCCTTTATGTAAATTGTCTTCTTCTCCTTTACATGGATTTCCCTCTCTATCTCTAGTTGATGGTATCTTCAAATTTTATCTAAAATAAATGATATAACCTAAATTTATACCCTACTAAGATCACAACCTGAATTTATAACATTAAAAAATGATCCTAAATGAATTATATGGTAGCCTCTTAATATGACAACATAGTCATGAAGGGTCGTGATAGTCATTGTAGCCTTTTAATATCCCAAAATAGGAAAGCAGGGCAAATTTCACAATGGTCATGAAAGATCGAGACAGTCATTGATCCTAGAGTATGATTATGATAGTAGGGTTAAAGAAGGGGATAGTCACAATCTAAAATGGTTAGGAAAACTATAAAAACACTCATAAAGTAAGCATTAAGATGATCTAAGATCCAGGTTTCCATGGATTGTTGTAGCATCTAACATGAGCAACATTTGGTATCAATAGTTTATGGATAGTTGAAGCAAGATGAAAATCCTAAAGTTGAAACAAGATAAAAGACACACACACACACACACACACACACACACACACACACACAAGTGAATTAAAATGGATATAATTTATAACATACCTTAAAAACTTTAGTATTCGAGTTGACCAATTCTCCAAATTTTGGCTTCAAAATCCTCAAATTCTTCTTTTTCGCAAGTTTGATTATGAATTCTATATAATTTTAGAATAGGATTAGTGAATTTATGGAAAATACAAACATATATATCATAAAATTTAATCTACATTTCAATGGTAAATAGCTTTGAAGCAAAATCACACATGAAACATGAAAGTTTAGGTTTAAATAATCAAATTTTCTCCAAAAACATGCAAACTCAGCTACTCTACATTGAAAAAACAAAAAAGGTGGTGGATTGATCTAAAAATGATTGTTAATATGTCAAATAGCATGAAATGCATTTGCGTGTCCGATATACTACATGAAAAGATGGAATAACAGGAATGTGGGGTCTGAATCGCAGATCCCACATGTTTTTTGCTTATTTTTTTTTCTTCCCACAACGCGAACACGTTATGGGAAGCATAAAAATGTTTACCTCTCTTTCTCTATATCTCTAGATATAGAGGGATAGGTGGAGATAGAGACAGGGAGAGGGGGAGAGGGGAATTGAGATAAACAAAGGTTTCTAGATAGAAGAAGAAAGATAGATAAAGAGGGAGAGATGGATAGGGAAATATAGAGAGAGGTAGAGAGGGATATATTAAGAGATAGGGTTATGGGGAGAGATAGAGATAGGGAAATAGAAGGAGAGATGTCCAGAGACATACCTGGAGAGACATTTCAAGAGGTAGACAAATGGGGAGAGAGATAGAGAGGAGGAGAGACATAGAGAGGGAGGGAGAGAGAGGTAAAGAGGGACAAATTAAGAGATAGGGATCTATGTGGAGAAATAGAGATAGGGAAAGAGATCTTGAGAGATGTATAGAGACATACATGGATAGATTTGAGGTAGAGGGATTGAGAGAGTGATAGAGAGGGGGAGTTAGATAGTGAGGGATGGAGAGATAGAAATGTACAGTTAGAGAGAGGAGATCGATAGAGAGAGCAACCCTAAACCCTAACCCCTAAAACCTAAACACAAGAAACCCTAAACCACTAAACCATAACCCCTAAATCCTGAATAACTCCCCCTAAACCCTAAACTTGAGCAACCCTAAACATGAGAGAGATAGATAGAGAGAGAGTTTCTAGGGGTTAGGGTTTAGGGTTCAGAAAGAGATATAGAGAGAGGGGACCAATAGATATTGGGACAGACAGAGGAGACAGAGGGGAGGGATAGGGAGATAGAGAGTGAGAGTGAGAGATAGATAGTGTTTAGGGTTAATGTTTTAGGGGCATTATTTAGGGTTTAGGGAGAGAGAGAGAGGAGACAGATAGGGAGATGTAGTGGATAAAGAGGGGAGAGATAAGGTGATAGCGAGTGAGTGAGATGTCTAGAGAGATAGGGAGATAAGGGAGAGATAGGGAGATTGAGGTTTGGGGTTGCTCGAGTTTAGGGTTTAGGGGTTAGGGGTTATGATTTAGGGGTATTGTTTAGGGTTTTGGGGTTTAGGGAGAGAGAGGGAGAGAGAGAGATTTTGACATGCAACCCTAAACCCATAAACACTAAATAATGCCCCTAAACCCTAAACCCGATCAACCCTAAGCCTCCAAACCCTAAATAATTCCTCTAAACCCTAACCCCTAAACCCAAGAAACCCCAAATCTCTATCTTTCTATCTTTATCATCCCTCTACCTCTCAATCTCTCTCTGTAAACTTGAGCAACCCTAAATAATGCCCCTAAACCCTAAACCTCTCTCACTCACTCACTCCCTCACTCTCTCCCTCTCTCTCTCTTAGAGGAAGAGAGAGATAGGGAGAAACTGATATATAGGGGGAGAGAGATAGAGAGTCATAGTTTTCTTTTTTCTATTTCCTTCATTGATAAGGGAGAGGGAGAGATAGGGAAATAGAGGAATGATAGGTGAGAAGGAGCTAAGAGATAGTGAGATAGAGAGAGATACATAGACCTAGAAAGACATGAGACAAATAGGGACACATATAGAAGATAAAGGGGAGAGATAGGGTGATAGAGTGCATGAGTGAGATGTCTAGAGAGATAGGGAGATAAGGAAGAGATAGGGAGATTAAGGTTTGGGGTTGCTCAAGTTTAGGGTTTAGGGGTTAGGGGTTATGATTTAGAGGCATTATTTAGGTTTTAGGGGTTTAGAGAGAGAGACAGACAGAGAGAGAGAGAGAGAGAGAGATTGTTTTTGACATGCAACCCTAAACCCATAAACCCTAAATAATGCCCCTAAACCCTAAACCTGAGAAACCCTAAGCCTCTAAACCCTAAATAATTCCCCTAAACCCAAGAAATCCTAAATCTCTATCTTTGTATCTTTATCATCCCTCTACCTCTCAATCTCTCTCTGTAAACTTGAGCAACCATAAATAATGCCCCTAAACCCTAAACCTCTCTCACTCACTCACTCCCTCACTCCCTCCCTCTCTCCCTCTCTCTCATTGTAGCTCTCCCTCTCTCTCTCTCTGAGAGGAAGAGAGATTTAGGGAGATATTGAGAAAGTGATATATACGGGGAGAGAGATAGAAAGAGAGTCAGTTTTCTTTTTTCCATTTCCTTCATCGATAAGGGAGAGGGAGAGATAGGGAAATAGAGGAATGATAGGGGAGGAGGTAAGAGATAGTGAGATAGTGAGAGATAGACCTAGAAAGTTAGGAGACAAATAGGGACACATAAAGAAGAAAGAGGGGAGAGATAGGGTGATAAAGAGCATGAGTGAGATGTCTAGAGAGATAGGGAGATAAGGGAGAGATAGGGAGATTGAGGTTTTGGGTTGCTCGAGTTTAGGGTTTAGGGGTTATGATTTAGGGGCATTATTTAGGGTTTATGGATTTAGAGAGAGAGGGAGAGAGAGAGACTGCTTTTGACATGCAACCCTAAACCCCTAAACCCTAAATAATGCCCCTAAACCCTAAATGCGAGCAACCCTAATCCTCTAAACCCTAAATAATTCCTGTAAACCCTAACCCCTAAACCCAAGAAACCCTAAATCTCTATCCTTCTATCTTTATCATCCCTCTACCTCTCAATCTCTCTCCATAAACTTGAGCAACCCTAAATAATGCCCATAAACCTTAAACCTCTCTCACTCACTCCCTCACTCCCTCCCTCTCTCCCTCCTACCCCCTCTCTCTCTCTCCCTTTCTCTCGTTGTATCTCTCCCTCTCTCTCTGAGAGGAAGAGACATCTAGGGAGATAGCGAGAAAGTGATATATTGGGGGAGAGAGATAGAAAGAGAGTCATAGTTTTCTTTTTTCCATTTCCTTCATTGATAAGGGAGAGGGAGAGATAGGGAAATAGAGGAATGATAGGGGAGAAAGAGGTAAGAGATAGCGAGATAGTGAGAGATAGATAGACCTAGAAAGACAAAAGACAAATAGGGACAGATAGAGAAGAAAGAGGGGAGAGATAGGGTGATAGATCTTGCATGAGTGAGATGTCTAGATAGATAGGGAGATAAGGGAGAGATAGGGAGATATAGGTTTGGTGTTTCTTGAGTTTAGGGTTTACTAGTTACAATTTAAGGGCATTATTTAGGGTTTAGAGGTTTAGAGAGAGAGATTTATTTTGACATGCAACCCTAAACCCTAAATAATGCCCCTAAACCCTAAACCTGAGAAACCCTAAGCCTCTAAACCCTAAATAATTCCCCTAAACCCTAACCCTAAACCTAAGAAACCCTAAATCTCTATCTCTCTATCTTTATCATCCCTCTACATCTCAATCTCTCTCCATAAACTTAACGAACCCTAAATAATTCCCCTAAACCCTAAGCATATATATATATATATATCAACCCTAAACCCAAGCAAGCCTAAACCTTTATCTCCCTATCTCTCCCTGATCTCCCTATCTCTATCATCCCCCTACCTCTCAATCTCTATACCTATGTCTTTGGCCATGTCCATCACTCTATCTCCCTATCTCTCCTCTTGGTCTCCTCTAGATATCTCCCTATCGGTCCTCTCTCCCTAAACCCTAAACCTCCAAACCTTAACATCTAAATAATGCCCCTAATCTCTAGATGGAGAGGTAGAGGGATGATAGAGATAGAGAGATAGGGGAGAGATAGGGTGATAGAGTTTTAGGGTTTCTTGGGTTTAGGGTTTAGGTGTTTGGGGTTTGGTACTTGGGAGTTTAGGGTTGCTCAAGTTTAGGGTTTAGTGTTTAGAGATTAGGGGCATTATTTGGATGTTAACATTTGGAGGTTTAGAGTTTAGGGAGAGAGGGTTGATAGGGAGATATAGAGGAGACCAAGGGGAGAGATAGGGAGATAGAGAGTGATGGACATGGCCAAAGACGTAGGCAGAGAGATTGAGAGGTTTTAGGGTTTAGGGTTGCATGTCACAAGTAGTCTCTCTCTCTCTAAACCATAAATAATGCCACTAAATCATAATCCCTAAGCCCTATACTCTAAACCTGAGCAACCCCAAACCTCTATCTCCCTATCTCTCTAGACATCTCACTCACTCTTTACCACCCTAGATCTCTCCCCTCTTTCTCCTCTATCTCTCCCTATCTGTTTGCTCTCTCTACCTATCTATCTCTCTCTATATCTTACCTCCTTCTCCCCTATCATTCCTCTATTCCCTATCTCTCCCTCTCCCTTATCGGTGAAGGAAATGGAATAAAGAAAACTATGACTGTCTTTCTAATCTCTCTCTCTCTCTTTCTCTCTCCCTATATATCACTTTCTCCCTATCTCCCTATCTCTCTCCCTCAAAGAGAGAGAGATGGAGGGAGAGACGTAGGGAGAGAGAGAGAGGGAGTGATAGAGAGAGAGGGGGAGAGAGTTGTTTTAGCTCACCATAATGTGAGCGTGTTATGGTGAGCTTGCTTTGACATGTTTTTACTAGTTTTTAGCAAAATCTAGAGATAATCTAGAGCGTGCTCCTCATCAAGATGGCACTTTTTTAAATGAAAACTAAAAAAACCTACCACCATAATCTTAAGCTCTCTATTAGCTATCTAACCATATATTTTTTTCACATTTTGAGTAGGTTAAGGTTTTCATCTTGAATTTCTTTTGTTAGTGTGTCCATTTTTTGTCAAAAACCACTGTCTAGTATATTTGACTTGTTTCTTTAATCATTCATCAAAATTTGAAATAAGTTACATTTTTAGAAACTAGACTCCATTCTACACGTATTAAAAAAATTTGATTTTCAATTAATTTTCAAAAAATTTAGGGGGGGGCACGCTTAAATTCTTATTTTTTAGGATGTGTCCACTTTGAAAATTACTAAAAAATCAGTTATTCATGAAAAATTTATCAGAAAAATTAGGGATAAACTACATGGTGTTAGCTAATTTCTCACTGGAGCGATTATTGAAATACTAAAAAAAAGTTAACATTTTAGGGAGAGCACACCAGACGCTATATTATGTTTTTTTGAAAAAAACAAGACCAATTTTTGTGTTCCCCCTTTTTGAACCCCTTAATCTCAACCATTTTTGGAGAAAATTAGTAGTTTAGAAACTAGATTTGGAGCACTACGACTCTTATTTTTTTTCCATCTTCAAATTTTGAGTGTAGCTATCTTCAATTTCTCATTGAACATCAATGTTTCCTGATTTCAAAAAAAAAAAGTGGCATCTTAAGACCCCATTTCAATCCCTCATTGTTGTGCACTTACCCCATGATCAGTGCATCATTATCATATCCCATAATTCAAATTAATTAATATTCATATCTAATTATCACTAGTCATTAACTGAATAATCAAAGATTAAATCAGATAATTCCACAATATCAAATCAGTAGACTATGGTTAATCTTCCTGATTACTAGACAAAATATTAACATTAATGCTAAATCATAAGTTGGGGATGTAATATCATTCCTTCAAGGGGGTCACCTAGACCTTCTCATTTCATTTAAAGGGAAGTTTTTCCTACAAGTTTTCACCTTCTCTATATTTGTACGAGAGTACCTAATATGGCTACACATTTGTCAGGGTGCTTCTTTGCGTACCCTATCTAAGTTTTTCTTATCGGTATGTTTTGGATAATTATTTATTCTATTGCTTTATATGCACCTAATTAGGATAAACTCACTTATTTACATGTCAATCAGTTACATGCCCATGTCTTATGCACTTGATCTCCATTTATCTATTCTTAGTTGAGTTACAAACCAGAACCAAAGAACCTCTAAGGAAATTAGTATTGGAGGTCAAGTGCAAAGAGCCACAAGTCTGCATCACCGATCAAAACACAACTTGAACATTGTACTAATGCATTTGATTATGTAGATGAAACCACATGAGTGATAAAGTAACATTACTCAAATAATGCATAGGTATAGTTGAAAATACAAATGACACATAAATTTGTATGAATGATGAAAAAACACTATTGAAAAATGCATAGATGGTTAATTCACACTAATATACTACAACAAGGAAATAATCTGGTAATAAAAAATGTAGGTGTCAATGGACTCATAAATTTTGATCAACTGAAGAAGGTAGCTTCCATAAATAGGTATGTAGAAGTGTTTATTTAATACATATTCTCTCTTACCAAAACACATGGGTAACCAACCACTATATCTAGGTAATATGTAGAAAAATGCACTAGATACATTATTCACTCCAAAATATAACCAAGGAAGCATTAACACAAGTACAAACAATAAATATCCCCCCATAATGCTGATGAAGGAGAGGAATGGTAGGTCCATTAAAGACTTTGTTACAACATAATAGTGCAAGAAGTTTAATAAGCAACATCAAAAGACCCACAATGAAGTACCTAAAACTAGGAAAGGGTGTACAACAACATGGCATACATGCATGAAGGTAGATGAGGTTGCGAAGATGAAACTATTATGTTAGAAATTGTCCTCCTACATGGAATGGTACAATTTCTCATAGTTTAGCTCCGCTCCTTTGGTGTCCTTTCAACCTAGTTTATTTTAGACCTTCCTAAACCCTAATTGACCTATGTCTAACTGGAAGAATGTCATGTCTCAGGATAAGTAAAGACTGAAAGTGAAAAGGAAAGTTTGGATTTAGGATTATTGGACCCCCTTAAAGCAGACCTGATTGGGAAATTAGGGCTTGGACTTGGGCGCTCACACCCTTGTTGTATCCTATTTCTCAAGGTTTTGAATTTTGGCAGGATGCTGACTCCCATCATACATTCCAGGATTCCATTTTCAAATTTTAAGTTTTTGCGCAATGTTGACATCTTATTTTAAAATTTAAAATTCCTAAGGTTAGATATTTAAAGACATTTGAAAATCATTTTATTACACACAAGATATATACGAGCTTTATGCCAAAACTCTACCAAAATTGACATTGAAAATTAGTGATTTGTTGAAGCTCTTGAAGTTATTTTAATTTTCTATCATGGAGACAATGGATGGAAATTAGGAATCAAGATCTTGAGACTATCTTGCTCTTCCTAGGGTTTGTACACCTTTTTCATGATCGAGAGAAGGGTTGAAGCCTCCAACATCGAACTTGGAATTCCTCCATGGAAACAGCTTCCTCACCTTCTTATTCATGCAAGTGTTCATTGCTTTCATCTCCTTGAGGTGAAGTTGTGTTTGTTCATTGAGTGAAGCAAATTGTTGAGCTTTCCTTGATGCTTGAGTCATCTAGGGTTTTATATTTCTACATACACATTTGTTAAATGAGCACACACATCTACAGATCTTTATCTTTGGCTGTTGTTGAGGTAAGAATATCGAAAATGGGGCTTGACTAAGGAAAGCTCCTATATAGCCATAACAATCTTTCTCCTCCTTTAGCTTTTGTGAGTTGAATTCATTGAGATCTGGTAGAAAGAAGCGACAGGAAGATGGGTATTGTAGACACAGTTGCCACAGAGTTTTAGATTTTGAGATTTTGAGACTTTCGAGACATTGCCCTAGGCGGCCTAGCCTAACTAGGTGATTTCTTTAATATCTAGAAGCCTCTGAAGATTATTAGATTATTGATACAGAAGATTTTGACAATCAAGAATTTCCAAGACATTGCCCTAGGTGCCTTAGTCCATCAGAGCCTCTATTTATGGGTACATTTCCTCTATATTGTGTTCTTTACATTTTTGTAATCATTTGATCTGTACCTGTGTCAAAAATTTAGTTATTGTAGTTTGATTGGTAATTTAGGGTTTCATGCTTAATGAAAGATATTAGCTTTTAAAAACCTTATCAAAACATCTACACAAACCTAATTAGCAAAAAAAGGGAACATAGGAATTCAATAGTTTAGCCCTAAACTTATTCCTTGCTTCCCTAATTCTTTAGTGTGTGAAAGTGTGGGACTTGAAGTCTTCTATCTTGATTCCTCATTTTTCACCACTAAATAGAAACTAAGACATCCACAACAAACCCCCCATGGCACTTTGTAAGATAGTAAGAGTACAACAATGGCATAGTGAGATGTGTGAAACCCCCAAAATTAAATAAATAGTGTGGTACTATATTTTAGTGCATTTACAAATCTAAAAGTACTTACAATAGATTATTACAATGTCTAAAAAAGGACTAAATGTAGAATATATATTACTACTACAAAATGAGAAGAAATAGAAGTACCCAACACAAAATACATAGAAAAATACACTTTAAAAAGCAATTGGACCCCAAAAGAAGTTTGTATGCATGAGTTATAGTCCTTCAAAGTTCCCAAAATGACAACCAAACAAAAAAAGTAATGAGAAAATTAATTTCTAGAAAAAAAGGGCATCCAAATAGGAAACCATGGACAAAAGCATAGAGTACATAAAAATCTACCCCATTGCAAAAAAATCTTGAAAAATGGATGTCATATGAGCAAGAAAATATTTTCCATAGTTTACCTCCAAAACTAAAACTTGCATTCGAGAGGAATCTATCCCTCTAGTGGGTTGTTAGGTGGTTCTCAAGAAATGAAAGGTTGGCACCATTAGCTAAGGTGACAGTTGGGAAAAGTTATTGGTAGAGCTAAGGTGGCTTGTGTAGAATTATTATTATTTTTTAATTATTCAAAATAAATAAAGGGAATTGGGCAAGGCCCAAAGCACCTACCACCCATCGTAAGGGTGGGGCAAGGCCTAAGGATCTTGCTAACCCCTTAATGGGAGGCAGGGGATTGTGGGGTAGTGTTGATGTGTTTTTCTTGCACATGCAAACTCATAATAAAATACTAAGTATTCTATCCTCTCTTGAATAAAGTCTCTCAAATTCTAAACAATGTGATCAATCGAGACAACTCCAAGGTTCCTTATTCATGTTTTTGCCATGGATAGACTCAGCAGTTGATGTGATTTGCTGGTAATCACAAAGGGACTTACGCTGAATATGCTCCTTACTCCACTCAAATGTGTTACTTCTTCCTTATGAGATGGAACTTCTTCCAACTGGGTACAAAAAGAAAATGCAAAAGACAAGGGTTAAGAAAGCTAATCTAAGGACAATGAAGTGATGGATGATGTTTCAATAAACAAACTCCTTGAACCAAGCCTCACTTCACCATGAGAGCAACAACTACACGAAGCTAGTGCAATCTTCAAAGGGAAATGAAGGATTTTCAAACTGCAAACATGCATCCAAATACCCATAGCTGGCGCAACTTGAATGAGCATTCACAATCGAACTAAAGCACATGAAGGTTCAGACTAACTTTGCACTGTGAATTGCAAGCCACAAGTCACAAAAAGTATGAACATAGAGGAATTGATCAAATATCTCAACATAAATCCATCATATCAGTGAACTTCTAATCTAATTCTACTCTACTTGGAAGCATCTCCCCATCACATCCAAGAAATTAGAAACCATGTTAACATTCCGTAACCACACAAAATCACCATGAAATAACCAACAATGAGCTTGTATTGATCTTGGAAGTATTTTTACAACAATTTCAATGTCTCTTCAATGACTTTAAGAAGTCTCCTCTACTCTACTTGATATTCTTCCTAATTCTAATATCCTAATGTCTCCCTTTACAAATGAGAGAAGTAAGCTTTATATAGGGCTCAAGAATTACAATGAATGGCCAGGATTGATTTGCAAATCAATGGCCCAGATTGAGACAACAAGATAGTTTGTTACAACAATTTGCTATTTTTAGACATGAAAGAGGGAACAAAGGCACGTTTCCCAATGTGATAAGTAACATGTCAAAATGTGATTGGCCTGATGATGTGTACATGCCACCTCAGCCTTGGGCGAACCAGTTTGATTTTCTCCCTATTCACATTGCTTGGAACAACTTCCCAAATTGTATCATCTTTCATGGAATAGTCTTTGAACTTGGATTTTCACCTCTGGAACTTTGCATGTTTCAAACTTGCAAATTTGGGATTTTGGATTTCTTCTTGTTATTGTCTTGACATTTTTTAGTTTGAATGCAATTCATAGATTTCTTTATAAACTTGCTCATTTCTCATCTTGTGACATTCTCATTCTTGTGCAGGATTTTAAACTCTGGATGGTGCATGAAGTAGAAGATGTTTTATGCATGAATTCTTAGAGTAGACTTCACGATGGATGTAGATGGCTCATGGAATAGATAACTCTAGAGCTTAAAAATGCAAACGAGTTTTCTGAAATGGATTTCTAGACGAATGTTCCTCTCATGATGTTGGATTCTTGAACATGTAGGTGGAATGATCTTCTGGATGCTTGGATGATGGCAAACGTGATGATGCAATATTCTTCCTCCATTCTGGTGATGTCACCTTCTTTGGAGCAAGGTGAATCATCTTGATGACACTTTGACCCTCTGGATGACTTACCTCCACATAATTCAATCTTTCACTTGATCTCACTCTCCTTCAACATTCGCTGCATACATTACAAACCTACAAGCAAAATACCTCAAAATAAACTCCTTAGCCAGAATATATCGAGACTTGGGTAAAACAACACTACCAAAACCTTACAAGCTCAAAGAAAACCTAGAAACCCTAAAGCAAAGCAACGACAGAAAGCAAAAAAAAGAGGGGGTCCCCATTTGCAATGGGGCAATGTGTGATTATATCACAATAGGTAGTTCCCCCATGTACCCTACACATAGCAAGGTTGTACCCTATCATGTCAGGGTATGAGGGTACCCCCACAAAATAAACTTTGAAAAGAGATTTTCACATACACTTAAAGTTCTTTATTTATATGTTCTCGTCCCTTTCAAATGTAATTGTGTAGTCAATTTTGCACCAAAATGTTTTGAAAACTAAGTTGCTCAAAAAATCTACCAAAGATGTATGCAATTGAGAAAGGTAAAACTTAAGTTTAGAATATCCATATCAGATAAAATAAAATTCAATTCTTACCATTTTACTACTTTGGAAAGAATAGTGAGCTCTGTTTTGACTCTAAAACCTTTGTTTGATCGTTAGCCTCCAACACTCTAATCAATGTAGCTTGAGAACTGAACTAGCTCCAAATAGGATCCGTGAAAAAATGAAACCAACAATGGGAAGCTCATAATGGGAAGGGGTTTGAACATATTTGGTTTTGATTCCATATAGGAATAATGAAATATTTCACAGATCTAGGAATCGTCAAAATAATAAACCTTCTATAGGAAAATCTCCAAAAACAAGCTAATAAGAGACACAAATAAATAAAAAAGAAAATGATTGTATTAACCAAATAATGAATTAATCTTGTTACAAATTACAAATAATCCTATGCTTATATAGAGCAAAGGTGGAAACTAACTAAAGGTAAGGGTGAATGTTCAAAGTTTTGTCCCACTTCAAACTAACTTATCAACACAAAAGAACTTAAATATTTTCAACTAAAAGTCAATTGTAGTTAGACATGTATTCTAGTTGGATTCGTTCAAGCTAAATTAGAGTTGGGTCATGACTTTCTCAATTGGAAGTGTCCACTAGATACATATGCAGCATCACTTTGGAGCCAATTTACAAAAAAAAAATATTATTTAAAAATCTTGATGTTCTCATAACTCCTACTCATAAATAACATTTTAAAAAAAATCAAAAAATACTTTTTTATAGATCTAAGTGTAGTTTTTTAAAATATATTTATTTAATATTTTAATTAGTATTAATATATATTTTATTTTTACTTGAGATAGGTCACCTAGACAAAATATAAGGTTGATTGTCTTCTCAAAAAATACTAAAGTTTATTAAAATATTAAAAAAATATCATGCACTAGAGGAGAGATCCATGTTGTGACAACATAATTATTTTCTATTTTTGATAAATAGTTAAGATAAAAAGTTGTCCCATTGAAACAATTATGTTTTTAGTACACACAATTTTCGAGATTTATCTAAAAAATTATATTTGTCAAAATAGAAAAAAAATTAAACCATGCACTAAAGTTTCAAAAATTAAAGAAAAAATAATAAAATTTACTAAATAATAAGTGACATCCTACTTAACCTTATTTTTCATCATTTTATCAGCAACTAAATTATAGTGTCAATTTTACAAAAAACTACATTTAAATAATTTAAAAAAAAAACAAACATAAAATACACTAAAAATATACATTTTATTAGTTTACGTTATTTCAAAATTCAAAACATATTTATCAATTTCTAACAATTCAAGTTAAAAATTAGATCAATGTTAGCCATTTCCTTTATAAAAGTGGGAGATAGCTTTGAACTTTCACCCATAAACATCCATGATAGATATATCTAACTAAAGTTAGAGATGCATGATTGGTGGAGATAACTAGATGAACTAGCATGATAGAAGGAATGTAACTCAATTAAGACTCTAGGATAAGTGTCAATTAGGTGCATAAGGCATGGGCAGATGATTGATTGACACAACTGTCCAAGTGAGCTTATTCTAAGTAGGTGCATATAATGTAATTTACTAATAAAATATATGCAAGTAAAATAAAATCCACCAATAGTCAAGTTATAGTCCTAAGTTTAAACATATAAATACACTAACATGACTTTTACATTATTAGGACTTGAAAAGGCACCATCCTATACTCTAATAATAAAATAAATTCTTTCTTTTTTCTTTCCTTATCCATGCAATCTATGTTCATGGAGGTAGAATCTTTATGTCATTTAACACACTACCTATTTAGGTATGAGCATTCATTAAAGTGGCTCAAATGACTAACTTATGTTAGAATCTTTTACCAATGTTGATTTCACTTATATAGGGTCATTTCAACATGAACAAGTGCTACAAGTAGCATGGTTCCTTCTTTTTATGGTAGAGATTCTCTTAGTGCAAAGGGAATGGCCTTCCATTTTCATAACAATAATTCTTAAACTTGTCATTATTTTTCTAATCTAAAATCATATAGAGAACATATTTTCCTTATGGCTCCATTAAGAACTAAAACACCACTTCTTCTAAATAGGAATATGTAGGTACTACAAATTCTAACAAATAGCTTTGTAGCTTTGACTAGAAATTGATACTGCAAGATAGTCCAAATCTCATTAGTAAATTGATTAATCTTTACAACCTTTGATTAGGCCATGCATATTTTTGTCCAAAATTTCTTGAACAATCTTGACTATGTGCAAACACCCAATTGAATATCACCTTAGGAGGTTCAACAAAGCACCTCTTGTCTAAGGGGTCATAAATATTCTTCTCTAGATATGTTTTATTATTTTTCTACCAAGATGGAAGCATATTCTTATCCTACAAACTCTTACCTAAATCATTCTTCAACTCACTCTAATGTTAAATGATCCATAGAATATTTAATACATAAATGCCAAATTCATAACTTTTATGTTGTCAATTTTCATAGACACCAAGCTCAAGGCATGTACCTAGGCATAAACAACATATGGACAACACATATTGATTGGGCACTTAGGATGGAACCTACCATCAATCTTGATTGCTTAGTCAAAAACTTGGAGTTAATTTACGATTATAGACCTGGCACAACTTAGATAGGATATTTTTAATGCTTGGAATTGGATCATGCCCATGATAGAATCCACTTGGTGTGATTATGTCCATTACATAAATTTATCTTCAATACTTTAATAGAAATAATTCATCTAGATTATATCTATGTTAGAAAAATAATGTGGTGATAAAGATCACTATTAGGATCCTACTATGGGAGTGTTTAAGTATGGAAATTTTTTAATCTTGAGTTAGATTGCTACAATAATGGGTTAAAGTATAAAGGTGGGATACACTTGTGAGATAGGGAAAAAATGAATCTTGGAAGGAAAAATCATTGAACACCTTTAAATGAAGGTCTACAATTCTATAAGGCCTTCCACATTTAAATAGTGTTGGAATGAAGGGGGTTCAAATGAAGGCCCTTTTCCAATATTTTCAAGTTGCATGTCCAAAATACCTATAAGAAAGGGCCTTTGAGCAAAGTTACCTTCAACCAAAGGGCTTTTAGTTAAAGTTCCTTCATTTGAATGCTGTTCATATGAAGGGCCTTGCAACCTTCAACTTTTGTTCACCTATTTTTCAATAAAAAGATCATCTAGGGAAAGGTTTGAACATTTAAATAAAGTCATCATGACATGATATTTTACAAGAAATATCCCTCAAAATAAGCTTTCTAAAAAATATATTTTATTTAAATATTATATTGATTTTCTATTTTTTAATGAATAGTTTTTTGACAAAACAAAAAGGTCTCTATTTGACAAACATGGAAAAATAAAACAAAAAAAATGATTTACATATTTACAAAAATGTTATGCTAGATGGGATATATTAATCTAAATTTTAACAAATCAATAAAATAGAAATAAAAAATTACAAAAAAAATGCATGCACTAGATATCAATCTTAATGATCTCTATAATAAATTATGAATACTAGTGTTAATTAAATATTTAAGAATTTATAAATTGATCTTATTTTAAAAAAAAGTTATGTTGGATATGATAATATCACTCATTAAAAGATATTACAAAATATAAGAAACAAGTTATTAACAAATGTTTAAAAATGAGACATTGTCTTTAAAATTATTTCAAATTATATGTTTAGAATCACAAAATCTTAAAAATTACTAGTTCACATCATCTTCAAATTCTAAACAATTTGCTTTCTATAAATGGTAGAAGGTGAGAATTTGACTAAAAATACTAATTTTAGTGTTCCATTTAAACCAAAAAGTGGGACATGCCTATATGATTCCAGCCTAATTAAAATAGATAAGTGGTTACAATGGCAATAAATCATTAGTTATAGTGAAGTCAAATGTATGATGCAAATTGGTTTTGATGCAAGTTAAGATAGATAAGTGCCTTTGTGAGGATGAAAATGAATGTCTATTTGTTGATTGTTGATGTTTGATGCCAACTAATGACAGAATTATTGTGAGAGGAATTGTTCTTGTATGATCCTTTGATTATATGCTCATGATCTCTTATTTTGTGTAATTGTCTTAGGATGATGTCTGTAAATACACAACCTTAGATGCATAATTCAAAAATTACAGTCTTCATGATGGTGAATAGTAGTCATACCATGATCTTTAGAAAGTGGAAATTTAAAATTTAAAAATCAGGGAGAAGATCACACCTTCAATCTCATTCAAGGGATAGAATTGTAGGTATGGTCCAATTCAAGATAGCAAGATGTTGTGAACTAAGTCAAACGTATTATGAGATGGATGATTTAGTATAACAAAGTAAGGGTTTCAAGTTGAGGATCAATAAGTGTCCCAAACAAAATCGAAAGGTGCGCTACAATTATACATAAAAACACTCACACAAAATAGCTAAAACATAGAGATAAAAAAATAATATATACACTTTTTTCTTCTGCAATTATCTTAGAATCTTAGAGTTGTAGATTGTTAGAGATTTTGAAAAAGTCCTCTAATATTAAATGAAAAATGAAATCATAAGATAAAGATCAAATATTTAACTACTTGATACAGATAAAATAAAAATAATTGATCAATTACTTTTGAGAGGGAAACAATCTTATAATAATATAAATGAAAATACTAATTTCATTCCTATTATAATATAGTTTTACTACTACTTTTTAACCTATATGTTTATTTTGGAAAACCTCTTTTTCTAAAATCCCCTCACATTCAAGTTTTCTTTTATTAATTCATTTATTTAAATTTTACACATAATAACGTAACATTGCTAACCTATATGATTTAAATTTTTTTAAGTATAATGAAATCAAACTTCTTTAATCTTGCAGGATCACTTAAATATAAAGTAACACAGATATAAAATGTTCCAAAAACCCATTAGCTGAAATAACTATTTAGAATAATTAAATTATACTCTTGAACTTCATTAATGCATAGGCTACCATTGTAATTCTTTACAGCATAATGTTAATTTAAAAAAAAAATAGTAGCAGTAGAAGACTAAGTGTCTATTTGAGTTGGCACGATTCAAAAAGACAAATTACTTGATAAGTGTTAACCCTAAAAGTATAAGCCGGGCCAAAAGAGAGAGAAACAACCATGGCTTTGAACAGTGAACCATAATAAATTGAGCCCACAGAACTTTCCACCACTTTTTGCGGTAACGATTTATGGATAAAGAAGCCTCATCAATAGAATTGTACCTGAGCATTTTTGTGGATGTCACCATAGAATTCCAAAGCTGTGCAATCTCATCGTCACTTCCAACCTTGCTGGTGATGATGTCCTCTCGTCTCAAGATACCCACGTCCCCACTGGTGTTAATCAGATCATTCATTAGAACGGCGTATCTTGTAATGGGTTTCTCAACTAAATCTAGTATCTGGGTAGCACTTCTGATCTGTTATCTACTTTGAACTTGGGCAAATACAGTGTGGAATCACTCTGTGTGAACTTAATGTGACTGATTCCTAATTTTTTACCCTCCAATTTCTTGAATTTCACTCCTACTCTTTTTAGTTCCTCTACAGTTGGAATATGTTTTCCTATCCCATCTTCCTTAAGTGAAATATAGTTCTTAATATAGTACGAAATGGCAAATATGACAAAAACTGGGGACAAAAGTAGTAGGATTATCGCATATAATAGTCTAAATAGCCATTTTATACATATTTCAGGACTACGTAAACATGGGGATAGAATCTTGGAAATAATAAATATACGAATCCTTTGTAAAATTTCAGTCATGGGTATCCAAGATCTACCTGACTGCATATTAAAGGAGGCGTCGACTTGCTTGTCTACGATGTAGTCCTGAAGCAGTTGCAAGATATGAGATTCTTTGTTGTATTTCCGACACTGCCCTTTTGCTACTTGGATGGGGGATAAATTTTTTAGTGCCGATTCAAACCAGACATCATCATCTAATGCCACAGAAGACTCAAACCAGACGTCATCATTTGATGCTACAGGAGACTCAAAACAGACATCATCGTTTGATGTCACAGGAGACTCAAAACCGACATCATCATTTGATCCCGCAATATCGCGCCTGATTTCCTCCAGAGCCCAGAATGGTAGTTGATTTTCCATCTTGAGCATATCTTTCACAATTTCTGTCAACAGAGGATGATGTCGTTTCCTGCTAAGAGTACTATCCATAGAAGCCTTCCCGCTTTTTTCTTGATCTTCATCTTCTCGGAACCTGTCGAGGACTTCTAGAACAAAACAGGTATCCCTCACTATCATCCACGCACATACTTCACTGCTAAGTTGAAAATTTTTAGCATAGCTTTCCTTTATTCTTTGCTGGGCCTTTTGCTTCTTAGACTTTTCCATCACCAATTTCAAGCCACCTTTGATTTTAAGGTGCATCTTTCTTGCCACTTCTGACTTGAGAAGTTCCATGTCATTTTTCTGCGGATCTTTTATTTGGAAATGGTAAGGACCGAAGGAGATGACTTGAGGATGATAGAACTCAGGGTTTTTAGTCAAGAGAGACTTTGGAACGGTATGAATAAGACCATCATGGGATTCTTCTGGTCTGGTATCGTTCTGTAATGCTGATTCAACTTGAACAACCCAACAATTTTCATCAAATTTTTCGTCCTCTCTTTTTTCCATATTTTCCATCTCCGACATGACCCAAGGACTGAATTTGATGTCCTCTCGGGACTCAAATAATAAAATGAACGCTTGCTTTGTGCTTTCCTTGTCCGTGCAAGATGCTCGTGGTGGTCGAATCTTCACGCTGGATCGCACTAAAGAAAATAGACTAAAGTTACGCAAATCTCTGTCAAAATGTTGTACTTGACGGTGTACATGTAATCCGACCTCTATGGATTGCATCTGCACCTTACACATTTGAAGATTTGTGCCGTAGAATTTGGTGAAATGTCGCATCAATTTTGATTTGAAGGGTCATTTATGGCACGGCCTCAACGTGTTGGGGTTTTTGGGGTTTATTATACGGCCCCATGCAGAGGTTTTTTATAAGTATATTGATAAGTGGTATTAAATGAAATATATTTTTGGTGGTCTAAATTAAAAGGACTATCATGTAATAGATCTTGATGGTTAATTTTTCAAATAATACCATAAATAACGAGTCTGATTCTATATTAGCATTGTTGTTGTTGTGAAAAGAGAATTGGATAACAGATGGAGGTTTGTGAACATGAAAATGATCATTCAGGATTATGACTAGAATTAGTCGATGGATCTTGTTTTGAAGACATGTCAATGGCAATATTCATGCTAATGTTGGTAGTACCTCTAGGAAGAGAGACATATAATTGGAAGTTGCTTAAAGAACCTCTAAGAAATTGATGATTGTTCTCTATCATTCCTATTGAAGAGTGCATGGAATTGTTTGTGAATAGGTCATGAAAGTTATACATTTTAGCGCCTAGTGTAGAATGCTTAATGTTGAAATTATGATATAGGAGCACTTGGTCCCAATTTTGCACCCTTGCATAAAACTGTTAAAGCTCTGCAAATTGGAATAACATGGGATTGATCTCTAAGTGTAGGACTTTGCTAAATGAGATCAAACCTCTAGAGAAGGTCGGCTTCCTTGTCTAACTATCACTTGAAACTACTGAATTTTGGGGAAAAAAGGGAGAGAGAATACTTGTAATGAAAATGAATAAAAGCTTGAAAACATAAAAGGTGATACACCAGACAGATTTAAAGAGACTTCCACATAACTGAAGGATGCACAACACAATCAGAATATGACAAGTAGGCATACACAGGTTAGATGACTCTAGCAGAGGCGAGAAGCAATATGATTCAGAGGAATACAACATTCACAAACAAACCATATGCAGATTCACACAGAACCAGAAAAATCAGTAAAGAGGTAAAAATAACTTGCATATATTGACAAAGAGGCAAGGTTACAATATATGAAAACTCTGTTTGGAAACAGAAAAACCAGGATGCCCAAAAAATTTCCAACCCTATTTACAACATTCAAATGCATATATATAGCATTCTAAACTATCCTAAGTTGGTTACAAAAATGTGCTCTAAGAGCTATCTCAGAAAATATCTACATTTACTGACTGCCTAGGCGCATCAGTTATGGCATTAAATATCTGGTGCTGGGCAGGTAGGGGATATTTTGGGGCTTGAATGCAAGCAGCTGCGTGGTTATCTTCAACAGTGAACACATAGATATTTGAAACATGGCGGTGGAGGGATATCTTTCACCATTAATGCGAACTGCCTCATCATGGTGCAGTAATGAATGCCCCAGGAATATCATCATCTGCTGAAAGTCGTTGCTGAAATATGCATTTCTAGATCTAAAAATTGAAAACTGACAAAAGCTCCTGAAAACCCTGCCAAAAGAAAGAGGGGACAAAAACATGCCTCTTTGCCTCTTATAGCATGTCAAAATTCACTGAAATGGAGGAGATACAGGCGGTTAAAGTTTCGATCAACCACCTGTATATATCACTTTACATCTGTGTGTATATCGCTGCATCTTGGTGCCTGAATCGGCATTCAAAAATTTATTCTGTAACTCCTTTCACATACATGGTGCTTTGCATATTGGCCCCTGTATATCCTTTGTATTTTCAAAATTGCATATACATACAAGCTCCCTTATATATGTGGGTCCTACCACTTGTATGTTAGCTTGTATCTAACCTTGCATTTTTGAAATATGCAAGTGAACATACAAGCAGAAAAATATATACAAAGTGCCTGCCTTGGTGGACCCCACCATTTGTATCTCCTCTTCTGCATATGCAAAATACAAGCTACGGACCTCAAAACACCATTAGCTGCATTTCATTGTTTTGCCAGGTCCAGCTTGTATCACCCTCTCATGTATATTCTAACTAGTATATCGCAATATACAAGCACCACATATATGCAAGCCACGGATTCCAAACCTTTTATGAAGCAGATCGGAAGTATATTTGAAATCCGACTTGCATGTGTCTTTGTATCTGTTCCTTTGTATGTCGAAACATACAAACACCTTTCAAACATGGTAGACCTGAAGCCTGAATGATCCAGAATGATATTCATTTGAAATCCAGCTTGCATCTACATTTGTTTGTGTCTTTTATTTGTATATCGCAATATACAATCGTAGCTTATACAAGGCGGACCCAAAAATTTTATAAAGCAGGTTGAAGACCGCTTTGAAATCTGCCCTGATGTTGCAACGTATGTCAACTTTGTATATCGCATGATATACAAACAAAAAATATACAAGGAAGACCTAAAAAGTTTATGAAGCACTTTTACTGGTGGGTTGGGTCTGACTTGTATATCTTTCTTTGTATATTTCCTTGTATCTTTTCTTTGTATATTTCATTTGTATATGCAAACATACAAGCGCAAATATACAAGCCACTGTAGCAACCTGCCAATATACATTACACTGTCCCTGATGCATATAGATCAGCCTTGTATTTTTTTCATTGTATATTGGGTTGTATATGTGGATATACAAACCCGATATACATTCCACTGTAGCACATATATGTCCACCGGCCTTATATACATTCCATGCATATTTATTTGTATCTTTCACTTGTACATGCGAATATACAAGCCAAATATACATTCCATCCTTGTATATTTTTATGTAACCAGATATACAAACTAGGAATATTCCAGGAATCTACGAAAGATTCCCCCTTTGTATATGCATTTTCTTGGCTCGATATACATTAAAAAAATGTATAAAACTCACTTTTCTCAATATTTTCTAAGGTCAATAGGGATTTGCAAGCCCGCCAAATGTACATTTGAACTATATGTTGACCGAAACTTCAACCATCAATAACTTCTTTATTTGGCCGAATTTTAAGGTGATATAAAAAGTAAACCTGCCTATTTTTTCAAGCTCTTTCCAATGGTAAGGTTTTTTAGGTAAGACTTCTGGGAAATTTGGCACTTTAAGACTTATAGGAACATTTTCCAAAGGATTCTCAAGGAAAATACCAGGTTGACTATTTGGCTCTAGTTAGAGGAAAAAATGGGTCAACAATTTGGCGACCTCTATGGAATGTTTGCCTGCTAAATAGTTAGATCAGTGGCCTTATATATCTATTGGGCATACAGTCATATTGAGACTAGAAATATACAGAGGCTCTCTGACTTTAACAATTTATTACAGTAGAGGGGAATAGAGAGACCAAAACAAGACAAAATGTTGCAAGCAACCACTCAACTATGCTAGACAGCACTTAGGGAAAGCAAAAAGAAGATCTAAACTAATGTGCAGTAGCACTTATTGAAAGCATAGAGACCTAATTTATTGATTGACAAGGCACTCATACCTCAAAACACCTCTTTAGGTGTATCCCATTGACTGGGATAGATAGATTTTGTCCATCCATATTTGATAACTGAAATGCATTGTGCTCCTTGCATTCAGTAATGAGAAATGGACCACTCCACATGTCAAATTTGAAGTGCTTTCCAGGCCCGCTCTTCAATTCATCCCATTTGAGCACCATATCACCTTCTCTAAAGATTCTGGGAGTGGCCTTTTGATCAAAACGTCTTTTGGTCTATAGCTGATGATATTCCATAATCTTCATAGCCTTGTCTCTGATTTCTTCAAGCTCCATAAGTTGAGCATATCTGACAGCCATGGGATCCTCTTCTTCAAACATCTCTAGCTGATTCATGATGTCCAATGCTGGCAATTCTACAGAGATAGGCAATCTTGCTTCTTTCCCATATACTAACGTGTATGGAGAATTTCCAATGGACCTCTTAGGAGTTATTATTTCTTCCCATAAGGCATACTTCAAATTAGTGTGTCAGGTCCTCTGGTTATCTTCCATTAATCTTTTAATAATTCTTATGAGATTTTTGTTCGCAGACTCAGCCAAACCATTACCCTGTGGGTAATAATTGGAAGAAATATTCAAATAAATCCCATTCTTAATAGCCCAGTCAGTTATCTTTAGACCAACAAAGGCTAAAGCATTGTCAGAAATTATTGACTCAGGGACTCCAAATCTGGAAATCAAATCATGATAAAAATTTAAAACAACACTTTCATTTGATTCCTTTAGAGCCACTGCTTCAGTCCATCTTGTGAAAAAATCTGTAGCTATAAGAATCCACTTGTGGCCTACACTTGATGGTGGATTAATGGGTCCTATGAAGTCAACACCCCATCTCATGAAGGGTTGCTCTATTTGAATTGGCCGTAGAGGTAAGGCTGGCAGCCTCTCTTTTCCTGCAAAAATGGCACACTTTATACATTTCCTCGCCCATGTATGGGCATCCTTAAATAGGCTGGGCCAGTAATATCCAGCTCTCATTATCTTCCAGGCAGTAGTCTTTGGGGTGAAATGACCCCCTACTGCTCCATCATGAAATTCATGTAGTACCTTATCAGTCTGATCTTCATCAATGCATCTCAGCAATACACCATTAAAATCTTTCCTGAAAAGAGTGTCATTAATCAAAACGTATGGAATGGACTGTAGTCTATAATATCTTCTCCTAGTTTTATCTAGACCTGCTAGACATTTGTCAGTTTGCAAAAATTGAATCATATCAGTAACCCAACTTGTGCCCACTATCTCTGAATTATCTTGAGGTGCATCCTCAATGGTCAAAAGCATCTCATTATCTTCCTTGTTGGAATTGGTAGCGAGTTGTTCGCTGGGTCCCTTGCCTCTGACAAGCTTGGTTACCTAGATATCCATGTCATATTCCATGACCTTGGTGATCTAGCCAGCTCTTTTCTCATTTATATCTTTGCTCAACAGGAACTCCTTCACGCTGGGATGAGCCACCATCAAATATATCTTGTTATTAGAAACTAGATGCTGAAATTTCTTGAGGCTCCTTACCACTGCAAGGACGTGCTTCTCAACAAAGCTATACCTTTGCTCATATTCTTCCAGCCCCTGACTGAAAAAAGCGATTGGCTGCTCAAAGCTGCTACTCTGCTTCTGTACCAAAATCGTAGAGATTGTATCTAGGCCACCATGCGCATATTGGATAAAATCTTTGGAAAAGTCAGGGTTTACCAGAGTTGGCACAGCTGACAATGCTTCTTTTATAGACTCAAAGCTTAGCCTAGCCTCCTTCATCCAATTGAAAATTGTATTCATCTTCAACATGGCTGTCAAGGGTTTCAAATTATTCGCAATATTAGGGATGAATCTTCGCAGAAAATTAATTTTGCCAATAAAACTTTGCAATCCCTTCTTATGACTGGGTAAGGGCAGCTCCAAAATGGCGCTTACTCTTTCAGCATCAATGGTAATGCCTTCCTTTGAAACAACGTGTCCTAACAGCTTCCCCTCATGGACAACGACAATGTATTTGTTTGGATTAAGGGATATCCCAAACTCTTGGCATCTCTCAAAAACTTGCCTAAAGTGGGATAAATGCTTAGACACATTCTTGGAAAAAATTGTTATATCATCTAAGTACACCAGCACCAGTTTGTATAGTAAACCCTTGAACGCCATGTCCATGGCTCTTTGAAAAGTTGAGCCAGCGTTAGAGAGACCGAAAGGCATCCTCCTGTAGGCCATGGTGCCCCACTTGGTGGTGAAAGTAGTCTTGAACTGATCCTCCTCCTTGACTAACACCTGATTGTAACCAGAAAATCTGTCAAGCAAAGAAAATCTTTCTGAGCCAGCTACCACCTACAGAATCTGCTCCATTGACGAAAGTGGGTAGTGGTCCTATAGGGAGGCTCTGTTTAGGTCCCTGAAATCAATGTACAACCTGATTTCTCCATTCTTTTTCCTTACAGGGACAAGGTTTGAGACCCAAGAAGTATGCTTGATGGGAAAAATGATCTTTCCCTCGATTAGCGTAGTTAATTCTTTAATCATCAAGGACTCTAGCTTTGGATTTAGGGGTCTCTACTTCTGCCTTATAGGCTTTGTACCTAGTTCCAACTCTATGGTATGTTGGGCAATATGAGGATCAAATCCCTTCAGGTCTGAATAATCCCAAGCAAATACCTCCTTGAATTCCTGACAAAAGCAATAAAAGCTCTTATGTCCTCAGCTAAACAGATTTTACCTATTTTGAGGAGTTTTCCCTTAAAAAGTTCTAACTCCTCATAATGTTCCTCTTTTATTTGCATACCGGTCTTAGTCTTCTTCATCTAATCATCGGTGCCAAAAATAGACTCCAAAGTTACCAATCCCTTGGGCAACTTGTTTGTCTTCAGCTGAATAATCTGATCATTGCCATACTATTGTTTGAGTTTATTCTAATTCATCATTGAAAACTCGTCTTCCTCTAATAAGAATCTTAGAATTTGTTCATCACTTTCAAAGACCTGCCAATGAACATTATTGTCAGGGATAGAGGGTCTGTCAACTATTTTTACATGAGGCTGTATTTTTTCTCGTTGGATATCACTGGGAATATCAAATTGTGCCCCAATTGCAGCCAGTCTATCAGCATGGGAGTTCTAATTCCTTGGAATGGAAATAAGATTGAAAGCATCAAATTTATCAGTCATGTCCCACACCCTATGTTTGTAGCACTTCAAGGTATCATTTTTGGTAAGATGCAATCCTCTTACCTGATTTACAATTAGTTCACTATCCCCAAATACTTGCAAACAACCAATTTTCTTCTTTCTTGCCCATTGCAATCCATGGATTAGCCCCTCATATTCAATAGTGTTATTGACGCATGAGAAGGCAAAACATAAAGCAGCATAATATCTCTCACCCTGGGGAGATACAAGCATTGCACCACCACCGGCTCTATTTTTGCACCTTGAGCCATCAAAGTACATTTTCCATACTTCTCCTTGCTGCTTTGTCTACTATTCTGCATCCTTTACCAGATTTGGTATTGCTGCTTCATGTTCATGCAATATATAAACCCCCATACCAGTTTCTTGGATGTGTCCCTCAGGATCATCCACACTATTTTCTGAGGCCCACTCCCTTAAGAGTACCTCTGGTATGCCTTCAGCTTGTAGTTCTTGAGCAGCAACTAATTCAGGATCGTCAGAAATAATGCAATTTGCATTGACAACACTTGGTGTGTAGGGCTCTATGTGATGATTTGAAAGTAACTCAAATTTTAAAGTTACTTTGGTGCAATATCTGGTCCTGAAAAATATGTGGGACCAGTCTAAGGATAGATATCCTCCTATTTTGGCTGTAAATTCTCTTGATAGGCACATGGCAAAATAGGGAGGCAAATCAGTAATGAAGACCTCTTGGAATATGGAAACATTGGGACAGGTATGTAAAGTAAGACCTAAGTCTTTTATTACACCCACAATATTAATCGTTGTGCCATCTAATTGGAGTACACCCTTCTCAAGAGGCTAGTATTTGAGCCCTAATTGTTTTGCAATTTGTTTAGGCATCACAAAACTGCTTGCTCCACTATCCACCATGCAATTATGAACTAATTTGTCTCCAATTATTAATGATACATTAAATGGGAGTGGCTTGGCACGTTTGTTAGGCTGTTTGCTATTATCCTTGGAGGAATTGGTAAGGACGGCCCTAATTGGGTCAATAGTTGTATCATTGGATACTTTCAAATCAGATAAAGCAGACTGTAACATTTTCTTTTGACCAGGGATGGCTAGGGAATCCCACATGGACATTGTCACATTCATCTTTTTCATATTTTTAATAATATTGAAAGGTGGAATGGCACTCACCTTCTGATTTGATTTTGTAGCAGCGACCTCTGCTTGCAAACGGGGCATCTCTCTTGCTGCTACTTGACTGTGTGGCTGATTGTATGGATAGCACCACTCATATTCAGCTGCAAGGTTATTCTGAGTAGGGACAAGGTCCCTTACTGCATTAATAGGTGCCAGATTATAAGGCTGAAAAGGTCTTTGATTCACATTTTGTCTAGCACCTTGATAGTTGCTTTGATATGGAGGCCTATTAGCTTGATGAAATGGTTGATTATGCCCCTAACTAGGTTGCTAATAAGGCTAAAAGGGCCTTTAGGATTGTTGCTTCTTTATGTTTACCAGTTCATTTCTAAAAGTTTGAAGGATGCCCTCAATCTTTTGTTGACTATTTTTAATCTCTTTCAACTCTTGAGATGAACTAGAGGCAGCAGGTTCAGAATTGGCAATATTAGGTAATGTTGCGATAGTAGGCATAGGGGGGAAACATGGAATTGGCAAAGGTATTGAAGCCTGAATCTTAGGAAAGATAGGCACTGGTGTTCTGGGTGCTATTTTTCCAACCTGAATTAGATTATTCTCTACCCTAATAGCTAATTCATAAGCATCCGGTAAACTATTACCTCTTAATGATTGAATCATCACTGAAACATCACTATTCAGGGCTTTTAAAAAATACAAGAATGCATATTCAGCTAGAGGTCTTACCATGGCAGAAATTCTGTCTCATGTCTTTTAAAATCTAAAGTTGAAATCCATCATTTGCTCCTGTGGAGCTCTCTTTATGATGGTCATTTGTTTGACCAATGATAGATTATCTGATTTTTCTTGAAATTGCTTATTTAATTTCTCTCCTAGATCATCCCAGGTTCCTATAGTCTGCATTGGTAGACTCCTGAACCACTGCAATGCCTTCCCTTTGAATGAGGCAGCCAGTAGCCTAACGGCTACATTCTCTTGAGTAACATGATGTACCCTGCATAGAGAGGCTATGTCTCTGATGTGCTCAATAGGAGTGGTTTGACTTTCCCCTGTAAAATAAGGTAGATTTTTCAAAGCTGCCATGGGTAGAGCATCATGTATTGCTAGGTTCAAAGCGCTGCCTCCATCAAAAGTCATGAAGGGCTGATTCCTTGCCATCTGCACCACTGGAGGTAGATTTTCTTGAGATGCTACAGGAACTACAGAAGCAACTGGTCTGAAATTTGGTGGAGTTGACTATATCCTCTTAGAAACTAGAGTCCTTATTACAGCTCTACCCCTCCTTCTAGGTGGAGAGAGCTGCAAATATTCAAATGAGCTTGAACTCCTGGTTGCTATCTTTCTCATAAAATGTAAAAATAGAATTAGTCTGCTTATCCTTCTTCAGTGTGAGTCACCATATATGCAGGTTTAACCTCTTATAGGTTTGAAATTACTGGCTCCATATCAACACCAGTAATAAGGGTTGCATTCCTGACTTCACAGTGAGTCCCACCGGGCATGCTGAAAGCTGTTATCACCCAGTTTTGCACCCTTGCATGAAGCTGTTAAAGCTTTGCAAACTAGAATAACATGGGATTGATCTCTAAGTGTGGGACTTTGCTAAATGAGATCAAACCTCCAGAGAAGGCTGACTTCCTTGTCTAGCTATCACTTGAAACTACTAAATTTTAGGGGAAAAAGGGAGAGAGAATGCTTGTAATGAAAATGAATAAAAGCTTGAAAACATAAAAGGTGATACACCAGACAAATTTAAAGAGACTTCCATAGAACTAAAGGATGCACAACACAATCAGAATATGGCAAGTAGGCATACACAGGTTAGATGACTCTAGCAGAGGTGAGAAGCAATATGATTCAGAGGAATACAACATTCACAGACAAACCATATGCAGATTCACACAGAATTAGAAAAATTAGTAAAGAGGTAAAAATAACTTGCATATATTTGACAGAGAGGTAAGGTTATAGTATATGAAAACTCTGTTTGGAAACAGAAAGACCAGGATGTCCAAAAAATTTCTAACCCTATTTACAACATTCGAATGCATATATATAGCATTCCAAACTATCCTAAGTCAGTTACAAAAATGTGCTCTAAGAGCTGTCTCAGAAAATATCTACATTTAATGACTACCCAGGCGCATCAGTTATGGCATTAAATATCTGGCATTGGGTAGGTAGGGGATATTTTGGGTCTTGAATGCAAGCAGCTGCGTGGTTATCTTCAACAGTGAACACAGATATCTGAAACATGGCGGTGGACGGATATATTTTACGATTAATGCGAACTGCCTCATCATGGTGCAGCAATGAATGCCCCAAGAATATCATCATTTGCTGAAAGTCGTCGCTGAAATATGCATTTCTAGATCTAAAAATTGAAAAGTGACAAAAGCTCTTGAAAACCCTGCCAAAAGAAAGAGGGGACAAAAACATGCCTCTTTGCCTCTTACAACATATCAAAATTTTCTGAAATGGAGGAGATACAGCGGTCAAAGTTTTGATCAACCGCCTATATATATCGCTTTGCATCTGTATGTATGTCGCTGCATCTTGGCGCCTAAATCGGCATTCAAAAATTCATTCTGCAACTCCTTTCACATACATGGCGCTTTGCATATCGGCCCCCTGTATATCCTTTGTATTTTCAAAATTGCATATACATACAAGCTCCCTTGTATATGCGGGCCCTACCACTTGTATGTTAGCTTGTATCTAGCCTTGCATCTTTGAAATGTGCAAGCGAACATACAAGCAGAAAAATATATACAAAGTGTTTGCCTTGGTGGACCCCACCATTTGTATCTCCTCTTCTGCATATGCAAAATACAAGCTGTGGACCTCAAAACACTATTAGCTACATTTCATTGTTTTTCTTTTTCATGAGCTTTCCAACACATCAAATGGTTTGTTAATTAGACACCCTGTTCAAAAGTTATGGCTCCCAAAAGTTGTGTCACAAAATTTTAAAATTTAAAATCTCTTGAGCGGGAAAGATATAGTTGGACTCTTTGGGTGCCAGAAAGGGATAGACTTTCCCAAAAGGAACAAGAGAAGGAAAGAAGAAAGTAAGGGGAAAGGCTAATTTAAGAAGGCACAGTGAGGAAGATAGAGGCGGTTTTCGAAAAGTAATTTCAAGCTCCATCTTGCAAGATTTTAGAGTTAGAAAATATTTATGTTTACAATTGTAATACAACCCATGTTGTTGTTACATGTGGCCTTGAGACCTTTGTACGTTGGTAATTACATGTTGTAATTACGTTTTTATGAATATAATCTAAAGCAGTTTGTGGCATACTTACCGTGTTATCGTGTTTTAGTGTATTTTGAACTTACCTGGATTTAAAGTCATGGGAATGGAGTTTGTAATGGCTCTGATGCCTTTCATCGATATGGTTGCAATATCATAAGCATGTGCAACCTCTTCTATTGTATGAAATTTTCAAGGCCATTGACATTGCTTGGAGTTTGGGCCTAGGATTTCTGCACCGTAATGACCCCATGGGTGTTGGCTAACACCTCTATAGTTAGGTGCATTGATGGAATTCTTGGAATTGGAAGTATAATGAAAAAGGGATAGGGAAACAATAGGTTGGTTGGAAATGAGCTTGCATGCCTCTAATTTTTTGTATGAGAAATTGGTCGTGGGTTTACTGCCTTTCATGGATATAATTATCTTATCATAAGCACAAGAAACATCTTTTGTTGTATCAAAGGTACCTAGCTATCTACGTTGGTTATAGTTGTAGCCATAGATTTATGCTCCATAATGACTATTTGGACATTTTCTAATGCCTCTATATATCTTCCTTCCTTTCCTAAAATTTTCAAGTTCGTAGGACTGATGCTACAATCTACAATAGCTAAATTATTTCTCCCACAGTCTTGATAGTTTAGTTGCTCTAGCAATTTCTCTATCATCTTATAACCAAGTTTACTTGTTATTTTCACTTTTAATCAATCTACACAACTACTACCTCATATACAATTAATTCATTATTTTAATATCTTGCAAAAGATATGCAACAACAAATACGTCTTCTTAGCACTTTGGCAAAAGGTGCAAAGACCTGAAAATATTATTATAATATAATAAGAAATTTTTACATGTTGGAGGAAAGGAAAACATAGTGGTGGAAATATACATTTTGCCCATTTAGAAAAAAAAACAAATATCATGACCTAGAACAATAGATAACTCCAATTACATGTATATTGTGAATAACAAATATATAGAAATAAGGAAACTATATAGTAATAACAATAAAATTATACTTGAAGGTCTATCAAAAAGACTATAATGTTCAAGAAAAACTAGTTTGCAGGGGTAACATCATCATTAACAAAAAATAGGTTGGTTGATGTCTTCTCCCTCATTCGTAGGTGGCCGAATTGCTGCATCATCTACATGGGCCAGAAGATGTGGAACATGATTGAGCAGAAGATAGAGTGCATGATAAGTGTCATCAATTTTATTGACAAGTTCAGGGCTGATCTCGTAGTAGTAACAATGGAGGGAATTTTTAACTATGATTGAATAGTTAATTTGGAGGACATGTTTTATGGCATTAAAGATACAAACAATAGCATCATATTTCTGAATATCGCTATGGGTGAATAACCCTCCAACCAGGGTGTTCCAATGAATGGGTTGTAATTAGTCAAAGCAATATTTAGGCTTTCTTCAAATGTCAGGTGGTATTGTATGTAATCAAAAGCAAGATTTCTTAAGTGAGCAGATTCTTGCAAGAGATCTATGGCATTGGATAAAAATAGAGTAACTACCTCAAAGAAGTACAACACCCTAGGGGAGTCTTGAAGAATTTTGTGTCCAGTCAACACTTGAAGAGCATCCTCCACTACTTGGCAATCTATTTTAAACACCTTTCCCAACAACATCAAGTAAAATTTGCCATGCTTTGAGTATTCCCATTTCTTAACAGGAAAATAAATCTGTTTATTCTTTTATGTATGGTCCATACGTTTGAGAGGTAAGAACTTAATTATCTGACTACGCCAAAGTAAAAAGCTCTTTTCAATTCTTCCTTAAATTCTAGAATGATCTCTTTTGAATCTTAAGAGCAATGAAATATGGTAGGAGGAGAGATTATATGCAATGCAATGTTAATGAAATGTGGAACAATACAATAAGATGAGTAAGATGCAGATGGCAAATATGATAAAATGACTAGTATTATCAATGAAATAGATAGCTATGTAAGGAGTATGTGTAGGTCAATTAGTACAATGACAAATCTCCATAATAAAGTTTCATTATAAAGAGGGTGAGCCATCATATCATTTGTTCTAGTTGTCAATTACAAATGCATAAGTACGATGAAGGGGAGAGAGAGAGAGAGAGAGAGAGAGAGAGAGAGAGAGAGAGAGAAAGTATCAAAATAACTACAAATATATTGCAAGGAACATAGAAATAAATTATGAATTGCAATTGACATACAAATAAATAAAAGTATTCAGATCTAACTATATTGAATGATTAAATCAGTAAACACTACTTCATGCAATTCAAGTGTACCTACCCTATTCATATATTAGCAAGTACAAACAATGAATGGTCATTGTAATAAATGAAGTTATTGTTGCAAGTATGTGTAGTTGGTGTTGTCATTGATGTCAACAAGCTTGTGTTGTCATTGGTGTCAACTGTATGAGCAAGAGATTATTGAAAGAGTGTGAGTAGTTGGTATTGAGTTGATGTTGTCTTTGATGATGAGGAAGTGTTAAAGATGTTGATGATATGTTTCTGGTGCTTGGTTTCCAAGAGCTTTTGAGAAAATTTGAATAAAATGGTTAACAGTGTTGTAAAGTTGTTCTAGCATACAAAGTGGTGTTCTAGTTTTGCTTTGCATTTCTTCTATATTAAAGATCTGCTCATGCAGTTTGGATTTGTTGATCAAAGGTGTTTAGAGGTGCTGCATTTAGAATTTGGTGTGTTGGATCGTTGTGCAGAGGAAGGTGTGTTCACTAGTGTGTGAACTATGTATTGTAGAGGTGTCTGGGAGAAATGTTTTTGCTTCGCATTTCTTCGTAGAGTGGTTTCAGGTCTTGTGGTTCTGGAAGTGTGTTGATAATGTTCATATCTACCTTTAATTGAAGTTGTTCATGGTTTGGTGCTCCGTAAGTTGATTTCTAGAGTTGCAGTGTATGGCAGAGATGTTTGAGTATATTGGGTGTGAACTTTCGTCAGTTGAAAGTTGTTCCAAAAGAATTTGTTGTATTTCAGAGTATTTGTGGGTTATTCTAGATTGCGTTCAAGCATGGTGTGTTGTCCGTGAGTCATCTTTGGTTTTGAGGAAGCGTGTACTTAAATGATTATGGTGTTAGCACAGGTTCAACCGATATTGTGTGTTTACACTAATGGAGGATTTTCCTCGATGATTGTGAAAGCATGGCATAGCATGTATGAGCGGATTTAGGTCCAAGCTAACGTATGTTGTGGTCCACCTTCATTCCTTTCCATCGTAGGAATGTTTTGGTGCTAACCTAATTTGAATTTACATGGTTAAGGTGCATTGCCAACCTTGGAGAATGTTTTCAAGGTTGAAGATATTATAAATAGGTATTTGAATTGTTGAGGGATGATAAGATAGATGTATGTGATGTGTGAGATGCAAATTACAGAGTTGTAGAGTGCAAATTTGTAAAATGCAGTACAAGCTTTCATGTGTTAGATTACTAGATGCAGTGAGCAAAAGGTGTCTACAATTCTTCAGTAAGGTCCTGTGAAGGTGTTGGTGATGTCGTGGTGGACTTCTCTGTTGCATTGAGATGGTTTTCTCATTGTAACATTCTTCTCTATCTTCTTTTCTATTCTGGCAGTGAACATTTGACAGTGAGCCTTTCTTTCTTTTGGGTAGTGAGCCCTATTGTATTTGGTGTTGATATTAGTTTATCTTGTGAGCTAATCCTCACCATTATTTTTCCCTTCTTGGGTTTTCCAAGTAAATCTAGTGTTTCCTTGTGTATGTTGTTGATTTGGTTATGCTTCTATTATCTACTTTTGTGATTAATCATTCTAACAGATTAAGGGTTAATTGAGTTAATGTAGATCTAAATGTTTGTGAGGGTTTTGAAGTTTTAAGATAGAACTAATTCGCCCCCCTCTTAGTTGTCTTGTGCATTCAACAATTGCTATCAGAGCAAGGTTCCTTGGAAGAAAGCTTAACCACTTGAGGTAGATCTAGGATATCGCACAAGAAAGATGTTCCCCTATTTGATGGATCAAACCATATATTCTAGAAAATGAGGATGGAAGGTTATCTAGTTTCTCTTGGATTTGAAATCTAGAAGTATGTTGAGATTTTATACACTATGCCTAAGAATGGTTGAAGTACTACTAATGAGATCAAGGCCTATGAAAACAATGGTAAAGAAAGGTATGCTCTTTTAAGTGGTCTTACTAATTTTGAATTAGTGAGAGTTATGAATCTGAAATCTTCTAATGAAATTTGGGTAAAGTTAGAAAGCATTTAAATGAAGGAGATGATAAGGTCAAGTAAGCTAAGATGTAGAATGTGAAAATCATCTTTGAGACCTTGCGAATCTCTGAAGATGAAAACATCACAAGCTACTCACAGAAGGTGGATGAATTTGTCAATGGCATTAAAGGTCTTGGTGGAGAACTAGAAGAAAAAGAAGTGGTAAAGAAGGTACTCATAAGTCTTCCCAGAGCTTATTGTCATAAAGTTTCTGCTATTGAAGAATTACAAAATCTGGATCAATATACTAGAGATTAGTTGTATGGTTCTTTAACTACTTTTGAAATGAAAGAATTTAGTACAAATAGTGCAAAAGTTGAGAGTGCTTTTAAAGTTGGCAAATTAGAGAATACTGTAGAATCAGATTAGGAGGAATCTGATGATGTGGAAGCTAACTCTGTGAGAAGAATGAAAAAGGTACTAGAAAGTATAGTGGTAAGTTGTCTTTCAAGTGTTTGAATTGTAGAAAGATAGGTTATTATGCTTCAAGATGTTCAAACAAAGCTCTAAATAACAAAAATAGGGAGAACAAACGTAAAATGATTAAGAAAAGCTATTATGTTAGAGAAGATGCAAGTATATCTAATGATGAGGATGGTGAATGCTTGTTCATAGCTTTAAAAGATGATACTATTTCTGCTAACTCTAAGGGATGTGTGAAGGAAAGCTCGGCTCCGAAAGTAAGTACTAATGTTGAAGGAACCTTGGTGTCTAATTTTTATGCTAGATAGGAAAAGAACTATTGGATCATTGACAGTGGATGCTCTAATCATATGACCGATGATAAGAGTAAGTTTGTTAAACTTGACAAATATGAAGGAGGACTAGTTAGCTTTGGTGATGATACATCTGCTAAGATATGTGGAAAAGGTTTGATCAGTTTTGATGGCAAGCATAACACTGATGAGGTTCTTTATGTCAAGGGTTTAAGACATAATCTCTTGATTGTTGGATAAATGTGTAGTAAGGGATACAACCTTATGTTTCAAGATGATGGTTGTGAGATTAGAAAATAGTTCAGAATTGTGATTGCTACTAGAAGGAGGATATATGGAAATTCCTATCAGCTCAAAGGTGCTGATGGTTATTATTTCATGGCTCTAATCAGTGAGAGTTGGCTATGGCATAGAAGAATGCGTCACATCAATTTTTATAGCCTGGTGAGAATAAGTTTAGTTCAAGCTGTGAGAGATCTGCCAAATATTACAAAGCCTATCAATCTTATCTGTAAGGAATGTCAAGTTGGAAAGCAAGAAAGAAGAAGCTTCAAAGTCAAACATCAATCTTCTATCGAATTGTTAGAATTGGTGCATATAGATCTTTGTGGCCCTACCAGAGTAAGGAGCTTTCAAGGTAACATGTATTTAATGCTACTAATTGATGATTATTCTAGAATGATATGGGTTACTTTTCTCAAAGAAAAATCTGAAGCCCTAGATTAGTTTAAAGCATTCAAAGTTATGGTTGAGAATGAAATAGATATGAAAATCAAATGTTTGAGGTCTGACAGAGGTGGAGAGTTCACCTCTAATGAGTTTAACATGTTTTGTGAGAATCATGGAATAAAGAGGCATTTATTTGCCCCTATGACTCCTCAACATAATGGAGTTGTTGAAAGAAAGAATAGGATTGTTCAAGAAGCTAAAAGGACAATCATGAAAGAAGAAAATCTACCGGAAGTCTACTAGAGAGAAGCAATTCATATTGTTTTTTATATACTAAATAGAGTGCAAGCAAGAGAAAACAACACAAAGACTCCTTATGAGCTATGGTATGGAAGGATTCCTACTGTCAAATACTTCAGAATGTTTGGAAACAAATGCTACATCAAAAGAGATGAAATTTTTTTAGGAAAGTTTGATGCAAGGTCTGATGAAGGTAGATATTCTACTAAAAGCAAAGCTTTCTGGTGCTACAACAAGAGGCTAAGAAAGATTGTTGAGAGTTCAAATGTCAAGGTTGATGAAGACCTACAAAAGAATTTAGAGGTGAATGGATATGAATCAGATGAGTGATCTTGTAGAGAAGAAGAAAAAGCTAAGGAAAAAGAAGTGTAAATTGAAGAGGAAGAAGCTCTAGAAAAGATTCCTAAAACTCCCAAGTATGTGGAGAAGTATCATTTTGAAGAACATATCATTGGTGAAAAGAGAAAAGGTGTACTAACAAGAAGGAAAGTTGTTGAAGAATAGGTAAATCTATGTTTACTTTCTGAAGTTAAACCTAAAATAGAGATTAAAGCATGCAAGGATGAGTATTGGATCAAGGTTATGGAAGAAGAACTAATGTAGATTGAAAAGAATCAAACTTGACTTGTCCTAAGACCAACAAATAAAAATGTGATTGGAACTAAGTGGGTATTCCGGAACAAACTGAATGAGAATGGAGAAGTGGTAAGAAACAAGGCAAGGCTTGTGTGTAAAGGCTACTCACAAGTAAAAGGAATATACTTTGAGGAAACATATGCTCTAGTGGCAAGAATGGAAGCCATCAGGATGTTTTTGTCTTTTGTAACACATAAGGATTTCAAAGTATATCAAATAGATATGAAGTTTGCTTTCTTGAATGGTGAATTGGAAGAAGTATACATAGAACAACTGGAAGGATTTCAATTATTAGATAAAGTGGATATGGTTTGCAAATTGAAGAAGCCACTATATGGATTGAAGCAAGACCCCAGAGCTTGGTATGCAAGGTTAGGCATGTACTTGTTACAGCTAGGATTCAATAAAGGTGTCACAAATAGTAATCTTTACTTCAAAGTTGAAAATGATCAAATCTTGATTGTAGTTGTGTTTGTTTATGACATTATTTTTAGATGAAATGAAGCTATGTGTAAGAAATTTGTAGAGGAGATGTAGAAAGAATTTGAAATGTCATTGTTTGGGGAGATGGATTTCTTCCTTGGGCTAAAAATCAATTAGACAGATAAAGGTATTTTCATTTCATAATCAAAGTATGTCAAGGAAATGTTGAAATTTTTTGGAATGGAAGATTCTAAACCAGTATGTACCCCTATGGTTACTTGTTGCAAGCTGAGCAAGAATTATGAAACTCCTAAGGTTGATCAAAGAAGATATAGATCAATGATTAGAGGATTGCTATATCTAACCACTATTAGACCAGATATTATGCATGCAGTTTGTCTTGTGGCTAGATTTCAAGAAGATCCTAGAGAGTCACATGTTGCAGTAGTGAAGAGGATATTCAGATATTTAAAGGGCACTCTAGATCATGGCTTGTGGTATCCAAAGGATAATAACTTTACTCTAAGTGCTTACACATATGCAAATTAGGGTGGTTGTGTAGATGACAGAAAAGGTACAAGTGGTGGTGCATTCTTTCTTGGTTGCAGATTGGTGTCATGGCTAAAAAATAAATAAGATTCAGTGTCTTTATCTACCGTAGAGGCAAAATACATTGCAGAAGCATCTTGCTACACACATGTGTTGTGGATGAGGCAAACCTTGAAGGATATCAAAGTTGTATATGATGAACCAATTCCTATCTTTTGTGATAATACAAGTGCTATTAAAATTTCAAAGAATCTAGTGATGCACACAAGGATAAAACACATATCAATCCAGCATCACTTTGAGAGAGAAGGTTGCATAGAATGAAGTGAAGCTTGACTATGTGCCTACAAAGGATCAAGTTGTTGACATATTCACTAAGGCTCTTCCTAAGGATACTTTTGAGTATCATTAGGAGAAGTTGGGGGTTATTTCCCCTCCTTCTTTGAACTAGATGCATAAGGAGATGCATCAGTCCAGTGGATTTCAAGATTCATTCTTTGTTTTGGACTAATGTTGGAGGCTACCTCTAAGGGGGAGTAGGTAGTGGCTTTTTTGGTTGTTGCAGTCAGGGGGAGTAAGTGTTGGTAGGCAAGTTGTGTCAAAGGATATGTTCTATGGTTGCTAACTGATACAGTTGTTGTGTGCTCCTAAGGGGGAGTATGCAGAGCAGTAAAAGAAAAGATGTTGCAAAGTAGTAGTGAGCAAGTACAAGTATGAGTAATGTCTAAAGGGGTGAGTGAGAGAGAGATGTGTCACCCTTTGCCATTGATGTCAAAGGGGGAGAGAAAATAATGTGAAAAAGGAAAGAGTTAGTTGAGAAAAAGAGAGTAGTAAGTTGAGGGGGAGAGAAAGAGAAAGAAAAGAGTTGGTATGAAGTAGAGTATTGAGGATGCTATTGTGTTGATGGTTTTTCACATCATGTGTTGCCATCAATGACAAAGGGTGAGATCATTGCAATTATTTGAAGTTGGTGTCAAGTCATTGATGTCAACAAGCTTGTGTTGTCACTGGTGTCAATTGTATGAGCAAGAGATTACTGCAAGAGTGTGAGCAGTTGGTATTGAGTTGATGCTGTCTCTGATGATGAGGAAGTGCTAAAGATGTTTATGATATGTTTTTGGTGCTTGGTTCCCAAGTGCTTTTGAGAAAATTTGAATAAAAGAGGTAACAGTGTGTTGTAAAGATGTTTTGGCATACAAATTGGTGTTCTAGTTTTGCTCCGCATTTCTTCTATGTTAAAGATCTGCTCGTGTAGTTTGGATATGTTGATTAGAGGTGTTTAGAGGTATTGCATTCAGAAGTTGGTGTGCCAGATCATTGTGCAAAGGAAGGTGTGTTCACTAGTGTGTGAACTGTGTATTGCAGAGGTGTCTGGGAGAAATGTTTTTTCTCCGCATTTCTCCACAAAGTGGTTTCAGGTCTTGCAGTTCTAGAAGTGTGTTGATAAAGTTTATATCTACCTTAAGTTGAAGTTGTTCATGGTTTGGTGCTCCACAAGTTGATTTCTTGAGTTGCAGTGTATGGCAAAGATGTTTGAGTATATTGGGTGTGTGCTTTCTTCAAGTGAAAGTTGTTGCGAAGGGATTTGTTGGATTTTAGATTGTTTGTGGGTTATTCTAGATTGTGTTCAAGTATGGTGTGTTTTCCATGAGTCGTCTTTTGTTTTGAGGAAGCATGTACTTACTTTGTTAAGCTAGAAGATGAAGATAAATGCATCTTGTTACTTTGTTCTTTACTAAAATCTTGAGAAAATTTAATTATTTATATCTGTGATAGTGGTGTAGATCCAAAGATGGACACTATCATTTCTACTCTTCTTTTAGAAGAAATGAGAAGAAAGTTAAAAAATGGTGGATCCTAAGATGCCTTGAATGTAAGAGGAAGGTCTAAAGAAAAACCACCTAAATGGGATAAGAAGGCTAAGTATAAAGGACATTCTAAAACCTTTAGTAAGCGCAGAGTAAAGTGTTGGAACTGTGGGAAATGGGGACATGTGAAGAAGGATTGTAAAAACAAGAAAAATAGTCCAGATTCCTCCACAGAAAAATCCTTAGATGATGGTTACAATGATTCTTTGATTATTTTAGCTAAAACTATAAGTAATGATGCTTGGACTATTGATTCAGGTTGTTCTTATCATATGAATCCCAGCAAGGAGTGGTTTACCAAATATTCCACATATGATGAAGTTTTCCTTGGTGATAACAATACTAAACAGAGAGTTGGCAAAGGAAAGGTAATGTTGTGTTTTGGTGATGGAAGGATTAAAACCCTTAATGATGTTTTACATATTCTAGGACTTGTAAGAAATTTACTTTCTGTATCTAAGTTAAATGATTATAGATTGCATGTGACTATGACAAGTGTGTTTGTAAGTTGGTAAGAGGGAATTGGGTGGTTGTTAAAGGATCCTAGATTAGAACTTTGTTTAGGCTTAATGCCTCCACTTTAAATAATTAAACCAATGTAATTGACATTGAAAATGCATGTATGTTGTGGCACTATATATTGGGTTACATAAATTAAAAAGGTCTTAGGACCATTATTATTCTGTTGGCAAAAATGATTTATATGAGCATTGTGTGTTTGGAAAATAGAATAGATCATCATTTCTAGTTGGAACTAATAAAGATAAGAGTTTATTAGAAATTATTCATTTAGATGTATTTGAACCAGTGGATATTGACTCTTTTGGAAAATCTTGATATTATGTTACATTCATTGATGATGTCTCACGATACACTTGGATTTATTTTATGAATGTTAAATCTGAAGTCTTCACTAAGTTTAAGGAACTCAAAGCCTTCATTGAGAAATAAACAAATTATAAGATAAGGGTGTTGAGATCACATAATGGTAGTGAATATTGTTCTAATGAATTTGATGAATTTTGTAAGCATACAGATATTGTTTGATAGAAGACTACTCCCTATACTCCCCAACAAAATGGGGTAGCAAAAAGAATGAACCGAACCTTAATTGAAATAGCTAGGAGCATGTTGAAGCTCGATCAGTGCTTTTAGGTTGAGGCTATAAGTACTGCTTGTTATTTAATTGATAGATCTCCTTGTTCATATCTTGAAGATAAAAATCCTTATGAAATGTGGGTAAGTAAAAAGTGTTATGTTTCACATTTAAGGATATTTGGTTGTGAGGCTTATCTTCGTGTGTTTGAACAAAAGCATACTAAACTCGATCCAAAAGCTTAGAAATGCATATTTGTAGGTTATGGTGAGAATGTAAAAGATTACAAGCTTTGGAATCCTCTAACTTGAAAAATGATTTTATCTAGAGATGTGATTTTTAGGGAGTTTAGAGCTTATTTAGGTGAAGAACAACCAATAAAAGACTAAAATAGTATACTTTGAGACACATATAGAAAAGCAGGAAGATGCACATGTGGAAGAACAATTAGATGGACTTGAGAATATAGAAGAAGAAGAAGAGACTTCAGAGGGTTCAAATAATGATGTACAAGATGAGCATACAGAAGAACATGAAGAGAACCTTACTCCTACCTTGAGAAGATCCACAAGACAATAGAATCCTATTAACAGGTATAGGCCACCTGATTTTTGTTATGTATTTACTTTGTTAAGTACTGATGATGAACCTAGATATTTCAAGGAGGCTCTATCTTCAGAGAATATTGAGTCTTGGTTGAAGCCTTTGCATGAGGAAATGATGTCCTGGATATTTGTGACACCTGGGATCATGTTAGTTTTCCCAAAGGAAGAAAGCTTATTGGTTGCAAGTGGGTATATAAAAAACATTTGGTGCAGATGTTAATTTAGAACAGTGCAAGGCTAGATTAGTGGCCAAGGCCTACTCCCAAAGAGAGGGAGTTGATTTTAATGAAATTTTCTCTCCTGTTGTCAAATTAACTTCTATTAGATTCCTTTTATCTATTGCTTCTACTTATGATTTTGAGATAGAGCAAATGGATGTTAAAATTACTTTTTTGCATTGGGATCTTGAAGAGGAGAATTATATGTGAAAGTTCGATGGTTTTGTTTTAAAAGGAAAAGAAGATTTGGTTTGCATGTTAAAACGATCATTGTATGGTTTGAAATAGTCACCCAGGATGTGGTATCAGAAGTTTGATGCTTTTGCAATTAAAGTTGGTTTTGTTACAAGAAAATAGGATCATTGTGTTTATCTTAAGATTATTCAGGATCAAGCACTGATTATTGTCTTGTATGTTGATAACATGTTGTTTATTGGATCAAGGTGATGATTAGAGAGCTTAAAAATCATCTATTTGACACATTTAATATGAAGGAGTAGGGGGATGCTAGATATATTCTTGGGATGGAGATTAACAAGGATCAAGTACACATAAAGCTATGGTTAAGTCAGAGTAAGTATGTTGATTCTATTTTGCAAAGATTTAATATGCATGATTGTAAACCAGTAAGCATTCCTTTTCCAGTTGGTACTAAGTTTAGTTTAAACATGTGTTCTACTTGTGATGATGATTTTGAAGAGATGTCTAAGGTTCATTATGCTAGTGTTGTTGGTAGTTTGATGTATGCAATGGTTTGCACTAGACCAGATATTTCCCAAGCAATGGGAGTTTTAAGTAGGTTTATGTCTAACCCTGGTAAAGAACATTAGACTTTTGTTGAGAGGCTATTTAGATATTTGTGAGGAACTTCTAAGTATTTTTTGTTTTATCATGGTATTGATAATGTGGATAATTCATTGGACATACAAGATTTTTTTATTCAGATTGGGCAAGTGACTTGGATAGTCGAAGGTCCACTAGTGGTTATGTTTTTACTCTGTTTGGAGTTGCAGTAAGTTGGATAGGCAAAAGGTAGCCTACGGTCTCTTTGTCCACGATAGAAATAGAGTATATGGATGATACACATGCCTCTAAAGAGGTAGTATGGTTACAGCGACTTGGAACAACTATTGGTTTTGATTATAGATAGTGTTGATTGGATGTGACAATCAGATTACCAATTGTTTAGCCAAAAATCCTATGTATCATGCTTGTAATAAGTATGTTGATGTTTAGTATCACTTTGTGTGAGAAGTGATTGAGAATGGTAAGGTTTTGATTGAAAAAGTTGACACTTTGGTTAATTTTGTAAATTCTCTTACGAATTTAGTTACCATGGATAAGTTATCTTGGAGCAAGAAGGCCATTGGCCTTGATCACTATACTTGTTAATTAATTTTATTACCTCATAGATGTAATCACAATGTATAATGTCAAGTGGGAGAATGTTGGGATAAGTTGTCATTAACTTTTCAATCCTAACCATTTTCATTTGTCTCCAAAGTTCTTGGAAAGTGTTCTCCAACACATAAGGACTTGAGAGATAAAATATTATTTGATTATATCACTTGAACATATTGTAGTTATCTCCTATGCTTGATAGGACCCAATTTGGGTGCCCACTTTGGAAGTGGAGCACATGGAGAAATTGTGTTGACTTCTTGAATTCTATGTTAACTTATTGATACTTTCTAGGAGGTGGGAACTATCTTGGGTGCTCACTTTGGAGGAGTTTCCAATCTAGACTTGGAGTTTGCTTTTTTGTTTGCATGAGTGGATAATGTTGATATACTTTGTATGAATATAATTTGGGAGTTATCAGTGGAGTTAGAGATGCATGATACTTGCATATTGTTGCATGTTCTTGCATGTCACTTGTATGAGCTTGCATAGACTTGCATATTGTTGCATGTCACTTGTATAAGCTTGCATGGACTTGCATGTTGTTGCATGTTGTTAAATTTTGTTGCATGAACTTGCACATTGTTGCGTGTTACTTGCATGGACTTGCATGTTGCTACATGTGAGTTGCATGTGCTTTCATGTGCTTCCATTATCAAGAGCTAAATTTGCATACACAAATATCCCCACATAGGTGCCAAGGGTTTGAGTCTCAAGCCACACAAACCCCAGTCCCCAGTCTTCATGCCTAATGGCAACGGAAATGCAAGCTGCTAGCAGTTGAAAAGGATGCCCATAATCTGAGATTTGCAAGTCAATGTCGCCGCTGCAAACCACAATTATTAATGCCACACTCAGCAAACAAGAAAAATAGTGACATTTGAAGCTTTGTTCTACTTTACATATTCCTCTGCTAGTTCTAACTTTGTCTCATTCAATAGGAAATGAGACCATGATAATGTGTAGGCTACAAATTTGCTTGCATTTTACAGTACATCAATAGTGTTTTAATTTTGACATGTCCAACTTAGATGCTCTCTATAATCGTCTACCACATATGACGGCTCTACTTAAACATCATCTACTTCAATGGTCAAACAATCAATAATAATTTTACACCTCATCCACAATAAAAAGTGGTAAATATTTGTCCTATTTTTATTGGTCAAAATTGACTTTTGACTATTGAAGTAGATGATGTTTAAAAACAATCACATATGACAGGCTTCATGTCGTTGATTTCCATCCTCGACTATACGGAGCTCGTTGCTTCCCATAGGTGAACTGAATTAAGCATTAATGCCGGATGAAAAGTGGGAATAGAAGGGGAAAACGGTGACCAAATACCGCCGACGAAATCAAACGATGAGAAACTTTTCAATTGTCTTGGACGATTTTAAGCAAATGTCAATGGTTGATTTGTAAAAGCAACTCTCACTCTCACATAGGGAACACCTTCAGCATAACAAATGTCAACCCTTGATTTGTAAAAGCAGCTCTCACTCTCACATAGGGAACACCTTCAACGTAATTAAAGTGGAAAGTAACCTTTTAAAAGTAGGGAAGCTTTATCCATATCCAATGACACGTCACAATAGACAATGCCTTTAGGATGAAAACAAACACGAAAAATAAATCGGTGAATGAATTAAAGTCGGTGAAATCAAATGGGTAAGGACGTTTCAATTGTCTTGCACTGTATTTAGATAATGTAAACCATTGATGGGCAAAGACAGGGTATCCATTTGAATGAGGAAATGCCTTTGATGTAATTACAATTTTTTATTTTTTTATTATTTATGGTATTGTTTGAAAAATTGATAGATAAAATCTATTTCATGATACTCCTTTTAATTTAGACCACATAATTATATATTCCATCTACTCCCACTTATCAGAATAATTATAAAAATAAGTGGTGCTCATCCTTTGCATGGGACCGTATAAAACCCCCCATCACGTTGAGGCCGTCCCATAAATTACCCTGGAAATCAAAATTGATGTGACATTTCACCAAATCTACGACACAAATTTCCGACCGTGTAAGGTGCAGATATAATCCATAGACGTCGGATTACATGTACACCGTCCCGTACAACTTTTTGACCGAGATTTGCGCAACTTTAGTCTATTTTCTTTGATGGCTCCCGTACCGGATACGCAAGTGTGCGATCCAGCGTGAAGATTCCACCACCACGAGCATCTTGCACGGACAAGGAAAGCACAATTATTAGAGTCCCGAGAGGGCATCTTCCGTTAGTATAGCTATACTTTAGATCTCCTTGGGCCGTGTCCGAGATGGAAAATATGATAAAAAAAGAGGGCGAAAAATTTGATGAAAATTGTTGGGTTGTTCAAGTTGAATCAGCATTAGAGAACGATGCCAGACCAGATGAATCCCATGATGGTCTTATTCATACCGTTCCAAAGTCTCTTTTGACTAAAAACCCTGAGTTCTATCATCCTCAAGTCATCTCCTTCGGTCCTTACCATTTCCAAATAAAAGATCCACAGAAAAATGACATGGAACTTCTCAAGTCAGAAGTGGCAAGAAAGATGCACCTTAAAATCAAAGGTGGCTTAAAATTGGTGATGGAAAAATTTAAGGAGAAAAAGGCCCAGAAAAAAATAAAGGAAAGCTATGCTAAGAATTTTGAACTTAGCAGTGAAGTGTGTGCGTGGATGATAGTGAGGGATACCTGTGGATGATAGTGAGGGATGTCTGTTTTGAGTCTCCTGTGGCATCAAATGGTGACGTCTGCTTTGAGTCTTCTGTGACATTAAATGATGATGTCTGGTTTGAATCGGCACTAAAAAATCTATCCCCCATCCAAGTAGCAGAAGTGAGGAATAGGAAATACAACAAAGAATCTCATATCTTGCAACTGCTTCATGACTACGTCGTAGACAAGCAAGGCGACGCCTCCTCTAATATGCAGTCAGGTAGATCTTGGATACCCATGACTGAAATTTTACAGAGGATTCGAATATTTATTATTTTCAAGATTCTATCCCCATGTTTACGTAGTCCTGAAATATGTATAAAATGGCTATTTAGACTATTATATGCGATAATCCTACTACTTTTGTCCCCAGTTTTTGTCATATTTGCCATTTCATACTATATTAAGAACTACATTTCACCTAAAGAAGCGGAGTTAGGAAAACATGTTCCAACTGTAGAGGAACTAAAAAGAGTAGGAGTGAAATTCAAGAAATTGAAGGATGGCATTAGTCACATTAAGTTCGAAGAGAGTGATTCCACACTGTATTTGCCCAAGTTCAAAGTAGATAACAGATCAGAAGTGATACTCAGAAACTTGATTGCCCTGGAAATCTGTTCCCAAGAAGTTGAGAAACCCATTACAAGATACGCCATTCTAATGAATGATCTGATTAACACCAGTGGAGACGTGGGTATCTTGAGACGAGAGGACATCATCACCAGCAAGCTTGGAAGTGACGATGAGATTGCACAGCTTTGGAATTCTATGGTGACATCCACAGAAATGCCCAGGTACAATTCTATTGATGGGGCTTCTTTATCCATAAATCGTTACCGCAAAAAGTGGTGGAAAGTTCTGTGGGCTCAATTTATTATGGTTCACTGTTCAAAGCCATGGTTGTTTCTCTCTCTTTTGGCCGGGCTTTTACTTTTAGGGTTAACACTTATCCAAGTAATTTGTCTTTTTGAATCGTGCCAACTCAAATAGACACTTAAGTCTTCTACTGCTACCATTTTTTTATTTTAAATTAACATTATGTTGTAAAGAATTACAATGGTAGCCTATGGATTAATGAAGTTCAAGAGTATAATTTAATTGTTCTAAATAGTTATTTCAGCTAATGAGTTTTTGGAACATTTTTATATGTGTTATTTTATATTTAAGTAATCTGTTTTTATGTCTTGCAAGATTAAAGAAGTTTGATTTCATTACATTTTAAAAAAAAAATAAATCTTATAGGTTAACAATGTTACTATATGTGTAAAATTTAAATAAATGAATTAATGAAAGAAAATTTAAATGTGAGGGGATTTTAAAAAAAAAGCGGTTTTCCAAAATAAACATATAAGTTTAAAAAGTAGTAGTAAAACTATATTATAACAAGAATGAAATTAGTATTTTCATTTATATTATTATAAGATTGTTTCCCTCTCAAAAATATATGATCAATTATTTTTATTTTATCTATATGAAATACTTAAATATTTGCATAGGAGGTAGATTATATTGTTGCAGCCAGGGCCAATAAAAAATATATATTCGGGGAAGGATTGGGAGAAGCAGAATAGATTATGGCACGGATCAATCGCAGTTGAAGCACTGCTACCCTAAGTCAGGGTTGGGTAGCAGTGTGTTAGTTACGCCCGAACTATCTAAGTTCACATCACATATTGTCACGTTCCCCTCCATTCCACACGAGCCTTCCTGCGGCGTGGTGGCGGGGACGGGGATTGGCTCGGGTCAAATTCGAATACATGCATAGGCCCCTTCCCCTCTGAGTTGTGAAGAAGGTTTTCCCCGCCCTAAGGCCCCCACCCACTACTATAGGGTAGGGTAGGGTAGGGTAGGGTCGAGCCCCCGGGTGGGGGGCCCCCTCCTTTCCACCCCAAGCTATATATGCGGGCCCTATAGATAGTAGGGGTCGGGGCTTCAAATTGGGGGGCTCGACTGACGCCCTACTATAGAAAGGAGCCCCGGGGGCAAGCCCCTATCTATAGTGGGGGGGGCGAGTGCCTTTACTTTAGGCACTTGACCCCCCCACCCCCTACCTTGAGAGGCGGAGCCCTATATCCATAGTTGGGCGGCCTCCCCATTATAGAGTAGGGCCCCCCCCACTATAGATGCGGGTAGAAAGGGGGGGGCCGAGGGGTGAGCGCATGAATGCCCTCGGAGCGAGGGGTGGGTTTGGGTTGGGCAGGTAGTACGGGCCCTCTGACTTCCTATGTGCTGCGTGTGCGGCGCTCACGAAGCAGATGAAGGCTGATAGTCTCACTATGCATGCGCCTCTCTCTCGCCAACCGAATGAACCAAATGCCCCCTATCTATACCTGGCGGGCACCAAACTATCCATAGGGTGCTCTCGACCCCAACCATAGCCCCCCCTATTGAATCAGAGGGGCCCCCCACTATAGATGCGGGGACTACCTACCTTATGATTTCATTTTTCATTTAATATTAGAGGATTTTTTCAAAATCTCTAGTAATATACAACTCTAAGATTCTAAGATAATTGCAGAAGAAAATGGTGCATATTTTATTTTTTATCTCTATATTTTAGCTATTTTGTGTGGGTGTTTTTATGTATAATTGTAGAACACCTTTTGGTTTTGTTTGGGACACTTATTGACCCTCAACTTGAAACCCTTACTTTGTTATACTAAATCATCCATCTCATAACACACTTGACTTAGTTCACAACATCTTTCTATCTTGAATTGGACAATACCAACAATTATATCCCTTGAATGAGATTGAGTGTGTGATCATGTCCCCAATTTTGAAATTTCAAATTTCCACTTTCTACATATCATGCTATGACTACTATTCACTAGCATGAACACTAGAATTTTTGAATTATGCATCTAAGGTTGTGTATTTACAGACATCATCCTAAGACAATTGTACAAAATAAGAGATCACGAGCATATAATCAAAGGATCTTACAAGAACAATTCCTCTCACAATAATTAGTCATTAGTTGGCATCAAACATCAACAATCAACAAATCAACATTCAGTTTCATCCTCACAAAGACACCTATCTATCATAATTTGCATCAAAACTAATTTGCATCATACATTTGACTTCACCATAACCAATGGTTTATTGCCATTGTAACCACTTATCTATTTTTGTTAGGGTGGAAGCATGTAGGTGTGTCCCACTTTTTGGTTTAAGTGGAACATTGAAATTAGTATTTTTAGTCAAATTCTCACTTTCTACCACTTATAGCAAGCAAACTATTCAAAATTTAAAGATTTTGAACTAGTAATTTTTAAGATTTTGTGATTCTAAACATATAATTTTAAATATTTGTAAAAATAATGTTTCATTTTTAAATATTTGTTAATATTTGTTTCTTAAATATTTTTTAATATTCTTTTAATGAGTGATATTATCATATCTAGCATAACTTTTTTAAAAACTAAGATCAATTTATAAATTCTTAAATATTTAATTAACACTCATATTAATTTATTATAGAGATGATTGAGATCAATATCTAATGCATGTATTTTTTGTAATTTTTATTTCTATTTTATTGATTTTTTTTAAATTTAGATTAAATATAATTTAGAGTAATATTATCTTATCTAGCATAACATTTTTGTAAATATGTAAATCATTTTTTTTGTTGAAATAAGGACATCAATAGGAGTGTAGATATGTTTTTAGAATTTTTTATTTTATTTTTCCATGTTTGTCAAATAGAGACCTTTTTGTTTTGTAAAAATAATTGTTCACGAGAAAATAGAAAATAAATATAATAATTTAAAAAATATATTTTTTAGAAAGCTTATTCTGAGGGATGTGTCTTTTAAAATCTCATGTCATTATGACTTTATTTAAGTGTTAAGATCATGCCCTAGATGATCTTTTTTATTAAAAACTAGGTGAACAAAAGTTGAAGGTTGCAAGGGCCTTCATATGAAGGGCATTCAAATGAAAGAATTTTAACTAAATGTCATTTGTTTGAAGGTATCTTTTCTCAAAGGCCCTTTCTTATAGATATTTTGGGCATGCAACTTTAAAATATAGGAAAAGGGCCTTCATTTGAACCCCCTTCATTCGAACACTATTTACATGTGGAAGGCCTTATAGAATTAAGCACCTTCATTTGAAGGTGTTCAATGATTTTTCCTTCCAAGACTCATTTTTTTCCTTATCTCACAAGTGGATCACACCTTTATACTTTAACCCATTATTGTCATAGTCTAACTGAAGATTAAGAAAGTTCCATACTTCAACACTCTCATAGTGGGATCCTAATAGTGCTCTTTATCACTACATTATTTTCCTAACATAGATATCATCTAGATGAATGCTTTCTATGCAAGTCTTGAAGATAAATTTGTGTAATAGACATAATCACACCAAGTGGATTATATCATGGGCACAATCCAATTCCAAGCATTAAAAAGATCATATCTAAGTTGTCTCCGGCCTATGATCCTAAATTAACTCCAAATTTTTGATTAAGAAATCAAGATTGATGGTAGATTCCATCCTAGGTGCCCAATCAATATGTCTTTTCCATAGGTTGTTTATGCCTAGGTATGCCTTGAGCTTGGTGTCTATGTAAATTGACAAAATAGAAATTATGAATTTGGCAAATGTAGTAAATACTGTATGGATCATTTAACATTAGATTGAGTTGAAGAATGATTTAGGTAAGAGTTTGTAGGTTTTTCATAATAATATGCTTCCATCCTGGTAGAAAAATCATAAAAAATAGCTAGAGAATAAGATTTATGACCCCTTATACAAGAGGTACTTTGTTGAACTTCCTAATATGATATTCAATTGGGTGTTTGCATATAGTCAAGATTGTTTTAGAAATTTTGGACAAAATATGTATGGCCTAATCAAAGATTGTAAATATTAATGAATTTACTAATGAGATTTGGACTATCTAGCAGCATCATTTTCTAGTCAAAGCTACAAATCTATTTGTTAAAAGTTTTAGTATCTACATATTCCTATTTAGAAGAAGTGGTGTTTTAGTTATTAATGGTGCCATTAAGAAAATGTGTTCTCTATATGATTTTAGATTAGGAAAATAATAACAAGTTTAAGAATTATTATTATGAAAATGGAAGGCCATTCCCTTTGTACTAAGAGCCATGAAGAAGGAATCTCCAACCTAAAAGGAAGGAACTATGCTACTTGTAGCACTTGTTCATGTTGAAATGACCCTATATAAGTGAAATCAACATTAGCAAAAGATTCTAGAACATAAGTTAGTCATTTGAGCCACTTTAATGAATACTCATACCTAAATAGATAGTGTTAAGCGACAAAGATTCTACCTCCATGAGCATAGATTGCATGGATAAGGAAAGAAAAAATAAATCATTTATTTATTATTAGAGTATAGAATGGTGCCTTGTCAAGTCTTGATAATGCAAAAGTCATGTTAGCGTATTTATATGTTTAAATTTATGACTATAACTTGACTATTGGTGCATTTTATTTTACTTACATTTATTTTATTAGTACATTACATTATATGCATCTACTTAGAATAAGCTCACTTGGGCAGTTGTGTCAATCAATCATATGCCCATGCCTTATGCACCTAATTGAAACTTATCTAGTTTTAATTGAGTTACATTCCTTCTATCATGCTAGTTCATCTAGTTATCTCCACCTATCATGCATGTCTAACTTTAGTTAGATCCATCTATCATGGATGTTTATAGGTGAAAGTTCAAAGCTATGTCTGACTTTTATAAAGGAAATGGCTAACATTGATCTAACTTTTTAACTTGAATCATTAGAAAGTAATATATATGTTTTGAATTATGAAATGATGTAAACTAATAAAATGTAGATTTTTAGTGCATTTTATGTTTGTATTTTTAAAAAAATTATTTAAATGTACTTTTTTCTTTTGTAAAAGTGATACTATAATTTAGTTGTTGATAAAATGATGAAAAATGAGGTTAAGTAGGATGTCACTAATTCTTTAATAATTTTTTTTTCCTTTAATTTTTGAAACTTTAGTGCATGGATTATTTATTTTCTATTTTGACAAATAATTTTTTTTAAATAAATCTTGAAAATTGTGTGTGCTAAAAACACAATTGTTTCAATGGGACACAACTTTTTATCTTAATTCAAAATAGAAAACAATATGTTGTCACAACATGGATCTCTCCTCTAGTGCATCATATTTTTTTAATTTTTTAATAAAATTTAGTATTTTTCTTGAGAAGACAATCAACCTTATATTTTGTGTTGATGACCTATCTTGAGTAAAATAATATATATATATATAAATACTAATTAAAATATTAAAAAGATATATTTTTAAAAACTACACTTATAAATCTATAAAAAGTATTTTTAGATTTTTTAAAATGTTATTTATATGAGTAGGAGTTACGAGAATGTCAAGATTTTTAAATTATTTTATTTTTTGTAAATTGGCTCCAAAGTGATGCTACATATGTATCTAGTGGACACTTCCAATTAAAAAATCCATGACCCAAATCTAATTTAGCTTGAATGAATCCAACTAGAACACATGTCTAACTAAAATTGACTTTTAGTTGAAAATGTTTAAGTTCATTTGTGTTAATAAGCTAGCCTGAAGTGGGAATAACTTCAAACATTGACTCTTACCTTTAGTTAGTTTCCACCTTTCATGCATTGCCTTGCACTATATAAGCATAGGCTTCTTTGTATTTTGTAACAAGATTAATTCATTATTTGGTTAATACAATCACTCTATTGGTTATTTATTTGTGTCTCTTATTAGCTTGTTTTTTTAGATTTTCATGTAAAAGGTTTATTATTTTGACAATTCCTAGATATGTGAAATATTTCATTATTCCTGTGTGCTATCAAAGCCAAATCCATTCAAACCCCTTCCCATTGCTAGTTTCATTTTTTTCATGGATCCTATTTGGATGAGGTTCAATTATAGATCTCAAGCAACATCCATTAGAGTGTTGGAGGCTAACGATCAAACAAAGGTTTTAGAGTAAAATTAGAGCTCACTATTCTTTGCAAAGTAGTAGAAAAGTAAGAATTGAATTTTATTTTATCTGATTTGGATATTCTAAACTTAATTTTTACCTTTTTCAATTGCATATAGGGTATTTGCATGGAAATGGCAAACCAAAACGGGGTCATAAGTGGCCACTTTTTTTCTAAAATTAGTAAAAACTGATTTTGGATGAGAAATTGAAGACAAAAAGAGAAAGATGAAGGATAGAGAGGATTTGGAGTATGATGGCTTTCTCATTCACAAGAGGAGGATAATGGAGGCTAAGCTAGCCAAGCCAAGGAGCATCGGGTGAAGCCCTAATAGTTAAGGGGCTCATTATTGCTACAAGGCCCTCACCCCCAAGGGATCAACCTTTACAAGCAATCGCCATACCCAACACAACCACTCAAGATGGCCACACAATAGATATATTAGGAGGATTGATTATCCCTAAACAGAAAAGGGGACCCATTAAACCAATGAGGGGCATGGTGAGTAAACTAATGGAAGCTCAGGCTACAGTAGAAGAGCCCATGAAGATGGAACTGATGTTTGTATTCAATCAGCCTCAGGGAGGTCCATCATAGCCGCACATTACACTTTAGACACATCTAGAAGAGTAGATGGAGGCCTAGCATGTTAAGACTAGAGGAGAAGTGAGACAATCATAACATGGCCAATTAGTTTAGCACATAATGCAGGTGAAGCAAGAGCTAGCTGGGGAATTCAAAGCATAAGAGCAAGCTAGGGATAAAGAATTACAGTTACCATTAAGTTAGGTAATTAACTTAACTGGTGATGAGGTCACAAGGGATGTGACCAATGATCCAATGGGTTCATTGCTTGCATACTTAGCGTCACCTCAACAAGAATCTCATCAAGAAGAGGTAATAAGAACTCCAGAGACCATAAAAGACCCTGAAGTAGAAAACATATCGAATATAGACAGGTCAGGATCACCTGAAGAGCCATTAGGTCAAGGACAATTAGGTGACCTAGTTACAAGGATAACAACAGATGAGGTAGAAGTGAATTCATCCTGGCCTGAGGTAACAGATAAATCTATTGTAGTTGTCCCTCATCAACAAGGTCAAGAAGAAGTTGCTCAATATATCCCTACAGAGGGAGAAGTAGAGAAAATTGAAGAACCAGTAGGAGGAGGATCAGATGAGCCAGAGCAACAATCAATGCCACATGAGGAGCAGGTCCATCAAGACAAAGGGGATGAAGAAATGCATGATGCAGGTGAAAATCCTAAGATTCCTCAATAGGAGGTTCATCAAGAAGACATTCCCAACAAGAGGAGATTCCTCAGGAGAAGGTGCCACAACAAGAAGGATGTTCGGATAAGGACATTGGTATGACAGGCAAAGATGCTCAAATTGAGTAGTCATGTCAGGAAGAACTAGCAAAAGATATACCATAATGGTTCACATTAGAGGTAATGGAGCCTCAGGTCAACCTAATTCCTTTTGATTTCAAATCTTTATTTTCTACAGAGGAATCCAAGCCCAAGCGCAAGACAAGGGTGACATCTGCTATTAAAAGGGATACAACTGGGCGTAGGATAGCACATTTAGCTATACCTATAGTGGATAAGTCCAAGGGTGAAATTGTGACCAATGAGTACCAAATCACTACCCTAGACTTAGGTCACGCAATTGCAGAGTAAGAAATTGACTAGCTCAAAAGTAGTGCAAATGCAATGGTGGCCCAAATTCGTAAGGTTAAGCTAAAGAACAAAGAGTTGAAATGGTGTAATGCCCAACTTGATACCTTTGTCAAAGGTTTAGTATCTCTAGCAACCCAAATCATAGAAGTTCTAGCTAGTCTAACACTAATAACATAGGAGGAAATAACTAACCTGGATGTGAAGAAACATCAAGCCTAGGTAATGCATAATTGGTTTCAAAAGTTTATAAAAAATGGAGAAGAAGTGATTCAAATTTCCTTATCCAATTGGGATGCTTTGGCATACATCCAGACTCAAGCTGACATCTTGAAGAAAGAATGTGTTACAAGCCTTGATCAGAATGATCAAGACTTTGGTGTTTTGAAGAGTGTCCACGAGATCAATGATTAGGTGTTGTTGAAGCACAAGATAATGACAGTAGAAAACATGTCTAAAATATCAATGTGGATAAAGGATTTAAAGTTTGAAGAAAATATCCTTAAAGGGTGTAGACATAAGGTTCTAGAAATAAGCACTAAGGCACATGACCTCCTATCGGATGAGATGGAGATCCTCGAAGAGCTTCTTGGGAGTTTGATGGATGAAGAGGGAACCTATGAAGAGCAGACATCCATGGGAATGTTTAAGGCTAGATCTGAGCCTGTTGTGAAGAATCCTATGGATAATTTTTCAGAGGAAACTATTGATCAGGTAATGGACTTATCTGCTAAGTTAAGGACATATAAATAAAAAGTAGATAATAGGACTAATAAGCAAATATCCATAGGTGATCAACTTCAAATGCAAGATTATGCTAAGAATAGGGCATAACAATTTGACAAAGAAGAGATAGATAAAATAGTTAAAGCATATGACTTGTATAAGAGCCTAGATTCTAGTGTCCTGATAGAATCTGATAATGGGTCTTCAGATACAGAATAGGCCAAAGTGTAGGAGAATAGAATATTCTAGATGATGGTATCTTGAAGATGCTAAAGAATATACCGGTTGCCAACTGACAACCATGTGCGATGATTTTTGACCATGGATGTTTTTGAAAGAGATCGATGACTGTTGTTGTATTGTAACTGATCTCGAGTCCTTATCCTATAAAAGAACCTAGATCATTTGTGATTAAGTGAGACTGAATTGATGAACTCTACTCAGTACAAAGTTTGTTGATTTGACAACTTTGTGACTTATTTTCATGGTTCTTTCTCATATCAATGTACATTTATATATCTTTTGAACATATAATGGACATGAAGCTATAGATTACAGTTCCATTATAAATCTTGAGTAGTCTTTTCTTCATTTTAGTACGTAATGTTGGATTGTTGTGTTCTTTGGAAGTGCATCTAACTGATTACTTATTGTCATCAATTTCCCTTGAAGGTTCGCATCTCTTATACGTAATTGTGGATATCTCTGGTGAAGTATGAGTAGATTTTCTTCATTTCATGATTATGTCTGGATATACATGTGGATTGCTGGTGAAATTTAGAATTCTTAGAAATCTCTCTTTCCTACCCTGATCTTTTGACTTTTATTTCATAAATTGTAGTGAGAAATTGCAAATATTGATAAATCTAAAACAAGTAATCATAAAATACTGATAAATTACATGCTTTAAAGAAGATCTTTAGGTAAATTCATAGTTTGTATGCAAAGATTAGTTCAAATAGAGATCATTTTAGAAGAATTGATCAAAGTTAGAATTATTTTAGAAGAACTAATCAAAGTTAACAATAATTCCAGAAGAACTAATCAAAGTTATGTTAAATTTGTGGTAATATACTTGAAATTTGTTTATTCACTTAAGAATTTAACATGAACTGAAGAGATATGTGTAGATTGAGTTGAATATGCAGGATGTTAATGAATCATGACCTAATCTTGATGGAAATGACCTGGAGGTTGTAAGTCCCCAAAATGGAAAACAACAACTCACAACAAACCTTGAGTGACAACAAGTAATCAAGACCTAACCATCGAAGACTTGGGATCTTAAGTTCTTAGTGAATTTAAAGACTTTCAAGAGGAATAGGGGTTTTCTTTGTGAAATTTTATTCCTAGGAGTGTGACTAAACATCGCATCAATAGATACCCTAAGACACTCCCTTATCATTTAGGAGATTTGCAATAATTAGGTAAAACTACTCTTTTCAAATTTGTTCATTGAGTGATTTCCGATAAAGAGTTAGTTTTTTTAGAAAATAAAATTGTAGCAATTATGTGTTCATGTCCATTCTTATGGTGATCATAAGGGTGGGCATGATAGTAATTATGTCCACTATAGAAATTAATCTTCGATACTTGCATAGAAAACATTCATGTAAATGATATCTATGTTAAAAAATAATGTGTTGGTAAAAAGCATTATTGGGATCCTACTATGGAGGTGTTGACGTATGGAACTTTTTAAACCCTAAGTCAAGTCTCTAGGTTGATTTAACAACAATGGAAAATAGATAAGTGGTGGTGGGAATTAATCCCAATAGTTAATCATTGATTATGGTGAATTTAGATGTAAGTAGATGTATCATGCCAACTAATTCTAATGCAAGATGTGATAAATAGGTGTGTTTGTGAAGATGACAATGATTGTCAATTTGTTGATTGTTGATGTTTGATGCTAACTAATGACTAATTGTTGTGAAAGGATATGCTCTTGCATGATACTTTGATCATATGATCATGATCTCTATTTCTATGTAATTGTCCTAGGATTCAATACCTTTAAATATGCAATCGTATATGCACAATTTGAAATTTTTGGTGTTCATACCAATGGATAACAATCATATCATGTGACTTGGAAAGTAGAAATTTGAATTTTAAAAAGTGGGGACAAGATAACACCTGGAATCTCATCCAAGGGATAAAACTATAGGTATGTCCTAATTTAGGAAGTGCAGGGTGTTGAGAACTAAGTCAAGTGTTTTTTGACATGGATGATTTAGTATAATAAAATGATGACTCTGAGATTTAAGTCATTAAGTGCGCAAAAAAACCTAAAATATGTGATAAAAGCATACATAAATGCATCCACACAGAGTAACCTAAAACATAGAGATACAAAAGAAATTAAAGTATGCATTACAATTATCTAAAAATCTTAAAATTGTAAATTGCTAAAGCTCTTGGAAAGGTCCTAATGTTAAATAGCAACAAAAATCATGAGGTAGAAATGCAAGCATTTAACCACTTAGCATAAATAGGAACAAAATAATTTGTTTATATACTTTTGAGAGGGAACAAATCTTATAATAATATAAAAAAAAATGTTAATTTCATTCTTATTATAAAATAGTTTTATTACTGTCATTTCTACTTGTATGTTTATTTTGGAAAATCCCCACATTCAAGTTATTTTTCTTTGATTCATTCAAGCGTTTACATTTTCCACATACAGTAACACTGCAAACTTATAAGATTTAGAAAAAGTTGAAAGTGTAATGGAATTAAACGTCCTTAATCTTACAGGACATAAATTTAAATTTCAAAAAAATCATGAGCTGAGATAACTGTTAAGAAAAATTAAATTATACGTTTGAACTTCATTAATCCATAAGCTACCACTGTAGCAGAAGACAGTGCCTATTTGAGTTGGCACGATTCAAAAAGGCAAATTACCTGGACAAGTGTTAACATCAAAGGTGGTCCAGCCAAAAGGGCCGGGCTTAGACAGCACACTCTAAGCTTTGACTGCTTAGGTGGCATGTGCGCCCGTTCCTTTGGCCAACGCCCATTTCAGTCTTCAAACCAACGCGAGTTCAAATTGAAACTCGTTCCCGCGCAAGGATGCCCGTAAAGTGTTTGTTTGCATAGAAGATCTCGCGTCCGGAAATGTGATCTCATTGGATATGCACGAAATGGGTTTGTTGAAAAAGCTTCAGAAGCTTTCAAGCAAATGCAATGGCAGTTGTAAAGCCAGACTCCGCAATCTTTGCCAGCATCCTCCCTGCCTGTGCCAAAATGGGAGCTTTGGAACAGGGTCTGGCAATCCATCGCAGGAAAAAGGATGGAGGAGTTTTCTCAGATGTTGTTGTAACTGCCTCGGTAGACATGTATGCAAAATGTGGAAGCACAGACATGGCACGAACTGTTTGACAGAGTGCCTCAAAGAGATGTCATCTCATGGAACGCCATGATTGCAGGATATGCAAAATGTCGAAGCATAGACAAGGCACCTGAACTGTTTGACAGAATGCCTCAAAGAAACGTGCTCTCATGGTATGCCCTGTGCAGGATATTCGCAAAATGGATTTGTTGAAAAGGCCTTAGAAACTTTCAAGCAAATGCAATTGGCAGGCGTAAAACCAGACTCTACAACCTTTGACAGCATCCTCCCAGACTGTACCAAATGGGAGTTTTGGAACAGGGTATGGACATCGTCATAGCATAAATGATAGAGGAGTTTTGTCAGATGTTGTAGTTGCAACTGCTCTGGTAGACATGTATGCAAAATGTGTAAGCATCGACAGGGCACGTGAACTGTTTGACAAAATGCTTCAGAAATGTGGTCTCATAGAATGCCATGATTCGAGGATATACACAAAATGGATTTGTTGACAAGCCTTTAGAAACTTTCACGAAAATAAAATTGGCAGTTGTAAAGCCAGCATCCTCCCCGCCTGTGCCAAAATGGGAGCTTTGGAAGAGGGTATGGACATTCATCAAAGCATAATGGAAGGGGGATTTTGTGAGATATTATGGTTGGAAATGCTCTTGTAGACATGTATGGAACATGTGGAAGCAAGGCATTTGAACTGTTTGACAAAATGCCTCAAAGAAGTGTGGTCTCATGGAATGAGATGTTTGCATGATATGCACAAAAAATGGATTATGCAAGCATGCTCTAAAAATCTTTGAATTAATGAAGTATTCTGGAACATATCTTGACATTATAAGCTTTGCTTGTATTCTATGTGCATGCAACCATGCATGTTTATTGGATAAGGATTGTACATGCTTCAATCACATGAGTAACTCTTATTGCATTACACCTACAAGTGATCATTGTGTCTGCATGGTTGACCTTCTTGCTCATGCTAGCTATGTTGAGGACAACCTAAACTTTATTGTTAAGATGCTAGTTAAACCTATGGTGGTTGTGTGGATGTGTTTTCTTGATGTTTGCAAATCACATATGAATATAGGCTTAGGAGTATTTACAACAAAAATGTTGTGACTTATGTTCTTCTCTCAAACATATATGCAGAAGTGGGTAGGTGGTGTAAGGTTCAAATGGTAAGGAGATTGATGAGAGATAAAGGAATTAAAAAGATCCATGGATGTAGTTGGACTAAAGGCCATAAAATGGTACGTACTTTTTGTGTAGGAGAAAGATCACATCCATAGGCATATGAGATCTATGCAAAGTTGGAGAAATTGGCTTGGGAGATGAAAGCAGTAGGGTATTTCCAGATTCAAGACATTTACTTAGTGATGTGGAAAATGAGGAAAAATAATTATTTCTTTGCCACCATAGTGAAAATTTGTCAATTGTTTTTTGTTTGTTAGACACGCCCCCTAGAACAACTATTAGAGTTGTGAAGAACCTTTGAGTATATGTTGATTGCATACTGTACACAATTTATCTCCAAGATTGTTGCAAAAGAAATTGTTGTGAGAGATGCAATCTGTGTTTTCATCATTTTAAACAAGGAGAATGTTCTTGATGATTGGTGATGCTAAATGAAGTGATCTGAAAAATAGGCTCACACTATAATAATGTACACCATGTCAGACCTACAATAATAGTGAAGGAACAAGGTTTTATTTTTAGTTTCTACAAAGTTTTTTTGGTTTTGTTTTTGTTTTGAGTATTTGACATTCTAGAATATGATGTTGGCTTTGTAAAATTAGATGTATAGAGTGCAATGGAGATCACTACTTCTATTCACTGTTGGGGTATCTGTCAAAGACTTATTTTATGATAACATGGACATTTAATTGAATTGTTTTCATAAAATCTACATATGATGAAATGAAAAACTAAGAGGAGGAGGTGGAGAAAGACAAAGACAAAAGGTGAGGATCACTTCAAGTAAATGGAAAGGTGCTTGACCAATAGGAAATGGGAGAGGGGGGCTCACAATTAACCTTGCCATTTTGTATAGTTCTTCTGTTTGGATTAATTGTATTATCTTTTGCCCATGTTAGGTTAACCATTTAATTGCATATTCTAGATTCAATATGTAATTTTATATAAGTGTATGTAGATTTTGTGTCATTAATGGATAGATATTTATAATGTTGTTTCACATCCCTTTGCTTGGTGAAATAGCTAATAAATTTGTGAATTCATGGATATTTTTTAATTTAATTTGATTTCAATCTATTTGGTTTTAATTAGAAATAAACCAATATAATTTATAATGAAGAAGTAAAAAAAAATCACAAATGTCTTAATATTGTAATTACTGGTTATTCATGGCACTTGAAAAACTTGCATAGTGAGGTTTATAGATTGATGTTAGAGAGAAGAGAATAATATTTGTATATGTAAAAAAAATCATGATTCATATTGCATTGTAATTGTACATTTGTGGTATTCCAAAATTGTGCATGATGAGATGTATAAATTAATATTAATGAGGTGAGGGATTCAGGGTGGTTAGCAGAGAGCTAAATAGGGCACTTCATAAACTGTGTTTGGAGTGATAATAGGACTTAAAATAAGAGGAACTCAAAATGATGAGGGGAATTTTAGAGATACACAATGGGAGACATCATAGGTTTGAAAATAATATTATAATTATATTCATAATATGGTCAAATTGACTACTTTATTCACTTGTGATAAACCTAACAAATGACACTAAAGTTAAATTCCATTTGTTAAGATAGGAATTGAATAATTTTGCATTGGTCACATACCTAGAAAATGCTAGTGAAGACTAAATTCCATATGCCATCTCTAATGTTTGTTTACAATCCTTAATCACAACTACATTAAGAATCTTGAATTCTGGTACTTGATTCATGTAAAAATTTTATAATGGGGGATTCATTTCATAATGTCCAAAGACTTATGAGTTGTGGCTAACAATTTTTGTTTAGTTGATTTAAAAATGGAATGTTATCATAAGCATACATGTTTGTATACAATGAAGGCAAGAAAAATAGTTTTTTGGAAAGAATCTAGAATGATGAACTTTAATTCTTCATCTCAGGAAAATACATTTGACAACTTTAAGTTTATAAGAGAACATACATTTCTAAGTTATAAGTCTTCATAATGAGTGTTTTTAATGTTTACAATAGAAGAACAAAATGCATTATGAAGTACCAAATATATCTTTATAGACAATATTGTATATGCTTGGTCTCCAAACAAATATTGGAAAGGACAAATACTTATACCAACTTTTTGAAGGGGATTGTACATGACCACCTAAATCAAGAAAACAACATGTATAAAATTATCATTCAAATTTTTTAGTATGTAAAATGTCATAAAATAATAATTGACATGATGGTTGTTAATTAAATGTTTTTATCGATGTAGCTCGCTTTCATGAAAATTGCTTTCACTACATGTATGGCATAAACTATCAGAGATTGATGATTTTCTTTATTAAAGATGGCCAATCTACCTTATAAAACTCCTATTCTTTGTTTGGCAAAAAGACTTATGGGAGAGGGTCTATTAGCATTATGGGAATAACTTAGTTGGAGCATTCCATTCTTCCTTGTTGAGAAGTGTGAGCAAATTAAACATCCGATCAGAGCTCTTGATTATCTTCTCTAGCAAACTCCAACCTATAATGGATATACATCCTCTCATTCCATGCACAGGTTCATGCTCAATATTAAGAAAATAAGAATATTATTATATGATCATTCAAACTCCAAATAGTCATACTTATATGAATGTATTTTCCACTCTTGCTAGTGGTCGAGCTAGATTTTATTTTTGTATTTTAAAATTAATGATCTTAGAATAAAAATTTTAGACTAATGTTTTTCTAGATTCATAATTTCTTAGACTAATCATTTAACATGGTGTCGTGATGAATTTTTTGACTGTGTAGGTGTTTTTTGATATGGACATGCCAACCAAGTAGAAGGGGGTATATTGATTCAAAGGAAGTTCTTTCCAAGTGTTTTAGTGATGGTGCATGAGTGATAATAGGGGGAAGATAGAGGAACCAAGATCAACTATAAAGACAACACGAGTGATGTTTTTTCCTAGAGAAATGGCTTGAGATGAATTTCTAGGATAATGCACCTTGGGTAAATAAGGTGGGATGATGAGGGATTTCATGTTTCTAGGGACAAATGAATTAACCACCTAATCATGCCACTAAGAAGGTGACTAATTAAATGGTGCCAAGAATTTGTATGCCATAGAAATATTAGAAACATTTTGGATGAGTATTCTAAAACTACCATAATTAGTCAATAGTGTTTAAGAGAGAAGAGACTCAAACGAATGTATAACCAATAGAAGAAGTCGTTGGAAGAAGGTTGTTGTGAAATCTATCACCACTCATGTATGGTCTTATTCAATGCATAAACTATTAAAGAACATATGGGATTAAGGGAGTTGAGGAAGGTTTAGATGAGGTATATGCTTAGCTTGAAACTAGTGAAATAATATTTTTTGGTTGTGCAAATTATGTCTATGTGACTTGTGATGTTATTAAATTGTGATGATCTATGTCTAGGCTAGAGTTCTGAATGTGGTTATTATTTGAATATGCCATTCTATGTTTGTGAATTCATGGGTCTCATGGTCTCATGTCTAAGTTGGGATCCTTGCACGTATGAGTTTGATATGTTGTAGCACAGTATGCATGTGATCCTAGAAGGCTTAAAGAGTACATGTTCATTTTTATTAGGATATTATAGTGTTTTATTGTCATTTGGTAAAGCTAATTATGAACCCTCTAAGGCTTGATACCTTCCTATTGAAGTATCACTTTATATTATTATTTGGGTTAATTTGTAAGACGCGTGACATGATTCTATAATGTTTTAGTGAATGAACCTAACTACCTAGAAGTGTAATTGACCTAGAGTGAATGATCTAGACAATTGGAGCTATGGATGGTTAGAAGCTAAAGTATAGAGGTTGTGTAATTGGGATTCCCAAATTTGGCAAGTAATTCTTTTATATCATAAATTGAGCATATTTAGCTATAAATCAAGTCCTATGGATTATCAAAATTTATTAAGATCTAACTATGTAAAACCCATGGATAAATCATCAAAGGAAGTATTACAAAACTCTCTAAGGTAAATTCTAATAGCCTAGATTGAAACCCATATCCTATGGCTCTTTGCAAGATTCGGTGATCTAAAGACTAAATAATTTAAGTATGGGAGGTTGTTGCTTGAATTAATTTTAATAAGACTTAGAGTCCCTTCATGAGAATTGCTCTATCAAGGCTATCCTTGAGACTTGCTTCCTCTGTAATATTGAAGCCTATTTTTGGTTCCAAGTCTGAATAACTCTTTACCAACAATTCTTGAAGAAATTCTTTACTACAGATGTCTTCTAGAGTAAATCTCTATTGGACACATGTCCCCAAGAGGAAAGAAGCCTTTGCAAGAGTCCCAAGTCAAGAAAAAACCCTATTCATTACTCTATCAAGTGAAATCTAATTCATTGATTAACTAGAGTTAATCATGCGATGATCCCTATCCTCTAAGTGGGAATTTGAATGTTTCCCTTGTAAAAAAACTAGAATTAAAATTATGTTAAGTTAAGATTACAAGGAGCCTTGCATCCACTACCTGAGCCTTGCATCCACTAGGAGCTTCAGGTATAAAGAAGTGCCAAATCCAAACATGATATCTATAGAAAATTTTAAATATAACATGACAAGATTGAAATTGAGAATTCTAATAAGAAGAATTTTAAGGATGCTTGTGTCCATGGTATGCTATTATGCATATAACATCATAATACTTTTGGAACTGAGAGCTTCAGTACGTCAAAATGTATAAAGTCCCCACATTTGTGGCAAGCACTAGTGGATTTTCTAACTATTGATGCCCCAATTAATCTATGCCAATAATTTGCCAGAGTGAATCTTCATGTACATTCATTCATAGATAGATGAGGGTTGGAAGCTAATCATTAGTAAGTTCAAACTTGAGTGCACAAATTAGTCAAACTTAGTAGGTGACATAGGTCTATGGAACTCTAAAAATAAATCCTTTGAGTTCCAGAACCAAGATCCGAAATAAATTAGGATTGATAATATGTTTATGCCTAAGATGTTGAGAATCAAGAAAGAAACGTAACAATTGGGTGCATGCCATATGTGTGTATCAAAGTTAAGCCTAAGCAAACACGTGTCCTCTTTGGAGTACTTTAGAATACAACCTTAGGATTCTAGAACTGACTTACAATTATGTCTTGTTTAATAGGTCTCTTGCATCCACTGAGTCCACAAATCTAAGGCTATTAAATTTGTAGACCACACCTAATTAAACTAGGTTGTATAAAATACTTTCACGTCCATAAACACAATTAAAGTATGTCGAAGATGCTTGGGATTTCATGAACATGAGAATGTACCAATTGGAGTTGGCCACATATTCCCATACTAAGTCTATTGAAATTTGATGGTTCAACCCAAACTTAATCTTGTCATAAGGCCTGTCTCTCAGCTATCACCCAAGAATGCCTAGGCTCAATTTTATTAGCAAACCCAAGAATCCAAGTATGTCTATCCAAGAGAATTTTCAAATGGCTTCTCATAGGGATTTATTGATGTTGTAAGACTACATTCTTTTATATAATGCAGGTAAAAGCTTAATAAGTTCAATTTAAAAAATAGTCTAATTTTTCCCAAGTCCAATGGGTCGTCACATACATGGTATCAAAGCATCGTTTAAAACTAAGGACCTAATTGGCCATTAAGGATAAAAATTTAGGTTTAATTTTGAGATTTATTAGGGATTGATCATGCAACTACTCTATTGATGCAAGTAGTAAGATATCTAAAGTTAAAAAGTTAGTCTTTTGTAGTGTATCAATAGGCAATAATTGTTAATCATTGTGGTTTCACAAGTTTGACTTCAACCATGAGGAAGAAGAAGAGAGAATATGATAGAAGGACAAGAGAAGTTCATAGATGAGTTACTAAGATTTGAGATGGAGGAAAAAGAGCAAGGGTGTTGGGAGTAGAGAAAACCCAACAAAATGGAAAATGAAATACTAAAATCAATTACAAAAGAAATACTCCTCATTCAACATGAAATAAGAGACCGAATGTTTCCAAGGAAACTAACAAATTTTGTAGTTGGATAACATTGGAATGAGCAAAAAAGGAACCCAAGAGTGGGATGGGAACTAGTAAATTCTAAGGAATAAGCCATCTAAATAAATTGTCAGGAACAAATCACTCATTAGGGATTTTGAATAAATCAAGTTAAATAGATGTGGCAATACCAAGTGTTAGGAGGAATAATGTAGCACCTTTTATTTATTAAGGACCTCACTTCACCAAATGCAATCTATGGGATTATTTTATATTTATTTTTATTTTTAATGACAATGGAATTGCTTCAATTAAAATGTTCCCTATTATTATAATGTATACACAATAATATTCATTTATACTTTTAGATGTACCTTGAGACCTCAAGTATGGTACTATTAATGATAGTTACAAAGTGATTTAGTTGTTATAAGAATATTTAACACTTCATAACAAAGTCCCTTCTTCTATTGTAAACATTAAAAACACTCATTAGAAAGACTTATTAACTTAGAAATATATGTTCACTTATAACCATAAAGATGTCAAATTATGCATTTGCATTGGATGAAGAATTAAAGTTCATCATTCTAGATTCTTTCCAAAAAACTATTTTTCTTTCCTTCATTGTATACAAACATGTATGCTTATGATAACGTTCCATTTTTAAATCAACTAGACAAAAATTGTTAGCCACAACTCATAAGTCTTGGACAATATGAAATGAATCCCTTGTTATAAAATTTTGACATGAATCAAGTACTATAATTCAAGATTCTTAATGTAGTTGTGATTAAGGATTGTAAAAAAACATTAGATGTCGCATATAGAATTTAGTATTCACTAGCATTGCTAGGTATGTAACTAATGCAAAATTATTCAATTCCTATCTTACCAAATAGAATTTAACTTTAGTGTCATTTGTTAGGTTTGCAAGTGAATAAAGTAGTCAATTTGACCATTTTATGAATGTAATTTTAATATTCTTTTCAAACCTATGATGTCTTCCATTGTGTTTCTCTAAAATTCCCCTCATTATTTTGAGTTCCTCTTATTTTGAGTCCTATTATCACTCTAAACACTTATAAAGTGCCCCATTTAGCTCTCTCCTAACCACTTTGAAACCCTCATCTCATTAGTATTAATTTATACTGTAGTGCCCCTCCATTCTCACCTTGGATGAGCAGGTGGTCAGGCTAAGGAGCATGAAGAAGAAGGTAAAATACTCAGAATGCTTAGGGTATGATAGACATGTTGATGGTAGGCTTACTATTATGATGTAGTTGAGGACACTCATTGATGTTTACTATGATGACATTGTGATACTTTATTATTAGTACATTATGCTTATGTTGTGATCAATTATAGGTTAATTGATTATGTAGATTAGTTTGACTACGTGATTAATGTAATTATCTGTCTATGTGTTATCTAGTTGTTTAGTTAGTAATGAATTTATTTAATGTGGATACTTGTGATGTGTTTTGTGAAGGGACAGTGTAGTATTACTCATAATGAGTACCCTACTATGCTATGATTCCCTGTCACTATGTGCATGCTTGGATGATTATATGTATGTATTCGACACTTTTGTTTGTTGCAGGTTGTAGCTACCAGGCATCGACTCCACCTGAATTGACGGGTCTGAGCGTGCTTTCATACCATGGAAGTTGTTGAATGGAGATAATATATGGTCCCCTATCCTAACCATCATCCTTGAAGAGGATGAGTATCTAGTTGTGTACCCTATTAGTGTTGTCAGTTTGGTCATGATAGTCAGTCGTTGTTGTGGTGGTCTTGCTTCCCGATCTTGCATAGTAGTCAGGTATGGTTTGATAGTTGGGTTATTTTGTTGGTATTGTTTTGGTTATTGTTGCCTTAAAATAAAATAATTAGTTATGAAGCATTTTTGTTAAATAAATAAATATATAAATCTCCTTATGTAAATTTAGTTTATGAAAAATATATTATTCTAGAAGTTAAATTAATAAATAATAATAATAGTAATAAATGTAATTGCAACTAAAGATAAATAAATAAATAATATTTATATGTTGCCATAAAATATATTTATATTGGTCTAGTTGTAAAATGTTAAAAATAGTAAACTATAAGATATTGTTCATGTAGGGTTATTGCCTCTTGTGGGGGGAATCTTCTGGAAGATTTTAAGGGATTTCTTTCTATAAAAATAGGGAGTTTTTAGGCTGTATTTAGGGGGAATTTCTCTCTCATAAGAATTTTTAGCAGATGGAACTTTTGGGGGAGAGACTAGTTTGTGGCTGCAGCAGTTGAACCCGCCATCGAATCTTTAGCCCAGTCAAGCAAGCGAAATCAGGTTCCTTTGGTTCTAATTTCTGTCTCAGTTTTCTATTGAAGCAAATGTTTGATTTATGATTTTTCCCGTTGATTGTAATTTTTTTGAGAGATTAGAAGCCTTGTTATCAAATCAAATTGTGCATGTCTATATCTTTGCATTTCTGGGAATCACCGATTGAAGTGATTGTCTACCTCTCAGCCATTTCGTCTTTGTTTTAGCAGTCTGTTGCATTAGCCATAACTTTAGTTTTATGAACTGAGTTGCTCTAAATTTTTTATATGTGGTGTATAACCTAGTTATCTAAATCATATCAGAAAATTGTCCATACCCAGTTTGTTTTTTCGGAGTTATGAATATTTTGTGACTGTCTACCTTTCACCTGTTTCGTATATGTTAAAACAATTAGTTGCGTCACCAATAAATCTATATTTTAAAATTGGGTCTCTCTAAAATTTTTCTATAAGATTCATCTCTTACCTATGCAAACCATATCCAAAACTTAACATTACCCAATTTGCCAATTCAGAGATATATATCAATTATTGACATACATTCCTATGCCATCTTGGTTGTTGTTATTAAATCTACAAATCCATTCTGTGCATATCCTTTAATTATTGCATTCCATAATTTGACATCTTTTTCAAACAATTTGCTAAACAATTAATGCACTTTGTCTGTGCTCTCACTTTTGCATACATATCTATTAGAGCATTTCCTTTTCAAAGTCTCTTATCATTATCAAAACATTCTATATTTATATGCTTTCTGATATAGTATCCATTCTTGCATATCTTAATCGATCATATTAATATGTTTCTTTCTTAGTGGATTATTCTAGTGCTTTTGAACATGATATTTGGTTATCTGAAGACTGATTCTTGTCTTTAAGTTCTTTTCTTAGGATTTGAAATTAGCAATATAGTCTAATCTGGATTTAATAATAGAAGCATAACTTAAAAGATTTTGGAAATCATACATGGGATAGTGATTATAAAAATATCTATGTTGGAATTGAATTATATTCTCTTAAATGCATTAGAAATAACATAACATTTATCAAGTTATATCTTTTATTTAAAAATTATATAATGGTAGAAGGAAAATGAATTAAATTGGATGATAATTTTGAGACTTATTGTGTTTGAAGGGAATAGAATCAACCTAGTTCTAATTTAAGGTAGAAGTATCAATTTTGGGTTTCAATTCGAAATCATTTAATGATGAGTCGTTGATAATAGTCCATGACTTTCAACTACTACATGTTAACCTTACAATTAGTCTAAGTAAGACTCTTAATATTATCTATTGCTAATAGCATAGGAATGGATTGAATATTGTTACCTATGGCACTTATATCATTTGATCATATTAGTAACTGCTGGTAGTAGTTAGAATAATATTTTTCTGCATTGTTGAGATAGATTCACTTTATGTTTGTTAGATGATTGACCATGATTAGAATTAGTGTTGCATTCTTCAAGACCCATTATTACTGCATCAGCCCATGTTGCATTTGAAGGATTTTAGTTTATGATGTGCATTGGTAAGTGAATGTGATGAGTGACCTTTGAGTTTTAATGGTCTCAAGTATTTGTGTCATTTAGGGAAATGGTTTCTAGAGGCCTAGGAGGGTATGATTGTGTGGGGATTGACTTTGTGTTCATCATATGAGTTGAATGGAATGCATTCTTGAATTATTGTCTCCTATTCATGTTAATTTGATACATGTGCAAGATGGATAATGCCTTGCTTAATGTACCTATTCATGTGGTTATGATGACTATGCAAGATGGATAATGCCTTGTTTTGTGTGATGTGAAATGATGTGTATTTTGTGTTGTAAGTGCATTATGATGAGAATGTGGTAGTTCATGCTTGGTTTATGTTTTGGGACAAGAATTGGTCCCTATGATTATGATTTGTATGTAAGAAGGTAAATGACTTGCATTGTATATGTTACTTGTCATTGTGATGGTAACTGTCTTGCTTGATCGATAGGGTCTTCTAGATGTGGGTGGGGGAGTGGCTTTCAATGTGGGGCCAGTGCCCAAAGTGGTTGTCAAGATAACCCATTGGAAGTTTTTAATCCAGTGATAACTTAATAATAAATTTAGAGGGTTGGGTGGTTTCCACACTAAATAAGATAATTGGATGCCTCACCCATGCTTGTAGTGCTCGTTCAGGCTAAGGATGGGATGAGAAGGCCATGGTTGGAAAGATCAGCTTCCTTGTCCTCATGAAAGGAATGTTGGTTCCACATGTGTCACCCTATGGGGCCGGTGCCTAGAGAGGGTGCCAGGATAACCTTAGATGGGGGCCAGTTTCTAGAGAGAGTTAGCCAGGATAACCCATGTTAGGACCATGCGATGACACTCTTCCCTACTATAGCCTAGCATTCCCTAAATGTGTTTTCCCCTTTTATTGTGTGATTGCCTTTGGAAGTGATGTTCAAGTTACTTGTGTTGTTCATTGACCCATATTGTATTGGAGTCATGTGTAGTCCTTGCACTTGTTAGTCTATTGTCTTTCTTGATTATTTTCTTAGTGGGAACTTATTGTTATCTCCTAGCACGGGGGGTGGACCTTAGGGTTCCACATGGTCGAGTGGTTGTGCTTTATTCCATTGATATTTTTGGCATCGTGGCTCGTGTGTAAAGAAGATGTATCTCTCTTGATTCTAGTTTTGCACATGTATCAAAGATGGACATTTGTACTATTTATATTTAGATCTTTTGTATCAGAAGAAATCCTTATGTAATTGATGTATCTAGAAAAAGAGCTTTTGTATCATTGAAATTATGTAATTCCTCTTGTAAGATAAATTATTCTGCATTTGTTAACATTATTGCAAAGATGTTGATGTATGTATCTGATGATGTTATCAAGTTGTTAGTTTGAGTTATTTGAATAAACTATGTATGTTGTTGGTTGTTTTTATATTTCAATAATGCAGCTATGTAATTCCTAGAGATGTTAGTTTAACTTGTTGCTATTAGACCATGTTATGTTTTGTTATTACCACTTCTATAGAAAAAAAAATATTTCGCCCTTTTTATTGCTTAGTTAAACTTATCTCTAGGGTTGCATGGTAGGGCATTACATATACATCTCACCATGCACAATTTTTTAATACCACAAATGTGCAATTACAATGCAATATAAATCATGATTTTTTTTACATATACAAATATTATTCTCTTCTCTTTAACATCAATCTATAAACCTCATTATGCAAGTTTTACAAGTGCCATGCATAACCACTAATTACAACATTAAAACACTTGTAATTTTTTTTACTTCTTTGTTATAAATTATAATAGGTTATTTCTAATTAAGCCAAATAGATTGAAATCAAATTAAATAAAAAAATATCTGTGAATTCACAAATTTATAAGCTATTTCACTAAGCAAAGGGATGTGAAACAATATTATAAATATCTAACCATTTATGACACAAAATATACATACACTTATATAAAATTACATATTGAATCTAGAATGTGCAATTAAATGGTTAACCTAACATAGGCAAAAGATAATACAATTAATCCAAACAAAAGAACTATACAAAATGGCAAGGGTAATTGTAAGCCCCCCTCTCCCATTTCCTATTGGTGAAGCACCTTTCCATTTACTTGAAGCATTCTTCACCTTTTGTCTTTCTCTTTCTCCACCTCTTCCTCTTAGCTTTTCATTTCATACATATGTAGGTTTTATAAAAATTTCAATTAAATGTCCATGTTATCATAAAATAAGTCTTTCATAGATACCCCAATAGTGAATATAAGTAGTGATCTCCATTGCACTCTATGCATCTAATTTTACAAAGCCAACATCATATTCTCAATTGCCAAATACTCGAAACAAAAACAAAACCAAAAAAACTTTCTAGAAACTAAAAATAAAGTTCCTTGTTCCTTCGTTATTACTGTAGGTCTAACATGGTGCACATTATTATAGTGCAAGCCTCTTTTTCAAATCACTTCATTTAGCATCACCAATCATCTCCACAAGAACATTCTCCTTGTTTAAAATGATAGACACAGATCGCATCTCTCACAACAATTTCTCTTGCAACAATCTTGGAGATAAATTTCGTTGCAGTGTACAATCAACACATACTTGAAGGTTCTTCACAACTCTAATAGTTGTTCTAGGGGGTGTGTCTAACAAACAAAAAATAATTGCCAACTTTTCACTATGGTGGTAGAAAAATAATTATTTTTCCTCCTTTTCCACATCACTCAGTAAATGTCTTGAATCTGGAAAGTACCCTGCTCCTTCATCTCCCAAGCCAATTTCTCCAACTTTGCATAGATATGTTATTCGTGTGAATGTGATCTATCTCCTACACAAAAAACATGTACCATTTTATGGCCTTCAATCCAACTACATCCAGGAATCTTTTTAATTCCTCTATTTCTCATCAATCTCCTTACCATTTGAACCTTACATCACCTGCCCACTTCTGCATATATGTTTGAGAGAAGAACATAAGTCAACATTTTCATTGTAAATACTCCTAAGCCTATATTCATATGTGATCTACAGGCACCAAGAAAACACATCCACACAACCACCTCAAGTTTAACTAGCATCTTAACAATAAAGTTTAGGTTGTCCTCAACATAGCTAGCATGGGCAAGAAGGTCAACCATGCAGACATAATGATCAATTGTAGGTGTAATGCAATAAGGGTTACTTGTGTGATTGAAGTATGTACAATCCTTATCCAGTAAAACTGCATGGTTGCATGCATATAGAACACAAGCAAAGCTTATAATGTAAGGATATGTTCCAGAGTGCTTCATTAATTTAAAGATTTTGAAAGCATACTTGCAAAATCCATTTTTTTGTGCATATCCTGCAATCATCTCATTCCATGAGACCACACTTCTTTGAAACATTTTGTCAAACAGTTCACCTGCCTTGTCTATGCTTCCACATGTTCCATACATGTCTACGAGAGCATTTCCAACGTTAATATCTCACAAAATCTCCCCTTCCATTATGCTTTGATGGATGTCCATACCCTCTTCCAAAGCTCCCATTTTGGCTTTACAACTGCCAATTTCATTTGCTTGAAAGTTTCTAAAGGCTTGTCAACAAATCCATTTTGTCTGTATCCTCGAATCATGGCATTCTGTTAGACCACATTTCTGAGGCATTTTGTTAAACAGTTCAAGTGCCTTGTCTATGCTTCCACATTTTGCATACATGTCTACCAGAGCAGTTGCAACTCCAACATATGACAAAATTCCTCTATCATTTATTCTTTGACGGATGTCCATACCCTGTTCCAAAGCTCCCATTACAGGCTGGGAGGATGCTAGCAAAGGTTGTAGAGTCTGGCTTTACGCCTCCCAGTTGCATTTGCTTGAAAGTTTCTAAAGCATTTCATGAGAGCACATTTCTTTGCGGCATTCTGTCAAACAGTTCAGGTGCCTTGTCTATGCTTCGACATTTTGCATATCCTGCAATCATGGCGTTCCATGAGATGACATCTCTTTGAGGCACTCTGTCAAACAGTTCGTGCCATGTCTATGCTTCCACATTTTGCACACATGTCTACCGGGGCAGTTACAACAACATCTGAGAAAACTCCTCCATCCTTTTTCCTGCGATGGATTGCCATACCCTGTTCCAAAGCTCCCATTTTGGCACAGGCAGGGAGGATGCTGGCAAAGGTTGCGGAGTCTGGCTTTACAACTGCCATTGCATTTGCTTGAAAGCTTCTGAAGCTTTTTCAACAAACCCATTTCGTACATATCCAATTAGATCACATTTCCGGACGCGATATCTTTTATGCAAACAAACACTTTACGGGCACTTTACGGGCATCCTTGCGCGGGAACGAGTTTCAATTTGAACTCGGCGTTAACAGGGACGGTTTGAAGACGGAAATGGGCGTTGGCCAAAGGAACGGGCTCACATGCCACCAAAGTAGTCAAAGCTTAGAGTGTGTTGTTTTAAGCCCGGCCAGTTAAAAGAGAGAAAAACAACCATGGCTTTCAACAGTGAACCATAATAAATTGAGCCCATAGGACTTTCCACCACTTTTTGCGGTAACGATTTATGGATAAAGAAGCGCTTTCAATAGATTCGTACCTGGGCATTTCTTTGGCTATCACCATAGAAGTCCAAAGTTGAGCAATCTCATCGTCACTTCCAAGCTTGCTGGTAATGATGTCCTCTCGTCTCAAGATCATTCATTAAAATAGCGTGCCTCGTAATAGGTTTCTGCTCTTCTTGGGAGCAGATTTCCAAGTCAATCATGTTTCTCAGTATCACTTCGGATTTGTTATCTACTTTGAAGTTAGGCAAATATAGAGTGGAATCGCTCTCCTTGAACTTAATGTCACTAATCCCTATCCATTTGTCACCCTCCGATTTCTTGAATTTCACTCCTACTCTTTTTAGTTCCTCTACAGTTGGAACATGTTTCCAACCTCTTTTTTAGAGGATATGTAGTTCTTAATACAGTACCAAATGGCAAATATGATCCCCCATATGAACAACATGACTAAAACTGGGGCAAAACTAGTAGGATCATCACATATCCTAATAGGTTAAATAGCCATTTTATGCATCGTTGGCTCATTCATTTGAAAGGACGAAAACATAAAATCTCACGTCCTGTCCTTAAAATAACGGTTATCCAAGAGCTACCTGACTGGAGATTGGAGGAGGTGGTGTCTTGTCTTTCAACAATGTATTCATGAAGCAATTGTACGATATGAGACTCTGTGTTGTATTTCTGTTTCTCCACTATTGCTACTCCCATAGAGGATAATTTTTTGAGTGCCGACTCAAACCAGACATCATCATTTGATCCCACAGTATCGAGCCTGATTTTCTCCAAAGCCCAGAATGGTATTTGATTTTCCATCTTGAGCATATCTTTCACAATTTCTGTCAACAGAGGGCGATGCCGTTTCCTGCTAAGAGTACCATCCATGGAAGCAATGGTTAGCAATGGTTAGCAATGCTAACTGAAGATGCCCTCTGTGGACTCTAATAATAAAATGATCGCTTGATTTGTGCTCTCTTTGTCCGTGCAAGGTGCTCCTCGAGGTGGAATCTTCACACACTGCCTATTTAGGTACGGGCGTCCATTAAAGAAAATAAGACTAAATTTGCGCAAATTTCCTGTCAGAAATGTTGTACGGGCGGCGTACATGCAGTCCGAGCTCTATGGATTGAATCTATAAAAGGTTTTACGAACTTGAAGTATGGGGACTCTTAAGTCACTTTCTAGCCTTGGGCAAGTTTTGGGGGTTTTCTTTACCTAGTACCATTCCCCTTTGTTCCCCATTCCATGAACCCATGTTTCTCTTTATTTGCCAAAGTTTTAGACTTTCTCATGTGGACGTCCCTTTTACTTCATCACCTTCAAGTCTCTAAATCTTTAGTTTGTTGTGTTTTAGACCTTTAGACTTTTCCTTACCTATCTACATTTCCTCCAGATTCCTCAAATCTTCAATCTATGACTCCCACTTGTTTTGATCATGTTCAAATGCAGGCCTTTGTAGATCCTCTTAATTTGGTATTGCATAAGGGGTAGGCCTAAAGCCCGATCCTCGAAGCCTCTGTGCTTGTTTGCAGTATCCCAGAGTCCTAATCTTCACTTTCCCATTCCCATGTGTCATGCGAGCTTTCATATTTCTACTTCCCTCCTTGCACTCCCTCCAAAGGAATGTGTTCCCTTGATCCCTGATCCTGTGCTATCAGGTGTCCCCAATTCCTGATCTCCACTATATCGTGAGATCCTAGACTTTTCCTTACTGTCATACCTAAAGGGTATTTGGTATCCCAGAACCCCAAACCTTGGCAACTCAGTAGGCTTTCGGGTTTTCCTTTCTGCTAATTCCTCTTGTATTGGGCATTGCAAACTCTCGATTCCCACTCACTTTTAGGAAGCTGCCTATGGGATTTTAGGATTTTTTATTCATCTCTCCCATTTCACATCAAGTATGCCAAATCTTTGATCCCCAATCCCCATTAGTATTGAGTATGTTGATATCCTAATTCCCACTTTTCATTCCCTTACCATTTGTCGACCTTGGACCTTTTCCATCCCTCTCTCCCATTGGATGCCAAACTATATATTCTTCACCTTCTATTGCAAACAATCTTGCTAACTTGAAACTCTTAATTCATCCAATGGTATAATGTAATATCAAAGTAAGAGAATAATCAATATCTCAAAACCCAACAAAAATGAATAAAACAAAACCATATTACAAAAAAAGTCATGTCAAAGGAAATTAAAATTGTAAGGCCAAATGGATTGGAAGTAGATTTAAACAAATTCAAGTAGGTGTCAATGCCTTCCATACTTCCAATGTGGTTCAAAGAAAAAATTCCAATTCTTTTTTCTACCTTTTTAACCCTTTTTTTTTGCTATATAAAAATGATAACTCGAACAGTAATGCTTTACCCATTCCTATGCCATTCCTTCAGTCTATTTCTGAATGTTGGCTCTAATACCACTTGTTAGATTAGAATGCACAAGAAACCTAAAATCTACACCATTATATCATGCATATAGATATAAGAATAAACAATAATTATAACATTGCATTATTCAAGGATAGTTTACATTGAATTCAAAAGACCTTTATAAAAGCACACACCAAAACTATCATATGGAAAAAAAATGTTCAACTATCCAACCACCTATACAACTAATAATAATACATCAAAGAAAAACAATATGAACATTAGGTTATAATCCTTTCCAAACATACAAGCACACTAACATGATTTTTGGATCATAAATATCCTAAAAGCCAACATTCTAGACTTGAATAATAAAATAAATTCTTTCTTTTTGTTATCGTTATCCATACAAGATGCTCATGGAGGTGGAATCTCCATATTAGTTCACACACTAGCAATTTAGTTACTAGCATTCATTAAAGTAGTTGAAATGATTAGGTACTTAGGCTAGAATCCCTTGTCAATCTTCATTTCACTTTTAGGGTTAGTTTAACATGTACAAGTGCTACAAGCAGCATAGTTCCTTCATTTTAGATTGGAGATTCCTTCTACATGGATTCTAGTGCAAGGGAGATATCCTTCCATTAACTTTGATTTCAAATTTGTCAATTTATTTTGTTAATCTAAAATCATCTAGATTTAACAAATTTACCTTGCAGCTCTATTAAGAATTGAAACAACATTTCTTCTAAACATGAGTATGTAGATGTACAACTTCAAATACATAGTTTTGTAGTGTGTATTTCATCTAGAAGTTCATAGACATGATCTAGATCTCATTAGTATTCACTAATATTTGCAATCTCTAATCAATCCATGCATTTTTTGTCCAAAATTTATAAAATAACCTTGACTATATGCAAACAACCAATTGAATGCCACCTAATAAGTTCAACAAAGTACTCCTTGTACAAGGAGTCATAAATTGCCTTCTCTAACTAGGCTTTAGATATTTTTTACTAGGCTAGTAGCATATTCTTTAGCAAATCCTACAAAATCTTACCTAAACCATTCTTCATCTCACTTTAATATAAAAATTCACACATGATTCAACAAATTTAACAAAATGTCTACTTGTACACAATCAATTTACATGGACACAAAGATTAAGATATACCTATGCATAAATGGCATATTTATAGGACATTGATTTGTCACTCACGCTGGAATCTATAGTTATTCTTGATTCTTAAGATAAAATTTGGATTTGAATTTAAGATCATAGACTTGAGATGACTTAGAAATGATCTTTTGAATGCTTAGAAGTGGATCACACCCATGATATAGTCCAACTAATGTGATTAAGTCTATTGAAGAAATCGATCTTCAATGCTTGCATAGAAAATAGTCACCTAAATGATATTTGTGTTCGAAGAATATGTGGTACTAAAGAGCACCATAGGGATCTTACTATGAGAGTGTTGAAGGCTTGAACTTCCCTAACCCTGAGTTAGTTCCCTAGGTTGATTTAGCAATAATGAAAAATAGATAAGTTGTGGTGCCAATAGATTTTGACTATTAATCATTGTTCATGGTGAAGTTAGATGTAAGTAGATGTATGATGTCAACTGATAGGTGATGCAAGTTGTGATAGATAGTGTCTTTGTGAGGATGACAACGAATGTCAATTTATTGATTGTTGATGTTTGATGCCAACTGATGACTAATTGTTGTGAGAGGATATGCTCTTGCAAGATCCTTTGATTATATGCTCATTATCTCTTATTCATTGTAATTGTCCTAGGACAATGCCATTAAATATGTAACCCTAGATGCACCATTTAAAAATTTTGGTGTTCATGTGAATAATAGTCATATCATGAGCCTTAGATTGTGGAAACTTGAATTTTAAAAATTGGGCACAAGATTGCACTTGCAATCCCATCCAAGGGATAGAATTGTAGGTATTCCAATTCAAAAAGTGCAAGTTACTGAGAACTAAGGCAAGTGTGTTTTGAGATGGATGATTCAGTATAACAAAGTGAGGGGTTCATGGGGTTAGTGAGTGCACCAAAAAGTTAAAATCTATGCTAGAATTATAGATAAAGACACCCACATAAAATAACCTGAAATAGAGAAATGGAAAAATAAAATATATGCTTTTGTCTTCTACAATTATCTTTAAATCTTAAAGTTGTTGACGAAAGACATTAGATTTCCACTTGCCATAATATTGGTCATTTGTTCTTTTGGATTAAACTATGTGAGAATTTTTGGCATCAATGTTTCGAATCACACTCTATGATCCATCATCAGGATGTAGAGAGCCAGAAGAGAAAAAATGGTGAGGTGAATAGAAGACCAAGAAAATCAAAATGTTGATGTGAAAAATTCTCACATAATTTAATCCAGAAATATGAATGAACAAGTTGTAGATTGCTAAAACTCTTGCAAAAGCCTTGTAATGTTAAATGAAAAATGAAAATTATGATTATGAAACAAAGATATAAGCATTTAACCCCTTAACATAGATATAATTGATTATATACTTCCCAGAGGAGACAAATTTTCTAATAATATAAATGAAAAATGCTAATTTCATTATTATTGTTAATTTTATTGCTGCCCTTTCTACTTGTATGTTTAGTTTGCAAAATCTGTTTCCTTGAAATCCTCATACATTCAAGTTTTTTTTCTTTCATTCATTCTATCATTTACATGTTTACATTTAGAAATAAAAATGTAATGCAATCAATGCTCATTAATTTTCGCAGGACATAGAGAACCACATTGCTTAATATACACTAATACAGATAAACTTCGAGAACCAGATCGTTTGATATACACTAACACAGATATACAGTTGAGTTTCATTAGCTGAGACAGCCATTAAGAACAATTAAGTTACATGTTTGAGTTGGCATGTTTCAAAAAGGCAAATTACTTGGACAAGTGTGAAGAGTAAAAGTAAAAGTCCAGCCAAAACAGAGAGAAACCACCATGGCCTTGAACAATGAATCATGATAAATTCAATCAACAACCCAATAAATTGAGCCCATAGACTACGATATTTAAGAATAAGCAGAGCGTTCCACCTCTTTTTGTAGTAACGATTTAGGGATAAAGCAGCTTTATCAATAGATTCATACCTGGGCATTTCTGTGGGTGTCACCATAGAATTCCAAAGCTTAGCAATCTCATCGTCACTTCCAAGCTTGCCGGTGATGATGTCTTCTCGTCTCAAGATACCCACGTCCTGACCGTTGTCAACCAGGTCGTTCATTAGGATGGCGTACCTTGTAATGGGTTTCTCCTCTTCTGGAGAGCAGATTTCCAGGGCAATCAGATTTCTGAGTATCACTTCAGATCTGTTATCTACTTTGAACTTGGGCAAATACAGTGTGGAATCCTCGAACTTAATGTGATTAATTCCTGTTTTGTCACCATACAGTCTCTTGAATTTCACTCCAACTCTTCTTAGTTCCTCTACAGTTGGAACATGGCTTTCTGGCTCCTTTTCTTTACGGGATATGCAGTCCGTAATATCAAGCAAAAATTTAAGTATGCAGTTCTTAAGATAGTGCAAAATGACAAATATGATCCCCCATAAGAACAACATGAAGAAAACTGGGAACCATAGTAGGATTATCGTATATCCTAATAGATTAAATAGCCCTTTTATACATTTTCCAGGACTACGTACAGGACCACATACAAGACTACGTACTTCCTCAAATTTTATGATTGAACTAATTCTTTTTTTAATCTTGCCTAAAATAATCGAACAGCTAAATGGCTGATTGGAGGAGACTTGCCTGCAAACAATGTAGTCATGAAGCATTTGCAAGATATGAGATTCTCCTCTGTTTTTCTGATTCCCCACTTCTGCTACTTCGATGGGTGATAAATTTTTTAGTGCCGACTCAAACCAGACATCATCATTTGATTCCTCAATATCGAGCCTGATTTCCTTCAAAACCCAGAACGGTAGTTGGTTTTCCATCTTGAGCATATCTTTGACAATTTCTGTCAACAGAGGATGATGTCGTTTCCTGCTAAGAATACTATCGATGAAAGCCGGCACGCTTTTATCTGCATCTGCATTTTTTCCAAACCTGTCGAGGACTTCTAGAACAAAACAAGCATCCCTCACTATCATCCACGCATACGCTTCACTGCTAAGTTCAATATTTTTAGCATAGCTTTCCTTTATTCTTTTCTGGGCCTCTTGCTTCTTAAACTTTTCTATCACCGATTTTAAGCCATCTTTGTTTTTAATTTTACCGTGCATTTTTCTTGCCACTTCTGACTTAAGAAGTTCCATGTCATTCTTGTGTGGATCTTGTCTTTCGAAATGGGAAGGACCGAAGGAGATGACTTGAGGAAGATAGAACTCCATGGTTTTTTCACTCAAGAGAGACTTTGGAACGGGATGAATCAGAGCACCATGGGGCTTGTCTGCTATGGTTTCTCCCTCTAAACTTGATTCAACTGCAATAACCCACGAGCTTTCCTCAAGTCTTTCGCCCTCCTTTTTGTCCATATTTTCCATCTTCAACAGGCACCAAGGAGATCTAAGTATAGCTTGACAGAAATGCTTAGCTATGCTAACTGAAGATGTCCTCTCTAGACTCTTAAGAATAAAGTGAACGCTTGCTTTGTGCTTTCCTTGTCCCTGCAAGATGCTCGTGGAGGTGGAATCTTCACGCTGGATCACACGTTCCCTGTTTAGGTACGGGCGCCCTTTAAAGAAAATAGACTGAAGTTACGCAAATTTCCTGTCAAAAATAATGTTGTACGGTGGAAATGCAGTCCGAGCTCTATAGATTGAATCTCCACCTTACACGTTTGGAAGTCTGCGCTGTAGGTTTAGTGGAATCTTACGTCAACCTTCATTATTTATGGGTACAACAAAAACTGGATAGTTCATTATTTATGTCATTCAGGATAAAAAGTGGTAAATATTTGTCCTATTTTTATTGGTCAAAATTGACTTTTGACTATTTAAGAGGATGATGTTTAAGAATAGACAAGATGACCACCACTATTTTTTTATAATTTTTAATTTAATATTCCTCACCTTAATTAACTTTCCTACAAATAAATTTAAATTGAAGAAAAATAGAGGGACCACCTTTGTTCAACGTACATTCAAGAGAGAGTAGGTTAAAAGCGTGACAACTTGCAAGGTTAAAATAGGGGTTTAGGGTTACAATATATTAAAAGAGAGCATGTTAAAAGTGTGAAAACTTTCAAGGTTAAAATAGTGGTTTGGGGTTCCAATATATTGATGGCAACAATATATACACCATTTATCAAAATTCTAAAATGTATATATTACTAGCACTTGCACTAGAAGGAGGTGCAATGGTTACGCCAATTGCAATTTATATAGAAATCTAAACTTACACCTAAATATAAAGTAGATATCTATGTAATCTAGTTGTTTTCAATTAAAAAATTCAACATATATGCTCTAAATTTGGTGTTGTGTAGAGCTCTTCAGTAAATTGAATGCCCTATAAATTTGAAATACTATTAGGAACAACTGTGATCTTATAAAAAAGACACAAAAACTATATTGATTTAGGAATAATAGGTTATAATGAATATGTTATGATTCTAATATGATATATTCCTAATTATAATAAGTTAAGCACTTGTAGCATGCTTAACTTTAATAGATTCATTTATTAGTCTTAGTCATTCCTTAAGATAACTTAGTTAGGATGAAGGGGTGTGTCGCTACATAGTTATGCATATAAATAAGTAAGAGAGAGACTCTCTCAAACCATCATATCTTTTAATATTGAATTCACATATTATTTTCTAATTATTGGAGGTAACCCCCTCAATGTGGTCTACTATTTTATTAATTTTTACAATTATATCCAAGAAATATCATAACAAGTGGTATCAGATCTACAATTTGAACCAAAATTTTTGTTTCAGCTTGGAATTAGATCACACCCATGATATAATCCACATGGTGTGATTATGTCCATTACATAAATTGATCTTCAATACTTGCATAGAAAACATTCATCTATATGATATCTACATTAGGAAAACAATGTGGTGATAAAGAGCACTATTAGGATCCTACTATGAGAGTGTTGAAGTATGAAACTTTCTTAATCTTGAGTCATGCCCCTAGGTTGATTCAACAATAATGGGTTGAACTATAAAGGTGTGATCCATGTGTGAGATAGGGCAAAAAAATGAGTCTTGGAAGGAAAAATCATTGAGCACCTTCAAATGAAGGTCCTTCATTCAAAGGTGTAACATGCCTTCCACATGTAAATAGAGTTCAAATGGAGGGGGGTTCAAATGAAGCCCTCTTTCCTATATTTTAATGTTGCATGCCCAAAATACCTATAAGAAAGGGCCTTTGAGAAAAGGTACCTTCGAAAAAAGGACCTCTAGTTAAAGGTCCTTCATTTGAAGGCCCTTGCAGCCTTCAACTTCTATTCACCTAGTTTTCAATAAAAAAGATGATTTAGGGAAAGGTTTTCAAACTTAAACATGAAGTCATCATGACACAAGATTTCGCAAGATGTATCCATGAGAATAAGATTTCTAAAAATTATAATTTATAATATATTTTGTTTAATTATTATATTTATTTTTTATTTTCTAGTGAACATTATTTTTTCTACAAACTAAAAAGGTCCCTATTTGACAAACATTGAAAAATAGAAAAAATATATATGAAAATATGTCTACACTCCTATTGATGTCCTTGTTTCAACAAAATAAATTGATTTACATATTTACAAAAATGTTATGTTGGATGAGATAATATTATTCTAAATTATAATTAATCTAAAGTTTAAAAAATTAATAAAATAACAATAAAAACAATCTTAATGATCTGTATTTAATAAATTATTGTGAAAGGAGCCAGGAAAACTAGATAGAATTTCAATATCAAATAAGCCAAGAAAATGCAAGAGACACGAAAGATGATTAATTATATAATCACATAATCGGTAATGAATTATGAACAAGTGTGGTGTACAAATAGTGTTGAGAGTTTGAGTCACTTCAGGAGTTGACTCAAACACTCAAGGAGTGGTGGCAAATGAGTGTCGACAAGTGGCTTGGCGAGTTGTATTGGACTCTCCAAGTAGACACCTAACCACCTAAGGTGGCTTAAAGCCATGTGGGGAATATACACATAATTACTTATTTAAATAATAAGTAATAGTGTTATTATTCCTACACTAACACCCCCCCTTAAGCACAGCTTAGGTGGGCACAATAAGAATGGGTCCCAGCAACTAGGTCTGATCAAGTACCCATGTACAAAAGCATCTCTCATAAAGTGGAGAAAGAAAGAAAACCCTGTGGAAAAAAAACTTTCCTCCAAAAAGAGAGAAAATGAGAAAGTGTACTAGACATGACTCAATGGAAGTGTACTTAACACAATACAACTAAAAGTGATAGTCCTACAATACTTGCAAGATCCATGTGTGGAGTGTCGATTGAATGCCATATGGCTACAATTCAAATCCAATGTGAAGTCTTGCTTTAAAGATTATGTGGAAGCCTTCTATGAAGCAACTCTGAAATCTGTAGAAGCAAATGAATTGATATCAATCTTCTGCTATGATGAATCTCTAGAAGTTCTCTAGGAATCAACTTTGGATGCACATGTAGCATTAGGTGATAGTGATGTTGTAGTAGAAGTGTTTGTGACACATCTCAATACAATGCAGAAAAAAATGTTGAAGAATGATGAAGTAGTGGTGGAAGTGTACTTGACATATCTCTATGGAAGTGCTCTTGGCACAACTCTAAAATGCACTTGACACAACTCTATGAACCCCCCATAATTCAATATTTTTATCCCAAATGATATTTGTGGCACTTTATAAATTAGTGCATGAATAACCCCCATAACTGAAAAAATAGAAAGAAAGTATGGAAGTGTTCTAAACACGACTCAATGAAGTGCTCTTGACATGATTCTATGGAAGTGCTCTTTTTTTCAACTCTAAAATGTTCAAGGCACATTCTATACACCCCCTCAGTACTAGGTGACCTCCCCTTATTTGTGGCACTTTATAACTTAGTGCATTATTACAATATAAATAGGTTAGATGCATGGGAAATGTGAAAATATTCACTTTTGCAAAAAATGGGGCTCAATTTTGAGCTACCGTGCAAAAGTTATCACAAAACAAGTTCCTGCAAAATAGACCTATTTTAATAAAGTGACACTAATTAGCAAAAAAATGCCTATGGCAAGAGGGAAACTAGCCTTCCAACGACTCATTAGATTCAGCAAAGAATGAAGAATACAATGGTTTAATTCCCTAGGGGGAATTGGCCTCCTGCCAACCCAGGCCCCACACTTCATCTTCAATAAATGAAGATACAAGGTTTACATAACCAATAATTCCTTCAAATTAATTTTGACCCAATTTTTAAAATTCCTCCACTATTGGATTTATTTTTGCCCCAAATATGAATGTCCCTTTCCTATGTTTGTTTATAAATTTATAGTGCTTTGAACTTGCAAAATAAAAAAAACAACATAAAAAAGACATTTACAAAGCCCACAAATTAGGGCAAGAAGTGCAGATATCGTTGAGCGTAAACAGCTGGTGAGTTGTGAAATCAGCTTCTATGGCACTTTGACCTTTTACTTTTGTCGTTTCTCTTTTCCATTTCCATTACCATTTCCATTGGCATTTTTTCTTTCCATTGGCAGTTAAGTCTTTTCTGCTCAATTGGCGGTTAAGTCTTTTCTTCCCATTTACTGTGTCCCTGTCAAAATTCCATATTTTAAAAGTCCTCTTTCCCTCCAATTAAGATATGGACATCCATCAAAGCGTGAGAGATAGAGGAATTTTAAGAGAATAGCAGCAGAAGAAGTGTGGTTGCAACGTGGAAGGAGGAGAAAAGGAGGAAGGGCGTGAGAGTTGCAGAATCAGAGGAGATTGAAGAGCATATCAGACCTCCACAAGGAGCTGCATAGTAAGGTATTTGGTGCTGCTGTATAATATGTAATGTTATCAAACATTGAATGCATAAATTCCCTTAGAATTCATTCCCCATGATTGTATATTGCTATGATTTATGACAAAAAATTATCATCACTGATTGAAATAATAAGGTTGATAGAGAAAGCAGGGCCTATGATGTTAAGGAATTTGTTAAATAGTCCCCAGATGTAAATGATTTATATTTAGACAGATTGTGCTCATTAATGAGCTCAGTGACAAGCTTAGTTACGGTGGAGTTAGCAGGAGCACAAAACAATGGAATGGATATCTGAGTTTGATTGTAGTTGGGCACAACACGGTGCTCTATGCTCTGAGTCCTTCCATTGCTTAACACCTACCACAAATTTTAGGTCAATCATCTAATATAATATATCAATTTATTTGATAAATAATTGAATGTAGTATGTAGTACCTGCAAGACATCAACCACATTAATCACAAAGGCATTGGAAATTGGTTGCACTGCAACCCATCAGCTGTTATGTGATACCTGAAGCCCTCCCACATCATCTTGCAGAAGAACTGTGATTAAACCCATATCAGAATGCCCACTAACACCAAATATCATACCTGGGTTAGGGCATGGAAAATAGTAATTCAATAGTAATCGCTCATGACCCATTATGCTCTAAAATACCAGGAATTCCAAGGCTTTCTGACAGAGCATAAACAATCTTTAATGCCACCTTTATCACCTAAGTCCTATTCCTGAGCTCGTTAATGAGCACAAGCCGTCTAGATATATATCATTTACATTTGGGGACTATTTAACAAACATCATAGGCCCTGCTTTCTCTATCAGCCTTGTTATTTCAATCAGTGATGATAATTTTTCATCATAAATCACAACAATATACAATTATGGGGATGATTGAAATAACAAGGCTGATAGAGAAAATAGGGCCTATGATGTCAGTGAATTTGTTACAATATAGCTTGCAGGTGATGTCTCTTATGTTGGTAGGGCATTTAGGTGAGCTTGCTCTCTCTAGTGCATATATTGCTAGTTCCTTTGCAGGTGTCTCTGGCTTCAGTGTGCTTGTATAGTTAAAAAACTTTGTTTTGCTTTGCTTTTCTTTTGTTGTAGGAGTTTATAGTTTGAATACTTTCCTGAGATTTTAGAAAGGTTGAAAAACTAAACCATTACTTGAGAATCTAGACTCTTTTCCTCCCAAGGTGACTTGTGTCCTTAAATGCTTAATTGCACTGAGACCTAACATGCATGATTCCATAGATCTTGAACTCCCAACTTGCCTGTGCAAGGCATAGAATCATAAGACATCAAAATGCTTTGTGTTATACATAAGCCATCCCCTTTAACCTATATTTGATAACTTCTTTTGGTCTTGCAACTAAGTAAATGTTTCATAACGATGCACTGCTAAAGCAGATAGCTCTAACAATAGCTATTCATCAGGCATAATACTTGCATTAAGGCTTTAAAATGGGGTTGCAAGTTAAGCAGACTTGGGAAAATGGATGACCAACCTGCTTGGAAATACTGCTTACTGAGTTTGAGTCTATGATTGGAAGTGGGTCATTCCAGTTTGACTTATATGGATAAATGCTTTTGACTGGAGTTATGAACTGGAAAGATGGATTTTCAAAGGGCCCCACTCTTTTACATATACCAATAAGGATATATCAAAAATGCCTAAACATCGACATGGAACAACATCAAGGATCAAACAACATACTAACAGCAATACTTCAGCAAATCAGAATCACCTTACCCCCCACCCCTAGAAGGGGGCAAGGAAACAATAGAAAACTATTAACTCATAGTGGCTTGAATCCACAACACTTTAGGGAACTCTATTTCCTACCATCAGCTTTATTCTTTTACTCAATAAACCATGTTCCGTTCTGGTGAGATTCACATCTTTAAGTACTAAGCTTGAATTTGAAGGGAGTAAGGGGCTCAACCTCCCTTTTTTGATAGCCAAACCAAACTTTGGGGTCATTCTATCTAGGTTCCCATTTCCTTCTATCTAGGTTCCCATTAGGCCTTGAATCATTCTTTTTTTTCTTGTAGAGGAGAGCCAAAAGAAAGTTGAATGGTCCACAAAGAAGCAAGACATGCCGTGCACCAACCCCCTCCCCCTCTTAGCACCTCTCGTCAGGTAACACATTGGACTCATTGACCTTATTTGAGCAAGGAAACTCTTCATTCCCTTGCCTTATTTTTTTTCCTTCTCCACACTTTCTGCTTCATCCTATTACCCTAACAAACAATGGTGAGTGACCAACCATAGGGCACATATGGAAAACAATCACAACCACCTCAAACTCAATATTTTACTTCCAAATGCCAAACTTGGAAGATAAGGAGATCGAAGTTGGTAGCTTCTCATCAACATTTGTATTCACACAAAATCTAGCATATAGTCACTTATTGGACCTAGTTACAAGATCAATAGTAATGAGCTTCCCAAAAACATTGTCAATACCTGCCAAAACTTCATCTTCCCAATATTCCAATAGTAGACCTAGAAACCTAATCCAGATTGGAAATTTTTTACAATACTCCTTACTTGGATCGAAGCCTAGTTTCCACTATTGAAAGGAGAGCCCTAAAAGCCCAAAGAACCAAGGACCACTTGAGAGGGTCTTGACATAATCAACTTGATTCAAAAAGGAAAACAAAAAAAAGCCATGAGACATAGCCATGATCTCCAAATGGCCAGACATGATCCATTTCCTTTGAGCCCATCTTCTCATTGCATCAATATTGGGCTTAGTACTTGAAAAAATCCCAATGATGGAGTTCTAGAGCCTGGAGGAAGATCTTTGCCACCACCGAGTGGTAGATCACCCCTCATCTAGATTTTCTTCTTTATCACTGTGGTTATTTTCCTCCTCCAACGCCTTTGTTTATTGTATACTTGTTATATCAATCATAATATTCTAGCTCTACCTTCATTATGTGTATATTCTGCAACTCCCTCGTTGCATCGCTTACCAGTTTACTTCTCGTTGCTTTCTCCTCTTCTATGTTTATTTTAACCTCTTGGTTTCTAGCCTTTGACCAATAGTTGAGCATCCTACAAGTGACTTCATAATTCCAATCCTCACAGCGCAAAAACAAGGCAACCCTTCTTCCCTCTTCCATGAAAAATATAGAAGCATAGGCTAGGGACATGAGTTGTTTGACAAAATGTCTATAAGAAATGTGCCCTGCAGGAATGTCAAGGCGACGGGGTAAGTTACAAAAGTGGTTTGTTAAAAAGGGTCTTAGAAACCTATAAGCATATGCAATTAGCATCCTCCTTGCCTGGCTCAAATTGGAGTTTTGGAAGAGGGTTTGTACATCCATCATGGAATAAAAGAAAATGAAATTTTTGTCACATGTTGCAGTGGCAAACGCCATTCCTATAAGAAATGTGCCCTGCAGGAATGTCAAGGCAACGGGGTAAGTTACAAAAATGGTTTGTTAAAAAGGTCATCGGAAACCTTTAAACATATGCAATTAGCATCCTCCTTGCAATTAGCATACTAACAACTCGAATAGTATTTTAAATTTTGAAAAAAATACTGTGTTAATTGGTTTAGTATATGTTTATGTATTTAGTCCTTGCCCACTTTTGATTAGCATTATGAAATTTTGTGCAGATTTAATTTTTTCATCTTGAGCAGCATTCAGTCAGTCTTATCAAGTTGAGTTTTCATGGATAAAAAATAGTTACAATCAATATATACCGAGTATGTTTTTACTTATAAGCACGATTAACATCCAGGGTATTAGAAGTATGTTTTATATTGCTTATTGCTTGTGTAATGATGTTTTGTTTATATGATTTGTAATATGGATATGAAATTCATACTACATACAACTACTTCCCCTAAGCCATGTTCTAACATAACATGAGGTATACTTTTATTTTGTATAGGTCTACTAGAGATGCAATAACAATTAAAGGAAAATGTGTATTTGGTGGTAGTGCACTCAACACTATATTTTTCCTTGCAACTTATTTATGGCCTTCCAATGACTTATTCTTATAGGGCTATAGTGATATGGGTGGAAACTGATTTGTAACTGCTATGCAAGTAAATGAAATGTGTTGATGGAGAAATTGAGTAAACTTCATGAATGCAAAATGGTGTAATAATATTTATACAATAATATGAAACATAAATATAACTTTTATGACCATTTTTCTATTTCGTATGAATGTTTTTCAAATACTGTTATGTATTTATCTATGGTTATGTGTTTATACATAAATAACATCTAATACTTTCTACAATTTTGATCAATTTCAGATTTTCTTTCATGGTTGATCATGCATGTGCAGAAATTTGTGCAATTAGGTATGATCAACAAATTTTATTGCTTTTGTAATTGACAAAGATGTACCTCTAACTTGAATTTCTCACAATATTTATGTGTTTTTAGGAAAGTGTTTCAATGTGAGGTTTATCTATGTACTTGGCATGACAAGGCAGACTATGTTCAAACGCCTTGGTGAAATAATGCACAAGTCACCAAATGAGCAAGCTGCAATTTTAGATGCAGAATTGTTCATGGAAGAGTATAAAGAGAAACCATCTTATATTAGTTATTGGAAACAACATTGGTTTGACTATATAGGAATGTGGGCAAAATGTTGTCATACTCTTCCTCACACTGGACAAGAGACAAATGTAGCCATAGAGGTTTATCACTCACATTTGAAGCACTTATTTCTCAATGATAAAAGATCTTCTTCAAGCAGAAGGGTTGATTGGTTAGTCAAGAAGCTTACAACAGTAGTTTACATATATTATTGGTGGAGTCAAATTAGTAAAGACAATGGTGGTGTCAAATTAGCATGAGAGAGGGATTTCATAGAAAAGATTGTAAAAAGGCACCCTCAATCAACAACCGATTTTCCAACAAATTTTAGACAAATGCAAGGAAAGGGATGCAATGCAAATGGATTAGTACAAGTATATGCTTCTAGTTTGTAACAACACACAAATTGATTTTGATTATAATTTTGATTTTTGTTTACAAGATATTTTTGTCTATAAATAACTAAAATTAATAAAGAGACTCATTTGTATCATTTTTGTGATTGCATGAAGTTGGATAGTACTTATTATGGGTTATAATATTTGTATATATTCAATAATTTTAAAGGTTGTTTACTTGTGGAATTGGCAATACATTTAAGGTTATGATGCATTGATAGATTTAAATAATTTTGATTAGTTAGAAAACCATAGATTTCCTTCAAGGCAAGTTATCTTCAATGCTTGTGAGTCAAATTATGATCCATCACATCATATAATTAAAGCATGGTATCATGACAAATGTGCAACTTCTATAATTAAAAAAAGGTTCATTTGGAGATATAATAATGGTAGAGGTTCAAAACAAACCAAATCTTTCTGTTTAATACAGTCCACAAACTCTGTCTGCAATTATTTTGAAGGACAGTGAGGTTATAAAGAACAAAATAGGTTTATAACAGCAAAACTCCTTGTGGACAGAGGCATTCACAAGCCCAAAATGGTCTTTGTATAAGTGTTACCAAATAAACTAGCTTATTCTGAGGCCTAAGTGATTAAAACAGAGACATTCAACTATCCTTTTTCACCAAAAATGACACAAACTACAGTTCTGAACTAGTAAAGGTTTCAGATAATCTTTCATTGTTGTAAATAAACCTGTTATAGTCCAAGTTTTGGACCCTTAATAAGTTTTAGAACAATTAACCATGTCTTTATTCTTTAAAAGAACAACAAAAACTGTATTTCAATTGCAGTAAAGCATCAATGACTCATAACTGCTACCCTCCTGCTGCACTCTTTTTCCATGTCAACAAGATTGTCCCAACCTCATTCATATTGTTTTCTTTGCTTGTGGACTGTTTTGATCTCTCACATCATAGACTTTCCTTCCCTTTATGACTGTCATGTTCCTCTGGCACTAAAACCCTCTAATAAACTGATTCCCAAAATGTTTTCTGCCCTGAATGATCTTCCACAAAACTGCCAAGATGGTGAGCCCTCAAAACTACTGTTCACCATCTACACTTGTATCTTTTGTCATTACTTGTTAGGCATTCATTGGTCTTTATTTTTTCATTGAAACAAATCAGTGGTTTGGCTTTACATCTGCCAATTATATTTGCTTGAAATTTGCTACAACTTATTCAACAAATTCATTGTGAGCATATCGTTATTTTGAGTTCCACACTATACATAATGTGTTCATCATAACGCAGATCTTGGAAATCTGATAAATCAAAATAAAAGTTTGTCATTTTTATTGAAATTTGTTAACATTCCTGAGAGACAAGAGATTTGTATTACTAGAATCAATCCTCCTACTGGTCCAGTTAGGTAACATCCTTTCAATTATTAGTGCAACAATTTTAACATCAGTTTTAACATATTAAGATTTGGCATTTGGAACTTAGATATTGCAAATGTTGTGACTTGCCTTTGCAAGCCATATATCAGGAGTACAATTACATGTTTTTTTTTATTGAACAAAGCAAATATAAAAAATAAGGTAGTCCTCAAGAGAGAGATTGAGGAAGAAAACTAAAGCCCAAACAAACACAAGGCTAGACACATAAAGCAGGGCTGATACAGGGCTGAACACATAGAACAGGGCTGATAAAAGGCTGGACAAACAGAACATAAACAGGACTGATAAGAACAGCCAGCCAACCAAGCAAGCAGCACAGCATAGGAACAAAACCCTTAATGCAAATACAATCAAATAGAGCCCTCAACAAGAAATAATCACAATTAGTCGTATAATACAATGGCATATGTCTTCTCTCATTTACCCAACACCAATTAAACACTTTAGTGAACAGCTATTTGTGAATTTAAAAATTTGGAAAGCCTGAATTTGAAATTGAGCTATCCAAAGAAGATATAAAGGGTCATTGAAGTGTTTTGAGGCATGAAGGAATATAGATCTGTCAATGGGACCATAGCAAAGAGAAAATCTATTTTCACATGTCATTTTTCTTTTAAGATTTTCCAAAAAATAGCTAATTGGTGTCAAATAGCCCATTAAAAAATACCATGTTAGCACATGAATGGAGAGATGTAAACTCATGTGCCAAATGAGTCATGATTTGTAGAGAAAAATAAACCACACCAGACCAGGCCCTACACAGAAGTGTGCAGAACAAACAGATAGTTCACACACATGCAAAAACAGCTAGCTTGAGGTGTATTTATATTCATATTTTCCATGAAAACAACTTAGCAATATAGTTTCAAATGAGTAAGGAAATCATTTCAGCTTCAGCTAAAACTAATATCAGTTGAGAATATAAAAGGTGAAGAATTTAGAAGGTTCAGGGTGACAGAGAAAACTCTGCAAATGAATCTTTAACACCTCATATGCTACTCCAATCTACAACTTCTCTTGTCTACTCTAAGGAGGACTACATCTCACAGGGCCTCATCTTCCTGGGCACTCCAGTTACAATAGTCCCACTCTCATACCATGTGAAAAATTGAGAGATACAGCAATACAAGATGAAGCTAGTTGCACACAAAATACTTCTATATTTTATATAATCTCTAAAAGGATCAACTAACTCCTGCCAAACTAAAACTAACATTCACCTATCTAATGTTGACTGAGACTCCTGCTATGAACTCTCTAACAAACTGCTAGCAACATGCTTAATTCAGTTATTCATTAACTCATCTTAATTATTTTTTGATGTTCTAAAACATTCTTAAAATAACTGCCCAGTTACCTAATAAGACATGCAGTGTATTGAAATTTGCATTCCTTATTGAATGCTTCTGCCTTATTTCCTTATATACGGGGTAGTGCATCATCAAATGCCCATCTTAAAAAATTTCTCTTCCAAATAAAGTGACCTATCCCATCAGTAGTTGTTTTTAGTCTCTATAACTTTAGTCTAGAGTTTAATTAGGTAATTTTCCTATATGTAGATTATTAATTGGTTAAGCTTTTATTGAAAGTGATTTGTTGTTCTAATAGGTAATTCTAATGTGGTAGTTTTCCCAAGAGAAAATCTACTACTTTTATTCTCTAATCTACCTCTTAACACACTGAGTTGAAGCTTTCACAGTCTCTAATAATATAAAAAATAATCCTTCTAACAGTCATGCCTATGCAAACAGGGTTTATAATTTGTTAAGCCTAGTGCTTTATTTGTGAGTTTCTGACCTATTGTAATTCTTACAATATTTTTTTGAGGGAAATGAACCAAACAGGACGATAATACAAAACTGCTTTTTGTTACAATGCTCTGAAGAACATTGTCAGTTTCCAATTCCCAACTGAATTCACCTACATTTGTTCTGCATAAAATTTACAAACATTCATGACTACCACCTGTTCCTTTGGATAAATTTGTCAACTACTGATGGAATGTTTAGTGGTGTGTAGAAATGGCCATGTGAAATGATAGTAAGTGAAAGGGCAATGGATGGGGTGGAGTCAATCATAAGCTCTCTTGTCTTGCCGAACCGGAATTTTTTTTCTTATTCTGTTGTTCGCTGCAACTTCCAATAAACATATGGCTCGAAAGCTGTCACTAATGTCCTTGAGGTTTCTTGGAGTAGCAAGAACGACTACTTTGTTCATCAGATTGTGCCAAACAGCACCAACGAAGCCATGCGTACTGATTGCAATTTTCTAAAAATCTACATCTTCTCCCATTGCTTTGCCTCTGGAATGAACCTGTCAAAGTATGTTGCCAGACCAGAGGCAGCAGAGAAAAGAACAGGAATACTGCGGACTGTTAACAAATAATGTTATATTAACCGCACGAGGAGTTGTAACGGGAGAGTTAATAAAAAAATTTACATTAACCGCGTGCGGAGTTGTAACCGAAAAGGTAATGAAAAGAAAGATGGGAATACGTTGACCGTTTGAGGGGCCCACTTGCCACGTCAGCCGGGTTTACAACTCACCGGCTGTTTAAGGCGTTCCTGCAGATATAGGGTAAATATTCCCAAAATACAGAGGAATGGCAGCCAAAAGAAGCAATGGCAGCCTCCTTGCATGAATGCGGAGTGTGGATGCTGAGAATCCCTGCGTGCATAGTATCCAATGTGAATACAATGAATAGAGGTGCCAACAATAGCCCTATTGGACCAGATGGAGGACCACATTTCAGGGCAGAGAAGCAAAAATGAGCGGCCAGGAGAAAAGGTAGCCAAAAAATGGCATATGAGGGTTTTTAGGAGCATGGGAGGCCAAGAATAATGGCGTCTGGTGAATAGGCACAGTCTCTTGGCCTTCACTTCGCTGAAACCTGCAATTTTGATGCTTCAAACACATTTAGGTTCATAGATATTGAAAATGCCTTTCAATATATTCAAATCTGTAGGCAGGTGCAGGAAGACAACTTGGATTGCTTTGGAACAATGGCACAGGGGCAACCCAAAATAGGGTGCGTGGAGCTCTTGCCCAAACAGGGCGTATCGGCCCAAACAGAGGCGTATCGAACTCTGCCCAAACAGGGTGCTTGGAACTTTGCGTGAGGGCACTGCTGCACAGGCATTCAAAGGAGCGCAAAGCAGGTGTCAACAATAGCAAACCGTGACCAAAAAATGTCAAACAACTTCGGCCTTGGACCTTGAATCTTGCAGCCAAACACTCAAACGCCAGTGTCGACCTGCGGAGAATAATGACCCAAATCCACCATAAGTTTGAACAACGACCATGAAGAACTCTAAGCGGCCTTGGCAAAGAATAGAGACTGCTACCTTGAACAAGAAAACCAGAAATCCGCCAAAAAAAAATCTAGAATACCAATTTGAAAACCCTCGAACTCCTACAGGCCGAGAGGCCAAAATAACACCAGAAGATTAATTATATGCCTCTGCCCCAGCCAAACAGAGGTCTTGCCTTTCTCATGCCAAAGATACAAACCAACAATCTTCAACCAGCAAGGCTCTGATACCATGTGAGAGGAGCCAGAAAACTGGCAGAATGTCAATATCAAATAAGCCAAGAAAATGCAAGAGACACGAAAGATGATTAATTACATAATCATATAATTGGTAATGAATTATGAATAGGGGTGGTGTACAAATAGTATTGAGAGTTTGAGTCACTTCACAAGTTGACTCAAACACTCAAGGAGTGGTGGCAAATGAGTGTCGACAAATGGTTTGGAGAGTTGTAAGGGACTCTCCAAGTAGACACCTAACCCCCTAAGGCGGCTTAAAGCCATGTGGGGAATATACAGTGTTAATGATCTATATTTAAGAATTTATGATTGATCTTTTTTTTTTTTTAAAATTATGTAGGATATGATAATATCACTCATTAAAAAATATTACAAAATTTAGGAAACAAGTTATTAACAAATGTTTAAAAATAAGACATTATCTTTAAAAATATTGAAAACTATATGTTTTAGAATCACAGAATCCTAAAAACTAGTTCACATCATCTTCAAATTTTGAATAGTTTGCTTGCTATAAGTGGTAGAAAGTGAGAATTTGGCTAAAAATACTAATTTGAGTGTTCCACTTAAGCCAAAAAGTGGGACATGCCTATATGCTTCCACTCTAATAAAAATAGATAAGTGGTTACAATGGCAATAAATCATTGGTTATGGTGAAGTCAAATGTATGATGCAGATTGGTTTTGATGCAAGTTATGATAGATAGGTTCCTTTGTGGGGATGAAAATGAATGTCAATTTGTTGATTGTTGATGTTTGATGCCAACTAATGACTAATTATTGTGAGAGGAATTGTTCATGTATGATCCTTTGATTATATGCCCATGTTCTCTTATTTTGTGTAATTGTCTTAGGATGATGTCTTTAAATACACAACCTTAAATGCATAATTCAAAAATTCTAGTGTTCATGCTAGTGATTAATAGTCCTCCAGTGATCTTTAGAAAGTGGAAATTTGAAATTTAAAAATTGAGGACAAGATCACATTCTAAATCTCATTCAAGGGATAGAATTGTAGGTATGGTCCAATTCAAGAAGACAAGTTGCTGTGAACTAAGTCAAGTATGCTTTGAGATGGATGATTTAGTATAACAAAGTAAGGGTTTCAAGCTTAGGGTTAATAAGTGTGCCAGTCAAAACCAAAATGTGAGCTACAATTATACATGAAAACACCCACACAAAATAGCTTAAAACATAGAGATAAAAAATAAAATATACACTTTTTTCTTCTACAATTATCATAGAATCTTAGAGTTGTAGGTTGCTAGAGCTCTTGAAAAAATCCTCTGATATTAAATGAAAAATTAAAATCATAAGGTAGAGATGTAAATATTTAACTACTTGGTATAGTTAGAATAAGAATAGTTGAATTATATATTTTTGAGAATGAAAGAATCTTATAACAATATAAATGAAAATGCTAATTTCATTCTTATTATAATATAATTTTACTTGTATCTTTTTAACCTATATGTTTATTTTTAAAAATCTTTTTTCTTGAAATCCCCACATTCAATTATTTTTCTTTAATTCATTTATTTAATTTAAATTAAATTTTCCACATATAGTAATATTAGTGCAAAAATTAAAAGTATAATGAAATTGAACTTCTTAAATTTTGTATGACATAGAGAACCAGATCACTTAAATATAAAGTAACACAGATATAAAATGTTTCAAAAACTCATTTGCTGAAAATAATCATTAACTTGAACTTCATTAATCCATAACCTACCATTGTAATTATTTACAACATAATGTTAATCTCTTAAAAAACTAGTAGCAGTAGAAGACTAAGTGTCTATTTAAGTTGGCACGATTCAAAAAGACAAAATACTTGGATAAGTGTTAACCCTAGAAGTATAAATCTGGCCAAAAGAGAGAGAGAAACAACCCTAGCTTTGAACAGTGAACCATAATAAATTGAGCCCATAGAACTTTCCGCCACTTTTTGGTGTAATGATTTATAGATGTCAATAGCATTGTAATTGGGCATTCCTGTGGATGTCACCATAGAACTCCAAAGCTGTGAAATCTCATCATCACTTCCAAGCTTGCTAGTGATGATGCCCTCTCATCTCAAGATACCCACATCCTTACTGGTATTAATCAGATCGTTCATTAGAATGGTGTATCTTGTAATGGGTTTCTTTTCTTCTTGGGAGCATATTTCTAGGGCAATCAAGTTTCTGAGTATCACTTCTGATCTATTATCTACTTTGAACTTGGACAAATATAGTGTGAAATCTCTCTCTTCGAACTTAATGTGACTAATGCCTATTTTGTTACATTTCAATTTCTTGAGTTTTACTCCTACTCTTTTTAGTTCCTCTACAGTTGGAACATGTTTTCCTATCTCCTCTTCTTTAGGGGATATGTAGTTCTTAACATAGTACCAAATGGCAAATATGATTCCCCATATGAGCAACATTGATGCAGAGTGGAACGCAACGGAGGCAACCTAACAGGAAGGAGCTGCCAACAATACAAACAGCATGATAAAATTCTCTATCGGCTGAACAGCATCATCATATTTCCTAGAGACACCAACAGCATCATCACATTTCAACAGCATCATCATATTTCGGATGATCGCAAATATCCTCCTGTCGATTACTATTTACCTCCTTCGTTTGTCGCCTATCATCATCATCATGATAATCAGCGGGCGCAAACATCCTCCGGTTGCACTGTTCATCGGGTGCCAAACACAAGCGGCATCATCATGATATTCAATATCACCTTCGTCAGCAGGATATCCAAATATCCGGTTGTCCAAATATCCTGATGACGTTCCACTTCAACAACTTGCCTTCGATGCTTCACTGCCCGACGATACAAGCAACAGCATCATGATATTGTTCATCCGGTTCTTCGAAACCTCCTGATGATGCTAATACAATTTCTTGCCTACGCTGATACCTTTCCACTTAGCGACAACAGGATAAACCCGCATAGAGGGATTTCCTAATATCTTGATGACGATGACGTCATATCCTGATGACGATGACGTCATATCCTGATGACGATGACGTCACACATCATCCTGATGAACTCTTCAACACTTAGCCAAAAAAACTCAACTTTCACACCGCATCCGTTAGCGATATGCGGATGATGACCTTCCCCGAGAGATGATCCTGACTGCGATATATACACTGAGTATATATCCAACTCAAAACATCATGATGCACCTGCAACATGCAAATTTCACCAACTTCATGACCCGATCCTGATGGCGATGGATTCGCAGATGATGTTGCGGCTCGTTCTGACTGGAAACGCACATGCAGACTCCTGTGTATCCTTCCACTGCATGAAAACACTCACAACCGCATAATTTCACAAAGATCATGTGACGACCGGGCCGGATCACCTCCAAACCAAAATCTAACAGTTTATCTTCTAGACCTAGCACATGAGGATGCTAGGCTGATTTACAGCATGCTTCTAACAGATCTCCTGAACAATGCAATGCATAAACAGAAAACACAAATGCAATCTAAGCTATGATACAGGACCATTCCACCGATTTGCAGGATCAACCGGTGGAAGGGTTGAAAGTGGTCATTAGCTTGCAAAACGGAAAGGAAATCAACACAGATGCAAACAGATAATGCAAAAGACGAGATCTTATTCAATTGAAATTCAATGTCCTGAATACAGCTGCACAATGTCTGAACTGCTCTCCTGAATATCAACTCAACACCAGTACATCAATATCAAAAACTATATCTAAACCCTACAGATCGAAGGTATATATAACAAATCCTTCGAGTACTACGAACATCACTTCCCAGCGGCTGGGAGCTTCCAAGCGGCTGGGAGAGAGGACAGCTCAGACTCTCTTATCCCGATCTCTAACTGCCTACACATACTCCTATGCTGAACTATTACATAGCATCGGTCACAGTGGACCTTATTACATGATAAGTCAAACATACTAAAAATAGCCTACTACCCTGTCATCATGCGGATAACTATCCGATATCCTGATCATGTATGTCATCATGCGGACCTATATCCTGATCATGTATGTCATCATGCGGACCTATATCCTGATCATGTGCGGGTGCTCCTGCACCATACTCCCCAAAAGAAGAAATCTCAAGTCCACTTGAGATGAGAGTATCAAGGTCGGCACCATGTTTCTGTATCTGTTCGGCAGTCATCCATACTGCTTCAGAAGTCGGCTATCCCTTCCAAGAGACGAGGTACTCCAAGTACTTCTTGTTCCTGGTCTGTTTGATCACTCTGGTGTCCAAAATCTGCTGTATCTGTGGAGGATCATGTGGAGGAATGTCTTCAGCAACTGTATCCTGTAGGATATCCTGATCTGCATCTGGATTAGTGTTGTATGGAGTTAAGTCACATACATTGAAGATAGGAGATAAACCAAGATCAGGTGGTAGTTGGATCTTATAAGCATTTTGTCCATGTTTTTGCAAAATCTGACATGGTCCAACTTTCTTTTGCATGAGCTTAGTATACTTCCCCTTAGGGAGCCTGTCTTTCTTCAAGTGAACCCAAACCAAATCTCCAACAGCAAATTGAACATCCTTCTTCTTCTTGTCAGCATACTCCTTATACTTTAAGGTGGTTTGCTGGAGTTGGGTCTTAACCTGATCATGAACTTCTTTGATTGCTTCAGCAAAAGCTTCTCCATCTGCACTAACAGGATCTTCTGTAGGTAGTTCTCGCAACTCTAAAATACCTCTGGGATGCATTCCATACACTACCTGAAAAGGCGATTTTCCTGTGCTCCTGTTGACAGTATCATTATATGAAAACTCCGCTTGAGACAGAATATTGTCCCACTTCTCTCCATGCTGTTTTGTCAAGCATCTAAGTAGATTCCCTAAGGAACGGTTCACAACCTCAGTTTGGCCATCCGTTTGAGGATGATATGCAGAGGAAAATGATAAATTGGTTCCCAGCTTCCTCCATAGGGTTCTCCAGAAATGACCCACAAACTTCACATCTCTGTCTGAAACTATGCTCAAAGGTAACCCGTGAATTCTGACAATTTCCCTGAAGAATAAATCTGCAATATATGAGGCATCTGCAGTGGTTTTGCATGGCAAGAAATGTGCCATCTTACTGAACCTGTCCACTACAACAAAGACACTGTCAAATCCTCTCCTGGTCCTTGGCAAACCTAAAACAAAATCCATACTGATACTTTCCCCTGGTCTGGAAGGAATGGGTAAGGGCTGATATAACCCTGCATTAGTTGACCTGCCTTTAGCCTTCTGACAAATTACACAGGTTTCTACAAATTTCCTGACATCTGTCTGCAACTTAGGCCAGAAATAATGCCTCCTGACCAGATCAAGAGTCTTGTCTAGACCAAAATGACCTGCCATTGCTCCACAATGTTTCTCCTTGATTATATTCAACCTCATAGAACATCTGGGAATACACAACTGTCCACCCTTGAACAACAATCCATCTTGGATCAGGAATTCAGAGAACTCAGCATGGTATTTCTCCCCAAAAGAAGTACAGACCTGATATATTTCTCCAAAATCTTCATCAGACTCATACATGGTCTTGAGTGAGTCAATGCCAACACTCTCTAACTGAATCTGATTTACTGTGAGAACTCTCCTGCTCAAAGCATCTGCAACTTTGTTCTTAACCCCTTTCTTATGCTTCAAGGTAAAAGTGAAAGCCTGTAGTGTTTCTACCCACTTCATATGTCTGTGGTTCAGCTTCTCCTGACTGTTGATGAAACTCAAAGCTTGATTATCTGTGAAGACTATGAACTCCTTTGGCATCAGGTAATGCCTCCATTTCTTTAGGGACTGAACTAGAGCATACATTTCCAGATCATATGATGAATACCTTTTCTTAGCATCATTGAGCTTTTCACTGAAAAATGCAATTGGTCTACCCTCTTGACTGAGTACTGCTCCAATGGCCATGTGACTGGCATCACACTCTACCTGAAAGATCTTATTGAAATCTGGGAGTGCAAGGACTGGCTGCTGTGCCACCTTCCTCTTCAATGCCTCAAAGGAATCATCTGCTCCTTGAGTCCAAACAAACCTGCACTTTTGACCTCCTTTGATGGTATCCAACATGGGTGCACAAATATGACTGAACCCTCTGATGAACTTTCTGTAGAAGGTTGCTAACCCATGGAAACTTCTGACTTCATTCATGGTCTGTGGAGTTGGCCAATTCAAAATGGCACTCACCTTCTCCTTATCCATCTGCAGCTTGCCTTGTGAGATGACAAAACCTAAATAAGTGATCTCCTGTTTCATGAACAAACACTTGTCCAAGTTTATCATCAGCTTCTCTTCATGTAACCTCTTGAGAACCAGCTCTATATGCCTGAGATGTTCTTCTCTGGTGTTACTGAAAATCAGAATGTCATCTAAATAGACTATGACAAACTTACCAATAAATTCCTTCAGAACCTCATTCATCAGCCTCATGAAAGTACTAGGGGCATTAGACAAACCAAAAGGCATAACCTTCCATTCATACAAACCTTCATTTGTTTTGAATGCTGTCTTCCACTCATCACCTAGTCTAATCCTTATCTGATGGTATCCACTCTTCAAGTCTATTTTAGTAAAGTACTTAGCATTTCCCAAACAATCAAGTAAATCCTCAATTCTGGGGATTGGAAACCTATACCTGATTGTGATCTTGTTGATGGCTCTGGAATCTGTGCAAAGTCTCCAAGTGCCTTCCTTCTTAGGTGCTAGTACAGCTGGTACTGCACATGGACTCAGACTCTTCCCAATCAGACCTGAATTCATCAATTCTTCAATCTGCCTGGCTACTTCTGCATTCTGCTCTGGGGTAAGCTTATAAGCTGCTTTATTTGGGAGTGTAGACCCTGGAATCAAGTCTATGCAATGACTGATATCTCTGACAGGTGGTAGGGATCTTGGCATTCCCTCTGAGATAACACCTTTGTACTTATCCAATAACTCTTGGACAGCTGGGTCTATCAACCTTGGCTTCTTCTCCTTCTTGGCTTCTTGCTGTTGCTTCTTATTCACACTCATACAGGGGATTAGGGCATATGCAACTGCACCTTCTGCTGCCACTTCTTTCATAAACTGTTTGCCTTCCATCAGCATGACCTTCACTTCTTTGCCTTTAGACTTCTCCTCTTTCTCCTTCAATGGGAGTAGTGTTACATCTTTACCATCTTTAGTGATTTTATAGGTGTTTTTGACACCATCATGCTGTGCCTTCAGATCATATTGCCATGGTCTACCAAACAAAAGGTTGCAGGCATCCATCTTGGTGATATCAAACAACAACTTATCTTTATATCCACCAATCTGAAACTCTACCCAAGCCTGCTCTTCTACAGTTGTCTGCTGACCTTGAGTAAGCCATGAGACCTTATATGGAGATGGATGAGGCAATCTCCTAAGCTTCAGCTTCACCACCATTTCTTCAGACACAAAGTTCTCAGTAGAACCAGAATCAATCAAAACTTTACAAGCCTTACCTCCTGCTTTGCAAGTGGTTCTGAAAAGGGACTTCCTCTGAGGGGCTTCTTTATCAGGTACCTTCATGGTAGTTACTGTTCTTCTCATCATCAGGGACTCTCCACTTTCTGGATATCCATAATTCTCAGGACCATTCACACTCTGAAAATCATTAGAACTTGTCCTACTTTGATTATCAGGTTCATTGACCAGATTTGTCCTCCTTTCTCCTGCTGAGCTTGTGGCCTTGTCTGGACATCTGCTGGCTATATGGCCTTCTTTGTTACAGTTGTAACACCTGATGGATCCTCTGCCCTGGGATCTTCCTCTGTAAGGTCTTCTACCTCTGAAGTTTCCTTGCTGACTGAAATTCTCCCTCTGACTCTGACTATTGTTGCCCTTGCTATTGTCTTGACTAGACTCTCCTTGATATCCCTGTCCTTGTCCTCTGCCTCTGAAAGGACTTCTTCCACCTCTTTGTTGTCTTCCTCTTCCTCTGTTGTTCTGATCTTGCTTTCTCTTCAGCTTTTCTTCCACCTTCAGTGCCAACTGAAAACTTTTCTGCACTGTATCTGGGTTATGCAGACTCAGATCTTCCTGAATATTAAACCTCAGTCCATTAAGGTATCTGGCTACCTTTTCTTCTTCAGTTTCTTTCACCTTGGTCTTCATACAGAGTTTCATGAACTCTTCTGTATATGAGCTGACATCTAGCTCCTTCTGCTTCAGGTTCTGCTTCCTCTTGTGTAACTGGATACTGTAATCCAAAGGGATATAAGCCTCCTTTACCAACTCCATCATCTTCTTCCATGTGGCAACTCTACGTTTTCCCTCCTGCACTCTATCATCCTGAACAAAGTTCCACCATGTCAAGGCAGCTTCTTTCATCTTTGACTGTGCTATCTTCACTCTCTGCTGTTCTGGTATCTCCTCTGTCACAAAGAAATTGTTCAGACAGTCTATCCATTCCATTACCGAATCAGGGTCCATCTTACCTGTAAACACTGGCAAGTCCAGCTTCACATCCATGGTTCTCCTCTCCATGGCCTTGAGGGCGTTCAACAGCGGTCTCTGGTCTGCAGGAACGACCTCCTCGCTCCAATTAGGGATATCCTCTTCTTCCCTATCATCTTCTCTACCAGAACCTACTCTGCTCCTCAACTTTGCTAATTCATCTTTCAACTCCTGATTCTGAGCCTTCACGGCCCTGCTTTATGCAATCTGCTTCTTCACCAGAACTGCCAACTCAGCATTGGTCATCTTTGTTGGGAACTCAGACGTTCCTTCTTCGTCTGACATCCTGCTTATCTTTTCCAAAAGATCCTAACCTTTGCTCTGATACCACTATGATGCAGAGTGGAACGCAACGGAGGCAACCTAACAGGAAGGAGCTGCCAACAATACAAACAACATGATAAAATTCTCTATCGGCTGAATAGCATCATCATATTTCCTAGAGACACCAACAGCATCATCACATTTCAACAGCATCATCATATTTCGGATGATCGCAAATATCCTCCTGTCGATTACTATTTACCTCCTTCGTTTGTCGCCTATCATCATCATGATAATCAGCGGGCGCAAACATCCTCCGGTTGCACTGTTCATCGGGTGCCAAACACAAGCGGCATCATCATGATATTCAATATCACCTTCGTCAGCAGGATATCCAAATATCCGGTTGTCCAAATATCCTGATGACGTTCCACTTCAACAACTTGCCTTCGATGCTTCACTGCCCGACGATACAAGCAACAGCATCATGATATTGTTCATCCGGTTCTTCGAAACCTCCTGATGATGCTAATACAATTTCCTGCCTACGCCGATACCTTTCCACTTAGCGACAACAGGATAAACCCGCATAGAGGGATTTCCTAATATCCTGATGACGATGACGTCATATCCTGATGACGATGACGTCACACATCATCCTGATGAACTCTTCAACACTTAGCCAAAAAAACTCAACTTTCACACCGCATCCGTTAGCGATATGCGGATGATGACCTTCCCCGAGAGATGATCCTGACTGCGATATATACACTGAGTATATATCCAACTCAAAACATCATGATGCACCTGCAACATGCAAATTTCACCAACTTCATGACCCGATCCTGATGGCGATGGATTCGCAGATGATGTTGCGGCTCGTTCCGACTGGAAACGCACATGCAGACTCCTGTGTATCCTTCCACTGCATGAAAACACTCACAACCGCATAATTTCACAAAGATCATGTGACGACCGGGCCGGATCACCTCCAAACCAAAATCTAACAGTTTATCTTCTAGACCTAGCACATGAGGATGCTAGGCTGATTTACAGCATGCTTCTAACAGATCTCCTGAACAATGCAATGCATAAACAGAAAACACAAATGCAATCTAAGCTATGATACAGGACCATTCCACCGATTTGCAGGATCAACCGGTGGAAGGGTTGAAAGTGGTCATTAGCTTGCAAAACGGAAAGGAAATCAACACAGATGCAAACAGATAATGCAAAAGACGAGATCTTATTCAATTGAAATTCAATGTCCTGAATACAGCTGCACAATGTCTGAACTGCTCTCCTGAATATCAACTCAACACCAGTACATCAATATCAAAAACTATATCTAAACCCTACAGATCGAAGGTATATATAACAAATCCTTCGAGTACTACGAACATCACTTCCCAGCGGCTGGGAGCTTCCAAGCGGCTGGGAGAGAGGACAGCTCAGACTCTCTTATCCCGATCTCTAACTGCCTACACATACTCCTATGCTGAACTATTACATAGCATCGGTCACAGTGGACCTTATTACATGATAAGTCAAACATACTAAAAATAGCCTACTGCCCTGTCATCATGCGGATAACTATCCGATATCCTGATCATGTATGTCATCATGCGGACCTATATCCTGATCATGTATGTCATCATGCGGACCTATATCTTGATCATGTGCGGGTGCTCCTGCACCAAACATGACAAAAACTAGGGACAAAAGTAGTAGGATTATTGCATATAATAGTCTAAATAGCCATTTTATATATATTTCAGGACTACATAAACATGGCTATTCTTAAATATCATCCATTTCAATAGTCAAATGTCAATTTTGGCCAATAAAAATAGGATAAATATTTACCACTTTTTATTGTGAATGAGGTGTAAAATTACTATTGATTGTTTGACCATTGAAGTGGATGATATTTAAGTAGAGTGCATACACACAGGAATAGAATCTTGAAAATAATAACTCTTTGAATCATGGGTAAAGTTTCAGGCATGGGTATCCAAAATCTACCTGACTGGATATTGAAGGAGACGGTGGCTTTCCTGTCAACAATATAGTCATGAAACAATTGCAAGATATGATATTCTTTGTTGTATTTCAATTCACCCCTTTTGCTACTTTGATGGGGGATAATTTTTGTAGTGCTGACTCAAACCAGAGTTTATCAGTTGATCCCACAATATCGAACCTAATTTCCTTAAAAACCCAAAATGGTAATTGATTTTCCATCTTGAGCATATCTTTCACAATTTATGTCAGCAATTTTGAGCCACCTTACACAATCCATAGAGCTTTCACAATTTTATCTTGAGCATATCTTTCATGGTTTTTGTCACCAATTTCCAAGCTCTATGGATTAAATCTGCACCTTACATGTTCAAAAATTTGTGCCATAGGTATTAGGTGGAATCTCGTGTCAATCTTGATTTCAAGGGTGATTTATGGCTGGCCTCAACGTGTTCTGGCATATGACACGGTCCCATGCAAAGGATCACCACCACTATTTTTTTAATAATTTTTAATTTAATATTCGTAACCTTCATCAACTTTCATACAAAAAATGTATTTGAAGATCTATAGAATAGCTTGCAATGAGTAAAAAAAAGTGACCTCGTTAGTTTCTAATCTTTCTTAGAGATAGGGTGACCGCGTTTGTACCACTCTACTGAAATATCATCCACTTCAATGGTCAAACAACCAATAGCAATTTTACACCTCATTCATAACAAAAAGTGGTAAATATTTGTCCTATTTTTATTGGCCAAAATTGACCTTTGATTGTTGAAGTGGATGATATTTAAGAACAACATGTTTGTACATGACAAGAGAGAGCACGTTAAAAGTGTGAACTTTGAATGTTATATATTGATGGCAACAACATGTAGACCGTTATATCAAAATTTTAAAATTTATGTATTAATATGGTTAAGGGGGTTGTAAGAAAAATACATTATATTTAAAAGCTTATAAATATAATAATAATAATTTACAATGAGTTTGTTTTCGTTTTTAAAATGAATGATAAGAAGGAAATATAAATGAGAAAATTGAGATAAAGAGTTATGTTAATGATTTTTAGAAATGTCGATTATAAGTTGGGTTATCTCTTTGATAAATACATCTACACATCATTGATCCTCATAATGAATAAGCTTTCATAAAGAGTCATGATTTTCTCTAAAGAGGTAGTAAAACCTACTATGAATCACATAATACACTAGACACTTAAAAAAATGTTCTTCTAATTTTGGTCCATAATTGCATTTTACAAATGCATAGATGCCTTGGCATAAAGTGTTATGACTCCATTTGAAGATGATAAGAGCATAACCACAATTGGCCCAAAGAAAATCTCAAACCAAAAGCAAGTCTAGTATACTTGGGAGGAATAAAATGAAAGACATGGAGACACATAATTTAACTCACCAAGTAGAAAAGGTTCAAAGAAGAACTTGAGATGCATTGCTATGATTATACAACTTCCTCAAACTTGTGAACAAGCTCTTGACATGGTTGTTGAATCTTGTATAGAAAATTTTGGCTAGGTTGAATGTAGTTGAGGCTAGGGCATGATAGATGCTTAATATTGACAACATAAATCTATTTGCATTATAATAAAAAATAAATGGGATGCCTTGGCTATAAGGAAAACTCACTAATGGTGTCACTTGTGTGCATGGTCAAATAATAAGACAACTCAAACACTAGTTACATCATTTAAAGACAATGTGAATTCCAACCATTGATGATTTAAAATCTAGAGATCAATGATAACATGCCAATGTGCTAAGCCAAACTTTAATGAAGGTGTAGATATCTGAAAATGACATGGCCTATGCCACCATTTCCGTCATCATACTAACATCACGCTAAAACCATTTTCATACTAAATTATCCCCCCTTTACTATCTAAATTAATTAAATAAATTATTTTATTTAATTAATTTATCTATTTTTTTTATTATGTCCCATCATGGACTAATTAAATAAATTTAATTTATTTAATTAATTATCCCATTACCCTAGATTAATTAAATAAATCCTATTTTATTTAATTAATTATCACTTTCTCCATTAGCCTAAATTAATTAAATAAATTTTGTTTATTTAATTTATTATACCTTTACCTTTTGTCAACCTTTGTTAATTAAATACATTTCATTTATTTAATTAGCTAACCCATCCCGCTAATTTCCTACAACCATGATTAATTAAATAAATCATATTTAATTAATCTTAACTCTCATTTAATCACCTTCTCACAATTAATTAAATAATTCTCATTATTTTATTTATTTGCTTGACACATGTCACTATCCTCATCTTTCCACAAATAAAATTAAATTAAAAATTCCTCCACTAGAGGACAAAAATCCAAAAGTCAACTCTTTCATCAATCCTAGCCCTCCATTTCAAAAGATGCCCCAAAATGCAATCTCATCAATTGGTCCCACCTCTAAATCCTATTTGACCTTAGCACCACTCAATCTAAGCCCTTCATTCCACCTCCTAATCTCAGCCCGTGATCTATCATATCCAAAAATCTATAAATTGAGCCCTCCTCTAGGCATTATCAGAGATCCTTTGGTTGCAACCTTATGCTATCAAAATATCCTTTCATTTGCAGCCTTATCATCTTCATTGAAGCTTGGTTATGCTAGTTATTGAGAGAAACCCACATAGCTTCCTATCAAGGAACATAGTTGAGTGGCCTTGGGTGCATGCTACTCCCATTTTATTACGGAGAAGGAGTGGATTGAGGTAGAAAGGTATAGCTTTTGGTTTATCTTTTGTGTTCTTCCTTCTGTCCATTTTCCCCATCTTCAGAAGGCTTAAACTTGCTTTAAAGAATATTCCTCATCACAATGAATAGGAACTAGCCATGTGGAAAATTTTAGTAAGAAAATAGGCACATGTGCTTTAAAAAGGTAGGCTGGATGTGGTAAGGCCCAAATGAGGAGTACAAGCCTATAAATGAAGTTTGACATCAACAAACATGGTAGCACATTCAATTGATTCAACAAAGCATTGAGTTAGCAAGTTAGTGAATTCCAAGTGGAATTAGGTGGGGTTGATTGTGCTAATGTGCTAAGTGCTTATTAAATGTTGGGCCATTAGACTAAATGCATTGAAGAATATTTAGCACAGAGCTCATGAGGAAGCCATATGGAAGCATAAGGTTAGTTGGTATTTTTAAATACAACTAAGATTTGGTGCTATGGGATGCACAAGGAGAAATACAAGCAAAGAGAAAAGTGCACACATGTCTTTTGTAATGAAAACATAAGATTAGAAGACACATGGCATAATGTGGTTGGATACATAATATAGTGACTTGACCAAGAGCCCATGCTTGCATAATTAATGTTTACAAATGCAAGGCTCTTTGTACTAATACACTAAGTCAAACTATTGTTGGTGGCAATGACTCAATGCATAAAGGAAAATGATGCACAATTCGATTTAAACTTGTATTTATCACCATGTGAGAACTTCTTCCCACTACCACCTTCTAGTTAACATGAAAATACAAAAAAGATGAGTTAAAGCTAATTCTTATATGAATAACAAAAACTTTTAGACTAGATTTTCTCCAATTCATTGAGTTCAATATACCAAGTCAAAATGTCTTAGTGCATTGAAGGCAAAGGGTGCACAAGGACACAAACTAAAAGGTTAGACATGACAACATATGGGAATAGGCAAATGACATCTATTAGACAAGATATAAGATACAACCTAAAAGAATCAAACGCCATTTAACCAAGAAACAAGATCTGTACTGGAGGAACTTAGCCTTTGATTTAGTAAATACAAACAAGAGATTTAGAATGTACATGGTAATAACATAATACAAATTAGATTACAAGCAAGGAGGCAAAAAACTTTCAACTCAACTGATAGATTGCCAACATGTTGCAAGGTGTGTGTCCTTGGTCTCCTTGTGCTGTGCAACACAATGCTTAGGTTCATGACAAGGCTTAACTACCTCCCGTGGATTCATTAACTCTGGCAGTTGTATCAAGCATTAACATGTCGATCTTTTGGTGCAACGACAACCATCTTTGCAACAATTGGTATTAGAGCCTAGGTCACAGGTTCAAATGCCCCGCTTGCGCTGGGGAGATTGTTGCAAGGTGTGTGCCCTTGGTCTCCTTGTGTTGTGCAACGCAACACTTGGGTTTATGACATGGCTTAACTGCCTCCCATGGATTCATTAACTCTAGCGGTTGTATCGAGCATTGACAGGTCGATCTTTTGGTGCAATGGGCAACCGTCTTTGCAATACAACACACATTTCATAAGAGACAACTCAATCACATCCTAATGATTGCCTCATGCATCACATCTTCATTTAAGCTTGGCTTGACATGGTTTCATGGAGGCCAACTTGGTCATATCATCATGATCCCATTTCCAAACTCAACTTTTGTATGGTTACATGCTTGTATCCATAATGGGGGCCAACATGATCACATCCATATGATTTTCTAATACATCATGATTCCATCCACACCACACTACACTAGTTTTACACATTATCGATTTCATGCTTAGAAAAAATGGCATTCACACTTATGATTATATGTTTTGTTTATGCAGTTTTAGCAAGTATTAATAATGACTTGTGTGCATGTATGGAGAATGTTGCTCTAAAGGTACCTAAGTAAATACAAAAGCATTGTCATTGCCCTATATCCTAGATTTGTCTACTATTTCTTTTTTCTACATATCTTTCTTTGGATTCCATTATTTATGTAGCTCATATGCACACCAATGTTGGGGAAAAATGTAAGTGATAAAAGTGCATACCCTTTAATTTTACTCCTTTGTTTTATACCTACTTTGGTACTATTGTAAATATAAAATTTCCTAGTGCTTAATTTTGCATGTTTGGTGCACGGATTGAGCATAACCCTGAACGTATCAGCTAACCAACCACATCCAAATCCTAACATTCCAAACTAGTTTCCCTTACCTAAGAGTAAAATGTGGGTGCAACCCCATCCTTTGAACTAGGCCAAACCATATCCTAGTTTCCCTTTTGAAACCCAAATTTTCCACTCCTAAAGTTGACCCTCTCAAAATTTTATTATTACCGATCAACTTGTACGTTGAATACCTCAAGTTGAGCATATAAAACATGTACTTATAAATAGTCCTAGGTCATTAATGATCGCAAATAGATAGTTGTAAAGGTACATTATCACAAAGTATAGATGTATCAACATTATATAACATTGCATTGATCCATGCACCATCATCCACATCATAAATAAACATCAAATTGTTTACTTGACATGTCTTTGATATTGTTTAATTGGCAGAAGGGCTTGACTCTTTATCAAGAAAGTTAGAAACCTTCCCTCTCCACACAAAGGATCACATGGTTGTTTTAAACACCACCCTTCTTTTAGACATATTTGTAGGGGAAGGCAAGCCTAGCTTGTAGGTTTACAATAATAAAGGGCAATTCTACAAAAGAAGAAAAAAAAAATGACTTAGCTACTATTTCAACATTATTTCATTGTACGATTTAAAATTTATTGTATTACTCGTGCAATAAACTAACTAATCAACTATTAAATTAAATAACTACACTCTCTTTATCTCTTATTTAGAATTCACATTTATTAATTCCTAACTTTTAATTAATTTAAAATCAAATAAAATATATTGCTTTACCACTCAATTAAATCTCTTAAATTAATTGTAGGGTCAATATCATTTTGAACTAGGGTTTCAACGAGGCGATTGGGATTACATCTAATTATATCCGAATGACAATCAAACAAAGTGGAACAAATTTAAATTAGCCCCTCAAGATATGTCTTTATCTCCCTAAATAAAGTTCATGGTCCCAATGTTTTCCACGAGTCAAAGAAATTAGGGTCACATTTTATAATCGAATCAAAGATTTTTTCCGCATGTTCATCGTTCGCAGTTAATGTTTTGAGGTGACATAGTTGAGCGACGTCCTTTATTGTTATAACCAAACCAAAGGAACATGATGCTCGTGAAGGTGTTCTCTCCACGCTGGAACAGAGACTACCTATCTTCTCGCTGGTACCGCGCTCATTGAAGTGGCTGAAATGAGTGTAGCCGGAATCTCACATCAACCTTGATTTCACTTTATTTTTTGCTTCAGTAGATAATCATGTTCTAATCAATCACAATTAGGAGGACACAATTAAAAAGAAATTTTATTACAAGAACAAATACGACAATATTACTTTAATAGTGTGATGTTTATATTGGCTTATTATAACCAACCAAGAGCAAATCAAACATGTATTGGATATTTCCCATAATTATCAACTTAGAGTTGACTATACACATGTTTGTGAAACTTGATATCATACATTAATATTTAAAGACATTTATTCGCATTTATTTTAATTATCAAGAGATCAAGTAACATTGCATGTCTTCTCTAATTCTAGAACATTGACAAAGCAATCAATAAAAAACACTCCATTAAAAAAAGAGTAACAAATCTACTAATTACGACATAATGCCCTAACAACTTTATTCATACAAGGACCTATCAAAAGTATTATCCAATGCTGCTTGTCCCATAAGTTGACAAAAGAAGCAAAGCTGAGTAGTAAGGATAAACTGAGCAAGAGACAGAAGCCCAATATCAAGCTAGGGCAAGTTCATTTGTAGAGGACTAATTTACGGTTGTGAATCTAAACCCGTGAATCTATACATTAATCGTATAAATACGTTGAGCTTTGTCCTTAATTTGTTATAACCAAACCAAGGGAACATGATGCTCGTTAAAGCGGCTCAAATGAGTTTGGGTGGAATCTCACATCAATCTTGATTTCACTTTTACGCACACCCTCAACGTGATACGCTCACATACGACCATTCTTAAATATCATCCACTCCAACTGTCAAATTGGCTGTTTGACCATTGAATGGATGATATTTAAGTAGAGTTCTGCCATACAAAGGACTACAATCACTATTTTTTTCTATTTAATTTTTAATATATCTGATAGTTCATTATATATCTATTATAAATTTGAAAGTTGGTTTGTTTTCTTGTTTAAAAATTTTACACACATTTTATATGTTCGACTCCGAGGCCCGGATTTAACTGATGTACATGGCTTGCGGGCGGTTGCGTACATCCCCAAGGGATTAGTCTCGCCCCAGCTCGCCCCCTCCGTTCCCCAACTTGGCAACTTGTAAGCCCAAGGCAAGGATGGTGGGGTCGCCGGGCTGGGTCGTGGGGATACCCCTGGCGCAACAAAAAAAGAAATAATAATTTGGCCGGCAGGCCATTCTATATGTGCACACATCTTGTAATTGCCAAAAAAATTGGTAGTCCCACTACTTTTGTCGTCCACAAATTTAAAAAAAAAATGGTAGTCCCACTCCACAAATTTAAATTTTGGTAGTCTTTCATTTTAATTTATGAGAATATGGATGATGGAAATAGAAGTGGAAGAGTCATGGAATAGGAGGTAGATTTGGGAAGGCTTCTGTTTGGGAATACAGATTGTACAGGGTTTGCATGATTAATCTGGCATCAATTCCATAGCGGATACAAGGTAACTTGCTTTGCTTGCCCTCTTGATTACTTTCATTGGTTTCTCTGTAACTTGCTTTGTTGCGCCTATACTTTGATCATTCCATGTGATCTATCCTATTGGCTGCAATAGAAATAAATGCTACAAATTACTGAGAACAACATAATATCTTCAATGCATGTATAATTTGTACGAGTGGTAGGACATATTTTTGAATTAATTTTACTATGAACATGCAACTTTGAATTCATGATTTTTTTATGCAATCATCTGTATGGATTGTATAGGCTTTCACCAATGTAGGTATGGATATAAAAACATTACAGACGTTAAATCAGTTGTAGCTGGGTATGCAGCAGCAAAACTCCCTCTAGAAGTTATTTGGAGAGACATTGATCATATGGATGATTTCAAGGATTTCACTCTAGACCCTGTGAATTTCCGTAAGAATAAAATGAGAGAGTTTATCGAGTAGATCCATGCTAATGGGCAGAAATATGTTCTCATAGTTGATCTAGGTAATGCTGAATTTTGCTTTTTATCATGAACTAATCCAATGCTCTGGTGAAACTAACTGCTTATATTTTGTTATTAATTGTATGATATGATGTGATTATGATAGGGAATTTACTATAGGATATATTAAACAACACCATTTTTTTATTTTTCCCAATCTTGGGCCTATGTGTAGATAATCGTTAGGCATATGCTATTTTGGTTTTGGCTATTTCTTGTTAAAATAAGTAAAATCTATTTTTTAACTATTGTTAGTTGGGATAACTTTTCCCATTTGGGTTGGGAAAGTTTCCCAATGTAAATATTGGTATCTTTTTAGTTGTTACTGTTTTCTGTATATATCTCTCTGTTTTTGCTAATAAAGTTTGAAGAAGACATTTGTTGTATTATCTGAATGAATATAACAATTTATATTCTTTGTGTCTGTGTTTTAACATAGTTTTAATTGTTGATTGTTATAATTTCTAGTTTATTCATCTGTGTACTAGCATTTGTTTCTTAGTTTAGTTTTTCTAACATTTCTCTCTGTATTAACTCTTATATAATCTATGGGTGGCCTACCACCTCTCTCTTAGAAGCTGATATGAGTAAAAAGAACATAGGGATAATAGTATAAAGGGACTTCAAGAATGATAGGAGGAAATGGCGGGACATTTAGACTCTTGAATATGTGTTTTGTAACATGTATATTTATGTACCCATATGAATTAAATAGACTTAGCTACATAGGAATGACATCCATATAATTCTCTTAACATGTGTAGAATATCTATAGATTAAACATACAAGACTTTTCAAAGAGGGATGAAAGAGGACATTTTTGTGAAACAAGTAGGTGTCCTTTACCTTGCACAAGTATGGCCAGGCCGGTGTACTTTCCAGATTTTCTAAACTCCAAGACTTAATCTTTTTGGACTAAAGAAATCTTAGAGTTTCACAGGACAATTCCATTTGATGGCCTTTGGCTTGATATGAATGAGGTTTTGGGAATTGCCCATGAAAAGATGCACAAAATGGGATGATCCCCCTTTCAAAATCAATAATTCTAGAATCCTCAGACCACTAGGGAACAAAACTCTGGCTGCCAGTGCAATACACTACAATGGTGTCTTGGAATTTACAATACACATAATCTCTCAGAGGCCATTGTTACCAACAAGGCATGGAAATCAGTACTAAACAAGAGACCCTTCATACTGACCCATTCTACTTTTGTTGGATCTGGAGTCCATGCCGCATATTGGATAGGGGATAATGCTACAACATGGGATGATCTTTGGTACGGTTATTCTTAAATATCATCCAATTTTTTGCCAATAAAAATAAGACAAATATTTACTATTTTTTATTGTGAATGAGATGTAAAAATGGTATTGGCTATTTGACCATTAAAGTGGATGATATTTAAGTGGAATCCCCATGGTTGGTGCTGATATTTGTGGTTTTGCACAAGACACAACAGAAGAACTCTGCAATAGGTGGATTCAACTTGGTGTATTTTATCCTTTTGCTAGAGGTAATTCTGCAATTGATGCAATTTGTCAAGGGCTCTACTTATGGAAGTCTATAACAGAGTTTGCGAGGAAAGCATTACATCTGCAATACTGACTTCTTCCATATATATACACACTATCTTATGAAGCTCACACCAAAGGATCTCCAATTGCAAGGCCTCTATTTTTCACATTCCCCCATGGAATTTACACATTAGGCATCAGCACCCACTTTCTTTTGGGAAATGGGGTTCTAGTTTCCCCTATTTTAAAGGAAGGAGCAAGGATCATGGATGCTTATATTCCAAATGGGACTTGGTAAATATAGATGGAAAGAGGTTCATATGTAAGGCTTCAAGCTCCGTTAGATACCATCAACATTCATGTATATGAAGGGACTATATTGTCTATGGAAGAAATGGGTATGACAACTAGAGAAGCAAGAAAAAGCCCATTTAGTTTGGTGGTGGCAATGGGCAGCAGGATGGAAGCAAACAGGGAGTTATATTTGGGCAATGGATATGATTTGAAAATGAAATTAAGGAGTGGCAGAGCAAGTTTTGTTAAGTTCCATGCAAATGTTGAAGAGGAAGGCCTTCGACTCAGATCAGAAGTCCAAATGGGCAAGTTTGCAGTCAGGGAGGGAAGGATTCTTCAAACAGTTACAGTTTTGGGATTAGAATCTTCTTTTAATCATTCCAATGAAGCTACCCCTAGCGCTATTGTTTCTATTCATAGCAATGGGGAGGACAAAAGAAACACAAAGCTGAGAGCTATTGTGGATGGAAAATCTATTGTTGTTTCAAATATTTGTCTTCTAATTGGGAATAAATTTGAGCTGACTATTAAAAGGAAGAAATAGTTGACTAGACTATATCTAACTCACATAGGATTGATCTTTTCTGTTGAAAATTTGAATGTGATCAAGTGTAAATAAGGGTCATTTGATTAGGTGACATGTTTTCTAAGCAAATTTTCTAATGCAAACTTGATCTCACGGAGTACTCTCTCTGGTACATGGAACGTAGCAATAAAGAATTAGCAAAAAACAAAGCCTAAACACAACACATTATACCACTTTTACAAGTGTGTAAATGACTAGCATACCTATATTTAAAAAATATATCTAAAGTACGCCAAGGTGCCTATTTCCACCTATGTGTGGTACATTGATTAAAAAAATGTGGTACATTGATTATTTTTATGTGGTACATTGATTAAAAAAATAGGCATACTTTAAATATAGGCATGCACAAGCCTATTTTTAATTATATTATATAATTATAAGAATTATTATAATTAATTATAATATAGATTAGATATATTATTATAATGTATTATATTATAATTATATATAATATTTATAAAATTTATTATTATAATATATTAATAATTAAAATTTTATATTATATTATATATTATATTTAGGATTAGAGTTAGGGGTTAAAATTAGGGTTAGGGTTAGTGCTTAGGTTAGAATTAGGGTTATGATTAGTATTAGAGTTAGGGTGACAATTAGGGTTAGAATTATGATTAGAAATAGGGTTAGGGTTAGGGTTAGGGTTGGGTTTAGTGTTAGTATTAGAATTACGACCAAAATTATGGTTAGAATTATGTTAAATAGGGATAGATTTAGAAATATGGTTAGATTGAGGGTTTTGAGGCTTATAAAATAATGTTGAGTGTAATCTTATAGTTATGGTAAGAATTAGGGTTAGATTAATAATTATAATAATAACCCTAACCCTATTATAATCCTAACATGAATCTTGACCCTAATTTTAACCCTAATCATAATCCTATATGCAACCCTAGTTCTAACTCTATATATAATTCTAACCATAACTATATTGCTAATTCTAAACCTATCCCTAAGTCTATCACTAATTTGAATTCTATCCCTAACCTTAATTGTAAGTCTAATTCTTACCCTAATTCTAATAGTAACCTTAATTCTAACTCTAACCCTAACCCTAATTCTAACTGTAACTCTAACCCTGACCCTAATTCTAACACTAACCCTAACTTTATTTCTAATTCTAATTTTATCTCTAACCCTATTTCTAAGCCTAACCTTAACATTAATTCTAATTCTAACCCTTATTATAACCCTAACCCCAATTCTAACTCTAGCTCTAACCCTAACACTAATCCTAATTCCAACCCTCACCATAAACTTGATTCTAACCATAAACTTAATTCTAACATTGATTTAAACCCTAACCCTAATTCTCACCCTAACTCTAACCCTTATTATAATAATAACCCTAACCCTAACTATTATTATAATAATAACCCTAACCCTATTAGTAACCCTAATTTTAATTCTTACTCTAATTATAATTATAATCCCAACATGAATCTTGACCCTAATTCTAACCCTAATCATAAGCCTATATGCAACCCTAGTTCTAACCCTATTTATAATTCTAACCATAATGGTATCCCTAAACCTAAACCTAAACCTAATGCTAATCCTAATTCTAAGCCCAACCATGAAATTGATTCTAAACATAATTTTAATTCTAACACTAATTTGAACCCTAACACTTACCCAAACCTTAGTTCTAACCCTAACACTAATTATCACCCTAACCCTACTTTTGACCCTAATTCTTATTCTAATTCTCACGCTATTTTTAATTGTAACCCTAAAAATAGCTCTGATTTTAACTCTAACCCTAACTCTAACCCTAATCCTGATTGTAAGTGAAACCCAAACCCTAACCCTAACCTTAACCTTATTTCTAACCCTAACCCTAATTCTCACCGTAACCCTAATCCTTATTATAATCCTAACCCTACTTTTGACCCTAATTCTCATTGTAATTATCACCCGATTTTTAACTGTAACCCTAAACATAGCTCTAATTTTAACCCTAACCCTAACCCTAACTCTAAGCCTAACTCTAACCATAATTCAAACCCTAAACCTAACCTTAGCACTAACCTTAACCCTAATTGTAACATTAACCTTAACTCTAATTCTAAAAATAACCCTAATTATAGTCCTAACCCTAACCCTAATTCTAACCCTAACCCTAACCCTAATTCTAACCTTCACCGTAATTCTAATTTAAACTCTAACCCTAACCTTAGTTATAACCCTAACCTTGATTCTCATCCTAACCCTAACCCTTATTATAACCCTAACCATACTTTTGACCCTAATTCTCATTTTAATTTTCTCCCTATTTTGACTGTAACCCTAATAGTAATTATAATTCTAACCCCTATCCTAACCCTAATTATAACTACAATTCCAACCCTAACTCTAATTTTGATTGTAATCCTAACCCTAATTCTAACATTAACCATAATTTAACCCTAACCATAACCATGATTCTAACCCTAACCCTAATTCTAACTCTAACCCTAACCCTAACCCTAAAAATAAGTTCCAAAAATAAGTTAAAGATAAAAACAATGGCTAAAGATAAAAGGAAATATATTGTTCTTTTTTCATTTTTTTATTTTGCAAAAAGTTAGTACACTTTTTACACAGTGAGTGTGAAAGTTCACACACACACACAATAAGAATATCCACACACACACAATAAAAAAATTTACACATGGACTCACACAGAATAAGAAGATCAAATCTAAGTGAAACCTAAAATTATACCAAAGTCAGTTCAAACACTCACACACAGAAAAGTAAACATAATTCAACATGCCAATTTTCAATTCACACTAAGTGAATGTGAAAGTTTAAACTTACCTAAACACAAATAGTAAATAGATCTAATAAGTGAATGTCAAAGGTAGTTCACTCACATTTTATACCAAAAAAAAAGAATTCACAATTAACTGAAACAAATTAAGTGAATGTCAAAGTTCAAGCGTATGATTCACATAAGCAAAGTGGATGCCAATACACAAACAATAAGTGGCTCAAATCCAAGTGAATGTAAAAGTTAGCTCACTCACACACACACAAAGTGAATATAAAAGTTATTTCATACACATTTCACACACACAAAGTGAACGTAAAAACTCACTCAAGTAATAAAAGGATGTCAAATTTCAAATGTACACTTCACACAAAAATTAAGTGGATGCCAAAGTTCAAACACACATACAAAGTGAATGCCAAAAGTTTAAACAATAAGTACACACAAAGTAATGCCTAAAGTTCAAACACTTCTAACAAACAAAGTTCACTTCATTTAACAAACATGGATGTCAAAATTTAAACACACACAATAATTGAGTTTCTTATAATATTTATAACCTTTTCCACCAACTATAGTGACTTTCTAATAAAAAATAATATAAACTATTTAGTGATAGGCCTATAAATATTTGTGCCTATTGGCTATTTGATAGCACCTTTGGTACTTTTACTAGTATTTAAATATGTTCTTAAATAATTAATATGTAAATTATAGTTCCTATATTCTGGACTAGGTAGATCCAAAAATTTTGCCTCAACAAAAACTTGGTAACTTAAAAAATTACTTAAATTTCTTAAAAGAATACAAATTTTATGCAAAATCTAGTTACAAAATGTATCCAATGAGTCTATAAAATGTTAAGGAAGTGTTTTCTATTAGAATTGATTACATATAGAGCACACAATCACATCATCATGTAGATACAATAGCTAGCTCATAACTATTATGAATTTATAATGATTGTCTTTGAAAATCATCATCATAAACTGCATATCTCAACAAGTTACAAATTATAATATTTTTCAATTTCATCTTCCTCATGTAGACTATAGAGTGTCAAAGACCCTACATTTTGTTTCAGTCGCAACAGGTCCGCGGGTCTCTGTTGTTTCTATGCATTTCAAAGGTATTGCTGCGCAGGTTTCTTATGCCTTATACAGAAGCCACCTAGTGTCAAGCCACAGCTAAAGCCGCAGTATTATTTCAAATATTAACTTTTGTGTGGAGTGCGCCATGTAGAAAATAGTTCAATGTTTTAAAGTTTCAGCTTTGTTGCGGGTGTCACCATGTGTAGCATGCGGAGGTAGCCCCTAAAGTTCTATGTTTTGTGCGGAGTTTGCCGCATGTCTTTTTATTTTCCTATGGACATTGCCACGTGTTTCTTTCCATATCACGTTGATGTTTGTAAGGATAGATAATAGTACCACAGTAATATTTTAGTAGTTTCAAGCCTATGGAGAATGCCACGTGGTGGTCATGGAGGAAGAGTTGTTTTGTTCACGACACACAAAGGAAGAAACTTTTAAGTTCTAAGTTTTATGTGGGTTGTGCCAAGTGTCAGCTTCCGCAGGGAGTTTCATAAAAGTTTTATAAGTTTCAAGCGGTGTTGCGGGTACCGCCACGTGTTAGCCAGCATGCGCGCGGAAGATGCCATCTGTCCTAGTTTTTTCCCTTTGAAGCTAATGCACGTTAAAGGCTGTGGGTCCCATTATTAATGTGTTTCATATTATAAAGTGATGCGGGTTGCAACAGATGTCATATGCAGAGGTCATCCGAGCATAAAGACACAATTTTGAGGGCTTTGCAGAAGAAGACACATCAGGTCTTGAAGGCTGTGGAATGCGACAAGTGTCATTTTCCTATTGTTTTATGAAAACAAAGGAGTTTCTCATTTCGCTGCGGATGCTACCATTTGTCACAGTATGTTTCAAGTTTCAAGTATGCAAGTCTCGCCACGTGTCTGTCTCTTAGTGAAGGAGGTGTACCACATATATTTTGCCCCAGCTAATGAGCATGCAAGAAGGGATGGCCATTATAGATTTGAAGGATCGTAACCATTTGTGGACTTCCAGTTATCTTCAGGTCCATTGGGCCATTGGGATTTGATTGTTACAAACAATCTAGAGTCAGATCTATGGTTATAAATATGTAGTATTTGTAATAGATCAAGGATAAATAGACATACATAGAGATAGAGATATATTTTGTGATAAGTTTTGTTAGAGAATCTAAAAGAGAAGTCAGATACTTTGCTGTGGCCAGTTGATGTCATTTTTTCCTTTAGTTTTTTGTTCTTGATAAGAAAGTTAATGTATCTATGCATGTATCTGTGCCTTTTATGTTGCTAGAAGATTAATGAGAAGAATTCTGTTCTTTGCCTTGGTTGATATTATCTGTGTCATTGCAAAGTGTTTGATTGTGAGCCTTTGATTATATTCATTCCATCTGTTTATGTTAATCATGCAGTATCTGCTCTTTAATATAACTGAATCTTGTGAATAGTTTGACTGTGCTTAATTTGAAAGGAATACTTTTACTCAGGTGCATCGCCATAGTTAGATTTACTTAATTGTATCTGTAATCCTATTAATTTCTTACCCTTTGCTCAAAACCCATTTAAAATAGAGAAGAGCCAGCTTCTTTAAAATCTAGAGGTTGTTTCAGGTAGCAAGTTCCACATTCTTGAAACTTCCCATGTTGGTGTTAGAACCTGCACAATTTTATACATCAACAATTTTTGGCATGCCCGGTGGGACCTTTCTTGAAGTTTTTGTCAAGATCGTATGAGCCAAAGAGTAACAAGGAGCCAGAGCTATGGACCTACAACAAGAGCTCAGTTTGCTACTAATGTAGGCATTCTTTTACAACCATTAGTAGCTACTCCAAGGAGAAGAGTGAATCAAGGTGTGGTAGCACAAAGAATAAATATGGGAGAACCTATACCTCCAAGAAACTATGCCAATTGGAATACTGGTAGTCCTCTCATCCTCCCAGTACCACCAGCAACTTGGGATGCTATTCTAGCCAATGCTCTGAAGGCTCTACCTAAGTTCAGTGGAGAGGATTTTAAGAGACCTGAAGAGCATCTACAGGATGTCTTTGATGTGTGTGCAGTACATGTTATCACTCAATAGAACGTGGCTATAAGGTTGCTAGCAGCTTCTTTCAAAGGGAAGGCTCTGGACTGGTATAGATCTCTCACTCCAAACACAATATCTACATGGGATCAACTCGGTGACGCTTTCTTTGCAAGATTTAAAGAAAAAGGTGATAAGCCCTCCTTGCTGCAATAATTGATCACTATCAAAAGGGCACCACAAGAAGCCATGACTGATTTCAACTCAAGATTTCAAAAGACTTGGGATAGAATTCCTGCTATAGCAAGACCATTATTAGGTATGGCTATTGTATTTTACCTCAAATCTTTAAACTCAGATATATCAATAATGATTCAGTCTCTTGGAGGTTAGACACTACTAGAAGCATATGAGTTGGTAGTCAAGGCTAAAAATAATTTGATAGATGCCAGAAAATTACACCTAAGGCCTCCTATGCCCATGTTCCCAGAAATTACCCTACCCTTGCCACAAGAAGCACCTAATCTTGCAGTCCCACCTGTGTCCATGTATTCATTTCCAGTTACTCAACAAACTGCTAAGGCAACCACCTCTATTCAACCATCTGAAATGGATGATGTCAAGAACATTCTAAGGACCTTCTCAAATGAGATAATTAATCTAAAGAGACAACAAAATCCCTATCCAAAGCCCCCTTATCAAGGTTATCAAGGAAATAGACCTCCCTTTCAGCCAAATCAATATCAATGCCCTCAAAGGCAAGCTAATCCTCAGCCTTCAAACTAGTTGGTTTTAGCCCCTACACCTTTACAAACTGTTCCTCCTAATCCCAATAGGGAAATTGTTCCAAGGCAAAATAACTTGGCAAATGGTACAAATGCTTGGTACTTTCCCTACAACAATGCCCATATGCCCAGAGACTGTCCTAGAGGAAATTTGCAACAAAAGATAGCAGAATAGAGAGGGTTAGAAGGATAATTTTCAACTTCTAACACTCCACCATATCAGTCTCCTAGTGTTTAAAATGCAGTCATGGTGGCCTAGATGCAAGGGATGTCCATACAACAAGAAGAGGAAATAGCCCCTGAACATGCTTTATTTTCATGGATTGAAGAGGAAGATTCAGTATTCTTGAATGAGGCATCCACTTCAAAGAAACCATTGGTGCAATCAGACTACTGTACCAGATCAAAGAGAAGAATGATGGAGCAACCTGAAGTCACTAATAATGAGATCATGGGAGTTCTTCCATTTCAAAATCATCACAACACAGTCTCTAGGCAAGAAATGCCTTAGCCTGTGCAGAATCAAGTAGCCTCAGGACAGGTTCTAAAAAAGACAAGGTACCCTTATTATTCAAAGACCCAAGCATTAGGGCATGTGAATGTGGTGGACTAGCTGAAAAGAACTCCAGTACATGTATCAATCTGGGATATGTTAGCTATGCCTAAGTAGAAGACACTGTTACAAGAAGCTTTGCAAGGTCAAGAGGCCCCTAAACACATTGGTACTAAGGGAGGAGCTATGGATAAAGGGAACTTCAGCCCAAAGATATTGTACCTCTATAGACAACAGCTTTGCTAAATAATGCACCCAATGTAGGTAAATCTAAACTAGATCCCTTTTATTTGACTCTAATAGTTGGGAAAAAACTGCTGCATAATGCAATGATAGATTCTGGGGCTAGTACCATAGTAATGCCAAAGTAGATAACAGATGCTTTAAAGATAAAATATGAAACACTTACAAGAGGGGTCATGCAGTTGGATGGGAAATCTGTTCAAACAATAGGAAAAATCAAACAACTTCCATTACAACTATATACTTGCCCTAATATAATTGTCAACCATGATGTGGTAGTCATAGATATTCCCCCTGTATTTGGTTTATGCTTGTCCAGAGATTTCACAGCCAAGATAGGAGGTTATATGTCACTAGATTGGTCACACCTCATCTTGAGAACCAAATATGGGAGCAAGATGAAAATACTATCTGAGCCATTATCCAAAGACCATATCACAAATGAACCAATCCCAAAATTAGAAGCATCACATGCTATGCTGAATAAGGAGGAGAGAGTCTTTGTTGAGGAGTTGGGTGACTGGACTGAACATGACCAACAGGAAGAAGAGAATAATCAGTTATTGACTATGATGCATAGTGATCCCTATGGAAATTATGACTCTACAGGTCTAGGCACTTATGTCATATTTGAAGAAGACCAAGAGATCCCTAATGTTTTAAGGAAAGAAGCATCACAGAGTCAAGAATCTAAAAGAAACTCAGAAATCTGGACCCTTAGTTTTGACAGGGCTAGGAGTAAAAATGGTGCTAGAGCAGGAATTTGCCTTACTGCCCCAAATGGTAAGAAAATTCTAAGAGTCATTCACTTTCAGTTTGCCTGTACCAATAATGATGCTGAATATGAATCTTTGGTGCATGGACTCATGTTGGCAAAGAAAAAGGGAATAAAGAATCTGATAGTAAGAGGAGATTAAGAACTAGTAGTAAAACAAATTAGAGAGAAAGCAATAGCCAAAAATGTAAGAATGAGATCCTATAAGCACAGAATTTGGGCCCTGATAGATGGTTTTGAGGCTTTCAATATTAAGGTGGTTCGCAGAGCCCAAAATTCTAAGGTAGATAGAATGGCACAGATTGGTTCACAGTTTGACCCAGCAAGTGATCTATTAGTTAACAATGAGTCAGTCAAAGTTATAGTGAGACCAACTATTCTAGATAATGACCAAAATTAGCAAGTCTTTAATAATGATTTCCAAGTACTCTCATTCTTACAACAATCAGGTGAATTTGCTACTCAATTACATCCTAAAATTGAGGAAGTATATGGTGATCAAATTATCTAGTTGAAATCAAATAAACTCCCTAAAGGGCTGATTACTTTAGAAAACTTGTTTGACCCAGAGGATGTAAGCCTAGAGAAGAGGAGGTTTCAGGCAAATAAGGAAGATTATTTTGAGATCCAAGTTAGTGAAGGAAGAAGATTGAAAATTGGAAATTCTACAACCCAAGAAGAAAGGGAAAGGCTGATTGATTTGTGTGAAAAATATGATAGGGTGATTTCTTGGACCTATGAGGACCTCCATGGCTGTAATAGAGATATCATCCAACACACCATAGAGCTTACTGAAGGATCTAAACTAGTCAAACAGAAGCAAAGGCCAGTGAATCCTAGAATTGAACCTTTAATGGTGGATGAGCTGCAAAAGCTCCTAGAATCAAAGATTATTTTTCCAATTAAGCATTCAACCTAGATATCAAACCTAGTGCTAGTAAGAAAGAAGAATGGTGACATAAGACTCTGTGTAGATTTCAAGGATTTGAATAGAGCATCTTTGAAATATCATTATCCCCTGCCCTCTATGCAACAGATTTTATAGACTGTGGCTGGGTCAGAAAGGTTTTCCTTGCTGGATGGTTTCTCAGGATATAATCAGATTTAGTTAGCAGATGAAGATCAACATAAGACTGCATTCACTACAAAGTGGGGAACATTTGCATATGCTAAAATGCCTTTTGTCCTTTCAAATGCTGGAGCTACTTTTCAGCGTGCAATGGATGTAGCATTTGGGGAACTTATAAATAAAATTATTTTGATTTATCTAGATGACCTCACTATTTTTTCTAAGAATGCTGTAGATCATTTTGATCATTTAGAGGCTATTTTTAAGAAATGTCAAGAGTTTGGAATATCTCTGAATCCCAAGAAATGTATCTTTGCAGTACCTCAAGGTAAACTTTTAGGGCACATAGTGTCAAAGGAAGGGGTCTCTATTGATCCAGAAAGGGTCACAACCATAATGAATCTATCTCTACTAGTCAACAAGAAAGCAGTTCAATCCTTTCTAGGGAAAATCAAATTTGTCAGTCGATTCATATTTGATTTTGCAGGTCTAATAAGACTAATGACATTGTTTCTTAAGAAAGATCTGGTTTTCAAGTGGACTGTAGAAGGAAGACATGCTTTTGAAGAAGTCAAGAAAGCCATTTCAACAGCCCTAGTACTCAGAAACCTAGATTTTTCTAAATCTTTCATAATGTATGTGTATGGGGGAGAATTCAGTGTTGCTGCTGTTTTAACTCAGAAGGATGATCAACAAGAAGGAGAGCACCCAATAGCCTTTTTCTCTAGAACTCTTAGGGAATATGAGGCTAGATATAATTTTGTGGAGAAAAAGGCTATTGGGTGCTCTCCTTCTTGTTGATCATCCTTCTGAGTTAAAACATTTAGACATATGGTAACATGAAATAAGATTCTGATATTAATGGCTCATCCTAGTGTGAGAGAATATATTATGGAGGGTGAGATCATTGAGAAAAGAGCCAATTAGATAACAAAGATCCTAGAATATGATGTGGAGGTAAGACCCACCAAATTAGTCAGAGGAAAAGGATTGTGCCAATATATGACTCAAGACATGGAGAGAATAATGACTGAAGAAACAGAAAGTGAAAATGTATTGAAACTCCAAGAGGTTTACAAAGACTCTTGGGTAAAAAATAGAATACAATTTATGGAGCATGGGATTTTCCCAAATGAGCTCTCCCATGATAAGAGAAGATACTATAGGCAGCAAGGGGCCCATTTTGTACTAATTGACCATATTCTATTTAGAAGAAACGTTGATGGTATACTTTTGAGATGTATAGAGAAAGATGAAGCTTAGAGAATACTACATGAATTACACAATGGAGCCTCAGGTGGACACTTTTTAGCAAGGACCACTGCAATTAAAGTAACTCAAGTAGGATATTTCTGGCCCACTCTGTTTACAGATTGCTATTAGCTAGTTAAAGAAAGCCAGGCTTGTCAGTTTTATACATGCAAAAGGACAAATGCAGCAATGCCTCTAAGCCCCATAGTTGTGGATGAACCCTTTTCTCAATGGGGTCTGGATTTTATTAGTATGATCAATCTAGTGTCAAGTATGGGACACAAATGGATCTTCACATCAACAAATTACTTTACCAGGTGGAGTGAAGTAGTACCACTCAAAGAGGCAACATAAAAAGTCATATTAGAGTTTCTAGAAGGCATAACTACTCGGTTTAGTCCTCCTCATACCATTATATCAGATAATGCTAAAGCATTTATGGGAGCCAAATTATTTGAGTTTGCATTAAGGAATGGGATTTATTTGAAGACTTCTTCAAATTATTACCCTCAAGGTAATGGTCTGGCAGAGTCCACTAACAAGAACCTTATCAGACTCATAAAAAGGATAGGGACCAATTATCACAGAGAGTGGTATAAACTACTTGATACAGCACTGTGGGCTGACAGGATCACACCAAAGCAAGTGACTAAAATGTCTCCCTATGAATTAGTTAATGGTAAACCAGTAGTAATGCCACTAAGCTTAGAGATCCCTACTTTGCAATTGTTAAAACATATAGAAATTGAAGAGAATGGCCCCATGCAAGTTAGACTTGTTGAACTATTGGAAGTACAAGAGAAAAGAGAAAAGACACATGAGTCACTGATGAAACATCAAAAAATGGTTAAGGACTATTTTGATAAGAAGACTTCAAATCCCTTTTTTGAGGTTGGCTTTCTAGTATTGAAATGGGATGAAAGAGTTGCTAAGCTAGGTTGACACAGCAAATTCGAATCATTGTGGATGGGTCCTTACAAGATTCATTCCTTCAAGCAACAAAATTCATTTGAACTGGAGACCATGGATGGAGAACCTGAAGAGATTCTGGTAAATGGGATCTATCTAAAACATTTCAATTAAGGAGGGGCTCTTAATGTATCATAGTTAGTTAGTTTTCTTTTCTTTTCTTGCTTTCCTATTTTCTTGCTTTCCCTTTCAATAAGTGTTCGATGAACACATATCAGTAGCGCAAAGCCCCTTCTCTTTTGGTCTTGCATTTATTAAGGTTGTTCAGCAATCCCCAAATCCCCTGAAAGTACATGCTTTTAAGAAAGGATAACCACTCCCATAACATATCTGACACTCCGTTCCATGCGGATTTCAAAAAGATACACTAGCTGTTTCTTGGCACTAATGCCATAAATAAGATAGGATGTGTCATTAATTATCTCTATAAGCCCCAATGAGTTAGTGTTAAATCCTAAGTGTAGCTCTCATTTGTTTCTATCTCTCTGCGTGGAATCACTATTGCATCCAAATTCTGTCACTAGCAAGCGTCTTTCAGCTAAGTGTCACTCTTGTTAAATAGTTTCATTCTTTCCTGTGTCAAAGCTTCCCGCATTCTCCTCACAGATACAGATATGTCTGAAACACAATCTCCTTAGGAGGGACTTGGAAATATTTGAGTCAATTGATAAGCTATTGAACAACAAATCATATGCTTCAGTGCCTACGCAACCAAGGAAAACCTATCCAAGAACAAGGGTCCATGAGGTAGGATATTCTGTTGACCCAACAAAGGTGAAGGATTATGCAGATGGCATATTCGACATGCCCCTTCAAAAGAATACCAAGGCTCTCTAGGAGGGGGCACATCAGAGGTGTATTCTCTGAGAAAATAGCAGGTAGTTTGAGACTTTTGGTATAAGGATATGGACCTCGTGATTGGCACAATTCTTGGTTCCTAATGTACACCTGTGTCCTGAATTAATTGAGTTATGTGCAGAACTATTTCATGCACCGTCAAATACTATACAACAGGGCCCGTTCATAGTACATATTATGCCCAAGGCCATAAGAGACATGTTGGCCCTGCAACATGATAGAACAACCACATTTCCAACTGTTGCTAAAATGCAAAACATATGGGCAAATGTAATCAACAAAGTGAAGTTCCTGAATTCAGAGATGCAGCTAGGAGATGATAATAGTCATATGCCCACACTACCCACTGGGTGGGCACAATTTAGTCAAAATGTTCAAGAGGCACTTTCAATGATAGCCTTATTTTTGGGATGAGAGAGGATAACACAATCCATGACTGGCAAATAACTATCATTTTCAGATTGAAAACTATGGACAAATCACAAGAGTACCAGCTAGATTTCTCAGAACAAATTGCTAATGCCATGATTGATCAGCTCTCAAATTTCAAGTCAAGGTGAGTTTTCAGGTATTCTGCTTTTTATTCCACCTTATGCTATATCAGAACCATAGTCTTTTCGCACAACATATGCATTTGAATATGTTGACCCAAATTTTGGTCAAAATAAAACTATCCCTGTGTTCATATGGACACATGTGTTATCTAAAGTCTCTGATCCTTATGAGTTTTGGGAACATTTTGTCACCCCTGCTTTTTGCCAGTTAAGCCCTAAGCTTGTAGAATATAGATTGACATAGGGTATAAAGGGTTTTATGACCAATTGCCCAATTCCCTGTGATTATTTCTTTGGGGCACATAATACCATAATCAGAGTCCATGGTTTTAATGAGGAGCTCATGCTATTACCTAAAGTATTGACCCCTAGGGTCATATTCTTAGAAGTGACCTGACAGGTGTCTGTGGTTGATAATGATTTTGGCCACAAGAAAAGAAAGAGGAAGATGTATGATATCCCATGGGTCAGAAAAAATATGACACTTGAGGTTAGAGATGTAGAGAACCTCTTTTTAAGAAAGTTAGCTATCCTTGGTTTCCTCATCATTGAAGATAAATGGAAATATGACCCAAACAGTTTTCTGGGCTCTTGGATTATGAATAACAAGGTTCGTGCCAAGATGGTACATGAGGGTTGACCATTCTGGGAGGACAAAAGGAATTCAAAGGAGGATAACCTAGACCTATATGTAGAATTATCTAATTTTCCCTATGAAGGGCCTAGGCCATGGGAAAACTTTTATGTCAAAGAAAAGGAATATGACCCTAAGATAAAAATGTCTGCTGGTCTGAGGAAATCATTAAAAGCCCAAGACTAGAGAATAGAGAAGATTGAAGCCTATTGGAAATATAGGCAAGAAATTTCAGAGTTAACACATTCGTTTGGGAATGTTGATAGTGATGAGAAATGGGAATCCATCTAGGATGAATGGTATCCCTCCCCAGTCTCAAGTCTAGACACTAGTAGAATTCAGAAGAAGGGTGAGGAAACAGAGGAGGAAACAGAGTTTGCCCAAATTATGAAAGAAACAGGACAATCCTCATCTGTTGCTCCTACATCTTCATGGCCCCAATCCCTCAGCACCTTAGAGAAGTAAAAAGGTGTGGTATCATCACCAACTATAGGGACTCAACCAACTTCAGCATCTGGGGGTTCCAGTTTTGTTCCTTTGCAACCACCAGTGGTGGTAAATGTTGAAGAGAAATAAATAGAGGAAACATGAGAGAGACCTAGGAAACATAGGAAACTACACTTGCAAGAGGAGTCAGAGGAAGAAATTGAACCATAGCAACAACAACTACCAGTCACCTCTTCGGTTGCTCAGGTAAGTGTTTCTTCTCCCTTTTCTCCTGTATCTCTTTCTTCTACTTTAGGAGTGGCAATCCCAATTAGCCAAGCATTTATACCCCCTACCACTTCTGTTGTGCTTACATCAACCCTTACCACAGTTGCCACTTCACAGGCCATGTCTTCACAGGCCATTTCATTACCATTATTTTCTCCATTTGTGCCAAAAAGAATCCCTCCTCAAGTTTCTCCTAGCCAACAATTATTGGCTATTCCCTATGGCCTACCTCAAGGTCATCCCTTTGCTGGAGGATACATTGCCTCACCTCCTACATTCCAAGCTCAAGCAAACATATCAAAAAGGGCCAGAGAGGCTAGAATGGATAAAAAGAGGAAGAAGAAAAATAAGAGCCTTGTTGTGGCACACATGAGGTCACTTTTTGACCCCATTCAACAATCACTGACAGTCACACATTTGTCTCCAAATGTGGTGAAACCTAATGAACAAATGCAGCCCCAAGATTATTCAATGAATGCTGTGGCTATGGATATGTCTCTTTTCAGGCCACAGGACAGGGTCGAGCTACTAAATGAGACTACATCTGCTGTAGCAACTGACTATCTGAAAGTGTCCAAGAAGTTGTAGAAAGCAGAGAATGATTTAGCTCAAGAAAAAGTGAATAGTAGCAACCTTGCTGGGGAGGTTCAATCCAAGAAGAATGAGATTGAGAGTCTGAACAAATAGTTGTAAAATACTGTTTCTTTTCAGATACATCGGGTTACACAGGCCTAGAATGCTTCTCTTAAGTCTGACCTAGCACAAGAAAAGGCTGCAGTGACTATTTTGAGATAGGAGAAGGCCACTTTGGAGAAGAAATATCAAGATAAGTTGCAATAGGCCACACAATTACAACATAAGTTATTGAGTGAGCAGAATGCTAATGGTGCAATTCAGGCACAACTCCTGGCTGAGCAACAAAGAACAAAGCAACTGACAATTGAGTTAGCTAATGCCATAGAATGTTGGAGTTTTAAATTTGGTGAAAGAGATTTATGTTTCAATATGGAAGAGGATCTCTGAGGAGATTATCTAGCTAAAGACATCTTTAACATTTTTGTTGAATGCTCAGCAGCTGTGTGAGAAGGTAGAAACTTCGGTGTAGGCCACCTTGTCTACTGTTTCATTGAGAGTTGCTGACTCTCAACTATTATTGAAGAAGTTGTATGACACAACAGACGAGACTCTATCAGCAACATGTATCAATGACAGAATGGTCATTGCTAAAAAGGTCAATGAGGTTTTGAGTTGCAACTCTGCAGCAGCTACAAATTGTCAAGAGCTCTTGGATACAGTGAAAGAGGGAGTAAAAAATGTAAAGAAACATATAGAGGATTTGGTGCAACTGGGGCTTCCTTCACCATTCCTAGATAGTAACACAGCCTTGATGATTGATGACGTCAAGGCCCTGCTCTTGACTAGGCAAAATGATCAGACAGTTTTTTAAGGTTTAAGTGATTCATCATCAATCAAGGAAGTTGAGGCTGTGTTGATACCTATGGCCCAGCTAGAATTTCAATTAAAGCTGTGGTACAAATTTGGAAACTTTTTCTCATAAGGATATAATTAATCTTGATTTTGCTTTTCAAGATTTATAGAATAGACAGGGACTCACCAATTTAGAATGGTCTGTTTATCAGACAGCATTACAAAATTTGTGACTCTAAGTTGTGTTTTCAATACACATATTTTTGCCAGTTTTGGGTTCTTTCAGAGTAGGCTCAGAAGACCTGTTGGTTGCCAAGAACTGTAGAGTGTCAAAGATTCTACATTTTGTTTTAGTCATAGCAGGTCCGTGGGTCTTTATTGTTTTTGTGCATTTCAAAGGTATCTCTATGCGGGTTTCTTATGCTTTGTGTGGAAGCCACCAAGTGTCAAGCCACAGTTAAAGCCGCAGTATTGTTTCAAATATTAACTTTTGTGTGGAGTGCGCCACGTAGCAAATAGTTCAATGTTTTAAAGTTTCATCTTTGTTGTGGGTGTCACCATGTGTAGCATGTGGAGGCAGCCCCTAAAGTTCTATGCTTTGTACAGAGTTTGCCATGTGTCTTTTTATTTTGCTGCTGATATTGCCACATGTTTCTTTCCATATCACGTTGATGTTTGTAAGGATAGCTAATAGTACCATAGTAATATTTAGTCTCAAGCCTGCGGAGAATGCCACGTGGTGGTCACAGAGGAAGAGTTATTTTGTTGATGACGCATAGAGGAAGAAACTTTTAAGTTCTAAGTTTTATGCAGGTTGTGCCAAGTGTCAACTTCCACAGGGAGTTTCAAAAGTTTTATAAGTTTCAAGCAGTGTTGTGGGTGTTGCCACGTGTTAGCTGGCGTGTACGCGGAAGATGCCATCTGTCCTAGTTTTTTCCCTTTGAAGCTAATGCACGTTAAAGGCTGTGGGTCCCATTATTAATGTGTTTCATATTATAAAGTGATGCAGGTTGCAACAGATGTCATATGCGAAGGTCACCCGAGCATAAAGACACAGTTTTGAGGGCTTTGTGGAAGAAGACACGTATGGATGTGGAACGCGACAAGTGTCATTTTCCTGTTATTTTCTAAAAATAAAGGAGTTTCTCATTTTGCTGCAAACACTGCCATCTGTCATAGTATGTTTCAAGTTTCAAGTGCGCAGGTCTCGCCATGTGTCTGTCTCTTAGTGAAGGCGGTGTACCACATATATTTTGCCCCAGCTAATGAGCCTACAGGAAGGGATGGCCATTATAGATTCGAAGGATCATAACCATTCTGGGACTTCCAATTATCTTCAGTTCCGTTGGGCCATTGGGATTTGATTGTTACAGACAATTTAGAGTCAGATCTATGGTTATAAATATGTAGTATTTGTAATAGATCAAGGATAGACATACACAGAGATAGAGATATATTTTGTGATAAGTTTTGTCAGAGAATCTAAAAGAGAAGTCAGATACTTTGATGTGGCTAGTTGATGTCATTTTTTCCTTTATTTTGTTGTTCTTGATAAGAAAGTTAATGTATCTGTGCCTTTTATGTTGCTGGGAGATTAATGAGAAGAATTCTGTTCTGTGCCTTGGTTGTTATTATCTGTGTCATTGCAAAGTGTCTGATTGTGAGCCTTTGATTATATCCATTTCATCTGTTTATGTTAATCATGCAATATCTGCTCTTTAATATAACTGAATCTCGAGAATAGTTTCACTGTGCTTAATTTGAAAGGAATACTTTTACTCAGGCACATCGCCATAGTTATATTTACTTAATTATATCTGTAATCCTGTTAATTTCTTAGCCTTTTCTCAAAACCCATTTAAAATAGAGAAGAACCAGCTTCTTTAAAATATGGAGGTTGTTTCAGGTAGCAAGTTCCACATTCTTGAAACTTCCCATGTTGGTGTTAGAACCTGCACAATTTTATACATCAACACAGACACCTAAAATTGTCCACTTTTCTTATTTATTAATTAAATAATATTTAATTAATAAATTAACCTTTTGTCATACTCTATCTCTCTTGATGGTAAGAATAACACTAGTGATGTTTTGTATGTAGAAGGGTTGAAGCATAATCTTCTCAGTGTTGGATGGTTGACAAAGGGTATGATCTCTAATTCAAGGATGGAAAATACAAAATTTTAGGAAACTCTAGAACTGAGATTGCATATGGTACACATACTAGAGGTAATATCTTTCATTTAAGTGGTACTGGTAAAAGTTGTTTAATTGTTCAGATTGATCAGAGTTGGTTATGGCATAGGAGAATGTGTCATGTAAACTTTTATAACATTGTCAAGATAAGTACTACTTAGGTTGTGAGAGATCTTCCAAAGCTTGTGAAACCTGCTAATAGCATACATGTAAGGAATGTCAGTTGGGAAAACAAAACAGAGCTACATTCAAAAGTAAAGAACAATTTTCAAGTGGATTGTTAGAGCTCGTGGACACTGATTTGTGTGGTCCTGCCACAGTTAGGAGTTTGCAAGGAGATAGATACTTTATGTTGCTGATTGATGATTACTCCTAGATGATGTGGGTCGCTTTCTTGAGAGAGAAATCATAGGCTCTTGATAGATTCAAGGTGTTCAAGGCTAAGGTGGAGAATGAGATTGGTGTGAAAATAAAGTGTCCAAGATCTAACAGAGGTGGAGAATTTACCTCCGGTGAGTTTAATGCATTTTATGAAAAGCATGGAATAAGAAGACAATTATCTACTCCTAGAACTCCTCAGTAGAATGGAGTTGTGGAAAGGAAGAACTGGACTATTCAAGAGGCTGCTAGAACTATGATGATGGAGGTGAATGTTCCACATGTCTATTGGAGAGAGGCTATGAGTAATACTGTCTACACTCTTAAACAGGTGCATATCAAAGGTAATACTAGTAAAACACCTTATAAACTATGGTTTGGTAATGCTCCTACTATGAAATACTTCAGAGTTTTTGGTAGTAAATGCTATATCAAGAGAGATGAAGATCTAGGCAAGTTTGATGTAAGATGTGATGAAGGAATATTTCTAGGTTATTCTAACCAAAGCAAGGCATACCAGTGCTTTAACAAGAGATTGGAAAGGATTGTTGAAAGTGCTAATGTCAAGGTTGATGAAAGCAAGGAGAGACCTTCCAAGTCTTGTGGATATGAATCAGATGATCAAAATGAAAGTCCAAATAAAGGAAAGCAAGTTCAAACTCAAACTCAGATTCAAATTGCTCCAGAGAATCTAGTGACTCAAGAAGCTAGTACAAATGTTGAGGAACAAGTTCAAGAATTAGAAGTTCAAGAAAATCCCAAAACTCCCAGGTATGTAAGGTTGAATCATTCTAAGATCAGATCATAGGAGATAAAAATAAAGGTGTTCAAACTAGAAGAAAAATTGCTAAAGAACAAGCGGAGTATTGTTTGATTTCAAAGATTGAATGAAAATCAGTGAATGGAGCTTGTAATGATAAAAGCTGGGTAAAAGCAATGGAAGAAGAATTAATGCAAATTGAAAAGAATCATACTTGGTATCTTGTTCCTAGACTTGAAAATAAAAATGTAATTGGAACTAAATGGGTCTTCTAGAATAAATTGAATGAAGATGGTGAAGTTGTGAGAAACAAAGCAAGATTGGTGTGTAATGGATATTCCTACGTAGACGGAATTGATTTTGAAGAAACTTTTTCTTTGGTGGTAAGAATCGAAGCAGTCAGATTATTTCTTTCCTTTGTTGCTTACAAAGATTTCAAAGTTTAGCAGATGGATGTCAAGTCAACATTCCTAAATGGAGAGTTGGAAGAAATCTACATTGAGCAACCAGAAGGATTCTAGTTGTCTGATCAAGGAGATATGGTCTACAGATTGAGGAAAGCATTGTATGGACTTAAACAAGCCCCAAGATCTTGGTATGCAAGATTAGATAAGTATTTGCTAAAGTTAGGTTTTAGCAAAGGGTAAATGCAAGGAGATGGGGGACCAAAAAGTCACCACCATCTCCAAAATTAAAGAAAAAAAACCATTTTCTGCTCATTCCCCCATGAAGCTTTTCTCTTGTCTACAGCAAAGAAACCAAGCAAAATGCAATCGCATTGAAAAAGAGGAGATTCAATCAAGTGCATGTGAGAAAACAAGAAATTCACAATGTCACCTCACCTCCAAAGACATCGTCATGCAAATTTGGAGGCTCCAACATAGGAAGAAGGTAGGGTTTGTCTAATTTTGTTAGTTTTAGAACAATTTTTTAGTTTTACAATGTTTTATTTATGTTTATATTGCATTTACAGTTATTGGAGAAGCATAAAATCTAAATCCAGTTGAGGAGGATAAAAACAATCCCCAAAACCTTCCAAACCCTCAAAACCCACCTTCACCTCCTTTTCATGTAAGGGATAATCAAGAACACTACTTAGGGATAATAGAAGAAAACAAGAAACATCTTGAAACTATTATTCAAACCCTAAACAATCCAAGTGGAACCACTGAGCATAGGAGGGCACTTGTAAAATCACTACAGGAAATTGTTTCCCACATGGATTTGGTGACGAAACAAATCACCAAATTCTAAGACTATAGGGAGAGGAGTCAGCAATATTATGCCGACAAGTTGTCATATGAACAAGTGAAGAAGGAAAAAATTACAAAATCTCAATTATGTGCACATTTTATTAATCCCAAAACTAGCCAAACATTAGAGGAAAGTTGCAAACAGTTTCCTATACATTGGTGTAGGAATGAAGACATATTCCAATACTTTTGGAATAGATGGTACAGGGTCTTCGATGAGTGGCCATGCAACAATGATGAGGTACCACAATATTTTTTGAGGAAAATCTATTGCAAGTTCATCCTCAACAAGATTTTGAATTATTTTGACATTCGTGAGTTCCAGGGTAGAGGTGGTGGCTCTACCCAAGATAGACCTAGGGCTCAGCGAGATGAACAACATGTGCCTATACCTCGAGCGAGGCTAGAACGTAGGTCACTCCCTTTGGCTTTGAAGGAGAGTGTTGAGCTGGAGACTTTACATTCACTGACTACTCTCACCCAAACTCTATCACAGCATGCAGATGATTTTACCCAAGGTGATGAGGGTGAGAGTAGTAGGCATCATGTGTCCCCACATTTGTGCAGTACATGTGGGAACCTATGTGATTATGGGACATAGGAAGCACAACAAGACTCTACGACACAGGGGCAGCATGCTACGACACATGGTTAGCATGATGCAACACAAGGGTAGGACTTATTGGATGATCTTGTTCTCAATGACGATCTCTTACAACGTACATTTGGTATTGACTCTCAGGTAATTTGTTACAAGTTTCATCTTGATTTAGTATATTGTTATTTGAAATTTGTAATTAATTTTATATGATTATCTATATTATAAGTAAAAAATAATGTATGTAATTATTTGTGCAATGAAATTCTAGGATCAGAGTCTTCATCCTGCCTCTATTAGCCATCCATTGGTGGCTTATGAGCACAGGTCAAGTCAGCAAGTATGTAATTTCTGACATATTCGTAATTATTATAGATATGTCAATGGTAATATTATTTTGTGACTTGATTTAATGATTTCAATAGTCACCAGCACATCCATGGTTTCCTTGGTCCCCTAGATGCCAAACCACTACTTTTACTGAGGTAAATTTAACCATTTCTAATCATTATGCATTTTAAAAATAATTTTATGTATTTATTTTGTTTTAATAATCTTGAACTTGATTTTTAAATGCTGAATACAATGGAGACTCCTCCTCATTTTCGTGAGTCAGCGCAGATAGGTATTGATGTAGCCATGATGTCTACAAATCCTTTAACTGAGGTATGAGTGAATAACATGAAAATATCATAATTTTGTATTTCTTTTTTTATCTCATGTCATTTGATGTACATACATAAATGATATTTATGTTTAGTCAATTTTGCTTCTTGATGCTTTTCACAAGAGGTCACAACTCCAGTATGTCCAACTACAGATGAAGAGAGAGTCCAGATGATGGAGAGAGATCATCAGTTGGTGGTAAGTGATCAATTACATATGTGATGTTATATATTTCATACATTTTCTATACTAATGCGCATATTGTTTGTTTGTATTAAAAGGTGCAGCTGGATGAACTTTATTCTAAGAGGTCTACTCAGCAGTAGAGAGAGGATGTGTCACTGACTGGCTCTCCATCTTCACAGTCAAAGAAGGGCCACCGATTCTTTCCTAAAAGTCCACAGGAAACTAGTTTTTGGGAACTTTTTTGTATGCCTAGATGGCTTTGTATAAATACTTTTGTATGTTAATCCGATGTATATTTTTGTATATTTGCCTATATGGCTTTGTTTGGACATGCCTATATGGCTTTTTATATAAACTAGATGTTCTGTTCATGACATTATGTATATATGATAGTTTATATTAAATATTTAATATGATAATCAATTATTGTTACAAGAATTTGGTTTTACAAGTGCCCATTGTATTTGTTTGAAAGTTTATGAATCGTTTTCAAATAATCCATTTTGTGCATATCTTGCAATCATTGAATTCTGTCGGATTGTGCATTTCTTTGAGGCATCATTTTAAATAGTTCACTTGCCTTGTCTATGCTTCCATACTTTCCATACATGTCTACAAGGGCAACTTTGCAAATACAATGTACATGTGAGAAAATTCCTATATCATTTATGCTTTGATGGTTGTCCACACCATGTTCTATAGATCCCATTATAGCATAGGAAAGGAGGAAGTTGGTTAAGGTTGTGCAATTTGGTTTTAGATTTGCCAAAAATTGCATAAATGGTTGAAATTTATTTTTGTGCATTTGCTTGAGAGTTTTAAAATCCTTATAAAAAATCCATTTCGTGCATATCTTGCAATCATTGCATTCCATGAGACAACATTTCTTTGAGGCATCACGTCTAACATTTCATGTTCGTTACATATGCTTCCACACAAGTTGCATACATGTCTTGCAGGGTACTTACAACTATGACATTTGACAAAATTCCTATATCCTTTATGCTTTGATGGATGTCTATACCGTGCTCCAAACATACCATTTCTAAGGTTTTAGAATTTAGCTTTACACTTGCCAATTGCATTTTCTTGGAACTTTCTAAAGGCTTATTAGTAAATCCATTTTGTTCATATCTTGCAATCATTGTAATCCATGAGGTGACATCTCTTTGAGGCATCATGCCAAACAGTTCACCTGCCTTGTCTATGCTTCCACACTTTGCATACATGTCTCTGAGAGCAGTTACAACTACAACATCTAACAAAAATTCACATATGTTTTATCCTTTTGATGGATGTCCATTTTGGCATAGGCAAGGAGGATACTAGCTAAGGTTGTGGAATTTTTCTTTACACTCACCAATCTCATTTGCTTGAAAGTTGCTAATGCCTTATCAAAAAATCTATTTTGTTCATATCTTGCAATCATTGCTTTCAATGCGGTGACATTTCTTTGGGGCATCATGCCAAATAGTTCATGTGCCTTTTCTATGCTTCCACACTTTGCATACATGTCTACAAGGGTGATGTAGTAGGTAAGGAGGATGACTCAGCCCCATGGAAACATATTTCATGGTGCAGGAGCACCTTAGCTATAGCCAATCTTGGCTAGGAGCATGTCATAACAAGGTCCTAGGACATCATAGGACAAGTTGATGGTCTTGTGTAATCATTTTGCATGTAATAAGGTCAAATGACCAATTGCATTTGTGTTTGGAGTCATGTTTTATGTTGTTAAACAAAAAGTCTAATAATGCAAGTAGTGGTAAGAAGTTGCTTTGTCAACTTAACAAATCATGTAATAAGGAGGTTACCCAATGATCAAATAGGTTGAAAGTCAGTTATGATCGACTAGAACTATTGTAAACATGTATAAAAAACTTCACACACACCGAGGAGGGGTTGGTGAAGAAGCTTTTGAAGGGCAAAGTTGAATAAAATTGAGTTTTCTGCTACTTTTCCTGAAATTGGACTGTTCCGGGATGTACTGCTCATCCATACAGTATTGTCATGGTTTGAAACCACCTGCATTGTGAAGGGGAGTGAATGACCTTTCATTTGCATCTTGTTTGAGGCAGTTTCATTGAATTTGGAGGGAGAAAATCATGTTTTTTCTAGAAATTGTCATAAAACCCCGAACTAGGGTTTTGAGGCTAAAAGTATGTATTTATTTGCCATTCCACCAAGTTAATCACTCTAGATTGGTGGAATGGGATGGAATAAGGTAGGATCACTATTTGCAATAAGCCCTAGGTTAGGAAACAAGAATATAGTAGAGTATGAGGATGCAATGGCCTAATATGACCATGTATTAGGCAAAAAGAGGGTGCAGTCCATACAATAGTGCCTTAACAAGTGTTTCAAAGGCCAAAACTAGTGAATTTGGTTCTTTTTCCATGCATGTTAGGGTTCCCAAGTGGTTTGGTGTGGTGGGTTTGCATTGGCATAGTAATTGCCTTGTAAAGGAGGCCTAATTAGGCCTAGTCTCAAACTAAACTATCATGAATTTGAAGCGTCCTGTCCAAAACAAACCATTTCATGCCTATCTTGCAATCATTGCATTCCATGACACAACATTTCTTTGAGGCATCATCTTAAACAGTTCATGTTCATCAAGTATATGCTTCCACACTTTGCATACTTTGCATATATGTTCAGTGGAATGGTTTGGTTTGGATGTGTTTTAGATGCCCATGAAGTCAGGGAAGCAAGAGATGGAGTTTGACCAAACTATGGTGTTGTCCTAGGCAAGTTTTGCCTTGTTTCCAAGCAAGAAAGGGTGGTTTTAGGCTAGGGTTTGTTAAACAAAGGTTGGAAAGTACTGGGAGATGGTTCCTAAAGCATATGTAGACCATTTTTGAAGTGCTCCAAGTGTTGGCAAAGTCAGAGAGTGTGTGGAAGGTAGAGTTTCAATAAACCATCCTCAAATTGGCCTAGATTGAGGATTTTTGGGGTTTGGTATGTTAGTGAGGGTTTATCTTGAAACTAATTGTGGTTTTGAGAGTTTGGACACATGGGAGATGCTACTCCATTAATTCTAGGGGGTTGTTGGATGTTTAGAGGTATGTTTCTTCACAAACTAGGCCTAACTAGCCTATTTTAGATAGTGAAAAATGCCATTTTTGAGGTACATGGTCCAAAGGAGTCACTATTGGTTTTGAGATATGTTATGTAACTTGAAAATGAGTATCTAAATCTATATTTAGTTTGGGAGGAACCCCAAAAATAGGGTCTGTTATCCTACTAGATTAGGCAATTGAAACATGAAAGTATGAAGATTGAGACTAGGCACTTTGAAGTTTGTTTGATTCACATGTAATTGAGTTTATTTTTGTCTAATAACATCATAATAGACCATGTGCAAGGTCAATAGAGTCATTTTTAGTTCATTTTACAAAAGTTGTGAACATGTATACAATGGAAAGGTGCTAGGAGTGACATTTTGCATTCCATAGCTCGTGGGGCCGAACTAACTTTGCCAACACATTAGGGTGGGTGGGTAAATGCCAGGGGAGGTCTTGTTTCATGTGCCAAGTGTTGCAATTATTCAGGGCAGCAGGCTATCGGCAAAGTCCCTTAAGATCCCTAAGACGAAAAAACTACCAAACTTTGATGGAGCAGTTCTCAAAATTTGTGGCAGATGAAAACATTCTATTTGGACCTACAGGTGCATGTGGTGTCCATCTACAATAATCACTTTTAGTTTCATTCAACTCCTATCCGTTTGATAGTGCCAGAATCAAACGTATTCTTGCAAAATGCTTCAGTTTCATGCAGTGGAAAGGTGCTAGGAGTGACATTTTGCATTCCATAGCTCATGGGCCTGAATGGACTTTGTCAACATGTTAGGGTGGGTGGGTAAATGCTAGGGGAGGTCTCATTTCATGTGCCAAGCATTGCATTCGTTCGGGGCAGCAGGCTACAGACAAAGTCCCTTAAGCTCCCTAAGACAAAAAAATTACCAAACTTTGATGGGACAGTTCTTAGAATTCATGGCAGCTGGGAACATTTTGTTTTGACCTACACGTGCATGTGGAGTCCATCCACAATAACCTCTCTCAGTTTCATTCAACTCTAGTCCATTTGACCATGCTTAAAATAAACACATTCTTGCAAAATGCTTTAGTTTCATGCAGTGGAAAGGTGCTAGGAGTGACATTTTGCATTCCATAGCTCATGGGGTTGAACAAACTTCACCAGCGCATTGGGGTGGGTGGGTAAATGCTAGGGGAGGTCTTATTTTATGCCAAGCATCACATTCGTTCGGGGCAGCAGGCTACTGACAAAGTCCCTTAAGCTCCCTAAGACAAAAAAATTGCCAAACTTTGACAGGTCAGTTCTTAGAATTTGTGGTAGCTGGGAATGTTCCATTTGAACCTACAGGTGCATGTGGAGTCCATCCACAATAATTTTTTTTATTTTCATTCAATTCCAGTCCATTTGACCGTGCCAAAATCAAACGCATTCTTACAAAATGCTTCAATTTCATGCAGTGGAAAGGTTGCCAGGTGCCATATTTTTTGTTTTGCTCATTTTGGGACCAAATGGACTGCATCAACATGTCGAGTGGTTGGGTAAATTCTAGGGGAGGTTTCATTTCATGCACCAAGTGTCTCAGTCATTTCGGGTTGCAAGCTACCGATAAACTCAAAAGTGCTAGTTCTCAGTAGCTTGCAGGCCAAAACGACTAGGACCCTTGGCACACAAAATGAGACCTCCCCTAGCATTTACCCATCCACCTCGATGTATTAACCTAGTCCATTCGGCCCCATGATGAGCACAACAAAAAATATGGCACTTGGAAACCTTTCCATTGCATGAAACTAAAGAATTTTGTAAGAATGCGTTTGATTCTGGCACTGTCAAATGGATAGGAGTTGAACAAAACTGAGAGAGGTTATTGTCGATGGACTCCACATGCACTAGTAGGTCCAAAAAAATATTTCCATCTACCACAAATTCCAAAAACTGTCCTGTCAAAGTTTGGCAGTTTTTTTGTCTCAGGGATCTTAAGGGACTTTGCTAGTAGCCTACTGCCCCGAATGACTGTGATGCTTGGCACATGAAACAAGACCTACCCTAGCATTTACCCACCCACCCTAATGCATTGGCGAAGTCCATTCGGCCCCACGAGCTATGGAATGCAAAATGTCACTCCTACCACCTTTCCACTGCATGAAACTAAAGTATTTTGCAAGAATGCGTTTGATTCTGGCACAGTCAAATGGATAGGAGTTGAACAAAATTGAGAGAGGTTATTATAGATGGAGCCCATGTACACTTGTAGGTCCAAACAAAATGTTCCCAACTACCACAAATTCTAACAACTGCTCCATCAAATTTGGCAATTTTTTTGTCTTAGGGATCTTAAGGGACTTTGCTGGTAGCCTACTAGGCCCTGAATGATTGCGATGCTTGGCACACAAAATGAGACCTCCCCTAGCATTTACCTACCCACCCCGATGCATTGGTGAAGTCCCTTCGGCCCCACAAGCTATGGAACGCAAAATGTCACTCCTAGCACCTTTCCACTGCATGAAACTGAAGCATTTTGCAAGAATGCATTTGATTTTGGTACAGTCAAACAGATAGGAGTTGAAGGAAACTGAGAGAGGATATTGTAGACAGACCCCACATTCATCTGTAGGTCTAAACAAAATGTTCCCAGTTGCCATGAATTCTGAGAACTATCCCATCAAAGTTTGAAAATTTTTTCATCTTAGGGAGCTTAAAGGACTTTGTTGGTAGCCTGCTGCCCTGAATGAATGCGATGCTTGGTACATGAAACGAGACCTCCCCTAGAATTTACCCACCCACCCCGATGCATTGGCAAAGTCTGTTCAGTCCCATGAGCTATGGAATGCAAAATGTCATTCCTAGCACCTTTCCAAACATGAGGAAGAACCACAATCTAATCTAACTCCTGAAAGTATGAAGACACTGAAAACACTGAAGACATGGAGGACAAAGAAGCATGAAGACATGAACAAACTCCTATCATGAGGAAGAACCACAACCCAATCTAACTCCTAAAAGCATAACATGTTATGATGAGGAAGTACAGCCAAAATCCAATGATCCAATGGCATGAACCAATGACATAAGTAACTATGTCCTACTATTGTAACATGACAAACATGAATGTTATGAACTAACATCCAAACCCATATAAACATGAATGTTATGAACTATGTTCGATAGTTCAAGCTCATGCAGCTCCACATGTTAATACAATCAAACAATATGCACATTACTATAACAAAATGTACATGAAATATATAACATCACTTATGTAATCAATCACTTACCACCATCTGATGATCACTCTCCATCATCTTTTCTCGAGCTTCTTTGTCCATAGTTGGATGGATTGGAGTTGTGACCTCCTGTGAGAAGCATCAAAAAGCAAAATTGACTAAACATAAATATACTGGAGGGAAGCAATTCATACTACTATTTATATACAAAACAAAGTACAAGCAACCATCTAGGAAAGTTTTATGCATACTTACAAATTAATCCAACGAACCATCTGGGTCTTCTCTACTCTTTATTGTGTCAAGTATGGCCTCATGGTCAGAGTCACGCACCTTCCATAAGGTCATGTTCAAAGGTCTACCTCAATATTGTATCAAATGACCATTGGTTGCCATGACAAGGTTGGAGTAACGAAGAATCTTCCGATGCGTATCAAAGTCCTCAAACAACCAAACATTAACACTCTTATGTGGGTACCTTCTAAGCCATGTTCCAATAACAACCACTGAGCCTGTAGGGTATTCTATGTTTTCTCCATCTGTAACTGGGGCCTCCAATTTTTTTTTGGCCTCAACACAACGACACAAGTAATAACCCATTCCCTCTTTGTTATCTTCATTTGTAGTAACTGTATAAATATGCCCTACAATGATATGTGTAGAAAATTATATGAAATTAGATGAAATTAGTCAACATTACAAAAATAATACAAAGTTTAAGATAGCATTAGGAATTTCAAATTTAACTATGCAAGTAGATATATTACCTAGTTGAACTAGATCTGATATGTGGTCAAAGTCAACTAATGATTCCATCTCTGTCAATTCCAGTGCCGTTGGGGGTCGATAAGTATCAAGTGGGCTAAGATAACTAAACTACCATTCGTCAACCCACTCCCTTGACTCACACTCATTCTAGGCTTAAATTGTACATGGAGAACATCAGCACGCCATCTTCCACATATGTATACTCCATGAACCTGCAATTGAGCTTCTGATAGAGTGTAGCTCACTTGATCCTGTTAGTGTACAATAGTCCTCATATGGTGCAAGGTTAGTATCATCTATCAACCAAAAAAATTTAGGAACTGAAGACTTACCTTCATTACCTAGACCCATCAAAGCATTACACCACTCGACGATTGATTATGCATCTATCAACTTTGCATTGTCTTTATACTTTAACTTTTCTCATGCTATGGCTCTTTTGATACACACTCTTGCACCATCATGCCCCCCCTTTCCATGCCCGACCTCACAAAATTTCCACATATGCTGAACACCTGTAATATTATGCCTCCTGCTCAACCAATAGAAATTCTGTGAGTTCTTGAATTTTGATGCACAGCTATTCGACCATATGATATGCTGACTGAATGATATGCCCCTTCTAGCCAGATCATTGTAGAACACCTAAAAACAACCTTGCATGAACTCTGTAGAATGCGTACGATCATTGCTTATATAAAAATGATACTCCCTTATGATCTTTCTATTATCCTCTGTACTATCATTCACATGAATGAATGCGATGTGCACAAATATAGAAACTTATGTCGAGTTATAATATTGGGATTACACCTCACACTATGGCTGTAGACTGTAGTTCTCTTTAAAGTCAATGACTAAAATAATGCTACCAACTATAAATGTGTCCTTGCATAACTTGAATTGCAAGTCCAACCATCGAGCTCTATGGGCATGTCTTACATACTCATACACTATGTTGTCACGAAATATAGGCATAAACTGATACACTGGAATCTTCTAAATAACATATTCACACCTTTTTGCTTCCTTACCATCTCTTGTAATGTATGCCACTATTTTATACTTGCTGAACTCTACTAGTTCATTTCCAATTGCATGTGTTCTTTCCATATGTTCACATATTGGCATACGTTGCAAGCCAACGCAATCCTGACATGTGCCATCCAAGCATAATTTCTTGTAGAATAATTGACCTTCCTCTCTATCACATAAAATCATTGATATGAAGTCTCTTGAGGTAGTTGGTGGGGCACGTATGCCACAATCCTGGAAAACATTGTTAGTATGCAAATCTAAACATATAGATTGATAAACATCAAAATGGTTAGAAAATTCAATATGTTTAATCTACAACAAGAAGTAGTGCGTGTGTGGTTTATTTTAACAAAGAAAGGTTTTAGCATTTCAAAATATCTTTGAGATATTTTAATTTGAGGATACTTCTCTAAAAATTTACCAAAAAACTATGTTTGAGTCATATCCAAAAAATTCTTTGGATGTGGATCACGGTTTTGACTACCGATTCTCCTTCTTACCACATCCCTTTGATTCAGAGATACCCTTGTGTAATTCTTCCAAAATTCTTCAATTAGTGATCTCAAAGCTTTGACAACAACTTTGTCTTTCCATGGGAGTCTACTAGAGAATGCCCACAATTCATTAGTGTTTGTATCCTAAACTCTTTGACATCTTCCAATGGCTCTCATTAGAGTTTTTCTATTTATTTTCAATGCTTGACTTGTCTTTCTAATGAGGTGATCTTTTTTTGTTTGTTGGATTACAATTGTCGATGTAATGACATGTCATGTGACATTACTATCCTTGGTGCGTGAGGTGGAACCCACACTCTCATACGTACTCATTAGATTCTTGACAATTGATTTTTCACTTGATGCATTCAATGTTTCTTAGGCCAAGAATCTTCATAGTGGGCCTAAATTTTAGATTTCTCATCAGTTCATCAAAGAGTTTGCATCTTCCAGTTTCATTTAAATTCTCAAAGAATAATTTCCATATCTTATTTGCATATCTTTGGCAAGTGCGCATGGGAATCTTATCTTGCATGGGCTCCAATACATTCTCATCAATATCAATTAGAAACTTAGGCCTCCTATGCAAAATTCTAGGAGGCGTTTTATTTGGTAAAGTAGACTAAACATTAGAAATTTCTTCAATATTTACTTGAGATGGGATAGATGACATACCTTTGATTGGAGGTGAAAATGTTGAAAATGGCGTACCTTCAACTTGAGGTGTAAATGATGGCATGTGACCAACTTGAGAAGAAAATGTAGATGTGCCTTCTACTTAGCATGTGAAAGATGAAGTGTCTCCAATTCGAGAAGATAACGATGGTGTTCCTTCAACTTGACATGTGGATGATGGAGTGCCTCCAACTTGGAGATTCACTTTCCTCATTGCACGGAGGTTTTGCATTCGTTCCCTTTGTGCACACAAATAAATCTCTCTCTTAGCTTTGTTAGATGTGTCACATTCCTCTTCAATTGGCAATGGTGGAATATCTTCTTGTATGGTTGACAATTTCCTACTTTCCTGAATTCACCTCATTCTTTCTCTTTTCCTCTCATTCTCAGCTTTACGCTCTTCTGGTGTTAGAGTCTTTGCTTGTTTCCTCGGCATGATGATGATTTCTACAAGCATGAAGAATAAGACAATGATCATTAGAAATTTTATAATGACAATGAATAGCATAGTCATAATGAATAACAAGGTTTTACAAACTTCTGAATAAGACACCTCATATCAAGATAACTTGAACATACATAAGTCATGGAGTATGCATTTAAACACACATATACACTTGAATCTAGTTTGAATAGAAGAGAGGAGGATGAACTTGGAGGAAGAAATAATAAGTTATACCCTATTTTTTTGTTGTGACTCATTTTTTCTACAAAGTCATTGTTTTCATATCGTACCTAGGCCCTGTACGGTACTGTCAAGTCTTAAAATTCATTGGATGAGTTAGGTGTATGTGTTAACTTTCATTTGCACCTATTTTGAGGGTTTTTCATTGGGTTTAGAGGGATTTCTAATTGAATTTCTAAAATTGCCCAGTGGATTGTTAGAATAAGGGTTTTGAGAGAAAAAATGGCTAATTTACCTATCCATCTACTGTATAAACCTGTTGTTACATCCCTATTTTTTTATCTTGCTATACTTTTACTTTTTAGTTGGACATAAGTAAATTTATTATAATGTTTAGATTAATGACAAGGAAAGAAATGGATTATATTGAATGTCATTTATGAAATTATGGAAATGATTATGATATTATCGATTTAATATTTGCATTATGAGATTTGATCTATTATTTGAATAACAATGCACTAATCATAATTTCTTTGGTAACGAGTTTGATACAGGATTACAGGTTTTTAGATGACTCTTGAAGAAAAGAGAGAGTATCTTTCCAAGAGAGAGATATAGACCCTGGGTTATGAGTGGTTTATTTGCCAAATTGAGTATAAAGTGTTTAACGGAAATGTGAACCAATGTGTTGTAAGAGGTGAGTCTTGTCTTGTCAGTTTGTTTCTAAACCGAATCGATAGGTAGTGAATATTATTTAGAAATCTTTCTAAGTCATAGTAAGTCAGCTTAGTCGTTAATAATGTTAATGACGTCGTTTGAGTGTGATTTCTAACTATTTACATTTAACGTAAATATTATGACATTATTGTCATAAAATGGTAGTCTTATCATTATTAAGTCCCTTGAGGTGTAATAAATGATTGTTAACATTAAGACATTTTCATTAAGTTAAGAAGACGTGAATATTGTCGACGAATTGTGATGGGGAGACAAGCTCAATCCAATCACAATATCCGTAATCCTTTGTTTAAATATTATTATTATATTGATTAATCAATAACTATCTAATATAGAGGCGATGTTATGTGAATCATATTTGATGTCATCAAATATGTAAATGCATATGCATTGAGTGAGGATAATACCTCATGAAGAGTCGATGAAGATATGCTTGAGTAGTCGAAGGCTTACATTTAGGAAGAGTCTTTAAAAATGATAGTGGTGGATCAAACCACTTATAAGAGATTCTTTAATGAACAACAGAGTTTAAGTGATGTGTCGGCCTCATTCAAAAGAGGAGGAATATGGAATAACCACCACAACTGATGATCTAGGAAATAACTATCTCCCATCGACAAGTGGGAACTTTCCATAAAACATGGTGTCAGTTAAGACTACATCATTATGGATTGTTATCCATTTATTAAAAGTTAGCAATTGTATCTAAGTGGAGGTGTGAAGTAAGGTGACTAAAAAGGAGTCATGCCTGAGCCATTAAAAATGATAACTCAGATTGAGCCGGGGTTGTTATGTTAAAAAGGTTAAAAATTTGAGAGGAAGGCATTGAGAAAGAATAGAAAAGAAGAGTTGTGGCTAAGGGAGATAGGAATATGCAAACAAAAGAGTCAACCTTTGTGTCTTTTTGCACATACTATCAACTCAAGCCCCTCAATTACCAGGTATTCCTTAGTTTCATTTGTTTATTAACAATGAACAAATCGGCTAATTCTTTTAGATTGTCTACTTGGGCAATTATGTGAGTATGCCAGAGATGTATAACCTCTTGTATGTTTTAAGTATTTAGTTGTAAACTATTAAGTGTCAGTTAGGAAAATGTAGATAGCATTTCTAAGTAAACTATTTTGATCTAAAACTGATAAGGCAATGAATGCAAAGTATACGGCTGATGCTTGGTAAAACAAGTGATTACTCTGTTACAGTATTCTGAATCAACCATTTGCTTATTGATTGTTAAACCAATAATCATATCAAATCTTAGTATGGAGGATAAAATGATCATCATAGTAAGAGAATGTCATAGTTGTCATGAGCTTGAAAAATAGTCTTTATATTGAATAAGTTTGTAGCAAACCGATGAAATGATTGTGAGATAACCAAACAATAGACTCTCAAATTTGATTAGAGTTGATTGAACTATGGTAGTATACTCTTAGTTTTGAGTAGAATAGTTTAGACCTTGAGTCGGGGTATTATTTAGTATTTTCTTATTAGATTCTATATGAAAATAACAGAAATGATTTCTATCCATGCAAACATAGATTCATAGGTATCTTTAGACAATTATTATTCTCTTCGAATGAAGTAACTTAGAGATATTATGGTAGATGGAAATAAGGTTTATGAGAGAACCCTTATATATTTATTTATGTTTTGATAATATTATTCTTGGAAAGATCCAATACAATGAAGTAGACTAAGTCTACTAGAGAATGACCTTGTAGAGATATATAATCCAGGTATGTTATGTTTATAGCACATTATGAAAGTTATTCTACGTTCGTTGTATAGGAAACTATATCTTAACCTTGGTTGAGTTAATCAAAGTTTATTTGTGAATCTAGGACTCCTAGATAAGAGATATGGATATATTGTTATATCATATTAACAAAGGATATTAGGTAAACCTTAGAAATGATTATAAACCAATTGAATGGTTATGTCATATAGACTTATTTAAGTCAAAAGATACTATTATCATGACGCAATGATTAAACTTATTACGTGGTCATAGTTGGAGTGAAAAAACTGTGAGAATATGACAGTATCCAAGTCACGTATGGGTGGGTGAACACAATGACTACGTTCATTATGAATGATATTATTATTAAAACTTTGGCCAAAGTAATGCATTTGTTTTCTAAATGCATTGTTGGTTCATTGTATTCAGATTGCTCATCCTATCGGAAATCATACTTAGCTAGAGGGTATCTAAGGTTGTATGGTTGATAGAGTTGAGTAGACTACAAGACTATGTACTCGGGAAAGGCAAATTACCACTGGTCACCTAAGGTCTATATTACTCGTGAAGGGAAGGGCCACTTCCTATGTGGAAGATGTGTGGGAGACTGCTGGTCTATGGATGGAGGTAAATCGCTGGAAAGATACTCTCTCTCCAAGTAGGAAACATGCTAGGACTTGTGATAAAGATGTCAGATATTCAAAATTAATATTTATTCCAAAATTTGTATATGTAATTGATTTACTTTTGTAAACATTGTAATTGAGAAAGACATTATGGTTCATTGTATTTTGTAAAAAGAAGTCTTGTAATTGTAGCTACTTGATTATATGTTGAATAAAAAGAAAAATTTTCTCTATCTCATTTTTACCTTGTTGAATTACTCTATGGTAAATTTATGGTTTTACTATGTGTTTAGAACTTGGATGTTACATATGGTATTAGAGCTACCAGGTTTAGCACTAGGGCTTATGAGACAACTATGCTTGCCTATAGTCAACATTATACGGTTAGCTAATGTTTGAAAACTTTTATGCTTGGATGGTACGTTTTAAGAAGATATCAAGAAAGTCTGTTAATTCAAGTCAACATTTCCTTAAAGCAAAAGAGAACATGAGGCCATTATCAAAACCTTTGAGGGAACCAATGATGAGAGTTACATTTCGTTAAGTGATACTGAAACTCTGGCAACTTCCTGAACTTGAATCAAGCAAGTGAGAAGGGAAGACATGGAAAGAGTTAAGATCACTGCCAAAATCATAGAGTATATGTCAGATGAGGAAACAACTATGGTTAGATGAGATCCCCGCATACCCCCAACTATTGAGATCATAGAAGTTAGGTCCGATAGTGAGTCAGAGGGTTATATACCTCGAGATTATGTATATGAAAATGAGTCTGAAAGATATACTCCTCTTGAGCATGACTTTTGAAGTCATTTCTTGTATAACTAAAGAATACTCTTTACTTTTGAAATGAAATAAAAAAAAGGAGAGTTGTTTTTGTGCCAAACTATTGTTCAAATTGAGTTATTATGTTTAGATTTAATGGGATGCATTATAATCTTGAACTAATGGACAACTCAATATTCTCAAGTGTGAGAAATTGATAAACATGGTTCAGACAAGAACTAACCAAGGAGAAAGTGAAGAGGGAAACCACTCACCAAATAATAAGCTAGACCAAATCAAAACCATGCTTGAGGAAACTAAGAAAATATTGAGTGATTTGGAAAAGAAGGTGGATGATAAAGGGAATATTGAGGGAGGAGGTGAAAACTCTCATGATGAAAGTAGAGAAAATCATGAAGATCAAAGTAAGAGTACGAAACCTCATAAAGAGGCAAGGGATAGATTGACCTCAGAGCTCTCAAAGGATATGAAGAAAGTTACTCCACCAAAATTTGATGGGACAGAGACCAGAGATGCTGTAGAAGCTTGGTTAATAGAGATGGAAAAATATTTCAAGATAAGAAATTACTCGGAAGTGACCAAAGTATGGGGAGCATTCCAATTGGTAGGAGAAGCATCCACTTGGTGGATGAATAAAAAGATGGAATTGAATTTAAGCTCTCTAAGGGTAACTTGGGATGAGTTTGTGGAACTCTTTCGCAAAAGATGGTTACCACAACTCTATTTTGATTAGAAACTGACCGATTTTTAGAATCTTCCACAAGGAGATATGATATTGGTGGAATATGGAGAAAAATTTACTTGACTCTTGAAATATGTTCCATAGTATCAAAAGGATGAGAGATTTAGGATCAAAAAATTCATCATGGGCTTAAATGCTCTAATTAGTGGTGAAGTGGACATGCATGGTCCCACAACAATTGATCAAGTGTACGAGAAGGTGATAAAGCAAGAGCAAAAGCTAAAATCCATCTCGGCTTATTGCGATAGAAGTCGCAAGAGTTTTAATGGAACTCCTAACAATCAACCCTACAAGAAAAGATATGAAAAGAGCTATGATAACAAGAGAAAAGATAAAGGACCTCAGAAGAACAAGGGTGGATCTAGTAATGAGAAAAAGAATGGTAACTACAAAAGAAATGAGGATAAAAATGGGAAGGCTGTAGATAAGAAAGGAACCATTGGATGATGTTTTACTTATGGGGGCGACCATTATGCAAATCGTTGCCCAAACAAGAATCAAAATGGTCAACAAAGAGGTACTGCACTACCTACTCAGCAAGAAGCATTGCAGCAAAGGATTCATACAGCTCTCGACAATGGTCAAGTAGAGTATCAAATCACACCCATTAAGATGACAGGTACTTTGTTTGGAGTCCCTATATCTATTTTAATTGATACAGGACCCACTGAAAACTTTATTTCTCCTAGAATTTTGAATAAATCTCCTAGAAAAGCTGGGTACATGTCTAAACCTTGGTCAATAGAAAATACTAATCAATCTAAGGCCTAGGTAGAGCAATGTTTGTTTGAAGCCAAGATTGATCTTCCTAGTTTCTCAACTGAAGTAAATATGTATGTAGCTCCCTCAGGTTCCTATGATGTAATCCTAGGAATGAGTTGGTTATGGAAGCATAGAGCTATAGTTGACTATTTTTCAAAAATAGTTGAATGCTTGGATGATTTGGGAAATCAGATCCAATTCCAAGGGATTCAAAGAGAAGTTAAAATCAGACCTATCTTTGCCAAGCAATTGAAAAGGGCTAGAAGGAAAGATTGTTAGTTGTTTGCAATTAAAATGGAACAAGTGGAGGAAGGGGTAGAAAACCCTAGTTCATCTTTTTGGAGAAAAGTATCCTTTTCTTCAGGAATTTTAGGATGTGTTTCTAGAAGAACTACCAGGATTGCCTCCCAAGAGGGTTTTGATTTTGCTATTGACATTAAACTAGGATCTAAACCTATATCAAAAGCACCCTACCGTATGACAACTATAGAGTTAATGGAATTAAAAGCACAATTACAAGAATTGTTGGCAAAAGGTTTGATCTAACCTAGTGTTTCACCTTGGGGTGGTTCGGTTATTTTTGTTAAGAAGGATGGAACCCTTTGATTGTGTATAGATTATCGTATGCTTAATAAATTAATGGTAAATAATGAATATCCTTTGTCACATATTGATGATATTTTTGATCAGATGCATGAAACTGTTGTGTTTTCAAAGATTGATTTGTGATCAAGATATCATCAATTAAGACTAAAGGATGAAGATATTCATAAGACAACTTTTAGATCCAAATATGGACACTATGAGTTCAAAGTGTTGCCATTTGGTTTGACGAGTGCACCTGCTGCATTCATGAATCTCATGAATAGTATATTCAGAGATTGTTTGGACAAGTTTGTTTTAGTCTTCCTAGATGATATACTCATTTATTCCAAGAATGAAGAAGAACATCAACGACACCTACAATTAGTTCTGTAAAGGTTAAGAGAACATAAGTTATATGGGAAATTGTCAAAGTGTACATTCTTCCAGAAAGAGATTCAATACCTAGGACATATTATATCAGTGAATGGGATATCTGTTGATCCTGCAAAACTCATAGCTATTTTGGATTGGCCTGTACCAACCAATGTGCATGAGGTGCATAGTTTCATGGGCCTGGCAGGCTATTATAGAAAGTTTGTTCTAAATTTTTCCAATATTGCTAGTCCAATCACTTCCCTGCAGAGGAAAGGAAAGAGATTTGAATGGATGGACAAATGTCAGGATGCATTTGATCTCTTAAAGGAAAAGTTAACTATAGCTCCAATCTTGAAAGTTCTTGACCCTGAAGGACAATTTGAGGTAATTATAGATGCCTCAGGAGAAGGATTAGGAGGAGTGCTTATGCAAGATGGAAGAGTGATAGCATATGAGTTAAGGAAATTGAAATCCTATGAGAAAAATTATGCATTGCATGATCTGGAATTGGCCGCAGTAACTCATGCCTTGCAGATGTGGAGACATTATTTGTTGGGAAAGAATTTTGTACTTAAATCAGACCATCAAAGTCTTAAGTATATTTTCTTTCAACCACATTTGAATGCTCAACAAAGGAGATGGTTAGAATTGATATCTGACTATGACTTTGAGATAAATTACATCAAAGGAAAAGAGAATAGAGTAGCTGATGATTTGAGCCACATAAGACATATAGCTTCTATTGTTTCTATTTGTAGAAATTTCAAGGATTTGGTGTTGCAAAATTTGTCTAGAGATGAGTTTTATGAGTAGGTTTAGCAAGCTCTGAAAGATAATCCTAGAGATCCAAGGTATGATGGTTTTCTGTTTGAGTCAGATGGACTATTGAGGTATAAAGATAGAATTTATGTTCCTAATTTAGTTGGATTAACGGATCTAGTATGGAAAGAAGTTCATACTGCACCATATTCTGGTCATCTAGGAGTAACCAAACTTATAGCAGATGTTAAACCTCTTTATTTCTAGAAAGGAATGAAGAATGATGCTGCAAGATTAGTAACAAGTTATTTAGAATGTCAAAGGGTAAAAGTAGAGCATCAACACCTCACAAGATTGTTGTACCCACATGATGTGCTAGAGTGGAAATGACAAGTTATTAGCATGGATTTTGTTCAAGGTCTTCCTATGTCAAGGAATAAGCATGATGCCATTTTAGTGGTGGTTGATAATCTCACAAAGGTAGCCCATTTCATACCAAGGAATTTGACTAATGGAGCACCTATGTTAGCTCGCAAATTTGTGCAAGAGGTGTTTAGATTGTATGGTTTCCTTGAAAAGATTATCTCAAATAGAGATGCACATGTAACATCAAGGTTTTGGCAAACTTTGTTTTCTGCTCTAGGGACTAAACTCAACATGAGTACAACTTACCATCTTAAAACTGATGGGCAAACTAAGAGAGTTAACCAAGTCTTGGAAGACTTGTTGCGAGTGTATTGCATGGATTAGCAATACAAGTGCGAAGAATACTTACCACTTGTGGAATTTGCTTACAACAATTCCTATCATTCTGCTATTAAGATGGCGCCATTTGAAGCATTGTATGGAAGAAGATGTCAAACTCCTATAAGTTGTGATAAGCTAGAGGATAGGATTAGCATCGGACCATACATGCTAGCTGAAATGGAAGAGAAAGTAAAGCTGATCAGAAAAAGATTGACAGAAGCCAATGATAGGCAAAAGAGCTATGCGGATGCAAAGCGTGTTTCGAGGCAATTATCTATTGAGGAAAAAGTTATTTTGAGAGTTAGACCTTAGAAAAGTTCTATTAAGTTTGGGAAATATTCTAAGCTAGCCCCTCGATATGTGGGACCCTTTGAAGTGCTTGAAGTAGTCAATCTGGTTGCCTACAGAATTGCTCTACCACCAGCCTTATCTAGAATGCACAATGTTTTTCATGTATCTTATTTGAAGAAATATATTGTAGGTAATAATCATATTTTGACTTGGAATTCCTTACAGATGCAAGACCTAGGGGTGGTCACAATTGAGCCACTCAAGGTGTTAGAAACGTGCAAGCTCCGCTTGCGTAAAAGAGAGGTCTTGCAATGCAAGGTCCAATGTGACCTATATGCTGAGGAAAATGCTACATGGGAGGATTACCATGAATTTTATTAGAAGTTTCCTCATTTATTTAATAATGTTACCAGTTGAAAATAATGAACTTACTTTTTAGTTACTTTTTGATACTTTATATCATCAAGGACGATGAATCTTTAGGGGAAGAATATGTTACATCCCTAATTTTTATCTTGCTATACTTTTACTTTTTACTTTGACATAAGTAAATTTATTATAATGTTTAGATTAATGACAAGGAAAGAAATGGATTATATTGAATGTCATTTATGAAATTATGGAAATGACTATGATATTATCGATTTAATATTTGCATTATGAGATTTGATCTATTATTTGAATAATGATGCACTGATCATAATTTCTTTGGTAATGAGTTTGATATAGAATTACAATTTTTTAGATGACTCTCAAAGAAAAGAGAGAGAGAGAGTATCTTTCCAGGAGAGAGATATAAACCTTGGTTTATGAGTGGTTTATTTGCCAAATCAAGTATAAAGTGTTTAACGAAAACATGAACCAATGTGTCGTAAGAGGTGAGTCTTGTCTTGTCAGTTTGTTTATGAACCTAATAGACAGGTAGTCATTATTATTTACAAATCTTTTTTCAAGTCGTAGTAAGTCATCTTAGTCGTTAATAACGTTAACGATGTCGTTTGAGTGTGATTTGTGACTATTTATGTTTAACGTAAATATTACGACATTATTGTCATAAAATGGTTGTCTTATCATTATTAAGTCCCTTGAGGTGTAATAAACGATTCTTGACATTAAGATGTTTTCATTGAGTTAAGAAGATGTGAATATTATTGATGGATTGTGATGGGTAGACAAGCTCAACCCAATCACAAAATCCGTAATCCTTTGTTTAAATATTATTATTATATTGATTAAACCATAACTATCTAATATAGAGGTGATGTTATGTGAATCATATTTGATGTAATCAAATATGTAAATGCATATGCATCAAGTGAGGATAATACCTCATAAAGAGTCGATGAAGATATGCTTGGGTAGTCGAAGGCTTTCATTTAGGAAGAGTCTTCAAAAATGATAGTGGTGGATTGAACCACTTATAAGAGATTCTTTAATGAAAAATAGAGTTTAAGTGATGTGTCAGCCTCATTCAAAAGAGGATTGTGGAATAACCACCACAACTGATGAGCTAGGAAACGACTATCTCCCATTGACAAGTGTGAACTTTGCATAAAACATGGTGTCAGTTAAGACTACATCGTTATGGACTGTTATCCATTTATTAAAAGTTAACAACTGTATCTAAGTGGAGGTGCAAAGTAAGGCGACTAAAAAGGAGTCGTGCTTGAGCCATTAATAACGACGACTCAGATTGAGCCGAGGTTGTTATGTTAAAAAGGTTAAAAATTTGAGAGGAAGGCATCGAGCAAGAACAAAAAAGAAGAGTCGTGGCTAAGGGAGACATGGAATATGCAAACAAAAGAGTCGACCTTTGTGTCTTTTTGTACATACTATCAAATCAAGCCCGTCGATTACTAGGTATTCCCTAGTTTCTTGTGTTTATTAATAGTGAGCAAATCATCTAATTCTTTTAAAATGTCTATTATTATGTCTTGGGTGATTATGTGAGTATGCCAGAGAGGTATAACATCCTGTATGTTTTGAGTAATTAGTCGTAAACTATTAAGTGTTGGTTAGGGAAATGTAGATAACATTTCTGAGTAAACTATTCTGATCTAAAACTGATAAGGCAACGAATGCAAAGTATATGGATGATGCTTGGTAAAACAAGTGAGTGCTCTGTTACAGTATTCTGAATCGACCATTTTCTCATTGATTATTAAACCGATAATTATATCAAATCTTAGTATGGAGGATAAAATGATCATCATAGTAAGAGAACGTCATAGTTGTCATGAGCTTGAAAAACAGTCTTTATATTGAATAAGTTATAGCAAACCAATGAAATGATTGTGAGATAACCAAACAATAGGCTCTCAAATTTTATTAGAGTTGATTGAACTATGGTCGTATACTCTTAGTTTTTAGTAGAATAGTTTAGACCTTGAGTTAGGGTATTATTTAATATTTTCTTGTTAGATTCTATATGAAAATAATGGAAATGATTTGTATCCATGAGAACTTAGATTCATAGGTATCTTTAGACAATTATTATTCTCTTTGAATGAAGTAACTTAGAGATATTATGGTAGATGGAAATAAGGTTTATGGGAGAACCCTTATATAATTATTTATCTTTTGATAATATTATTCTTGGAAAGATCCAATACAATGAAGTAGACTAAGTCTACTAGAGAATGACCTTGTAGAGATATATAATCAAGGTATGTTTTGTTTATAGCACATTATCAAAGTTATTCTACATTCCTTGTATAGGAAACTATATCTATTTAAGAACTATAGTATTCTTAACCTTGGTTGAGTTAATCAAGGGTTATTTGTGATTCTAGGACTCCTAGATAAGAGATATGGATATATTGTTATATCATATTAACAAAGGATATTAGGTAAACCCTAGAGATGATTATAAACCAATTGAATGGTTATGTCATATAGACTTATTTAATTCAAAATATACTATTATCATGATGCAATGATTAAACTTATTACGTGGTCATAGTTGGAGTGAACAAACTGTGAGAATATGACAGTATCCAAGTCAAGTAGGGGTGGGTGAATGCGACGACTACGTTCATTATGAATGATATTATTATTAAAACTTTGGCCAAAGTAATGCATTTGTTTTCTGCATGCATTATCAGTTCACTGTATTCAGATTGCTCATCCTATCAGAAATCATACTTAGCTAGAGGGTATCTAGGGTTGTATGGTTGTTAGAGTTGAGTAGAATACAACACTATGTACTCGGGAAAGGAAAATTACCACTGGTCACCTAAGGTCTATATTCCTCATGAAGGGAAGGGCCACTTCCTATGTGGAAGATGCATGGGAGACTGCCGATCTATGGATGGAGGTAAATCACTAGAAAAATACTCTCTCTCCAAGCAGGAAACATGCCAGGACTTGTGATAAAGATATCAGATATTCAGAAGTAGTATTTATTCCAAAATTTGTATATGTAATTGATTTACTTTTGTAAACATTGTAATTGATAGAGACATTATAGTTCATTCCATTTTGTAAAAAGAAATCTTGTAATTGTAGTTACTTGATTATATGTTGAATAAAAAGAAAAATTTTCTCTATCTCATTTTTACCTTGTTGAATTACTCTATGTCAAATTTATGGTTTTAATATGTGTTTAGAACCTAGATATTACACCTGTGTCTTGGTGGATGGGATAATTTTGATGTCTCTAACATGAATGTCAAAGGTTTTGTGTAGGGAAGGATTCTAAGAGGGTTTTGTGTAATGCCCTAAGGGCATTTTCATGCATTTTCCAAGTGGAAAGAATGGCTAAATAGTTGTTCTTTGTGAATTTGAATTCAACCTGGCCAAGTAAGTGTTCCTATAGCATATTTAGGCTTATTTAAAGGTGAATCAAGTGTTAGTTTGTTTTGGGTTGGAGTGGATATGAGATTTTCATTAAAACCCCCTTATTTGTGAAGAAATGAAGGGTTTTCTAGTTTGCACCCCAGATGAGCATGGCTATACTAACCAATGGTGGAATTTGAAGTTTTGTGACATATAGATCTATTTTTTTGGGGTTTGGAGTGGTTATTGAATGATCCTAGGGTACTTGCTTTGTTAATTGGACCAAATTAAGCATATTTCTAGAGAGGGCTAGTCATAGAACTCACATTTTTCCTAAAACAAGGGCATGAAATATTTTTATCTGTTGTTCTAATCCATAATGGGTGTCTAAATATGTTTTTTTTTGTGGGTTGGATGAGTTTACACAAAGTTATACACATTTTTCAAGTTTGAAAGGCTGCTAGGCCTTAAGGAGTGATTTGTGGATCAGACATTGGTTGATGTTTCCAGGAACTAAAAGTGAAAAAAATTGTTTGAATACATTATATTGACATGGTGTATGCTTGTGTTAAGGTTGGGGAATATCTTGGATCCCTTATGCCTTATGATGCCCTTAAGCACATAGGATTTGAGGGCTTGGGCAAATTGGTTGCTAAGAGGGGATCCTTGTGACTTGAAGAGTGGTTTAGTTGGTTATAGTTTGTGAACATAATCTTGTTAGATGCCTCATATAGTTAATATGAAGGTCTGAACCCTAGTTGTGTGTTGGAGACTTAATGCATTGAAGGGTCATTGAGAGAGTTTGTGAGTCAAATCAAGAACACAAGTTTGTGAAACTTTGTAAAACCGAGTTATTGTCACCTTGTAGTGCATCATTTGGGAGCCTATTTCAAACATTCTAAAGGGGAAAATTGAATGGTTGTATCTCTAAGAAGTAGAAAGCTGAAGTAGTAAATTGTAGAATGATGCACAAAGCAAACACCACTAAGGAGCATAATTTCCATAGAAAGGATGGAAAAAGAAGTAACTCTCCAAAACTAAGGGAAGAGATTTAGGCCAAAACAAACTCAAAGAAGATAACAAACAAGTTGATTTGAGTATGTACAAAGCTAACAATTATTGGTCTTATTTCAAGGTTGGAGGATATTGTTATGACAAGTGTTGGAAGCTTCATCTAGAGATTCGCCCAAATGACAAACGCAAGAGTAAGCAACCACAAAGGAAAAAAAAACACACTAAAACATCAAATTCAAAGAGAGAATAGCTCTCACATGAGTCTACATCAGCATTGAATGATGTTAGTATGTAATGATACTTGGATAGAATATTTACTTGATTTGCAAAGGAGATAAGTGTGAGTTGCTTTCATTTGTAGGGGCATTTGATTAGCACTCCAAGTTTTTCCTATGGATTGAGTTGTGTTAATTTTTTTCACTTCTAGAGAAAGAAAGTAGTATGTTTCACTCACTATGGGTGAGTATGAGAAGTATGGCCACTTGGAGGTCAAGAAAGGACAAGGAAAATAGAGAATGTAGGAGCTAGTGATGACATGTTTTGGGTATTGTAAGCATGCACATTTGTGTTCCATAGTAACATAAATTTTGTAGCATGTAACATAGATGACTTGTAGCATGTTGTAGCATAACATTGATGGTTTTCATTGTTGTAATGTGCACAAACTCTTATCTCAGTTGTAGCATGTGCATAGTTGTAGGAAGAGAACTCTTTACACGTTGATTGTAAACAGTGTATAAATGTATGAATTTCATTGTACATAGATGCAATAAGAAGGACCACTTTGTAATAAATTATAACTTTCATAGCATTGTAAAATGACCTTCAAATGCAAGGAGGATCATACATGGCAGCAGGGTTATATAGACTATGATAGTGGACTGTTATATAGACTTACATGACTATCCTACACTCATGAAAACCTCCTTTTTAGTGTTTTATCTCCTTGTAACTCCCTTTGTATCATCTTATGTTATGATGCTTGTATGTCCATATATTTACATATATAACTCTCTTCTCTAAAATTTTGTTATGTTGATGAAGTAAATACATAATCTCCATCATATTTTTTATGGATTGAGTGGTATCAAAGTGAGTTGTAACAATTTGTCAAATAGTTTCTGGTGCTCATTTCCTCCATTTTTGTAAGAAAACTATCATTTCATGCATGGTTCTATTAAATGAATTGAATTATGCACATATTAAGGAATAAATCCTTCTATATCATCCTAGGGCAAAAATTAAGAGTCTTCCAAAATCAATTTTGGCTCCATGTATACACTTGAATATGAGTATGACAAACAATTGTTCACTAACATTATTTTATGAAGTATTTGATAATTTTTTTCTCTTCTGTATCTGAATATAGGTGAAATAAAGGCATGAAGGGCCGAAACAAGGTGGAAACATGAGGAATTTGGAGTCTCTTTGACTGAACTAACTGATATACCTACACACATTTATGTCTTAGAACATAAAGAACATAAAAAATATAAAGAACATAAGAACATATATATGTGAATTAAAATTGACTATACCATAGAATTTGATATTGCAGTTGACCAATTCTCCAAATAACGGCTTCAAAATCCTCAAATTCTTGTTTTTCTCAAGTTTGATTATGAATTCTATATAATTCTAGCATAAGATTAGTAAAATTTATGTAAAAAACAAACATATATCATCAAATTTAATCTATATATCAATGGCAATTAGCTTCAAAACAAAATCACACATGAAACATGAAACTTTCAATTTAAATAATCAAATTTTCTCCAAAAACATGAAAAATCACTTCTTCTACATTGAAAAAACAAAAAAAAGGTGGTGGATTCATATAAAAATGATTCTCAATTAGTCAACCAACATGAAAAGAAATTTTTTGTTTGATATACTCATGAAAAGTGGGAATAATGGCATGTGGGGTCTGAAACATGGATCCCACATGCTTTTTACCATTTTCCATTCTTCCAAGAGCGCGATCATGTTGTAACGCGACTGCGTTATGGGAAGAATGATAACATAAAGGTAACCTTGTATCTACAGGAGAGTCTCTCTCTCTCTCTTCATTTCTCTATCCTATATATAAAGAGGGATCGAGAGACATGGAGAGATAGAGAGGGACATGGAGATAGAAAGGATAGGTGGAGATAGAGATGGGGAAAGGGAGAGATGGGGATCAGGATAGAGAAAGGGGTCTATAGAGGGATAAAGATAGAGATACATATATATAGAGAGGGGAGCTATAGGGAGATAGATCTAGCAAGGGAGAGATAGGTAGGGAAATACAGAGAGAGAGGTAGAGAGGGGTATATTAAGAGATGGGGTTATGAGGATAGATAGCTCAATAGGGAAAGAGATCATGAGATGTCTAGAGACATAGGGAGAGAGATTTCAAGAGGTAGAAGGATGGGGCGAGAGATAAAGAGGAGGAGAGAGAGGCAGCGAGGGATAGATTAAGAGATAGGAATCCATATGTCCAAAGAGATAGAGATAGGGATCCCTATTCTCCCCTCTACCTAAACCATAAACCTAAACCTCTAAACCATAAACCCTAAACCCTAAAATCCAGCAACCCTAAACCCCTAAGGTCCCTAAACCATAAAACTTGGAAGCAAAGGTAGGTATAGTTAGAGAGAGGGATAGAGGAGACAGAGATATCTCTCCCAGGCTCGGTCTCCTCTGTATCTCCCTATTTGCCTCTCTACCTAAACCATAAACCTAAACGTCTAAACCTTAACCCCTAAACCTTAACCCCTAAACCATAAACCCTAAACCCTAAACAATGTCCCTAAACCCTAAAAATGAGCAACCCTAAACCCCTAAGGTCCCTAAACCATAAAACTTGGAAGCAACCCTAAACCTCTATCTCCCTATCTCTCCCAATCTCTATTTGTCCCCTCTCTCTATCTCTCTCTAAACCCTAAACCCTAACTCCTAGACCCTAAACCCTAACTCCTAGACCCTAAACCCTAAACTTGAGCATCCCTAAACCCCTAAAGCCTAAATAATTCACTTAAACCCTTACCATAAAACCTAAACCATATTTACTTGAGAAATCATAAACTTAGTAAACCTCAAATAGTGAAGGAGAGAGATAGAAAGGTAGAGTTAGAGAGAGGGGATCGAAAGAGATCTAGCAAGGTAGAGAGATAGGGAGAGAGAGATAGAGAGGTAGGTATAGTTAGAGAGAGGGATAGATGAGACATAGATATCTCTCCCAGGCTCGGCCTCCTCTGTATTTCCCTATTCGCCTCTCTACCCAAACCATAAACATAAACCTCTAAACCTTAACCCCTAACCCCTAACCCCTAACCCCTAAACCCTAAAAATGAGCAACCCTAAACCCCTAAACCCCTAACACCTAAACCATCAAACCTGGAAGCAATCCTAAACATCTATCTCCCTATCTCTCCCAATCTCTATAACATGAAAACATGAAAACAATAAGCTTTCATTCTAACCAAATTCATTCCTAATCAATCCCAAATCATCCCTAATCCATTCAATTTCATCTCTAATCATCCCTAAACCACTTCTAATTAGCCCTAAACTACTTCACACCATCCCAAATCACATCCAAATCAATTTAACTTCATCCCTAATCATTTTCCAATCAACCTAGATTTCATCTCAAATATCATCCCTAAACTATTCCTAAATCAATCTAATCATTCCCTAATCAGCACTAAACTACTTCAGACCATCCCTAAAACCATTCTAATCATTTCCAAATCATTCCTAATCTAGTCCTTTTCACCTCTCATCATCCCTAAACCAATCCATTTCATCCCAACTCCATCCCAAATCAATCCAAGCTCTATCTTAAATGATCCCAAAAATAATCAAAATCAAAGAAATACCTCACTAGGAGCCATTAGAAGATCATAGTGCTAATCCGTAAGTCATTTGCACCATTTTGTATATAGTATGTCCCAATATGCTCCTTAGTAGCACCTACCTATCAATCACAAACATCATTCTACACCTAGCTAGTCACAAGTGTCATTCTACTCTCTGCCTACCACTGGAGCCATCAAAACATCATAAGCGCCAATATGTTAGTCATTTACACCATTCTATACATCATATATACCAACCCTAAACCCTAAACCTGATCAACCCTAAACCCTTATCTCCGTGTCTCTATCATCGCTCTACCTCTCAATCTCTCTGCCTATGTCTTTGGCCATGTCCATCACCCTTTATCTCCCTATCTCTCCCTCTCTAAACCATTAACCCCTAAACTCTAAACCTGATCAACCCTAAACCCCTATCTCCTTGTCTCTATCATCTCTCTACCTCTCAATCTCTCTGGCTATGTCTTTGGCCATGTCCCTCACCCTCTATCTCCATATATCTCCCTCTCTAAACTCCTAACCCATCAACCCTAAGTTTGATCAACCCTAAACCCTATCTCCTTGTCTCTATCATCCCTCTACCTCTTAATCTATCTGCCTATGTCTCTAGCCATGTCCCTCACCCTCTCTCTCTCCCTATGTCTCCCCTTGGTCTCCTCTATATCTCCCTATCGGTCCTCTCTCTCTAAACCCTAACCTAAACCTCTAAACCTTAACCCCTAACCCCTATAACATAGATGTTAAGTTACCCTAAATAATGCCCCTAAACCCTAACCCCTAACCCCTAAACCCTAAAACTGAACAACCCTAAACCCCAAACCTCTAAACCATAAACCTTAGAAGCAAATCTAAACCTCTATCTCCCTAGATCTCTCCCAATATCTATTGATCCCCTCACTCTTTCTCTCTCTAAACCCTAACCCCTAAACCCTAAACCTGAGCAACCCTAAATCCCTAACACCTAAATCCTAACCCCTAAACCCTAAACCATAATCCTAAGCAACTGTAAACCCCTAAACCCTAACCCAAAACCCTAAACCCTAAACTTGAGCAGCCCTAAACCCCTAAACCCTAAATGATTCCCCTAAACCCTAAACTTAAGCAACCCTAAACTCATAAACCCAACCCACCCTCTCTCTCTCTCTCCAAAACAAGAAAATTAGGACTCTCTATCTCTCTCTCCCTATCACCAGGTATCTCTCCCAAGTTTCTCTCCCCTCCATCTCCATCCTCTCTCCCTTTTCCTCCCTCTTTCTCTCCCTTGTCGATAAAGAACATGGAAATGTAAGAAAAATAGGATATGTAAAGATGGATGAGGATATAAATTGGGATTCAATGAAATGGAAACAAGATAATTTATGAAATTTCATTGGATGGGAAGAATGAGGAGGAGAGATAGAGAGGGGAGGGAAGTAGAGAGTGAGAGAGAGGATAGGAGGTAGAGATAGGATGGAAGTAGAGAGTGGGAGAGGACTGTAGGACGTAGACAGGGCAAGGAAGAAGAGAGAGAGAGAGGGTGGGAGGTAGATAGGGAAAGGAAGAAGAGAGAGAGAGAGAGGGTAGGAGGTAGACAGGGGAGGGAAATAGAGACTGAGAGAGAGGGTAGGAGGTAGACAAGGGAGGGAAGTAGAAAGTGAGAGAGAGGGTGAGAGGTCGAGAGGGAGGGGGAGAAGAGAGTGAGAGAAGGTAGGAGGTAGAGAGGCAAGGGAAGCAAAAACTCAGAAAGAGGGTAGGAGGTAGATAGGAGAGGGAAGTAGAGAGTGAGAGAGACAATATAAGGTAGGTAGGGGAGGGAAGACGAGAGTGAGAGAGAAGGTGGGAGGTAGAGAGGGGAGGGAAGTAGAGACTTAGAGAAAGGGTAGGATGTAGAGAGGGGAGAGAAATAGAGAGAGAGATGATAGGAAGTGCAGCTTCCCTTGTAAACATGTATGTAAACTGTGGAAGCATAGACAAGGCATGTCAATTGTAAGACATAACACCTCAAAGAGATGTTCTATAATGGAATGCAATGATTGCAAGATATGCAAAAAATGGATTTGTTGAAAAGGCTTTAGAAACTTTCAAGCAAATGCAATTGGCATGTGTATTTCCAGTTATACTCATCATAACGCAAGTGCGTTATAATGCGCTTGCGTTATGCTCAGTTTTGTTTGACATGTTTTTATCATTTTTTTAGCAAAATCTAGAGATAATCTGGAGCATGCTCCCCATTAGGATGGCACTTTTTTCAGTGAAAACTAAAAAAAAATACCACCATAATCTTAAGCTCTCTGTTAGCTATCTAACCATATAATTTTTTTCACATTTTGAGTACGTTTAGTGTTTCATCTTGAATTTCTTTTGTTAGTGTGTCCAGTTTTTGTCAAAAACCAGTGTCTAGTATTTTTGACTTTTTTTAACCGTTCATAAAAAATTGAAATAAGTTATATTTGTAGAAACTAGACTCCATTCCACACGAATTCAAAAAAAATCAATTTTTGATTAGTTTTTAAACATTTTAGGGGGGAGCACGCTCAAATTTTTATTTTTCTGGATGTGTCCGCTTTAAAAATTACTAAAAAATCAATTATTCATTAAAAAATTATCAGAAAAATCAGGGATAAACTACATGGTGTTACCTAATTTCTGACTAGAGCAATTATTGAAATACTAAAAAAAAGTTAACATTTTAGGGGGAGCACACCAGACGCTATGTTATGTTTTTTTCAGAAAAACAAGACCAATTTGTGTGCTCCCCCTTTTTGAACCCCTTAATCTCAACCATTTTTGGAAAAAAACTAGTAGTTTAGAAACTAGATTCAGAGCACTACAACTCTTGTTTTCATTCCATCTTCAAATTTTGAGTGTAGTTATCTTCAATTTCTCATCCAACATCAATGTTTCCTAATTTTAGAAAAAAGTGGCGACTTAAAACCCCATTTTGGTCCCTCATCTTTGTGCACTTACCCCAAAGGCATGGCTAACAATAATATTTATTGCAAAATTGATCATGAACACATCTTGATTGTTGAGGTATTTGTTGATGATATCATCTTTGGTGGAAATTTGAGCATGTGTAAAAAATTTGCTGATCAGATGCAAAGTGAATTTGAGATGTCCATGTTTGGTGAAATGAATTTCTTCTTAGGTCTGCAAATCATTCAGTCAGATAAGGGCATCTTCATATCATAGTCTAAGTATGTGAAAGAGTTGTTGAAAAAGTTTGGAATGGAGGATTCAAAACTAGTGAGTAGTCCTATGATAAGTAGATGCAAGTTGAGTAAAGATGATGATTCCCCTAAGGAAAATTAGAAAAGGTATAGATCCATGATTGGAGGACTGCTTTATTTGAATCAAACCAGACTTGATGTTATGATTGTAGTTGGCCTTGTTGCTAGATTTCAAGGTGATCTTAGAGAATCTCATGTTATAGCACTCAAAATTATTTTTAGATATCTGAAGGGGACATCTGATTATGGCTTATGGTATCCTAAGGATGATATTTCACTCTTCATGCATATACAGATGCTGATTGGGTAGGAGATGTGGATGACAGGAAGAGTACTAGTGGTGGTGTCTTGGGAAAGAGATTGGTTTCTTGGTTGAGAAAAAAGGAGGCAATATCTTTGCCTACTGCTGAGGCAGAGTATATAGCAACAACAAGTAATTGTACTCAAGTTTTGTGGATGAAGCAAATGTTGAAGGATAACAGAATTGTGTTTGAAGAGCTTGTTACAATATTCTATGATAATTCAAGTGCAATAAATATCTCAAAGAATCTGATGTTGCATTCAAAGACAAAGCACATATCCATCAAGTTTCACTTTTTGAGAGAGAAGGTAAATGAGAATGAAGTCTGATTGGAGTTTGTTTCTTCAAAGGATCAGATTGTGGATATCTTCACTAAGCCTCTACCTAAAGACACTTTTGAGTATTTCAGAGTGAAGCTAGGGGTTATTACCCCTCTTGTTCAGAACTAAGGTGCACTAGTGTGCATCAATCCAGTGGAACTCATAGTCATATCTTGTGATACAGATTGATGTTAAGGGGATGCTACTCAGGGAGAGAGATGATTGCAAATATGTGCCCTTTGCCATTGATGTCAAAGGGGAAGATAAGTCATGTGAAAAACTTAGAAGTAAGTAGTTGTTGGTGAAAGGGGGAGCAGTGAAGAAAGTGGTTGCAGGTGTGATAAGAGAAAGGGGGAGAAGTCCTTGTCTTGATGGTTGAATTAGTTTTTCAAATCATATGTTGCCATCAATGACAAAAGGGGAGATTGTTGTAAATATGTGCCTATGATGTGTTGTCATTGATGTCAACATATCTCTTTGTCAGAGGTAGTGAAGATAGTGTAGTTCAGTAAAGTAGATTGATCCGCATTCCCAGTATGATGAAGATCAGAGTCTATGGATCAAAGGGTTTTGTAGAGGATTGTCTAAAGTTACTCTAGTTAAGATTTGAGAGGTCTGCATGGAGGATTGGTGAATTTATGGCCATCTAAGTAGAATCGGATTTTGCAGTTGTTTAGAAGTAATAGAATGACAAGAATTTGGTCCTGATTGCTCCATATTAGAATATTATGGTCTGTGGTTCTAGAGGTATGTTTGGGATGTTGGTGTGTATCCTCAACTCAAGTGGTTCATGGTTTGGAGGTCCGCAAGCAATCTTTCTAGTGTGACAGTCATGACAGTTATTGTTCTTAAGGTTTTGTATGAAGATGCAAGTGATTTTGGTGATTTGAGGTGGTGCAGTTGTTCTTGTTGATTTCATTGTGCTTGTGGAGGTCTTTGGATCATGTGCCTGTTGTGTTGGTGGTCCGTATTGAGGATTGAGCTTATAGTTGAAGATTTCTCCTTGGGTGTTGTTGTTCTTCCCAGTCTTGGTCGATCGGATGCTTCATGCATGTTGCAGATGATCTAAGAGAAGTTCTATCGAGCATGGCATGTTGTTCGAGGAAGATTTGAGTCCCAACTATGTTTTGCCAACAATGTAGTGGTCCACATGTAGCATTTTGTATTAAGTCAAGTCTTGTGATTGTAATTGCTTGTAATGCCTATCTTGAAGAATGTTCCAGATAGATGATTGTAAGGCTGACTTTGATGTTCATTCCAAAGTTGATGTCATGTATAAATAAGTGTAATGAAGTCATGTAAATGTGGTAATGTGAGTGAAGATGTGGAGGTAGAGAAGAAGTGTTTGGGGGCAGAGCAAAGGTGTTGTGAGCTTCAATGGAACTAAACCTTGGCATAGAGAAGATGATGTTTCTCAGTTCAACCTTTCAGTGTTAACCATGTGAATGTTTTTGTAGATAGTGAGTCTCTTGGAGCAATGAGCTCTGGGCAGTGTGCCTTTGCATTTTTCTATTCTTTTAATAGAAAATAAATCTTGTGGGTTAACCCCCACCGTGGTTTTTCCCTTAACTAGGTTTCCACATAAAAATCCTGGTATTATGTGTGTTGATTATGTTTCTACTCATGTGTTGTTGATTCATCCTTTCATGGTTATATCATTAATCTATTAATAAGTGGTAAAGAAGATTAAAATGTAGCAAAAGACAAAGTTTTGTGACAACTGATTCACCCCCCCTCTCAGTTGTCTGCCCTAATTTCAACATTTATTTGGTCAAGTTTTCATGGGTACACTTGTCATTCAAAGAGGTGCTCAAGGGGTACTTGGAAGCATGGGAGAAGATTTGCACAACCTTCCAAAAACTTCCTTTTTCATCTCGGCCCTCCAATCTTTCCAAGTCATCAGATCCACCTTTAATTCTCCTTGAGTCAAGGGCACCCTTTTGACCACTTCTCATTGCTTGAAACTTGGTAGATTCTCCTACCAAGTTCAATCCTATCAAGCAATGAGAGCCCTTGATCTTTCCATTCAATCATGACCCTTCATCCTCCATCCCCAAATCCTATAAATACACCCTCTTGGAGCTCATTTTCATATAAGTCTTGAATGTAATGTTATGCTACCTCTTTGAGCACTTAACATATCAACTCTCTCCAACTCAACTCTAGGACATATCCATCAACTTGCTTGATGAATCAATGAGGCTTTGGTGAGGACTAAGGTATAATGTCTTCATTGTGTTTCTAGTCTTTTTTCAATGTCTAGTCTTCAGGTGTTTATACTAATGGATTGAGTAGATTAGAATGCTTGATTTGCTCAAGACTTGTTAGTCCATTTTCATATAGACACATTTTGGCATGTCTGGTGGGACCCACATCCCTAAAATCTAACTTTCTAGTGTTGTTTAGCATGTTTTAGGTTGTAGGTTGAAAAGGGGCGCATGTGTTGCATAATTGAGTGCCTGTGTGAAATATGGACACATGTGTTGCATAACTGAGTGCCTGTGTGAAATCTAGGTGGTTGTGTTACCTTTCTAAGAACCCATGTGAAAACTATGTGCCTACATACCTAGATTTGTCTACCAACATTTCACTTTTTTTTTGTCCATTTCTAATATGTTCTTGGGGCTAATTCATGGTTGTTTTGCAGGGAAAAAGACATGTTTTGCATATTATCAGCCCTAACTTCATTTTTTGGAGGATTAACCACCTTTTTATAGGGATTTTGATGAATTTTTTCCATAGATACATAACTGAGCGCCCTTGTAATAAATAGGCACTTATGTAGCACACAAGGGTGCCCTTGTATTTTTTGACATTTCATGTTTTTTCCAGTGAATTTCTAGTATTTTAACTCTTGGGATTTTATCAAAAAGTCATTTTATAGGACATCATAATGTCAAAATGAACATGTGAAAGAAATAACCTCATTTTCTAACCATTTTCATGTGTTTTTTTTGTCATTTTTCATATATGAGTGCCTGTGTGTGAAAACTAAGAGCCTATGTGCAAAACTAGGCACCTATGTAACTAACATCTTTTCCTTGTGTTTTTTGGAATTTTTAGTACTTTTTACTCTCTGTTTTATAATAAAAATTAGTTTTACAAGGCATTATGTTGTCGAGATTGACCTTTACACGTTTGACAAGTTCAAAAATTGAGCTTCTGTGTGGGTAAGGTAAAATCTGCACATTTTCATATCTAAGCTTCTATGTGTCATTTCTGAGTGTCTATAGAAAAACTAGGCATCTACATCACTAAATGCATGTACTACATTTCTGAGTGCCTATAAAAACTAGGCGCCTGTGTCTTTGCTAACAAAAGTTTCACTTTTCCTTTGATTTTGAGTAATCTCATTTGTTTTTTTGACATTTTCTTGGTTTTATCTTGCTATCTAACACCTTGTTTTGCATAAATTCTATAAGTCCAAGACATATTTGTGAAACTACTAATGCTTTTCTTGTAGCAGTGCTGCTTGTGAAAATTTATGGTTTTGCTACTAGATTAGGTACATTTCAATTTATTAAGGGAAAGAACACTTTTATAACATGTTTGGGGTTTAACAAAGGTGTATACTCTGTCCTTGCACCTTAGGGTGATCTTGGAGATAAAAAATATTTGTTTATCTTGGGGATCAAAAACATTTGTTTAATACATTTTGTTTTATCTTACAACCAAAGGGGTTTGAAGTGTGTATGCTCTCCTTTTGTACCTCAAAGTGATCTTATGGATCAAAAGTACCCAAATTCCTTTTCCTATAGGGTCTTGCCTAAGGATTTCATTACCTTAGGGGTTGACCCAAACCATGTATTTCGGTGAGGTATACAAAGAGGGAGAATGAAAGTTGTAACCCAAAGGGATCCATCATCATGTCTTGGCACAACCTTGGTGCCCCTTTTCATAAGGAGTCAAGGTGAAGTGGAATTGGATTCATCCATGAACATATGCTTGTAAACCGGATCCTTGTTCATGGATTAGGCCCCACGTACCTTGTATATATCAAGAACACCGTTGGTTGCTTTGTATAAACCTAGTTAAGACCTTTGTCCATCCTTTTTTATGGTGCATCAGATACTAGTTAGGCCCAATAAGTTACTCACACTGTACTTTAAAGTGTGTCGAGATAGAGCTAACCTTTTGCAAGGCTTCAGCCTCCAAGGTAAGGGGTGTGTAGGTGGTACATGACCTCGTATTCCCTAGCTATCTATCCACTTGGTAGATAGTATTCTTGTGGGCCCATGAAAATTGACACTCCTACTTGAATAGTTATAGGTTTGTGCAAGTGCTTAGTATGTCTTCTTGTGGAAACTTGTTCTTGTCTTACATCTAAAATATCCAAACAAGACCAAAACCTTTTGTAAAAGTGTATGCTTAATGTGTGTTAATGATTGAAAATTTATTTAAACACCTTTTTGTTAGAGATGAACTTTTGACTCCAAATAACCCAAACCTTATCCAAATTTGAGATCACACATACCCCTTATCTCTTCCATTCACTCCATAACCAATAGCATCCAAAATCCATCCAACACTCAAAAACACGAAAACCTAGTGAACAAATATATTTGAGTGCCTCTATTTTTATCACAATGCTTGTATAGCATAAACCAATGCCTATGTACCCTAAACCAGCACCTATATTCTAACTGGGTGCTTGTGTTCATAACTAGGTGCTTGTGTTAGGACTTATCGCATATACAATTTCCTTCATCTATTTCACCAAAATTTGTCTTGAATTCGACTTGACCTAGTCTCACAATTAGTGTTAACAATCGCCAAATCAAATTCCTTATTTGATTTGATATTCATATCCCCAAAATAATCATAAAATCTAAATCAATTCCATTCAAAATCAAACCAAATCACACATTAATAGGGTTAAATCTTATACAAGATCTTGTCAAACAAACCCCATCTAATGCTTTCTTATGAACATGCCTGTCCTAAGTAAATAATCTATGATCAGTCATCCTGAAACAAGATGGCCCTTGCTTAAGAACTTATTCTATCTTAAGTCTAGTGCATTTAACTTAATCCCTTATGTCTCCCTTTCTTGAGAACTTTTCCTATCTCAAGTATTGAAGATAAATCAACCTGTCATTAGACCTCATCACTAAGATCTTATACATGGAATAATTCCTAAACATCCACATCTGAACATCACCCATCCAAATCAACCTAAGTCTTCATTGAGTCAAGGAGAAAATCATATCACATATCCCCAACTTTTCATGCCCCCATCACGCAATCTCAAACCAAAAAACAAATGGATTCTCGTGGAAAACACAACTCTTCATGAAGTGCCCACCCTAAAATACACATAAGTATTTTTTCCTCAATATAGTTAGATATAGAGAATAACATTAGAGGAAGAAAAAAAGAGAAAGAATGAATGAGGTAGTTAGCAAAAATGTTGGGAGATCACTAGTTGGTAGAATCATTGAGGCCATGGTACAAGGATCCATAGAAGATGAAGAAGTGTTTGAGAGTATGAGAGAGAGAAGGATGTCTTAGAGGATAAGAAGGCTTGAGTGAGGTTTCCTACACTAAGAGGTTTGAGGATCAAGTTAAGATTGAGGTGGAGAAAAGGAAAGGTCCCTGGAATTGATGGATCGTGAGGTATTGTCTCTCCTTAGGGTTTCTCTATAGCTTCCACATGATCCATCAATTCCAAGGACCTTTCCTTTTCTCTACCTCCATCTTTTGGGAGTGTTGACAAAAAAACCTAGATCAGAGTCTAAGGTTGATGTGTGGTTCCATTGTTGGGACAATCGAGTTCCCAACAATGGAACCAATCAACCTTAGACTTCGGTCTAGGTTTTTTTGCAACACTCCCAAAAGCTTTCCTAGAAGAGGATTGACCATAATAATGCAATAGTTAGATCCTAAAACCATGTAGATAATTCATATAAAATATTAATAAGAATCATACTATTACATATATAATAAAATAAGATATGAGAAAATTATATATCTAACTAGTATTAAAATTTATGAATAGGACTTTAAGATAATTATTGTATATCAATGATCTTAAGAAGGAATCTTCTCATTCACCTCAAACCTTATACAATAGTTATTATAAGATCCTCAAACCTTATTTATGTTTTTTAATTCTAACTTCATTCTCTATAATAACTACTGTAGCCTATCTTAAAGTATTATGAAATTTATATGATTATAAGTTCTCCCTTTTTATTGCAGCACACCAATGTTTAATACATATATAACAGAGTATAAAACAAGGCATACTTTAAAAATTATAAGAAGGAAAGAATCAGGGAAGGTGTTAAGATTCATCATGAGAAACAAAATATTCCTCTTTCTTCAAATTTATAAGAAGATCAAAAAAAGATAAAGGAACAACGTATTCCTTGTTCTTGGATTTTACAATAAGAAGATCAAGGAAAGACATGGGAGTGGATGATGATAGAAGAATATTTCTTCATAACCTACAAAAATTGTAATCTAGACACAAAGAGAAATCAATTAAGGGACTTACCCTCCAATACATATCTAGATGAGAAGAAAATATGGAGAACAAGAAGGATTGGTAGAATAGAAAAAGTGCAAAAGCATGGTTAGAAAAGGAAAGCAATAGCTGAACCTAAACAAAGAATAAAAAGGCCTAAGAGGAAGCTACATATTGTTGAATACTATGAGGATGAAACTTCAAAAGGGAACTTCTAGAAAAAGAGTTGGAAAGAAAGGTAGAAAAGGAGAAAAAGAATGTGAAGGAAGAGAAAAAGAGAGAACAACTACAAAAAATGGTTCTAGTATTACCCATGGATATCCACAATATATATAAAGAAATAATAAATTCTGAAGGAGTAGAATAAAATTCCATCACCGTAAAAGAAAGAGAGGAAGAAGAAGAAAGGTCTTTGATTAAAAATTATATAAAGTGCATCAAAGGATAAAACAATACCAACTAAGGTCTATCGAGAAAATAAAATAAAATAATAATATACCTAAAACGAAAATGCCATTACCATTAAGTTCTATTGTAAAAATAAATGTAAATGAGAAGATTCCTATAAATGTCAAACACTTCTTCATCTTCTATGGATCCTTGTACCATGGCCTCAATGATTCTACCAACTAGTCATCTCCCAACATTTTTGCTAACTACCTCATTCCTTCTTTCTCTTTTTTTTTTCTTCCTCTAATTTTACTCTCTATATCTCATTATTTCTACTACTTTATTCATCTTACATCCCTTATTCATTTTTTTCTCGAAGCATTTCCTCTTCTAGGAAATATTTTGGGAGTGTTGACAGGAAAACCTAAATCAGAGTCTAAGGTTGATGTGTGGTTCAATTTTTGGGACCTCAGTTGTCGTTGCATAAGGAGTGAGATCATATTGAAAAATAAATTAGTTGTAAAAATTTGAGAAGTGAAAATTTTGATTTTTTTAAAAAGCTTATACATGGTGAAAGTATTTATTATGAAGATGTGTGGTAATACACAATAAGCACTAGCCCTTAGGGGACAAGGCACTAAGGTGATGGCATAGAGAAGGGAAGAGATTAAAAAATGCATGACTATTAAGATGAATTAGGGGAAATGCTTTGAGAATAAAATGAATAAGGGATGTAAGATGAATAAAGTAGTAGAAATAATGAGATATAGAGAATAAGATTAGAGGAAGGAGAAAAGGAGAAAGAAGGAATGAGGTAGTTAGCAAAAATGTTGGGAGATCACTAGTTGGTAGAATCATTGAGGCCATGGTACAAGGATCCATAGAAGATGAAGAAGTGTTTGAGAGTATGAGAGAGAGAAAAGGATGTATTAGAGGATCAAGGTGTTTGAGTGAGGTTGCTTATACTAGGAGGTTTGAGGATCAAGTTAAGATGGAGGTAGATAAAATGAAAGGTCCCTAGAATTGATGGATCATGAGGAAACTATGGAGAAACCCTAAGGAGAGGCAATACCTCATATATTAAAGATATGAGTTTGTGATATGGAAGTGGAAAGAGAAATAGAAGTAAGAGAAAAAGTTTAAATAAAGGGAAAAGTAGTAATATGGTCAATTAAGATTAGAAGAGAAAAACTCCCAAAGGATGCGATCCCCTACACCAAGAGACCCTATGAGGAAATTACCCTCCCTAATCACATATCATCCCTAGTGCCACTTATGGAACATTACAAAGAGAGGAAAACAAAGGACTTGAGAAGATAATTTGTGAAGGAAAGACAAGGAAAGAAAAGGAACATGAGAAGAATTCCAAAAATTAGTACAACAACCATTGATGTGGTACCACACAAAAGACTTGAAGAAAGAATTGGGAAAGGTATTAAAATAATCACGAGAAACAAAATATTCCTCTTCGTTTAATTTTACAACAAGAAGATCAAATAAAGACAAAGGAATAGTGTATTACTCATTCTTGGATTTTACAAAAAGAAGATCAAAGAAAGACATGTGAGTGGATGAAGATAGAAGAAGATTTATCCACAACCTACAAAATTTGTAATCTAGACATAGAGAGAAATCAATTAAGGGACTTACCCTCCAATACATATCCAAATGAGAAGAAAATATGGAGAACAAGAAGGATTGGTAGAATAGTAAAAGTGCAAAAGCATGGTTAGAAAAGGAAATCAATAGTTGAACCTAAACAAAAAATAAATAGGCCTAAGAGGAAGCTACATATTGTCAAGAATACTATAAGGATGAAACTTCACATGAGGAACTTCTAGAAAAAGAGTTGGAAAGAAATATAGAAAAAGAGAAAAAGAATGTGAAGGAAGAGAAAAAGAGAGAACAACTAAAAAAAATGGTTCCAATATTGCCCACTAATATCAATAATGTACATAAATAAATAATAAAGTTTGAAGGAGTAGAATATGTTGAAAGAACACTAATACACTGAGAGGGGGGGGTGAATCATTGTATGTTAAATTTTTTAAAATGAAATCAATATTCAAGAATTAAAAGCACACATAAATCACATACACACAAGGAAAGACCAGATATATGTGGAAAACCCCAAAAGGGAAAAACCATGGCGAGAATGTTGCTTGAGTCTACTGCTCAAATCCAACCTCACAATAAAAGATTTTACAAATCTTTTGTAAGCACCAACTTACAGGTACAATGACACCCAAGACAATGTTTTGAGGCTCCAACCTTCATGTACACTGTACACCTAATTGAGCACCAACCCAATATAATGAGGCACCAACCCCAAAGAGACACCAACCCCTAAATCCTTACAAATTTTGATATGTGGACACTGGTTCTTCACTAACCTGAAATGCACCCTTTCAATTCTTAGAGAGTTTCACCTACACTCCCGCACTCTATGTTTTCATTAACATAGTCTTCTCCTCTCTCTATGCTCTGTGCATTATCTACTCTCTTTTATAGAGTCTCCCTCCTTCTCAATACAATCTACCTGTGAACATTTGTGAGTTTTTGAAACCTTTGCACTCTTTGCTTGTGAAAGAGAAATTTCTAGTTTAGTAACCCATTTACAAAAAAATCATTGTGTATAAAAACACATACTTCCAACAGTTGAACCACCATCAACGGCTGAAAAATTGAATGCCAACGATTACAAGTCATTTGACTGTCACAAAACTGATCCAGATCGGACTAAAATTTTTTTATTGGTGAAATATCATGTCATCCCCATAGAATCCTCAGAAGTAAGTGTCCATCATAGAGTCTGTAAGATCATCCCAAGAAAATTGTTTCTTATGTGGCTTTTTTGTCCATTCAAACTATCACTTATGTGGCCAATTTAACTTTTTCAAGTATGACGTTGGATAGAAAACATATACCTTTATCAATGAAAATGCAATAATACAAACTTAGGTCTACGTCACTTTTATCAGAAAATATTGTCATTTTAAAACCCACCTTTATTGCCCTTTATCAACAAAATCTCCCATTTCTAAACTAAGGCCCTCTGTTATCTCTATGAGTAAAGATAGACTTTTCAAAACCTTGGCAACAAATGCTATCGACGATTGTTCAGATTTTGTAACCTTAGTTATAATTACTTATCAACAAATGTTTGTGTTTTGAAACCTCGGTTATAAATACTTATCAATGTCCATTCAATCACAAATGCTTATCAGCAAATATTGCTTTTTTTGAACCTGTCATAAATGCTATCAGCATTCATTCAGTTGGCAAAAAATTAACTTTGAGAAAATCAGACTTTGTCACTTTAATTAGCAAATTTGGCCATTTTCAAACCATCCCCTTCTATTCTTTATCAGAGAATTCACACATTTTCAAACCTATCCTATGATGCCAACTAATTTGGAAGATTTCAAACTGACGAAGACTTAGTTTTAATTAGTATTGCGTTCACCTATTTGGGTGATTAACAAGATGAAGTCTTCAATTCAGACAAACAACTTGAAATGGACTCCAATCCAAATAATCTCTTCATAGATCAATCCAATCTCATCAATGGTAAACCTTTGACATCAAATACAATAATGCCAACAATCTCAACAATTGGCTGACACAACTCATCCTTTCTTTGACATCAATGACAACAATTCAATAGAACAAAATTCCATCACCATAAAACTAAGAGATGAAGAAGAAGACAGGTCCTTGATTAATAAATATATAAAGCATCTAAGGATAAAATAATACCAAGGTCTATTGAGAAAATAATGTTAATGAATAATATACCTAAAAGGAAAATACCATTACCATTAGGTTCTATTGCAAAAATAAAGGTAAATGAGAATTATAAGGACAAGGCTGCATCAATTGAAATTCATTGAGACAATCAAAGTAAAACAAAAGATACCTACAAGGACAAGACCACATCAATTGAGATTAATAGAAAAGATTAAGCTAAATATGAAGATGCTTCCCTTAATTTGAAAGTATGATAGGTAGCAGAATAAAGGGGTTTCATATAATATAACCCCATAAGTAAAGAATAAGGACAAAGACATAAATAAAATTAAAACACATCACAACAAAAAATATAGTGAAACTTTCCACCCACATAAATGAAGATCCATAGAAAGAAAGCCCATCATAATTAACTCTTGAAGGTTACAAGTGATTTTATCAAGCTGTCTTGAGGATAACACAATGTTTTAGGCTTGGGGAGAATATTGGCAAGATATATAATTGTCCACTTGGATGTCTATGTTCTACTTTTACCATTTTATATTTTAAACACAATGAATCTACATGTCTTTTGGCACACATAGGTGATCTAGAATCTCTCATAACCACATAGTGCTTCATTCAATACTTGCACTTGTATTAAAAATGCATCTACTGTCAATTTATATCTAGGCAATTGTTAGAGTTTGGATGAAATGTGTTTCAATTCCTAATGGTGACTCACTTGAATATGAGGGAATTTGATGAGTGAGTTGTTCTTTAAACCATTTCACAACATGAGAGTTCATATTGGAGTTGAAAAAGAAAACTTTATTCAAAACTTGGAGAGAATTATAAATGCACATCATGCACATAAATATGTACTTTTGTCTTTAATTAAACTACATGTTTTCCCTTTTAAGAAAAAAATTAATGAGTTGATATCTACCTAAAAATAGGAAAAATTGAAAGTTCAAAAAAACATAATGCATGAAAACTAGACTTTACAAAAATAAGAACCGAGCTAGAACTTTACAACTTGAGAACTTGGAGCTCGTAAATTTCAAAGAAGTTCAATTTAAACACTAGTGTACTAGTGTTACAATCCATAAAAATTTGCAATTTTTGTAGTCATCAATAATCACAAATTTACAAATAGCTGCAATTAAAGTAATTCTTTTCCCAATAAATTAACACACAATTTAATCAATTTTGATAAGGAATGAAGCTCAAATAATATAAATCAATTCATAATTTGAGATAAAATATCACAATTTGTTAAATGCAAGATAACAATTAAATATAAATATTCTTCCACACATGTCTAGAAGCATGTACATAGGTAAATAACAAAAACTCCTCATTAAGAAATTGTATAAACTAGAAATAAATACAAATGCAAACTAGGAGATATAATAAACACATTTAATGAGAACATGTACACAAATTGAACACTAGTTTATTTATAATACATCATGGGTCTATCTAGATTTGACATCAATTTGGATCAAGTGATAATTTCATAGGTAGATCAACAAAATAAATCTCATTATAACTTGAATCAAGTGAGATGGGGAAGATACACATAAAATATAAATGCCCAAACTAAAAAAGTGTTGAACAATAAATATAAAAGTACTTTGAATTAAATAGTAAGTTTCTAAGTTTGGATTCTAAGAACATCTAGAAATTAACTTACACCAACGTGTATCTTCAAGATCTCACTAATTTTAAATAAACTGTAACTAAAACAATGGAATTCAAACAAGTTAAGTTAGATATAAGTTCTCATTCAAACATCGATCCAGCCTGCTCTTCAATAACATGTAATCTTTTCTGATGATCCTCACTATCTAGTCTCCATTTTTTTCATCCACGTGCATGTGGAATTGGATGAAGATGTAAGGCAATAGCAATTACTAGGTGACTATATTGATAGATCTTGTTCTCAAGTTGATAGTCAATAAAATGAATCCTATGTTGAATAATTTTTACTTGTTTGAAATAAGTCCCTTGCACTACAATTTAACCTGCATGATAAACAACATGAACCAACTTGGTAAGACATGTGCACGTAACATTTTCACTCAACCCAGGTATTATAATATAATGTAAAACTATTTAATGTACATGTGTACATGTATATATAAATTTAAATCTGACCCACCTGTGTGAAACACCATTTCGTCACTTGTTTTAGGTTGTGTTAGCTTCTTCCTCTCTACTGTGCAATGCATTAAATAATAACTAACACCTTCTATGTTTCTAGGCTCTACTATGATTGCAAAAACATATCCTAGAGTACACACCAAATTTACATGGTTCAAAATTTGTAAAAAAATTAGAACTATCTAGACTTTGTAATCATTAAATTTAACTCATCAAAGTACTAAACTAAATAAATAATTGTACATGTGTTGTAAATTTACATTAAATTTATCAAACTGTACACATAAATACATACATACCTTTTCTAATCAATCTTGAAATATGGTCATATTCAATTGAAATCAAAGGAATGTCTTCAAAGCCTTCATCCTCATATTCGTCATATGTGTCACAAATGACTAATGGCACCACATTCCATTCACTATCATATCCACGTTTTTGGTTGTTGCATGCCTCAAAGTTTTCGAAAATGCACTCATCATAGAAACAAGAGTAATCCCTCATGTACAATTTCCATCTAGGGCGATCATCTGTACTCATGACACAATGCAAAGATCTTGTTTTTTTCTACCCTCTTGCATCCATGCTTTGATCTTCTATCCACACCTAGATTCATAAAAATAATAAAAAATTTACATATATATAAATTGAATAGAAATTCATTTAAAATAATTAAATTTACTAGATTTAAAATTTAAACTTAAATACAAGTTCAAACATACACATGTATATATATGTGTGTGTGTGTTTGGATGGATGAGTGACAAAGCTTTAAAGTTTAAAATTAAATTAAATTTAAAGTTTGAAATTTTCATTTATGTAAAATTTATATATACATAGCTGATATCTCCCAAAACATTGTATGTGGGATGTATCGATTCGTTCCTGAAGATGTGTTGACCTCATTCAATGAAAAGTGTTTCTTACACCATTCAACATCATGTGCATTGTCTATACGATCTCCTAAATAACTCATTTGATGCTTTTTTAGAGCAAATTTGATGCAAGCTCCTGCACCATCATGTTCACCCTTTTCATGCCCACTCTCAAAGAAACTCCAAACATGTATTTTTTAATTTCGATGATATCTACATAGTGCATAAAATGGTCGTGATGATTTGAATAGTGCTACACATCCATCTGACCATACAAAATACTTTTTAATTTTTACACGCCTGCTTGCCAAATTCTCAAAAAAAAAATTGTAAAACAATGTTGTACAAAAAGTGTGTCATGCTCTTTATCATCACTAATATAAAAGTGATATTCTTTCTTAATTACTCATTCATCATTTGTATTTTCAACACCATCCAAACCCAATTGTGCATGTCAATACTTGGTTGTGAGACACCACACATGTAATTTGGGTCATTTCTAGACCCATTATACCACTTAAATAGCCCTAAAACACCTATAATATGTCTAAATAAACTAAAAAAAGAGTCAAATATCATAAAGGAAAAGCTAAATTTATGGGAAGAAGATAATTAAGTGTTATTATGAAAGGATATGATGGAAAGGCATTACGAAAAGACATTAAGAGGCTATATAAAGAAGGGAAAAGTGAGAGATAAGAGCATGGATCATATGAATTATATATGTGTGAGATTAAGAAAGATGATGAGTGAGAGTAAAGCATGAGGAATGAATAATAAGACATGCATAATCCATTAAAGTATATATATATAATTTCTTATAATTTGGTTTATACTTATTAAATATCTAAGTTCTCCCTTTTTATTTCATCACACCAAGGGTTACTACATATATAACATAGTACAAAACCTTAGACTTTGTTCTAGGTTTTTTCTGTCAATACTCCCAAAAGCTTTCCTAGAAGAGGATTGACCATAATAATACAATAGTTAGATGGATTATTGCTATTTCCACTTTTATAGAGAGTAATAATGACACTAGTCATCCACTCTGCCAAAAAGTCATCTTGGGTGATTCCATTGAAAATTCTTTTGATGTGTGGAGCAAGGGTCTCCACTCCCCATTTTAAAAATTCATCTTGCAGCCTATCAATATCTTGTTTTTTACCTTCTATCAAATTCTTTATGCCTTGTTTAATACCCTCCACCAAGAAGAGCTTAGTTGTTGTGCTAATTATGGGAGGGAAGTCTTCATATTGGGTCCACTCATTGAGAAGCTTCACATATTCTAAGCATAGTGTATCCATGATATTATTTTTTATTTGTTTTCTCTTTTGCTATATCTCCCTCCAAAGTTGTTGGGGTTGTGTTTTATAAGATAAATTAATTTATTCCTTCTTATGTTCACATATCTTTCTTTTTTGGATTATATCAACTTCTCATAGATTTTCTTGCATTCTTTGTTCATCCCACTCTCTTTCAAGGATCCTTTTGTAGCCTTGCATTCTTTGTCATAGTAAGGGCTTGTCGAGAAAGTATTTACATCTCCCTTCTTAGGCTAAGATCTTTTGCAAGCATGTAAGGCCTTGTGAATTAAAGAAAATAGAATGAAGGTGCACAAATTTCCTATTAGAAATCTTGTACAGACGATGTAAATGCACTTTGATCTCTAAGGATTGAATCTACACCTTACACATTTGGAAACTTGTGTCGTAGGATTGAATCTACCATCAATCTTGATTGCATAATTAGAAAGTTGGATTTAGATTTAAAATCATAGACCTAAGACAAATTAGATAGCTTTTGAATGCTTGGATCTAGATCACACCCATGATATATAGTCCATTTAGTGTGATTATGTCTACTTCATAAATTGATCTTTGATACTGTCATAGAAAACATTCATCTAGAGGTGATATCTATGCTAGGAAAATAATGTCATGCTAAAGAGCACTATCGGGGTCCTACTATGTGAGTGTTGAAATATAGAATTTCCTTAACCTTGAGTCAAGCCACTGGGTCAAGATTTAACAATAATGAAAAATAGATAAATGGTGGTGCCAATAAATGCTAATTGTTATTCATCAGCTATCATGAAGTTAGTTGTGATGAAGGGGGTAAATCATAAAACACACAACAAAAGAAATTGCACACAGAAAATAGAACTTTTTTTATTGATTTGGACAACTTATTATATTACAGAAGCTCAAATACAATTAGAGGAATCAACCCTCCACAGGCTGCAACACATTACAGCTTCCTATTCCTAGACTCTAGAATCATCTGCCTTTTGTAACCCCAAATCAGCTAGGGTTTCTATTTTCTTGCCTATTATTGACTCTTCATTTCTCCCCTTAACTCTACTATTGCCCAAGGTTCTAAAAAATAGTTATTAATAGCCTTTTTCGTGGCCAACAACCTAATTTTGAAATTTGCATCTCCCTCCGAAAATAGGTCAACTTCCGGGAGCCATAACTTTTGATCTAGGTCTCTGATTGACGAACCGTTTTATGCATCAGAAAGCTCGTAGAGTGCTCTACGTGCTAAGAACCAGCTTTTCTGGTTCTAACCATTTTCAGGCCCGTACGGGGCCATTTAGTGCCTCAAACCCCAATTTGAATAATTTTCAAGCATTTTTCAGGAAACGGAAACTTTAATATCTTTCATCTCGCAAATGATCTTTGCGTGATTCCTTCACCAAAGGTCTTATATATATGTTATATAACTTTATGTAAATTCAATCCGTGCCCAAATGCAAACTTTCTAAAAATAACAGGTTACTATTTTTAGCAGTTTGGAAAAACTGAAAGTTCTACATCATTATTCAAGCGATTATGGAACCAGAACCACAAATTTTGAAAAGGAATGGAAAGAACATCAACAATTTTGAAACACATCTTTTTTTGGGTGATGCAAGATTGCCCTTACACCACCAGATGCTCCTGCATCAATTTGTATGCTACCAACTAATTCTAACGCAAGTTGTGACATATAGGTGTCTTTATGAGGATGAAAATGATTGACAATTTATTGATTATTTATGTTTGATGCCAACTCATGACTTATTGTTCTAGGAGGATATACTCTTGCATGATCCTTTGATTATATGTTCAATCTCTTATTATATGTAATTGTTTTAGGATGGTGCCTTTAATTACAAAAGCATAGATGGACAATTTGAATGTTTTAGTGTGAACATGCTGGTGAATAATAGTCATATCGTGAGCCTTAGAAAGTGGAAATTTGAATTCTAAATTTTGGGGACAAGATTGCACCTACAATCCCATCCATGGGATAGAACTATAGGTATAGTCCAATTGAAGAAGTGCAAGGTCTTGATAACTAAATGAAATGTGTTTTAAGATGGATGATTTAGTATAACATAATAAGAGTTTATGGAGTTAGTAAGTGCACCCAAAAAATTAAAATGTGGTAGAATCATACATAAAAACATTCACATAAATAATGTAAAATATAGAAATAAAAAAAAAAAATATACACTTTTCTCCTCTACAATTATTTTAGAATATTAGAATTATAAATTGGGAGAACTCTTGAAAAAGTCCTCTAATATTAAATAAGAAATAAGATTATTAAATAGAGATGTAAAAATTTTACCACTTAACATAATATGACCAAATAATTAATTATATACTTTTTGAAAGAAAACAAATCTTATCATAATATAAATGAAAATAATAATTTCATTATTATAAGATAGTTATTACTGCTCTTATATGTTTATTTTGGAAAATCTCTTTTCTTAAAATCTCCACACTGAAGTTATTTTTCTGTCATTCAATCATACATTTACATTTTACACGAAACAAAATAATATGACTAATAAAACTGAGAAAAAATTAAAAGTATAAAATTGAAAGTATAATAAAGTTCCTTAATATTGCAGGACATAGAGAAGCAGATCACTTAATATACATTAACACAGATATAGATTTTAATTTCAAAACTCATTAGCTGAGATAACTATTAAGAACAATAAAAATAAACGTTGAACATCATTAATCCATAAGCTACCACTAATTCTTTACAAGATAATAATATTTAAAACACGAAGTAATGTAGGGAAAGCAGTAGAAGGCTAACTGTCTATTTGAATTGGCAAGATTCAAAAAGGCAAATTACTTGGATAAGTGTCAACAGTAGAAGTATAATTCCGATCAAACCAGAGAGAAACCACCATGGCCTTGAACATTTAATCCAGAGAAAATTTATCAACAGCGCCATAAATTTACCCCCAAGTCCACGATGTTTAAGAGCAGCCAGACCATTCCCCCACTTTTTATGGTAATCATTCATGGATTCAGCAGCTTTATCAATAAATTTATACCTGGGCATTTCTGTGGGTGTCACCATAGAATTCCAAAGCTGAGCAATCTCTTCGTCATTTCCATGCTTGCCGGTGATGATGTCCTCGTGTCTCAAAATATCCACATCCCTACCAGTGTCAACCAGGTCATTCATTAGAATTGCGTACCTTGTAATGGGTTTCTCCTCTTCTTGGGAACAGGTTTCCAGGGCAATCAGGTTTCTGAGTATCACTTCCGATCTGTTATCTACTTTGAACTTAGGTAAATACAATGTGGATTTGCTTTCGTTGAAACTAATGTGCCCAATTCCACGCTCCAATTTCTTGAATTTCACCCCTCCTCTAGATAACTCTAGTGCAGATGGAACATGTTTATCTGTCACTGTTATAGGGGATATGAAGCTCATAATAGAGTACAAAATGTCAAATATGAGTCACTAATGCAGACCAAAATGACAAATATGATCCCCAATATGAACAACATGAGAAAAACTGGCGAGAAAAGTAGAGTAAGTAGCCATTTTCGGTTTCTACGAATCTTTCCCAATGTAATTGTGTGAAAGTTGAATTCTTTAATCTTGCGTAGAATATTCTTTAATCTTGCGAGAAAAGTAGCGCAACAGCAGCTAACTGACTGGAGATTGGAGGAGTCGGTGACTGGCTTGTCAACAATGTAGTCATGAAGCAATTGCAAGATATGAGATTCTTTGTTGTATTCCCGGCATACCCCTTCTGCTACTCCGATAGGAGATAAATTTTTTAGTGCCGACTCAAACCAGACATCATTATTTGATCCCTTAATATCTAGCCTGATCTTCTCCAAAGCCCAGAATGGTAGTTGATTTTCCATCTTGAGCATATCTTTCACAATTTCTGTCAACAGTGGATGATGTCGTTTCCTGCTAAGAGTACTATCCATGAAAGTCGGCACTTTTTTCTCTTCGACGGAAGCCGACAGTCTTTTCTCTGCATCTGCATCTGCATCTTCATCTTTTTCGAACCTGTCGAGGACTTCTAGAACAAAACAGGCATCCCTCACTATCATCCATGCACACACTTCACTGCTCAGTTTAAATTCTTTAGCATAGCTTTCCTTTATTTTTTCCTGGGCCTCTTTCTCCTTGAACTTTTCCATCACCGATTTTAAGCCACCTTTCCAGATGATTTGAAGGTGCATTTTTCTCGCCACTTCTGACTTGAGAAGCTTCACGTCATCATCCAGTGCATCTTTTTCTGGGAAATGGTAAGGACCAAAGGAGATGACTTGAGGAATATAGAACTCCTTAGTCTTTTTCTTCAAGAGAGGCCTTGGAACGGTATGAATGAGGCCATCATGGGATTTATCTGGTCTCATTTCGCCCTCTAAACTTGATTCAACTGCAACAACCCACGAATCTTCATCAAATATTTCGGTCTCTTTGTTGTTCCTATTTTCCATCTCCAGCATGCCCCAAGGACATCTGGTATACCTTTACAGAAATGCATAGCCATGCTAACTGAAGATGTCCTCTCCAGACTCTTTAACAATAAAATGAACGCTTGCTTTGTGCTTTCCTGGTGGAGGTGGAATCTTCACGCTGCTACGCGCTCATTAATCTTGGCTCAACTTGGTTTAGTTGGAATCTCACATCAATCTTGATTTCACTTTTGCACACGGTTTGAACGTGTCCAGGCTTATGTTACGGTCCCATACAAAGGACCATAATCACTATTGTTCTCCTATTTAATTTTTAATTTGGTTAAAAGGGAGAGGATTTAGTAGATGAGTCAAGAATGAAATGAACGCTTGCTTTGTGCTTTCCTTGTCCGTGCAAGATGCTCGTGGTGGTGGAATCTTCACGCTGGACCACACACTGCCAAGGTAAGTATGGGTGCTCATTAAAGAAAATAGACTAAACTTGTCCAAATTTCTTCTTTAAATGTTGCACGGGCGGTGTACATGCAGTCCGAGCTGTATGGATTGAATCTCCACCTTACACTAGCTCAGCTCAAATTTGGCATATTTACTTGGAATCTCACATCAATCTTGATTTCACTTTTGCACACGGTTTGAACGTGTTCAGGCTTATGTTACGGTCCCATACAAAGGACCACAATCACTATTGTTTTCCTATTTAATTTTTAATTTGGTTAAAAGGGGAAGGATTTAGTAGATGAGTCGAGAATGAAATGAACGCTTGCTTTGTGCTTTCCTTGTCCGTGCAAGATGCTCGTGGTGGTGGAATCTTCACGCTGGACCACACACTGCCAAGGTAGGTATGGGTGCTCATTAAAGAAAATAGACTAAACTTGTCCAAATTTCTTCTTTAAATGTTGCACGGGCGGTGTACATGCAGTCCGAGCTGTATGGATTGAATTTCCACCTTACACTAGCAATAAATGCTTGAATCGATATCACCCATACGAAACTGAAATGAAATGAATGTAGCCCACGCTGAAAATCAAATCAAATGGATATTGTGAAAAAGTCAATATTGAAATAAATGGGAGAAGACATTCGTGTGAGAAATCTTATTAAATCTTATCTATAATAGTAATATTTCTCGTTGATTGTCTTTTTCTTTTGTTGATATGATGTACAATACGAATTCAGCTCATCCTAGCAAACAATCTCTATGGTTTGTATTGTTCATTTTCTCAAATGTGTAGGCTACAAGGCTTTCATGCTGGCTCTTCTTAAATATCATCCACTTCAACAGTTAAAGGTGAATTTTAACCAATAAAAATAGGACAAATATTTACCACAATGAGGTGTAAAATTGTTATTGACTGTTTGACCATTAAAGTGGATGATATTAAAGTAGTGTTTCATGTTGGCCAAGAGCAGCTTTATTAGCTATGGCTGGAGATCAATTCCCTGAAGGCGAACGCTACTTTTGCCTTGAGAATATCGGCAATACTTGTTACTACAACATTATTCTTCAGACATGTTTTCAAGAAGTTTGTTTATCTACTATTTCCAATTCTTGAAGCTCAATTTTTAGTTTGGATGGGATTTAAAGTTAGAATTTGTTAATTTGGAGTTTCAAATAATCTTTTAAAGATTATGTAATATGATGAAAATAACACATTGCTCTGCTAGAGTTATAGAAACCACATATGTACTGTTATGGTTTATCGCTCCAGGGAACTGGACATTAGAGCCCTTCACCAATTGTTTCAATAACTACAATTAAAGAACCACTTTTTTCATGCAAATTGTATCCTTTTATTCTCCCTTGTTATAATTAACAATTTAGCCTGAGTTAACTACAATAACAGAATCCACATGTTCATGCAATTTGTATACTGATTCTCCCAGGTTATAAAAAGTAATTTTGCCCCAGATAACTCCAACTATGCAATCTCCTAATTCATGACATTGAATGCAGTTTTAAAACTTGTTTCTCATGTCTAATGTCTTATGTTTGGTGAGATAATTTATGGTATGCAACTGACACTAGCATTTTCCATGGAAGAAACTACTTCTAAATTATGAACCACCAGAAACTAGCCAACAAAAGACCCTTCTCTAGCCGAAGCCCAACATGACCACACCAAGCTACATACCAAAGTTGCACATGGCCATAGAGGTGGAAAGGCACTTACTGACCATCTATAACAATAATTAAAAATATCTCTAAAAAGTTTTGAACATCACATTGTTTTTATCATAGTCATCTCATTTTACAATATCCTTGTAAACATTCGATTGCGGCCTCGTACCTTGCCACCCAACTATTACCATTTTATATGAGTATTAATAATAATATAGATGCATCGATAAAATAAGTGGAGAAAAGGAAGGTCAAGGGATGATGAGTTATATACCTTACGAATAAATTTAAACCATCTTATTATCTTTCTAACACTAATTCTAGTGGACAAACTTCATTTAAATGCTTGGAACATTTAAGATAAGTGAGATATTTTAGTCTTTTGTGGAATGTATAGCATTCAATTTAGGTTTTGGAAACATTTTTAATTAATGCCTTCAAAAAGATGGTGCATAATATCACTGTGAAGAAATTGTAAGAAATTTGGGGCTTTGTTGACCATGACATTTTCTACCTTACTGTTTCTCAAACTACAAAAAACATGCATCTTTTCTTTCATATAGTACTTGTTCTTGGTTAAATGAATGTTTGAAAGCTTTGAAAGGCATTGTTTTCAAAGCTTTCAAAGGCATTGGTGCTTTGCTTTGTTCCTTACCACTTACACATGATGACAAAAATAATAGTTCTTAGATACAACAATGATCCACGGGTAAAAGCACAATAGTGTGTCACACTTTCGGCTAACTAAATAATTCCACGCAGATCATTTACGTGCGATTTAATTACACCCATTTTTATTACACTCGAAACCACATTGCACCTATGTGGTTGTACGTTTCCTGGCAAAACCTTATCAGGCGGTAAGTTTACGCTCGATTAGATTTCGGGCATAACCAAAGAAAATTAAAATTAAAAAAAAGGAAAAATTGTCATTTTTGCCTGAATTGATATAGTTTTGGAGTGTTCCACCTGGAGCCCACGACAAACAGCAGCCCACAACTAGACTGCACTGCCACCTCTAGGTACTGTATTGTTCCTCAACACCCACGTGCACCATTGGGATAAATAAACAATACCCACCTTCTATTGATTTGAATAAAACCTAATCATGAATGCTGCCCAAATGTATAATAAATCTCATAGTTTATATCATATAAATCTCATAGTTTATATCAACGCTACAACATCCACACAACTACCATAGGTTTCACTGGCATCTTGATGATAAAGTTTATGGTGTCCTAAAGATAGCCAATGCGGGAAATAAGGTCAACCATGGACACATATTGATCAATTGTAGGTGTAATGCAATAAGGGTTACTCATATGATTGAAGCATACATGTAGCGCTCATCCACTAAACCTGTAATGCCCCTCGCATTTTGGCTTGTGATAGTTGTTAGTCTTTCATTGCATTGATACAATTCTGAGACATTTGATTAGTAGGTGATGATTTATGTTTATTTTTATCTTGATGGACTATGTTCGATTGATATAGTTAGACATATGTTATGAGTTTATGATGACATTATTCCTACTTCAGTTATGATGTGTTGGACATGATTAGTAATGGATTAATATTTGCATGTGTTATTAGATCCGTTGATATCTATTTTCAAATGCAGTGGTTATAATCTTATTCAAGAGTAGGGATGGTGTAGTATTACTTGCTTCAAGTACCCTACTACACTGTGATTCTCTGACTCTCTGTGTGTAGACATATATGTATTTGATCATATACAACCAATTGTTCAGATGCAGGCTGCAGGTACCAAGCCTCGACTCCACCTGATATAGCAGGTTTGAGCGGGCTCTTGCACCAATGGGTATCAATGATCGGAGATAACGCGAGGTCTATTCCACCAGGTTGGTCCTTGTCTTTTGTTGTGGTCTCGAGTCATGTTGTGACGCTTGGTCCTTGCCTTCTATGTTCGGTAATTTTGTGTTGTGGAGTATCGTCGAGTTGTGTTAATAATGCTCATGCGTAGTTGGATAATACTTTATTGATTTCTTATTAAAATAATAATGCTTCCTTTATGTTTTATTGGTTAATATTTGGTTTAGCCATGAACTTAGAATAACACCTTAGTTAAATTTTATAATAGTCTAGAATTAATTATTTGCTATCCAAGAGTATTTGTGTCATAAGTTGTGGTTACGGGTAATTAGTATATACTTGGTTAAAGAATAATTTTTGGTAAGTGAATGAATGCCATGAGTTGTCAATTTTGAAATTGTAAGATTTGGGATCTCTTTTTATAGCAAGATTTTGAATTCTCAGAGGAGTGACATGCTCGATAATAGATGCATGTATGCATTAATTTATGAGCTGAGCCAGTTTTAATTTGGGGGATCTTGGTTCTGGAAGGGGGGAGTTGGAAGGTTAATTCAGAAATTGGGGAAAAATCAAAGAATTGGTTGCAGGAATATAGAAGAAATTGGAGGCTTCAGATCAAAATTTTGTTTCAGGTATGTTCTGTATAATTCTTGTTTGAGTTTTATGTTGCTTGGTTAAATCATTTCTCTCCCTCTTGCTTTTAAATCAGTTAGTTGGGGCTGTTATGTCTGCCTATCACTCCTTCTACCTCTGTTTCTGTAGTTTGTATTTTCTATTTAGGTTTGAAAAAGGGCATCCATGGCCATCACTCAAAGAGAGGTATACTCATTAAGTATACACGCCTCTTTTTAAATAAAAAACCTTATTGCTATGTATATATATACTGGTTAAAAGCTAGATCTAAATATTTTAATGTTACAACATGAAGTATATACAGTGTATATATATATGTGTGTGTGTATATATAGGGTTGAGGCCGATGGCCATTGGTGGCTTGCAAAGGAAGATTGCAAGGGCGGACTGTATGAGTCAGCATTGACAAAGGGTTTTGTACTATTTTTTTTTCTTGTGTTGTTTTCATTTGTTGAAGGCTACGATTTGGGGGATGGGGCGGATACCCCACCCCCCAGTCCACATACAGTGGAGTGGTGGGTGGGGCATCTGCCCCACACCCCCCCACTCTACAAAACCTAAAAGAAATATGGGGATGGTGGCAATACTACCGTCGCCCCCACAACCCTCATTTTTAATGAAGTCTAATAACTGTCAAAAACAAGAAAAAAATTATGGCACTGTCTTTAAAACAACATTTAAAAAAAAAACTTTTATTTGATCTATGATATTTTCTATTTAACAATGATTTGTTTTTCAAAATACAATTTCGGCATATATATACCCAAGAAGATATACACAGTTTTCTCAATATCTTAAATTTTTTCTAGTTTATTAAAATGAAATAACTATTGTCTATATATATATATAGACACATATATACACAATTTCTCTATCCCACATAGTTTCCCAACAAGCTATAAAATGTAAAACTAATATAAAGGATATATATATATATATATATATATATATATATATATATATATATATATATATATATATATACACTAATGAAATTTTCATAGTGATAAAAATAAACATTTTCTATTTTAAAGGAAGCGTAAGTTAAATATATATATTTTTAAAATGACAACAAACACATTAGATATCTTTTTTTTTTGTGAGATACAAACAACCCTTTTTTAAAAATTAATAACACAAATAGCAACATTTCTTTTTGTTTACTTGAAGGAAACATATGAAACTACTAATATATTTGAGCATACATTTTTTTCTTTCAATGCACATTTTTCCAATCACATAACAATTAAATCAGCAACTATATATTTTTTATTTTCAACTTTAAAATAACCCAAATACAACTCAAATTATAAACATATTACTTTACATATCAAGAGAGAAAAAAGATCTTCCCTCTATTAACTTGAAACAAATTACACAAGGCCAAACTTGGCCATAACTCTCAAGGAGTCCAAATTACAAACTCAAAGATAAGTAGTCTTTTTCTCTCAAGCTCCATAGTTATAGTAAACCTGCAAATAACAAATATGGGAAGGGGGAAAAAGTCACGAAGTACCGCTCTCCTCCCTACCATAGACTCACTCATGAGTCACCCCCGAGCTTAGAGGTCATCCACACACAAGGAAATACTTCACTCCACTTCGCAACAAAACATTAAAAACAAAAAGCATAAAGAACTCACATGGCTTGCACAAAACAAAACTCATAGAAATGAGTTTAAAGGGGTAGGGGAATGGACATCACTCAACTCAAGAGTGCCACTCCAAATGTCTCAAAAACTAGTCTTTTTACAAGGCCTCAAACCATCACATAGATAACAAATATCACATATTTCTCCATGGCTCTCAAGCCATTCCAAATATACTCAATCTGAAACTTGCCCTCAAGGCTAAAATACTAAACTAGGAGGTGACCTCGAGGAGGTTCACTCCTCCCCCACCCCACACATGTTGAGCATTTCATCCAAGTGGATAGGCTCTCACAACACCCATAAAAATCTCCACAACAACAAAATGTAAAAATACACATACACAAACATCACACAAGAAATGTAAATTACATAAGGAAAGGTATTTAGCCTTGAATCCTACCTTAAATAGCCCAAAAGGAAGATAGTTGAAGAAGAGCCCTTCCAACTCCACCTCCAAGTCCCTCTCCAAATGAGCCTCTAAAATTTTCTCTAACTCTCTCGCCAAATTCAAATAAAAATGCAAATTGAAAAAAAATCAACAACCCTCTCCCTCTCTTTAAGAGGGATTAAAATAGGCTCTCCTCATGAGCCTTCAGGAATGGGGAGGTGACACATGTCACCTCCTCCTTCCTCCACACAATCACTTTCAAGCTTCATAGAATGTGGTGGTGACACATGTCATCTACCCATTCCACCAAGTCTTGCCCCCTCCACTTGTGCTCTCTCACACATGTGGGAGAGAAAAGTGGAACTAAAGAAGGAAGTGGGTACTACAAGTTCTCTAATCATATCCTCCTATGAAAGCCCACAAAACCCCAAGGTACCCTCACCAATGTGGGAGAGCCTTGGAGTTGAGTCCTCCATAATTTAGGGGTCTTCAAGACTCCCCCAAGCCTTGGGAAGAGGTGTGGATGAGGTTGAGTGTTTGACCCAAACTTTCACTCCTTCCTAAACTTCTATTTTCGTCACTTTACTTCAGGGTGAAGTTTAAGTGACCAAATGGGAGTTTACCTAAGGTTAGACAAGCTCAAAAGGTCCCTAGACCCTAGGGGTACAACTCAGGGTCACTTTTAACCCATTTTGAGCACTATAGGGTGAGTAAAATCACATAAAAAGGGGTCACAAAAAATAAAACTACGAAAATAAAATCAATTAACAATTACACCTTTACAACACCAAAATACAATCAAATATACAAGGCTAGACCTATCCCAAACAACACCACACAATAAACATTACAAAATTTCGTCATGCATAATAGAGTTGATCTTAGTTCCTCTTGGAACTAGATCAGCTTAACATGGGAATTCACAAGATGTGTGGAATAATCTCTGATTATCCGTGGCTTAGTTAGAACACCTGCGCACTTAAACAAAAGATTAATCCAACACGTATATCATAGCCAAAAAGTGAACATATACTCACACCATCACATAATCATATAAAACAATCATAAACATCACATCATAATTAGATTCATAATCTTGCATTTCTATAATCCATCACAAGATAAAATCACATAATAAATCCATATTGATAATCACATAACTAGGATCTCCAATAGTATCATAATGCAAATCACATGTCACATCATCATCCATGAATCAAATCGAGATCTAGTCTCATCACAATCATGCTAACATAATAAATCAAAGGTAAAAGTATATCTAGTCTAATAGTCTTGAATATCAGGATCAATAGTCCCCAAAAGTATAAAATGTGTCTCCAATAGTAATATGAAATGGTGAAAATAAGGGAGTGAAAATGTATTCCTCATATCCTCCCCCCTAAAACTAAACTTTCTCCTAGAAGTCGTCAAAGAGGTGAGGATAAAGTGCCCTCAATCTAGTTGCATCCTCCCAAGTTGTCGTGACCTCATCGTACCTATCCTAATGGACCCTAACTTGGTCTAGCTCTCGACATCGAAGGCCTAGCATCCGACAAGCCAATATACGAATTGGCTCCAAATCCAACTACCCATTCGCATCTACCTATAGAGCACTCTAATCTAATACATGAGATAAATCAGATATGTAATGTTGCAAATAGATACATGAAAAACATCATGGATACGTGATAGGCTAGGTGGCAGGGCTAGATAGTAGGCTACGAATTCTATCCTCTCTAAGATCTCAAAAAGTCCAACAAACCGTGGTGCGAGCTTAGAGTCCTTTCTATAATGGATTAGACTCTTGTGCAGTCACACTCTCAAGAATACTCTATCTCCAACCGAGAAGCTCTGATCTAATCTCTTAGCATCGGCATACTTCTTCTATCAATTTTGTGCCTCCTAAAGTCTCTGTTTGATCAAGGTCACATGCTGCTCCATATCCTACACCAACTCTAGCCCAATCGCAACCCTATCCTCAATACGATCCCAACTCAACGGTGTCCTGTAAGGTCTGTCGTACAAGGCTTGAAAAGGAGGCATACCCAACGAGCTATGATGCCTATTATTGTAGGCAAACTCAACTAGATACAAAAACTCCTCCTATCTAGTCTAGTGATCCATGACATACATATAGAGCATATCCTTCAGAACCTGATTCACCCTCTCTGTCTGCCCATTTGTATCGAGGCGATAAGTGGAACTGAAGTTGAGCTGTGTGCGCAACATCTACTGTAATGCCCTCCAAAAGGCTGATATGAACACTGAGTCCCTGTCAGAAATGATATGGCAAGGTACCTAATGTAATCTAACAATCTCATCCAAGAATACTCTCTCCACTGATGGTGCATTGTACATCATGCGTACAAGTGAGAAATGTGCCACCTTGGTCAACTTGTCAACCGTCACCATGATGGCATCATGGCAGCGAGATGACATAGGAAGACCAATAATGAAATCCATGGAAATGGTGTCCCATTTCCACTCAGGTATCTTGTGAGGGTATAAAAGACCTGTTGGATGCTGATGCTCAGCCATGACCCTTTGGCACTCAAGGCAACGAGCAATATACTTTGCAATATCTCATCTCATACATGTCTAATTATACAACTATCGCAAGTCGGCATGTATCTTCTTCACCCTCGGGTATGTTACATAAGGTGCTTTGTGAGCCTCTGAAAGGACTACAGCATGAGGGTCTCCTATATGGGTTACATAGATTCGTTGTCGATGTCTAAGTAACCCACTGCCTCAAGAGAATATCCTACAAATTTGGCCACAAGGGCCCTCTGTGACTAGATCTCTTGTTGCACCTCAGGAAACCACTCATCCTCAGGCAGATGCTGGATGATGCACTCTTTCAAGTCCACACTCAAGGTCAAGGTTAGGATCTCGTGGTGCCTCTGACTCAATGCGTTGGCAACCACATTCTCCTTCCCTTTGATGTAGTGGACATCAAAGTGGTACTCGTAAAGAAACTCCATCCAACGGTGCTGCGAGTGTTCAAATTTAGCTATGTGAATATGTACTGCAAACTATGGTGATCTGAACGAAGCTAAAAGTCATGTCCCAAAAGAAAGTGTCTCTAATGAACAAGAACATGAACCACTACTGCGAGCTCTAAATCATGAGTGGGGTAGTTCATCTCATGGGTCTTGAGCTTTCACGACTCATACGTGATCGCTCTACTACCCTGCATAAGAACGGCTCCCAAACCCTCAAGTGATGCATCTGTACAAACCACAAAATCCTCTGTAGGATTAAGAACTGCTAAGATGGGAGCACTAATAAAATGCTCCTTGAAGATCCTAAAATCTCTCTTGCACTGCTCAATCCAAGTGAAACCCTTTCCTTTTCGCTAAAGGGAAGTGATGGGGTGCGCTATCCTAGAAAAGCCCTCTACGAATATGTGGTAGTAACCTGCTAACCCCATGAAATTCTTAACCTCTGTCACATTGGTGGGTGCTGGCCAATCCCTGATGGCCTTGATCTTTGATGGATCTACTGAGATACCATCACCAGACAGGCTGTGTCCTAAATACTGCACCTCTGCCCTGAAAAAGGCACACTTCGCCAAGTTGCCATAAAGCTGCTACTCTCTCAAGCACTATAAAACCTGACGTAAGTGATCCTCATGCTCCTCCTCAGTCCACGAGTAGATCAAAATATCATCAAAGAAAATGATCATGAATTGATCTAAGTACAGAACACCTTGTTCATGAGACTCATGAACACTGTAGGGGCATTTGTCAAGCCAAAGGGTACCACAGTGAACTCATAGTGGCCATATCGAGTCCAAAAAGTGGTCTTATGGATATCAACCTCTATGATGCACAACTGGTGATAACCGGACTTCAAGTGTATCTTAGAGAACACTTTGGCTCCCTGCATCTGATAAAAAAGGTCATCAATCCTAGGCAGGGGATAACGGTTCTTCATCGTCACCTTATTAACCTACTTATAATCCATGTACAAATGAAAAGACCTATCCTTCTTCTTTACAAAGATGATCGGTGCGCCACATGGTGAAATGCTTGGTTAGATGTGCCCCTTCTCAAGAAACTCCTTTAACTACAACTTGAGCTTCGTTAGCTCATGTGTGGTCATCTTGTAGGGTGCACGAGACTCTGGCTTAGCACCTGGCACTAGATCAATGTGGAAGTCTACCTCTCTATATGGAGGCATACCTAATAACTCTGGTGGAAAGACATCGGTGAACTCCCTCAAGATAGGATGGTCATCTAATGATGCCTTTGGCTCATCCTCTAATCTGTCGTTAATAGTGATGGCAAACAACTGCCATCCCTTCCATATGCAGTGCTTAAGCTGCTGAGCAGATATCATACGAATTACCATGGGCTTCTAAATGCACACTACCTTGACTGACGTGCCATGATCATCTAAATAGCTAATCACCTTTCAACGACAATCTAGCTTGGCTCTATGAGCTGTAAGCCAATACATGCCTAAAACTACACCATAGGATCCTAAAGGCATAACCCTAAGGTTGCATAATGTAGTGAAGGGCCCTAAAGAGATCTCACAATCCTAAACCAAGGCATCTACTGACATCTTGGCCCCAGTGGCCAACTCAACCTCCCACCTATCACCCTACCTAGAGGCCACTAACCTGCAATACTCCACTAATGATGGAGATATAAATGAATCATTAGTGCCAGAGTCAAATAAAATAGCAATGGGGACGTCCCCAGTCATACTTGCTATCTCTATCATTGAGGCATGGAAGTCGGCCAGACGGTTATCAACCATTGCAAACATAGGTGGGATCTACCCACATCACCAACTATCTGCTCTGAATCTCCTGCACGAGGCTGTCCCCCTACCATAAAGCCCTGTGGGCACTCTCTGGCCAAATGTCCTACCCCACCACATACATAGCATGGGCCCCAAGCCTATACCTATCAAATCTGAGTCCTACTACTTTGTTATTGTCCAGTCCAACCCGTGGACCCCTAAGAACCCCTGTAAGACTGCTATGATCTCACGGGTTCCGCAGGTGGTCCCTGCTGTCTCTAATCCCTACGCGGGCCCTATTGCTACCAACCATGATTCTATCCTCCTTGTGCCATCTGCTAGGGCCTGGACCACTGCTGATACTACAGCTGCTGCTGTGGAGGCCTAGGAGGTAAAGGTGCAGAACTAAACCCTCCTCTTTGAGGTGGTGGTGGTCTATGGAAATTCTATTGTTGCTACTAGCTATGATCCTGAAACTAAGGGCGTGAGCTCTGAACTCATCCCTAAATCTCCTCTACAATATATGCCTTCTCAGTAGCCTCACTCAAGGTCTGGGGGTCAACCATGTGCACATGCTCTGATATCCCTTGATTCAAACCTCTGATAAACTTGTGAACGAGAAGTTTTTCATCATGGAGATACTCCGCATAATGTGACAGCTTTGTGAACCTGCCCTCATACTATGCTATAGTAGAACCTCACTATTGTAAATCATGGAACTCGTCGATATGATGCTACCTGTAATGGTCTGACAGATATCGCGCATCAAAGCACTCAATGAATGTGTGATGCAAGAGCATCTAGTGGTGTAAGGGCAATCTTGCATTACCAAAAAAAAAGATGTGTTTCAAAATTGTTGATGTTCTTTACATTTCTTTTCAAAATTTGTGGTTTTGGTTCCATAATCGCCTGAACAATGATGTAGAACTTTCAGTTTTTTCAAACTGCGAAAAATAGTAACCTGCTATTTTTAGAAAGCTTGCATTTGGGCACGGATTGAAGTGAACATTTACAGGAAGTTACATAACATAAATATAAGACCTTTGGCGAAGGAATCACGTAAAGATCATTTGCAAGATGAAATATATTAAAGTTTTCGTTTCCTGGAAAATGCCTAAAAATTATTCAAACTCAGGTTTGAGGCACTAAACGGCCTCGTACAGGCCTGAAAATGGCTAGAACCAGCAAAGATAGTTTTTAGCACATAGAGCACTCTGTGAGCTTTCAGACGCATAAAACAGTTCGTCAATCAGACACTCGGATCAAAAGTTATGGCTCTCGAAAGTTGACCCATTTTTGGAGGGAGATGCAAATTTTAAAATTAGGTTGTTGGCCGCCAAAAAGACTATTAATAACTATTTTTGGGAATCCTGGGCAGTAATAGAGTTAAGGGGGGGAAGTGTAGAGTCAAGAATAGGTGGGAAAATAGAAACCCTAGCTAATTTGTGATTACAAAAAGTAGATGATTCTAGAGTCTGGAAGAGGAAGCTGTAATGTGTTGCAGCCTGTGGAGGGTTGATTCCTCTGATTGTATTTGAGATTCTGTAATGTAATAAGTTGTCCAAATCAATAAAGAAAGTTCTATGTTATGTGTGCAATTTCTGTTGTTGTGTGTTTTATGATTTACCCCCTTCATCAATGTGTCCCATGAAAGTGTATCTAAATATAAGCGGTGCTTGCACTCCTCAGTGAACCATCAAGTCACTGCTACGTCTCTCAATAGGTGAACTGCCACACATGCCTACATGTTGGTCTTGTAAGGATGCAACACAAAGCACCTATCTAAACTAATAAGCCAAGCCTCTGCCTCGGCTCCCTCTGTGGTCCCTGCGAAGGTAGGTGGATTCAGCCTCAGTAAATCTGTGATGGGGTACCCACAGTCTGTGTATCCTTGAATAGGCTCATCGACATCATAACCATAAGGCCCATGATAAACCTGCTCTACCCTGACAACCTCCTCATGCCTCGTATGATGCGGTGGGCTCCTACTATGCGCTATATAAGCTGAACCAACCTCCTCCACTATCATGTCAGGTATCTCAACATAAGGCTCTACACGTGGTGCCACTTGAGCTTGATGTGGGGCTCTACACGTGGCTCCTCTCATGGATCAACGCAGGGCTCAACACGTGGCTCAATACACAGCTCAATTGCAGCTGGTGGTAACCTATCTAGCACTTCCTGTAATGCCTGTAAGATCTGTGGTCCGATATCAAGTGCCAGTGGTGCCTGTGGTGCCTGCGGTGCCGGTGGTCCTTGACCCTCAATTGATGAGTCTTTATGTACATCTATAAACGTAGTGTGGCATGAATGTGCTCACCTCGTTCTAGGTGGCATCCTACACAAACAAGGTAGTTATGAATTAATCGAAATTGCAGAATAAGTAACGTACCCAAACAAGCCCAGTATTTAAACTTGGGCTCTGCTACCAAATGTCATGCCCACATTTTCCATGTGGTCACGACACACAACACATGGGTCATGTCCACATTTGTCATGTGGTCATGACATGAAATATAAAAAAATTTCCACGCATCCCTAGAAACCCCCTCACATGTGTTAGCGTGCGAGGTGGCAATATGCATAAAGTGTAAACATATCAGTCAAATTTGGGGTAATGCGATCACATGCACATTCCCCTACGTGATGAAAGATGACTAAGGGGGTCAATGCAACGTGAGAAGCATCACCATTAGGGTTAGGAGCGATTGATTGAACCCTAGGTTTTCCTAAGTGAGTGAAAGGATTCTAACACAAGTCAAAATTCAAAGCCTAATTCTAAAGCACAAAAAAATTAAATAATCCACTTAATCAATCAACTCAAATACGAAAACATTAAAATTTTATTCTACACAAGGTTTAAATTGCTAAGGAATGTTAACCTTGAATTATTAAAGACAACGCTATCAATGCTAGCTTGAATTGATGATGGTCTGGGGGATGATCTTGCAGGTCTACGTGATCACATTGCGAAGCTGGAGCATAATTTCTACATTGTTCTTAGGACCTCTATACTCCTCAACCTCTCTATGCTGAAGAATCTGGGGGTTACTATTAATACTGACAGTGATGATCTGGCTAAAAAATTAGATGATATTTTTAAATCTATGGTTTAGAAAGGAGAGCTGTTGTCTCCTTAGTTTTTGTTGTTATACTGTTGATACTCTGTTTCTCAGTTTTTTGACTTTCATCTTAGCGGCTAGTTTTGCTGGTTTTGCTGGTATTTTGTTATGGTTGTATATGCTATTTTTGGATTAAGGCACTGTTGATGCTTGCTGCCTTCGGGCCTCTCTATTTTTTGTAAGGGTTTGGCCCCTTGTTTAGCCACCTTATTTTATAAAAAACAATAACAAATATCCTAAGTCAAAAAGTGAGGGAAAAGAAATAAAAGCTAATTTAAAAACTCAAGCCCTAAAAGTCATTCTAATAAAATAATTGTTTCCTTATGAAAAGAAAACAAAGCCCTAACCCTACTTTCTTCTCATTTCTTCTATTTTGTTTCTCATCTCTTCTCCTGTTCTTCTTTGTTATTTTTGAGTTGCAGGTTTGAAAGAGGGCATCCAAGGCCATCACTCCAAGAGAGGTATGGGGAGTATAGAAAATCAAAAACAAGAAAAAAATGATAGCATTGTCTTTAACAACGTTTAAAAAAAAATTTATTCGATCTATGATATTTTCTATTTAGCGATGATTTGCTGTTCAAAATACAGTTTCGACATATATATATACACAATAGTTATTTCATTTTAATAATCTAGAAAAAAATTAAGATATTGACAAAACTGTGTATATCTTCTTATACACAGTTTTTTCAATATCTTAATTTTTTTTTAGTTTATTAAAATGAAATAACTATTGTATATATATATATATATATAATTTCTCTATCCCACAGTTTCCCAACAAGATATAAAATGTAAAATTGATATAAAGGACATATATATATATATATATATATATATATATATATATATATATATATATATATATATATATATATATATATATATATATGCACGAATGAATTTTTTATAGTGACAAAAATAAACATTTTCTATTTTAAAGGAAGGGTAAGTTATATATATATAAAATGACAACAAACACATTAGATATCTTCTTTTTTTGTGAGATAAAAACAACAACCTTTTTTTTAAATCAATAACACAAACAACAACATTTCTTTTTATTTACTTGAAGGAAACATATGAAACTACTAATATATTTGAGCATACATTTTTTTTCTTTCAATGCACATTTTTCCAATCACATAACAATTAAATCGGCAACTATTTTTTTTTTATTTCCAACTTTAAAACAAGCCAAATACAACTCAAATTATTAACATATTAATTTACATATCAAGAGAGAAAAAAGATCTTCTCTCTATTAACTTGAAACAAATTACACAAGGCCAACCTTGGCCATAACTCTCAAGGAGTCAAAATGACAAACTCAAAGATAAGTAGTCTTTTTCTCCCAAGCTCCATAGTTAGAGTAAACCTACAAATAACAAATATGGGAAGGGGGAAAAAGCCACAAAGTACCTCTCTCCTCCCTGCCATAGACTCATTCATGAGTCACCCCCGAGCTTGGAGCTCATCCACACACAAGGAAATACTTCACTCCACTTCACAACAAAACATTCAAAACAAAAAGCATGAAGAACTCCCACGGCTTGCACAAAATAAAACTCATAGAAATGAGTTTAAAGGGGTAGGGGAGTAGACATCACTCAACTCAAGAGTGCCACTCTAAATGTTTCAAAAACTAATCTTTTTACAAGGCCTCAATCCATCACATAGATAACAAATATCACATATTTCTCCATGGCTCTCAAGCCATTCCAAAAATACTCAATCTCATAACTTTCCCTCAAGGCTAAAATACTAAACTAGGAGGTGACCTCGAGGAGGTTCACTCCTCCCCCACCCAACACATGTTGAGCATTTTCTCCAAGTGGAGAGGCTCTCACAACACCCATAAAAATCCCCACAACAACAAAATGTAAAAATACACATACACAATCATCACACAAGAAATGTAAATTACATAAAGAAAGACATTTATCCTTGAATCCTGCCTTAAATAGCCCAAAAGGAAGATAGTTGAAGACGAGCCCTTCCAACTCCACCTCCAAATCCTTCTCCAAATGAGCCTCCAAAATTTTCTCTAACTCTATCCTCAAATTCAAATAAAAATGTAAATTAAAAATAAATCAACAACCCTCTCCCTCTCCTCAAAAGGGATTAAAATAGGCTCTCCTCATGAGTTTTGAGGAATGGGGAGGTGACACATGTCACCTCCTCCTTCCTCCACACAACTACTTGCAAGATTCATAGAATGTGGTGGTGACACATGTCATCCACCCATTCCACCAAGTTTTGTCCCCTCCATTTGTGCTCTCTCACACATGGGAGAGAAAAGTGGAGCCCAAGAAGGAAGTGGGTACTGCAAGTTCCCCAATCATATCCTCCTATGAAAGCCCACAAAACGCCAAGGTACCCTCACCAATGTGGAAGAGCCTTAGAGTTGAGTCCTCCACAATTTAGGGGTCTTGAAGACTCCCCCAATCCTTGGGAAGAGGTGTGGATGGGGATGAGTGTTTGAGCCAACCTTCCACTCCTTCCCAAACTTTCATTTTCCTCACTTTACTTCAGGGTGACGTTTAAGTGACCAAATGAGAGTTTACCTAAGGTTAGACAAGCTCAAAAGGTCCCTAGACCCTAGGGGTACAACCCAGGGTCACTTTTAATCTATTTTGAGCACCATAGGGTGAGTAAAATCACATAAAAAGGGGTCACAAAAAATAAAACTCCAAAAATAAAATCAATTAACCATTACACCTTTACAACACTAAAATACAATCAAATATAAAAGGGTAGACCTATCGCAAACAACACCACACAATAAACATTATGAAATTTTATCATGCATAACATCATTGATCTTGATTCCTTTTGGAACTAGATCGGCTTAACATGGGAATTCACAAGATGTGTGGGATGATCTCTGATTATCTGTGGCTTAGTTAGAACACCTGCACACTTAAACAAAAGATTTATCCAACATGTATATCACAGCAGAAGCAAAGTAAACATATACTCACACCATCACATAATCATATAAAACAATCATAAACATCACATCATAATTAGATTCATAATCTTGCATTTCTATAATCCATCACAAGATAAAAGCACATAATAAATCCATAATGATAATCACATAACTAGGATCTCCAATATTATCATAATGCAAATCACTTGTCACATCATCATTTGTGAATCACATCAAGATCTAGTCTCATCACAATCATGCTAACATAATAAATCAAAGGTAAAAGCATATAGTCTAATAGTCCTGAATATTGGGATCAACAGTCCCCCAAAGTATAAAATGTGTCTCCAATAGTACTATGAAACGGTCAAAATAAGGAAGTGAAAAGGAAGGCCTCACAGAAAAAATGTTGTCAAATGAAATGAGCAAATTTTTCTCTACACTGTTATCTTTGTTTGTCGGTCATTACTAGTACCCAATAGTTAAAATTTCATTTCAAAAGTTTATCTACTAATATATATAATATTTCCATAGTCTATTACAGTGAATAGTGAATTAGAAAGATTTCTAAAAAATAGAAACTGAAACTTGTATACAATTTTCTACAGAAGTTTTCTAATTTAGAACGTAATTTATTTTACCCCACCTAGTCACAAGTGTGAAGGTGTCACTGCTAGAAATTTTGAACGTTGTAGAAATTCAGAGGAGAAAACTATCACATAGAAATCTATATATATCTATGCCCATGACTTACACAATATTCAATGAAACCACAATTTCTTATTCAAAACTCACAATTGTTATTAAGTATTAAAATGCAATTCGTTTCAGCAGACAAGCCAGAATTATTTCTAAGCTTTATTCTTTCTTTGATAGTTAACAAAATGGCACTCAATTCATTGTTTTGCATGGTTGTGAGGTCTTTTGAAATTTCAATTATAAGAGCTACATTATCAAAATTTGAAAGTAAACTTTATAGGATTTTTTATAGCATACCGATTAACTATATTTTCACCTAAAATCTTTGTTATGTCACTTTAATATTTTCAAAGTTATTTCACAATGTTTACAATTGTGCCTAATATCATTACTAAGTATATTCCATGCTTATTTAGAATTCACAAAATTACCACTAATCCTAAGAAAGATTGTTTGGCTAAGTGCACCTTGAATTAAAAATAAAGCTTCATTGTCATTTTTTACAACCTCTTTGTATACTTGTTTTTTGTTGATCATTTAACGCATCTATATTTGTTGGTTATGTATATGCTACTTGTAGAATATCCCCCTAGATTTTGTGTTTTTTTATCTCTATGACCTCTTTTGTTAAAACTTTGAGTGTCTTTGACTGGATCAATTCTCATAAAATCTTACTGCTTCCCAAATCAACTTTCTCACAAAAAACTTGCCCACTTCTCTTCTCTTTGTTATCAAAGAGACTAGATGCTAACTCTTGCCTAGTTACGACTCTATTTGTTCCCATGAACAATCCACTCTTTGCTTGTAGAGGAATACGTCTTTCATATAATGTCTACAATTTGATCATTCTAATCTTCAACCTCACAGTATCTCCTAATGATTTAAGAGACCAAATAAAGGTTTAGAGTAACAATAAACAATAAATGATGATTTACAAATTTCATCTCCTTGTAACACATTGTAAAATATTTTCCAACCCTTTGTACAATGTATGCATATTCTATTTATTAAAAAGTGATAACACTCATCCAACAGATGATTAACACTTGTCAGTTCTTACTACAATCTAAAATTAGTTAGGTGGTTAGCACCATTACAAGTGCCACCTAGGTCCAAACTCATTGATGACCAGGGGCTACGTATTAGAAAGAGAATCAACTCCTAACTTTATTTTGTTCTTGCAAATGATAGAAAGTAATTACCATGAAGACACTACTCTTTTATCCTCCCAACATGAATGATTTAAATAAGTGCATTGAATTTGTTTCAAGGCCCTCTATCAAAATGATGGAGTGGAATGTAGAATTCGACAATCTTTCCCATATATTATAGCTCAAAGCCTTCTAAAACTTGTCTCTAGGCCCAAATTTGCTACCAATACATGATATGATATGGATTTTTTTGATATCATGGGATGATAGTTCAAGGCTTCTTGGATCTAGACCTTGAACATGACCATTCATCTCCAAATATGAAGTTAGAGGGAGGAAGCATGGTCATGCCCAATATACACACAACCAATATACCACCAAATAAAAGAAGACTACATACACACATTGTGAAAACTCTTAGGAAACTTAGAAACAACAAAGTATAAAACATAATAATTCCAAGACCCTTCCATTTCTTCTTGTTAGTATTTATTTCAATAAAATTTGCATTTTTATTCAAGATCTATTCAATCTAACTACATTATTGGTTTGAAAATATGAACTTGGCTAGATGTATTTGAAATAGATGTATTAGATTGAATGTATATTTATTTTTTAATTTTTAAATGTTTATATAGTTTTGTAAAGTTAATTTAAATGTGTAGATTGTTCATGTGTATTTAATTCTTAGATTTTAAATGTTTTTAGTTTTGTTAATTTAAATGTAAAAATTGAATGCACATATAAATTCATTAAATTATAAATTAAATCTATGTTAAATTTTTTAAAATGCAGAAATTTGCACATACATGGCATCTGACATGGCATCTCATCATAGTGATGGCCATGATAGTGAGCATAATAGTGGTGATGCACATAGTGTAAGTAGGAGTGAGTTATATGCTGCCACTCTTGATAGACTTAATAATGCTTTGACACATTTAGATCAGACGATCCATAATACACCTAACCTATCTAATAGAGACAGGTTTGTGGGGACTAGAGTTGAGTTTGCACGTATGATTGACGTAGTCAAATCATACAATCCCTAGGATTATTTGAGTATTGAGGATTTTTATGTGTCACTTGCTAGCACTGTTACTAGGACAGTGAAATGACGAGAAGTTAATAGGGTCATTTTATTGAATATGGTGCATAGTATGTTTCCACATTATCATGGACATGACAAAGTTTAGGGCTATTTTGTTACCAGGTGTATAGATGTTGTTGTTGCACCACTTATATATCCTAAGTGGTTAGTAGCACATCATAGATGGCCACACAATGATGAGTTGCCTTTGTATTTTTGCAAACAACTATTTGCTTTTGCTCATTTACAACTTGATGTTGATTTTACATCTATACCAAAACATGCAGGACAGGGTCATATGAGGTTTTCAGAGAAATTATGACATCTTGATCAGGATCCGCCTGAAAATAAGAGGGCATTAGTGGGTCCAAATATTTTGGTACTTCCAAAAAGGTTGAATCTAGGACGGTCAGCTGAGGCGGTACTTACATCATTGAGACAGGGTATTTTTGAGAGTTTAGGTTCTATTTCCAGTGGCGTTGACCATTTGGCATCAGATCATGTTGGTAGATATATGTTGCATCCACACACCAGCATAGGATCAATTGATTCGACTTCGACCAGTTATGATCCTTACATATGTGCCGACATAGTTTCACCACGTGATGTGGCACAGACTTCTTAAGAGAGTGCTTTACGCATATTGAGTACATGTCTAGCACAGGATCTAGTTTCTATATATCAATTTGTTAGTAGTGAGTATGACATCCCTCTCAAGAATGTGTCCACATTTGTTAGTCAGCACAGTGACCAACGAGCTACACATATGACTGACACATTGTTGTCACAGCAGACTCCATCACAGCCTGATGTTGGTATTGTACCACCTTATGCACCAGGATCATTCCATGGTCTTTTGTTTGAGGAAAACATTGCGATGACCCTAGATTCATCTGAGTTTACTGGGATTGGGAGGGTCATTCATGGAGCTAGATAGGTTGTTGATGATGAGGTACATACATTTTAAATATTTTTAAATTTTATAAAATTTAGTCTTGTGCATCATACACGTGTTGACTCTTATTTAATCAATCTTACATTAGGGACTGATGAGAGAGGTGCTAGGACATGACACTGTGCAACAGACAGTGGATGTGGATGAGGTTGGATGCGAGGTATTTAGTATTTAATTGTACATTTAAATTTTTTAGAACATGTGTACTTGAGATTCCATATTTTTTAATATATATTTAAATTTAATTTAATAGAGATAATTTGTATGTTCAGTGATCTACACATCACTCAGATGTTCATAGATGGATGGGATTAGATACACATGGTTTCAAACAGGGCTCAGGACGAGGATCAGTATAGGGCTCGAGACAAGGATCAGTACAGGGATCAGCTCATCATTCTAGTCTTGGGTTGAGTGAGGCTTGTTCTACCCATAGGAGACGGGAGTCATGATGTTGTGCACAGTTAGATATATTCATGTGTTCTTTGTTATGTTTAACTGAACTCTCATGTGATGTTACAGTTAGATTTGATGTTATATTGAGTTTACATGTTATATTGCAATTAGACTTGATGTTATGTTGTTCCGTTTACATGTTGCAGTTAGACTTTATATATATGATATGTATATATGCACATTTAGATGTTTAGTTAAATATAGATCTGTATGGATGTTTTCCTTTGAATATATGGGTCTTAATTTGGATAAAATCAAGTTTTAACTTAAATAGTTTAAATCTGTATATATGCTAAATACTTGTAGATGCATATAAATTTACTTGTAGATGTGATGAACTATTAATGATTTGGGAATGTGAATTTAATTTTATATATATATATATATATTGAATCTTGTGAATTAAAATATATAGTCGAGCTTATTGGATGTGTCCACTACATTGAATTTGATAGTTTTGTCACATGTTTTTATATGGCTAATAAAATTTAAGAAAAATTTGAATTAATTTGTGAAAACAATCCTATATGATGATCTAGAATTAATTATATGTCCAACCCAATTTTTTTCTAAAACCACTTCTCCATTAATTATTTTTTAAGATTTGAACCCTTGAAGCAATATGCAATTGAATATCTTAGTTCATGCATGACAAATCAAGAAATCAACTTAACATAACCATTTGTAGAATTATCTAGTATTGACTCTCATAAGATACAAAAGATTTAGATTTATCAAGCTATGTAAGTTGTCAACACAAGTAAAATTAAGTATAAAGTTAAATGAGTTTTGATTTCTAATTTTTTGGTGTTATGTGGTGGGAAAAGTGGTCATAATAAGACCAATGCCTTAATTTGATATGGGTGATAGGGTCAAACCTTTAACCAAGTACTCATGTAGAGTAAACTTTTTGCCTTCCTAGCATAATGTGACTCAAGTAATAATTGAGAAATCAAGATTGCATCTAACTTGGCATAAGCCCTTCTATATATTTGTTAATTTATGCTTTCAAAATATATTGTAAGAAATAATATATTAGGAATACTTTAATAATGCATGGGCTAACTTATGAGTGCCATTTATTGCAATAATAGCACACTCAAAGAAACCTTAGAGAAATATTATAGTTTATGTTAAAGCCAACCAACTACAAACAATACACATATATGCAAATGAGATATCAAAGATAGTAAATATTTCCTAGAACGTATATCTAGCATAAGGAGACTATTTAAATATCAAGTCACAATTAGATTGGATTCACAAATAACTACACCAACCTATTTGGACAAGAAATAAATTTGGAAGTGGCCAAAAGCTACACAAATTTGTCCTTTTTCTTACAATGTAACCTATTATAATGGAGGCATCAAAACCGTAATTGATATGTGAACATTTCATAGACTACAAATTATATCAAAGATTGTTTATAGAGCCTATTTCCTCTACCTCATTTTACTCTCTTAAAATTCTAAATAAATAATACATAAAAAATGATAATTAATAAAAAATATTTAAAATAAGCTAGAATATATTTTATTAAGCAAAACATACCCTACCATGTCATATAACTTCAACCTAATATTCCATACTTTACATAAATCATTAATAATTAAACTTCTTTTGTAAAGTAGAAGTTAAATAGATACACTTATATTGTGGTAGTTGTGGAGTCCTACTATAAACGTTATTGGATTAATAGAAATTTAATTGAAAGGTAAGAAGACACACCCTTAAATGCAATAAAGAAAGCAATAATCAAATTAATCTACATAGAGGAGATAAGTCCATACATATACCTAAATCTAATATAGACTACTTAAATGTAATAAAGCAAGCAATAGTTGATTTAATCTAGATAAAAGAGCGAAGTCTAGGCATGTACCTAATTATAATAAATTAGAAACTAAAATAGAGATAACTAAATTAATAATGTACTTAGAATTTGGATAGGAGACTAATTTTGACTATGACACTGTAACACATATACCTATAATCTAAGACCAAATCAAGAAACAAAAGGCAATAATGAATGGAGACTTTATGGTGTTGAAAATTACTATTCATCAATCTTAACATAAAAACATATGATGAAGACTAGTATTGGCTCTCATAATATACAAAGATTTAGATTTATCAAGCTATGTAAGTTGTCAACACAAGTAAAAATAAGCATAAAGTTAAATGAGTTTTGATTTCTAATTTTTTGGTGTGTTGTGGTGGGAAATGGTCACAATAAGACCAATGCCTTAATTTGATATGGGTGATAGGGTCAAACCTTTAACCAAGTACTCATGTAGAGTAAACTTTTTGCCTTCCTAACATAATGTGACTCAAGTAATAATTGAGAAACCAAGATTGCATCTAACTTGGCATATGCCCTTCTATATATTTGTTAAATTGCTTTCAAAATATATTGTAAGAAATAATATATTAGGAATACTTTAATAATCCATGGGCTAACTTGCGAGTGGCATATATTGCAATAATAGCTCACACTCAAAGAAACTTTAGAGAAATATTATAATTTATGTTAAAGCTAACCAACCACAAACAATACACATATATGCAAATGCGATATCAAAGATAGCTTAAATATTTCCTAGATTGGATTCAATGTAAGGAAATGAGAGCATCTTAGAACGTATTTCTAAGAACAGTGGTGTCTTCGATAGATTTAAAACTTTTCATTTGCTTCAAAAAACACGCACAACTATGTCATTAAAGCAGAAACTGACATAGAACATTTCCAACATTGACCCTTAGAGGAAAGCACAAGAAGCAAAAACTAATTTCAACACAGAAATGCTAACTCAAAAGATAGAATAAAAGACACAGATATATGTGGGGAAAACCCTTACGGGTAAAAAACCCCACACTCCAAAAACCCAGTCACCATTGTATTATTCAGCAACAGAAAAATAGTTACAATACAAATATGGCACTAAGCCTTTTCATGGAGATTTACATCTTGCTTCATCTGAACAATAATTGATAGCACAACCCTGCTCAGATTTCTCCAGCAACCAGGTTAGTCCTTCATATTGTTATCATGCCTCAAACCACATATAGTACAGGACATTGGTCTCTCGGCTCTATTCTTTTCATCTCTCCTCAGTCCTTTTACATACAGTTAACATGTTGTGTGCAACAAACTGTATAAGACTTCACAGAAGAAGAAAACCTAGAGCTCTCTCTCAAATTAAACTAACTCACTCTTCCACATTGCTTTAGCAATCCAAATGACATGCAACTAACTGTTTGTTCCAACTAGCATTGCTCTTTTCCAACCATTGGATAACTACCAAACCATTCCCATATTCGTGAGGACCTTTAGTCCCACATGCATCTAACATTGGATGATTTCCAATTTATATACCTGACGACTTGGTAAGACTATCATCGGCACTTTTCCCACTGATGACCCCAGTCTGGCCCCATTGGTGTAATCCAAAACATTGGCCAACATTCAACCATGAACTTCACCGATAGCAAGCCTCATACTGATGACAAGTCTCACTAACACTTCATTGGATAGACCGTTAATATCAGAGCGACATCCACATCCTTCACTGATAGCAATTCTCATGTCGATTCCAACTTCACCACTCCATATTGTTGAACCTGTTGTACCATTGAACCTCGACGTGAGGTTCAATGGTTCAACAGAGTGATATCTTTTGCTAAGATGATGGACCACTGAACTGATGAACCTATCCAGAGGAACCATTAAACCAATGAACTAATGCTGCCGAACCACTGAACCATTGAACCAATGCCAAACCATTGAACCAATGTCTCCAAATCGTTGAACCAATGTTGTTGAACTGATGAACCATTGAACCGATGAACCCGGAAAACCATTGAACCTGATTGATGAAGTTCAAACCTTCATCGAAGTAACCAATGCATATTGGTTGAACCATTGAACTTGATGAACCATTGAACCTGATGAACGAGGTTTAATAGTTCGCTGACAGTTCAAACTTTGCCGTTGAATTAAGGAACCTTTGAGATATTGAACCTGTAATCTAAGTCACAAGTACTCAAAATTCTCCCACTTGATGAAGGAATTATAGGAAACCACCAATGCTCCAAGTCACATAACCAAGATGATACTGCCTCCAGAAACAAGATAGACCATCAGCTAGAAAAACAATCAGAAAGCTGACTGCTCCCATCCAACTGAACCAAAAAAAACCCACTTGATTGAAAATAGCACAAACAACTAGTGCTAAAACATCCAATCACTCATACCTTGAAGGTATGAACATTAGTAGATTCATGCTGCCTACACATACACCCACGAACTGTAAATACAAGCTCCATGTGTCAACCAGTTGAAGAAGACCAAACACATCAAGAACTCCCACTGCATTGATAATGCAGATCTCAGAAAGATCAAGACATACTAAGTCTACCAATAACATAACATAGAAAATGTAAACATCATGTAGTACCAAGGAAACATCCACCATGATATGCAAAATTCTGTAAATCAATAACCTGTAGATCTCACCACTAGTCCAGAATCTCTCAAGTTCTTCACACCCAACAATGAAAGAGATAATAGAACCTCCATGTAATCACCTAAAAGCATAAGCGAAAACACATGATCACAAACTAGTGATCACTTTAGCTCTGAACAAAACCTCAAAATAATGTAATGTGAAACACACCATCAGAGAAAATAACTAAGACCAAGAGAAACACTGCACATCATATACCTGTAGACAATCCTTCTACATACACCTCTGAATGCTAACTATGTCAAGTATGATATCCTTCAAAACACCCCAAAGAGAATAGCATAACAACACCCAAACAAACATTCAATCTCAAGAGATCAAATTTAGCATATATATCATGTATCTAACATGGATGTAAGCCTCTCCAACCAAAGAAGATCAAACTAATGCATTTCCCATTTCAGGAAATCATCCCATAAACCATCTCCTAACAATTCTCACCAATGAATGATATCTTAAACTCAAATACACAAGGAGATTAATCATGCTATCCATCTCTCACAATGAATCGTCCAGAACAGTTCAAGATCCATGTCTATGAAAGAAAGTACAAAACACCTGAGAGAAACAATGGGCAATACCTCTCAAGTTATAAACTATTGAGAAGACCAAGAGTGGGAATGAGAATGCTCCTCTAGGGTAACCGAATCTATATGACTTCTCCAAGAGCAATCTCCTCATTAGTCTTTTTTGAACTCACATCCAACCAAGGTAAAGACTCCTTAGACTTCCTGCTGCAAAATCTGAATAAGCACAACATATACAGTCTCACCTTATTCTCCATGTATCCATGAGTACCTATGAACAATCACCTGATGCTAAACTCCAACTGCATCACTACAACACTATGAAGTAATCAAGCAATTGATAAATGTACCCAAACATAGAGAAGTTACCAAACCATTGTCAAAGCTCAAATCATCTGAATCAGGAACTTATCATGACATCATGATCTTACCATCTCCTTTAGGAGATTCCATGCTTCAAGTGAACTTAACCAAAGTCTCAAGAGCAACATATCATGCCAAAACTTCAAATGCTTAAACAAGAGTATATCGTGACATGAAACTAATCAAACTCTAAACCAACATCACCTGTCAAGCATCACCAACACCTAAGCCAAGAATTTCATGAATCCTCCATGACTTCAGGATGTTACTCATCCTCAAATAGTGCCCCTGCAAATGTGAAAGAACCCTTCTGTAACAACAGGATCAAAGAGCTCCTCCTAGTAACATCTGCAACACTAAAGAAGATCATTCACCACTAAGTGATGAACACATAGTCAATGCTAAAGCTCTCACTTAACTGTAACAACAGAGCTTTCCAAGCATCCTGACCAAACATCTCCTAATCTGAAAATCTTCCAGGTCCACACATTAACATGTCCATGTGACTATAAAACCAAGTGACACCAAGATCTCCAAACCAAGAAAATAAACTATCACTGTCAATAGCTTACACAAAACTGTGAATCCAAGCTATTCACGACATTGTGATACACATACTACAAGTCCCCTTAACCAACTATTCAGGTACTTTATAACATCAATCCTCTCATCCTGAATCAGTCACACCAATGCACAAGTGACCACAGACAAGGCCAGCTAACAAATCTGCATAAACACTGAAATAATCTTGTGGATAAAGACAGTCCACATTCGAGTCATCTCATTGTAGCTTAATAAGCGATCAACCCACAAAACTACATAACTCGTAGATCCAACCAATGTACCATGCAAACTCAATATCACACTAGAAAATGCAAAATTGAGATCTCAAGGAATAGATAACAATGTAGATAACATGACTCAACCACTAGATTACTTACAAACCTGATTCGCCAAATATGTCCACAACCTGAGCACCATAGTTTAGAAAACTAGAAGCATTACCATAGAAATGCTGAGTATCATATCACATACCAGCACTCCCATGCAGAGAAATCATTTCACCTCCTCACACCATGCATAGAGCATGCATGCAAAACTGCAACTATATCATCTAGCAACACCCCAAAAGCCAGGGTCTAGAGATAGCTTAACTGCAGCTTCACAAAACCACAAGTTTTTCTTTTGACCATGTAAAACCAAGAAAACCACTGTGTTTGAAACACACCCATGCACATCCATACCCACTTCACATCTGGAAGACCCAAAAGTCTGCAACATAAACTCCATAACAGTTAAACTAGAATAATGGATCATCATGAATATGCATAATCATAGATTTTAAGGAAAAACTATAAAACTCCTCAAATCCAGTAAACATGAATATGAGTCATGCAAGTACAAAATATCCAATTAAGGAAACAGTAGTTCAAGAGCTTCAGGCCCACTTGTAGACCAATCCCTCAACTACCAACATGCACATGCATTCAAGAGAATCAGGCTATTACAGAAGCTCTCAGACCATCCAATGATCAACTCCATAGCCTACATGCAATTAGGGTAACAGAAAATTATACCTTCCAATACCAGGTACAAAACACCCAGCATAAGCACAAAACTCCATGGCTGAACAGTAACACAAACTTCTTCATATCATCAGAGAGCCTCTCACATAGACACCCAGTATGAAAGTTACTACAGCAACACAACCACAAACCAAACGCCATGCAACAAGATTAAATGCTATCAACTAAGAGCCTCAGGCCACATCATGACCAGCTCCAGACTCTTCATCTTCACCATCCTTAAAGCACTACTGAAACAAAAAAACAAGATCAACTACCAGACTTCACTCAAAACAAGGATCAAACAAATAGACGTTTCCTTCAGATTTCCTCAAGCTCTTCATATTAAGAAATCATAATAGAAGGAATACCCAGACCTTATACACTAGGAACTCTTACATGCAAACACATGCAACACACAAATGTACATATGTGAGCAACAAAACAGATCCCAGAAAAAGGCTCTGATACCACTTGTAAAGAAATGAGAGCATCTCAGAACGTATTTCTAAGAACAGTGGTGTCTTCGACAGATTTAAAACTTTTCATTTGCTTCAAAAAACATGCACAACTATGTCATTAAAGTGGAAAATGACATAGAACATTTCCAACATTGACCCTTAGAAGAAAGTAAAAGTATCAAAAACTAATTTCAGCAACAAAAATGCTAATTCAAAAGATAGAACAGAAGACACAGATATACGTGGGGAAAACCCTTATGGGTAAAAAGCCCCACACTCCAAAAACCTAGTCGCCATTGTATTATTCAACAACAGAAAAATAGTTACAATACAAATCTGGCACTAAGCCTTTTCATGGAGATTTACATCTTGCTTCATCTAAATAATAATTGACAGCACAACCCTGCTCAGATTTCTCCAGCAACCAGGTTAGTCCTTCATACTATTATCATGCCTCAAACCACATACAGTATAGGACATTGGTCTCTTGGCTCTATTCTTTTCATCTCTCCTCAGTCCTTTTACATACAGTTAACATGTTGTGTGCAACAAACTGTATAAGACTTCACAGAAGAAGAAAACCTAGAGCTCTCTCTCTCAAATTGAACTAAGTCACTCAGTCAATTTATTTCCTCATTGCTTTAGCAATCCAAATGACACATGCAACTAACCATTCATTCCAACTGGCATCGCTCTTTTCCAACCATTGCATAACTACCAAACCATTCACATATTCGTGAGGACCTTTAGTCCCATATGCATTCGACATTGGATGATTTCTAGTTTATATACCTGACGACTTGGTAAGACTATCGTTGGCACTTTTGGTGCCGACGACCCCAGTCTAGCCCCATCGGTGTAATCTAAAACATCGGCCAACATTCAACCATGCACTTCATCGACAACAAGCCTCATACTGATGACAAGCCTCGCCAACACTTCATCGGATAGATAGTTAATATCGGAGCGACATCCACATCCTTCACCAATAGTCATTCTCATGTTGATTCCAACTTCACCACTCCATATTGTTGAACCTGTTGAACCATTGAACCTCGATGCGAGGTTTAATGGTTCAACAGAGTGATATCTTCAGCTAAGATGATGGACCACTGAATTAATTTACCTATCCTGAGGAACCATTGAACCAATGAACTGATGCTACCAAACCATTGAACCATTGAACCAATGCCGAACCATTGAACCAATGCCGTTGAACCATTGAACCAATGCTAAACTGTTGAACCAATGTCGTCGAATCGATGAACCATTGAACAAATGAACCGAACCATTGAATTGATGAACCCGACGAACCATTGAACCTGATGGGCGAAGTTTAAACCTTCATTGAACTAACCAATGCATATTGGTTGAACCATTGAACTCGACGAATGAGGTTCAAGAGTTCACCGACAGTTCAAACTTTGCCGTTGAACCAAGGAACCTTGGGGCTATTGAACCTGTAATCTGAGTCACGAGTACTCAACATTCACAAATAACTACACCAACCTATTTGTACAAGAAATAAATTTGGAAGTGGCCAAAAGCATAAATAAGAAATAAATAAAAATAAATGATGCTCTAGATCCAATTAACATGAAACCCATAATGTTAGTACACTCAATGACTCCTGAACAAGCATATGGTTCCCGAGATTTTTAGGAAACACATAAATGTTTTAAGGATTGAGTGTCTTGACCTCTTGATCACTTCTTATAACTATTCTAATGGGCTCAAATGCTCAAAAAGTTGTTGAAGTGACCTAAAAAAATGAATGTTATATGGGCTCATTAACAAGATTGTTCAAGTCTATATAACAACTTTATCAATCCAATAATGCATCATCCAATACAACCCTTCAAAAGTTTAAATAAATGCATTTCATATAACCTCATAAAACTCAACAAGCTAGAAAATGACATTGGCTATGATTGATAGCTTCCAATAAGGATCACAATGTATACGAGCTATGTTGTTTCAACATTGCTGAGAATGAGGTAGAAAATGAAGATTAGATTTAAGTTTTGTCAGTATTTAGGTATGAGTGATACTAATTTTTTAAACTATAAAGAGTTCTAGCTATTGCAATTCTCTTATAAATGCCATACATAGAAAATCATGGTTGCTACTCTAAATGAAAGAAAAGAAATTACAACATGCCTAGATACATGGACAATAAGTTTGGATTATGTCGGGTATTGGCTGCAAGTGATAGCTTCCAATAAGGATCGTAATGTATATGAGCTACACTATTTCAACATTGTTGAGAATGAGGCAAAAGATGAAGATATGATTTAAGTTTTGTCAGTATTTAGGTATGAGTGATACTGATTTTTTAAACTATAAAGAGTTAGTTGCTGTAATTCTCTTATAAATGCCATGTACATAGAAAATCATTGTTGCTACTCTAAATGAAAGAAAATAAATTACAACATGCCTAGATACATTCCAATAGTTGGATAATGTCAGGGATTGGTTGCAAGTGATAGATTCCAATAAGGATCACAATGTATATGAGATACACTATTTCAACATTATTGAGAATGAGGCAGAAGATGAAGATTAGATTTAAGTGTAGTTAGTATTTAGGTATGAGTGATACTAATAAATTTTAAAGGAATTTAAAGGCAAAATATATGATCTAAAGTTACTAGGTTTTGTATTGAAAGCAAATATATTCAATCTAACATGTACATTATGAATTCCACATGGAACAAATTTAAATACAATTGGACAAAAATAAATGACTGGAAGCCTTTGAAAAAAATATTCTAAATCATGTCATATGTCTAATCAATATAGATATCTAGATAGATCTATAAATTTAGTTTGAGTACATACATATATCTCATCATATGTATGTACATATATCCAAAAACTAACTTAAAGCTCTTGGTACATATAAGCTGGATCCTCTCTATCTTTAATTATCTCTAAAATCTTTTCATGATCTTCAATAGGCAACCTCGACTTTTGTTTGGCACGTCCTCTTTTAGGTAAAGTTTCTAATTTATTTTTGTTGCTATAACTAAGTGACTATAATGTAGAACCTTTTGTCCTGGCATATAATCAAGAAATACAATACCATGTCTATCTATATTTATTTGTTGATAATATGTGCCTTCAATAATGACTGATCCAATGGGATACTCTTGTCCAGCACCATTTGTCATAGATTCAACTAATTTTCTTTTTAGTTGTGTACATCTTAGTAGATAGTAATCTACACCTTCCACATTGTTAGGATCTGCAATAACAGCAAAAATATTTTCTGTACACACACCATGTAGAGTTTAGGAAAGTTGTAAATATATATTTTTAATATATATAAATTTAAATAAATATAAACTTACTTGTACATAGAATATATAAATCAATTTTAAGTTAATCAATTAAATACATACCTATAACAACTAAATCAGATACACATTCGTAATCAGTGAAATATAGAGGATCGTAGACATCAACATTATCATTGTCTTCAAAAGGAGGCATTGATATTAAATGTTTCACTTCCTATTGTGAAACATACCCATCTCTAATATTCTCACATTGAACAATATTTGCATTGTCCTCGATGCAATCAACACAAAAACATGATTTTTCTCTCACATTAATTACATAAGGCTTGCTACCTCCCATTTTCATGATTTGATGCATGCTTATAATACCATTAATTGTTTGACAATTAATAGCATTTGATTGATCAATATCTATAAATTATATAAACATCCAAGTGATTAATTTATATATATAAATTTAAATTTGAAAATTCAATTAATAATCATGTGTATGTACACACTTTGAAATTCAAATTTAACAAATTTTGACTAGATGTACCTGTAACTTCCCAAAAATACCATGTTGTATGTTGAGTCGCGAGCGGAAAAATGACTTTTGCACCATTCAACAATTTTATTTGCATTCCGTGTGGAATTACCTACAAGTACACATGTTGGCAATTTATTTGTCACCTGTTACTTTCAAGGTTTATTTAAGAATTTAAAATTAAAGTTTAAATATAGATCTAATTTGTTAAAAAATCTCTCTCTCTCTCTCTCTCTCTCTATATATATATATATGGCACGAACTACCTACAAGTTGATGTTGATGAAGTGCATGTTTCGCACATGCTCCTGCTCCATCGTTCTCTCCTTTTCCATGTCCACTCTCATAAAAATTCCACAAGAATTTGGTGTTGTGTCTAGCATGTTGATGGCTTAACAAAAAAAAGCCTTTGTAGACTTAAATTGTCCTATGAAGTTACAAATAATTACACACAAACAAAATTAGCTTCCAAAAACTTGACATATTAAATATATTAAATAAGTAATTGAACAATTTAAGTCTTAAAGTTAAAAGTAAATAAAAATTTAAAATTAAACCCTAAATAATGTACTTACCAGCACATCCATCAGACCATATCTAGTGTTGTTCTTGATTTATGCTACGCTGACTCAGGTCTTCAAAAAATATTTTCATACAATGAGCTACATAAAATTCCATTACCATTAAGTTCTATTATAAAAATAAAGGTAAATGAGAAGATTCCTATAAATGTCAAACACTTCTTCATCTTCTATGGATCCTTGTACCATGGCCTCAATGGTTCTACTAACTAATCATCTCCCAACATTTTTGCTAACTACCTCATTCCTTCTTTCTCTTTTTTTTTTGTTCCTCTAATTTTACTCTCTATATCTCATTATTTCTACTACTTTATTCATCTTACATCCCTTATTCATGTTTTTTCTCCAAGCATTTCTTCTTCTAGGAAAGATTTTGGGAGTGTTGACAGGAAAACCTAAATCAGAGTCTAAGGTTGATGTGTGGTTCAATTTTTGGGACCTCGGTTGTCGTTGCATAAGGAGTGAGATCATATTGAAAAAGAAATTAGTTGTAAAAATTTGAGAAGTGAAAACTTTGAATTTTTTAAAAATCTTATACATGGTGAAAGTATTTATTATGAAGATGTGTGGTAATACACAATAAGCACTAGCCCTCAGGGAACAAGGAACTAAGGTGATGACATAGAGAAGGGAAGAGATTAAAAAATGCATGACTATTAAGATGAATTAGGGGAAATGCTTTGAGAATAAAATGAATAAGGGATGTAAGATGAATAAAGTAGTAGAAATAATGAGATATAGAGAATAAGATTAGAGGAAGGAAAAAAGGAGAAAGAAGGAATGAGGTAGTTAGCAAAAATGTTGGGAGATCACTAGTTGGTAGAATCATTGAGGCCATGGTACAATGATCCATAGAAGATGAAGAAGTGTTTGAGAGTATGAGAGAGAGAAAAGGATGTATTAGAGGATAAGGGGGTTTGAGTGAGGTTGCCTATGCTAGGAGGTTTGAGGATCAAGTTAAGATGGAGGTAGATAAAATGAAAGGTCCCTAGAATTGATGGATCATGAGGAAACTATGGAGAAACCGTAAGGAGAGGCAATACCTCATATATTAAAGATATGAGTTTGTGATATGGAAGTGGAAAGAGAAATAGAAGTAAGAGAAAAAGTTTAAATAAAGGGAAAAGTAGTAATATGATCAATTAAGATTAGAAGAGAAAAACTCCCAAAGGATGCAATCTCCTACACCAAGAGACCCTATGAGGAAATTACCCTCCCTAATCACATACCATCCCTAGTGCCACTTATGGAACATTACAAAGAGAGGAAAACAAAAGACTTGAGAAGATAATTTGTGAAGGACAGACAAGGAAAGAAAAAGAACATGAGAAGAATTCCAAAAATTAGTACAACAACCACTGATGTGGTACCACACAAAAGACTTGAAGAAAGAATTGGGAAAGGTATTAAAATAATCACGAGAAACAAAATATTCCTCTTCGTTTAATTTTACAACAAAAAGATCAAATAAAGACAAAGGAATAGTGTGTTACTCATTCTTGGATTTTACAAAAAGAAGATCAAAGAAAGACATGGGAGTGGATGAAGATAGAAGAAGATTTATCCACAACCTACAAAATTTGTAATCTAGACATAGAGAGAAATCAATTAAGGGACTTACCCTCCAATACATATCCATATGAGAAGAAAATATGGAGAACAAGAAGGATTGGTAGAATAGTAAAAGTGCAAAAGCATGGTTAGAAAAGGAAATCAATAGTTGAACCTAAACAAAAAATAAATAGGCCTAAGAGAAAGCTACATATTGTTGAATACTATAAGGATGAAACTTCACATGAGGAACTTCTAGAAAAAGAGTTGGAAAGAAAGGTAGAAAAGGAGAAAAATAATGTGAAGGAAGAGAAAAAGAGAGAACAACTACAAAAAATGGTTCCAATATTGCCCACTAATATCCATAATGTATATAAATAAATAATAAAGTTTGAAGGAGTAGAATATGTTGAAAGAACACTAATACACTGAGAGGGCGGGTGAATCATTGTATGTTAAATTTTTTTAAATGAAATCAATATTCAAGAATTAAAAGCACACATAAATCACATACACACAAGGAAAGACCAGATATATGTGGAAAACCCCAAAAGGGAAAAACCATGGTAAGAATGTTGTTTGAGTCTACTGCTCAAATCCAACCTCACAATAAAAGATTTTACAAAATCTTTTGTAAGCACCAACTTATAGGTACAATGACACCCAAGACAATGTTTTGAGGCTCCAACCTTCATGTACTCTATACACCTAATTAAGCACCAACCCAATATAATGAGGCACCACCCCCAAAGAGACACCAACACCTAAATCCTTACAAATTTTGATATGTGGACACTAGTTCTTCACTAACCTGAAATGCACCCTTTCAATTCTTATACAGTTTCACCTACACTCCCGCACTCTATGTTTTCATTAACATAGTCTTCTACTCTCTCTATGCTCTGTACATTATCTACTCTCTTTTATAGAGTCTCCCTCCTTCTCAATACAATCTACCTTTGAACATTTGTGAGTTTTTGCAACCTTTGCACTCTTTGCTTGTGAAAGAGAAACGTCTAGTTTAGTAACCCATTTACAAAAAAATCATTGTGTATAAAAACACATACTTCCAACAGTTAAACCACCATCAACGGCTCAAAAACTGAATGCCAATGGTTACAAGTCATCTGACTGTCACAAAATTGATCCAGATCGGACTAAAAAAATTTTATTGGTGAAATATCTTGTCGTCCCCATAGAATCCTCAGAAGTAAGTGTCCATCACAGAGTCTGTAAGATCATCCCAAGAAAATTGTTGCTTATGTGGCTTTTTTGTCCATTCAAACTGTCGCTTATGTGGCCAATTTAACTTTTTCAAGTATGACGTTGGACAGAAAACATATACCTTTATCAATGAAAATGCAATAATATAAACTTAGGTCTATGTCACTTTTATCAGCAAATATTGTCATTTTAAAACCCGCCTTTATTGCCCTTTATCAACAAAATCTCGCATTTCTAAACTAAGGCCCCTCCATTATCTCTATTAGTCAAGATAGACTTTTCAAAACCTTGGCAACAAATGCTATCGACGATTGTTCAGTTTTTGTAACCTTAGTTATAATTACTTATCAACAAATGTTTGTGTTTTCAAACCTCGGTTATAAATACTTATCGATGTCCATTCAATCACAAATGCTTATCAACAAATATTACTTTTTCTGAACCTGTCATAAATGCTATCAGCATCCATTCAGTTGGCAAAAATTAACTTTGAGAAACTCAGACTTTGTCACTTTAATTAGCGAATTTGGCCATTTTCGAACCATCCCCTTCTATTCTTTATCAGAGAAATCACACATTTTCAAACCTATCCTATGATGCCGACTAATTTGGAAGATTTCAAACTAACAAAGACTTAGTTTTAAATAGCATTACCTTCACCACTACTGATTAGTCGGCAAGTTTGGTGATATTTAAACTAGCAAACAAGTTCAGAGAACATAGATTTACCCAACCACACTTTTCTTCTAACACTTTTTCCATGCCTCTATCGGTGAAATGGAGAAAAACACAACTCTCAAACTATCGAACACTATTAATCTATGTTCTCTTCTAAAATGTCAACAAAGCACCTCCCCTATGCTGTCAGGGAATTGAAAAAAAAAAAAAACTAGTAAACTTGTTGGTTCTAGAACTACACAATTCTAGGAATTACTATAACTTAGCTAATTTTCATCCAAATTTTGCAAAAATGAAACTATGAATACCTATTTGGGTGATTAACAAGATGAAGTCTTCAATTCAAACAAACAACCTAAAATGGACTCCAATCCAAATAATCTCTTCATAGATCAATGCAATCTCATCAATGGCAAACATTTGACATCAAATACAATAATGCCAACAATCTCAACAATTGGCTGACAGCTCATCCTTTCTTTGACATCAATGACAACAATTCAATAGAACAAAATTTCATCACCATAAAACTAAGAGATGAAGAAGAAGACAGGTCCTTGATTAATAAATATATAAAGCATCTAAGGATAAAATAATACCAAGGTCTATTGAGAAAATAATGTTAATGAATAATATACCTAAAAGGAAAATGCCATTACCATTATATTGCAAAAATAAAGGTAAATGAGAATTATAAGTACAAGGCTGCGTCAATTGAAATTCATTGAGAAAATCAAAGTAAAACAAAAGATACCTACAAGGACAAGACCACATCAATTGAGATTAATAGAAAAGATTAAGCTAAATATGAAGATGCTTCCCTTAATTTGAAAGTATGATAGGTAGCAGAATAAAGGGGTTTCATATAATATAACCCCATAAGTAAAGAATAAGGACAAAGACATAAATAAAATTAAAACACATCATAACAAAAAATATAGTGAAACTTTCCACCCACATAAATGAAGATCCATAGAAAGAAAGCCCATCATAATTAACTCTTGAAGGTTACAAGTGATTTTATCAAGCTGTCTTGAGGATAAGACAATGTTTTAGGCTTGGGGAGAATATTGGCAAGATATATAATTGTCCACTTGGATGTCTATGTTCTACTTTTACCATTTGATATTTTAAACACAGTGAATCTACATGTCTTTTGGCACACATAAGTGATCTAGAATCTCTCATAACCACATAGTGCTTCATTCAATGCTTGCACTTGTATTAAAAATGCATCTACTGTCAATTTATATCTAGGCAATTGTTAGAGTTTGGCCGAAATGTGTTTCAATTCCTAATGGTGACTCACTTGAATATGAGGGAATTTGATGAGTGAGTTGTTCTTTAAACCATTTCACAACATGAGAGTTCATATTGGAGTTGAAAAAGAAAACTTTATTCAAAACTTGGAGAGAATTATAAATGCACATCATGCACATAAATATGTACATTTGTCTTTAATTAAACTACATGTTTTTCCTTTTAAGAAAAAAATTAATGAGTTGATATCTACCTGAAAATAGGAAAAATTGAAAGTTCAAAGAAACATAATATATGAAAACTAGACTTTACAAAAATAAGAACCGAGCTAGAACTTTACAACTTGAGAACTTGGAGCTCATAAATTTCAAAGAAGTTCAATTTAAACACTAGTGTACTAGCGTTACAATCCATAAAAATTTGCAATTTTTGTAGTCATCAATAATCACTATTGTTATATAATCACAAATTTACAAATAGCTGCAATTAAAGTAATTCTTTTCCCAATAAATTAACACATGATTTAATCAATTTTGATAAGGAATGAAGCTCAAATAATATAAATCAATTCATAATTTGAGATAAAATATCACAATTTGTTAAATGCAAGATAACAATTAAATATAAATATTCTTCCACACATGTCTAGAAGCATGTACATAGGTAAATAACAAAAACTCCTCATTAAGAAATTGTATAAACTAGAAATAAATACAAATGCAAACTAGGAGATATAATAAACACATTTAATGAGAACATGTACACAAATTGAACACTAGTTTATTTATAATACATCATGGGTCTATCTAGATTTGACATCAATTTGGATCAAGTGATAATTTCATAGGTAGATCAATAAAATAAATCTCATTATAACTTGAATCAAGTGAGATGGGGAAGATACACATAAAATATAAATGCCCAAACTAAAAAAGTGTTGAACAATAAATATAAAAGTACTTTGAATTAAATAGTAAGTTTCTAAGTTTGGACTCTAAGAACATCTAGAACTTAACTTACATGAATGTGTATCTTCAAGATCTCACTAATTTTAAATAAACTGTAACTAAAACAATGGAGTTCAAACAAGTTATGTTAGATATAAGTTCTCATTCAAACATCGATCCATCCTGCTCTTCAATAACATGTAATCTTTTCTGATGATCCTCACTATCTAGTCTCCATTTTTTTCATCCATGTGCATGTGGAACTGGATGAAGATGTAAGGTGATAGCAATTACTAGGTGACTATATTGATAGATCTTGTTCTCAAGTTGATAGTCAATAAAATGAATCCCATGTTGAATAATTTTTACTTGTTTGAAATAAGTCCCTTGCACTACAATTTAACCTGCATGATAAACAACATGAACCAACTTGGTAAGACATGTGCACATAACATTTTCACTCAACCCACGTATTATAATATAATGTAAAACTATTTAATGTACATGTGTACATGTATATATAAATTTAAATCTGACCCACCTGTGTGAAACACCATTTCGTCGCTTGTTTTAGGTTGTGTTAGCTTCTTCCTCTCTACTATGCAATGCATTAAATAATAACTAACACCTTCTATGTTTCTAGGCTCTACTATGATTGCAAAAACATCTCCTAGAGTACACACCAAATTTATATGGTTCTAAATTTGTAAAAAAATTAGAACTATCTAGACTTTGTAATCATTAAATTTAACTCATCAAAGTACTAAACTAAATAAATAATTGTACATGTGTTGTAAATTTACATTAAATTTATCAAACTGTACACATACATACATACATACCTTTTCTAATCAATCCTGAAATATGGTCATATTCAATTGAAATCAAAGGAATGTCTTCAAAGCCTTCATCCTCATCTTCATTGTATGTGTCACAAATAACTAATGGCACCGCATTCCATTCACTATCATATCCACGTTGTTGGTTGTTGCATGCCTCAAAGTTTTCTAAAATGCACTCATCATAGAAACAAGAGTAATCCCTCATGTACAATTTCCATCCAGGGCGATCATCTGTACTCATGACACAATGCAAAGATCTTGTTTTTTTCTACCCTCTTGCATCCATGCTTCAATCTTCTATCCACACCTAGATTCATCAAAATTATAAAAAATTTACATATATATAAATTTAATAGAAATTCATTTAAAATAATTAAATTTACTAGATTTAAAATTTAAACTTAAATACAAGTTCAAACATAGACATGTATATGTGTGTGTGTGTGTGTGTGTGGATGGATGAGTGACAAAGCTTTAAAGTTTGAAATTAAATTAAATTTAAAGTTTGAAATTTTCATTTAGGTAAAATTTATATATACATAACTGATATCTTCCAAAACATTATATGTGGGATGTATTGATTCATTCTTGAAGATGTGTCGACCTCATTCAATGCAAAGTGTTTCTTACACCATTCAACATCATATGCATTGTCTATACGATCTCCTGAATAAATCATTTGATGCTTTTTTAGAGCAAATTTGATGCAAGCTCTTGCACCATCATGTTCACCCTTTCCATGCCTGCTCTCAAAGAAACTCCAAACATGTATTTTTTAATTTCGATGATATCTACATAGTGCATAAAATGGTCATGATGATTTGAATTGTGCTACACATCTATCTGACCATACAAAATACTTTTTAATTTTTACACGCCTGCTTGCCAAATTTTTAAAAAAAAAATTGTAAAACAATGTTGTACAAAAAGTGTGTCATGCTCTTTATCATCACTAATATAAAAGTGATATTCTTTCTTAATTACTCGTTCATCATTTGTATTGTCAACACCATCCAAACCCAATTGTGCATGTCAATACTTGGTTGTGAGACACCACACATGTAATTTGGGTCATTTCTAGACCCATTATACCACTTAAATAGCCTTAAAACACCTATAATATGTCTAAATAAACTAAAAAAAGAGTCAAATATCATAAAGGAAAAGCTAAATTTATGGGAAGAAGATAATTAAGTATTATTATGAAAGGATATGATGGAAAGGCATTACGAAAAGACATTAAGAAGCTATATAAAGAAGGGAAAAGTGAGATAAGAGCATGGATCATATGAATTATATATGTGTGAGATTAAGAAAGATGATGAGTGAGAGTAAAGCATGAGGAATGAATAATAAGACATGCATAATCCATTAAAGTATATATATATATTTTCTTATAATTTGGTTTATACTTATTAAATATCTAAGTTCTCCCTTTTTATTTCATCACACCAAGGTTTACTACATATGTAACATAGTAGAAAACCTTAGACTTTGTTCTAGGTTTTTTCTGTCAATACTCCCAAAAGCTTTCCTAGAAGAGGATTGACCATAATAATACAATAGTTAGATGGATTATTGCTATTTCCACTTTTATAGAGAGTAATAATGACACTAGTCATCCACTCTGCCAAAAAGTGATCCTGGGTGATTCCATTGAAAATTCTTTTGATGTGTGGAGCAAGGGTCTCCACTCCCCATTTTAAAAATTCATCTTGCAGCCTATCAATATCTTGTTTTTTACCTCCTACCAAATTCTTTATGCCTTGTTTAATACCCTCCACCAAGAAGAGCTTAGTTGTTGTGCTAATTATGGGAGGGAAGTCTTCATATTGGGTCCACTCATTGAGAAGCTTCACATATTCTAAGCATTGTGTATCCATGATATTATTTTTTATTTGTTTTCTCTTTTGCTATATCTCCCTCCAAAAGTTGTTGGGGTTGTGTTTTATAAGATAAATTAATTTATTCCTTCTTATGTTCACATATCTTTCTTTTTTGGATTATATCAACTTCTCATAGATTTTCTTGCATTCTTTGTTCATTCCACTCTCTTTCAAGGATCCTTTTGTAGCCTTGCATTCTTTGTCACAGTAAGGGTTTGTCAAGAAAGTATTTACATCTCCCTTCTTAGGCTAAGATCTTTTGCAAGCATGTAAGGCCTTGTGAATTAAAGAAAATAGAATGAAGGTGCACAAATTTCCTATTAGAAATCTTGTACAGACGATGTAAATGCACTTTGATCTCTACGGATTGAATCTACACCTTACACGTTTGGAAACTTGTGTCGTAGGATTGAATCTACCATCAATCTTGATTGCATAATTAGAAAGTTGGATTTAGATTTTAAATCATAGACCTAAGACAACTTAGATAGCTATTGAATGCTTGGATCTAGATCACACCCATGATATATAGTCCATTTAGTGTGATTATGTCTACTTCATAAATTGATCTTTGATACTTGCATAAAAAACATTGATCTAGAGATGATATCTATGCTAGGAAAATAATGTCATGCTAAAGAGCACTATCGGGGTCCTACTATGTGAGTGTTGAAATATAGAATTTCCTTAACCTTGAGTCAAGCCACTAGGTCAAGATTTAACAATAATGAAAAATAGATAAATGGTGGTGCCAATAAATGCTAATTGTTATTCATCAGCTATCATGAAGTTAGTTGTGATGAAGGGGGTAAATCATAAAACACACAACAAAAGAAATTGCACACAGAAAATAAAACTTTTTTTATTGATTTGGACAACTTATTATATTACAGAAGCTCAAATACAATTAGAGGAATCAACCCTCCATAGGCTGTAACACATTACAGCTTCCTATTCCTAGACTCTAGAATCATCTGCCTTTTGTAACCCCAAATCAGCTAGGGTTTCTATTTTCCTGCCTATTATTGACTCTTCACTTCTCCCCTTAACTCTACTATTGCCCAAGGTTTCGAAAAATGGTTATTAATAGCCTTTTTGGTGGCCAACAACCTAATTTTAAAATTTGCATCTTCCTTCAAAAATAGGTCAACTTCCGGGAGCCATAACTTTTGATCCGGGTGTCCGATTGACGAACTGTTTTATGCGTCAGAAAGCTCGTGGAATGCTCTACGCGCTAAGAACTAGATTGTCTGGTTCTAACCATTTTCAGGCCCGTACGGGGCCGTTTAGTGCCTCAAACCCGAGTTTGAATAATTTTCAAGCGTTTTTTAGGAAACGGGAACTTTAATATCTTTCAACTTGCAAATGATCTTTGTGTGATTCCTTCGCCAAAGGTCTTATATTTCTATTATGTAACTTCATGTAAATTGAATCCATACCCAAATGCAAACTTTCTAAAAATAGCAGGTTACTATTTTTAGCAGTTTGAAAAAATTAAAAGTTCTACATCATTATTCAAGTGATTATGGAACTAGAACCACAAATTTTGAAAAGGAATGGAAAGAACATCAACAATTTTGAAACACATCTTTTTTTGGGTGATGCAAAATTGCCCTTACACCACTAGATGTTCCTGCATCAAGTTGTATGCTACCAACTAATTCTAACGCAAGTTGTGACATATAGGTGTCTTTATGAGGATGAAAATGATTGACAATTCATTGATTATTAATGTTTGATGCCAACTCATGACTTATTGTTCTAGGAGGATATACTCTTGCATGATCCTTTGATCATATGTTCAATCTCTTATTATATGTAATTGTCTTAGGATGGTGCCTTTAATTACAAAAGCATAGATGGACAATTTGAATGTTCTAGTGTGAACATGCTGGTGAATAATAGTCATATCGTGAGCCTTAGAAAGTGGAAATTTGAATTCTAAATTTTGGGGACAAGATTGCACCTACAATCCCATCCATGGGATAGAACTATAGGTATAGTCCAATTGAAGAAGTGCAAGGTCTTGATAACTAAATGAAGTGTGTTTTAAGATGGATGATTCAGTATAACATAATAAGGGTTTATGGAGTTAGTAAGTGCACCCAAAAAATTAAAATGTGGTAGAATCATACATAAAAACATTCACATAAAATAATGTAAAATATAGAAATGAAAAAATAAAATATACATTTTTCTCCTCTACAATTATTTTAGAATATTAGAATTATAAATTGGGAGAACTCTTGAAAAAGTCCTCTAATATTAAATGAGAAATAAGATTATTAAATAGAGATGTAAAAATTTTACCGCTTAATATGACCAAATAATTAATTATATACTTTTTGAAAGAAAACAAATCTTATCATAATATAAATGAAAATAATAATTTCATTATTATAAGATAGTTATTACTGCTCTTATATGTTTATTTTGGAAAATCTCTTTTCTTAAAATCTCCACACTGAAGTTATTTTTCTGTCATTCAATCATACATTTACATTTTACACGAAACAAAATAATATGACTAATAAAACTGAGAAAAAATTAGAAGTATAAAATTGAAAGTATAATAAAGTTCCTTAATATTGCAGGACATTGAGAAGCAGATCACTTAATATACATTAACACAGATACAGATTTTAATTTCAAAACTCATTAGCTGAGATAACTATTAAGAACAATAAAAATAAACGTTGAACATCATTAATCCATAAGCTACCACTAATTCTTTACAAGATAATAATATTTAAAACACGAAGTAATGTAGGGAAAGCAGTAGAAGGCTAACTGTCTATTTGAATTGGCAAGATTCAAAAAGGCAAATTACTTGGATAAGTGTCAACAGTAGAAGTATAATTCCGATCAAACCAGAGAGAAACCACCATGGCCTTGAACATTTAATCCAGAGAAAATTTATCAACAGCGCCATAAATTTACCCCCAAGTCCACGATGTTTAAGAGCAGCCAGACCATTCCCCCACTTTTTATGGTAATCATTCATGGATTCAGCAGCTTTATCAATAAATTTATACCTGGGCATTTCTGTGGGTGTCACCATAGAATTCCAAAGTTGAGCAATTTCTTCGTCATTTCCAAGCTTGCCGGTGATGATGTCCTCGTGTCTCAAAATATCCACATCCCTACCAGTGTCAACCAGGTCATTCATTAGAATTGCGTACCTTGTAATGGGTTTCTCCTCTTCTTGGGAACAGGTTTCCAGGGCAATCAGGTTTCTGAGTATCACTTCCGATCTGTTATCTACTTTGAACTTAGGTAAATACAATGTGGATTTGCTTTCGTTGAAACTAATGTGCCCAATTCCACGCTCCAATTTCTTGAATTTCACCCCTCCTCTAGATAACTCTAGTGCAGATGGAACATGTTTATCTGTCACTGTTATAGGGGATATGAAGCTCATAATAGAGTACAAAATGTCAAATATGAAGTCACTAATGCAGACCAAAGTGACAAATATGATCCCCAATATGAACAACATGAGGAAAACTGGCGAGAAAAGTAGAGTAAGTAGCCATTTTCGGTTTCTACGAATCTTTCCCAATGTAATTGTGTGAAAGTTCAATTCTTTAATCTTGCGTAGAATATTCTTTAATCTTGCGAGAAAAGTAGCGCAACAGCAGCTAACTGACTGGAGATTGGAGGAGGCGGTGACTGGCTTGTCAACAATGTAGTCATGAAGCAATTGCAAGATATGAGATTCTTTGTTGTATTCCCGGCATACCCCTTCTGCTACTCCGATAGGAGTTAAATTTTTTAGTGCCGACTCAAACCAGACATCATTATTTGATCCCTTAATATCTAGCCTGATCTTCTCCAAAGCCCAGAATGTTAGTTGGTTTTCCATCTTGAGCATATCTTTCACAATTTCTGTCAATAGTGGATGATGTCGTTTCCTGCTAAGAATACTATCCATGAAAGCCGGCACTTTTTTCTCTTCGACGGAAGCCGACAGTCTTTTCTCTGCATCTGCATCTGCATCTTCATCTTTTTCGAACCTGTCGAGGACTTCTAGAACAAAACAGGCATCCCTCACTATCATCCATGCACACACTTCACTGCTCAGTTTACATTCTTTAGCATAGCTTTCCTTTATTTTTTCCTGGGCCTCTTTCTCCTTGAACTTTTCCATCACCGATTTTAAGCCACCTTTCCAGATGATTTGAAGGTGCATTTTTCTCGCCACTTCTGATTTGAGAAGCTTCATGTCATCATCAGTGCATCTTTTTCTGGGAAATGGTAAGGACCAAAGGAGATGACTTGAGGAATATAGAACTCCTTAGTCTTTTTCTTCAAGAGAGGCCTTGGAACGGTATGAATGAGGCCATCATGGGATTTATCTGGTCTCATTTCGCCCTCTAAACTTGATTCAACTGCAACAACCCACGAATCTTCATCAAATATTTCGGTCTCTTTGTTGTTCCTATTCCATCTCCAGCATGCCCCAAGGACATCTAGGTATACTTTTACAGAAATGCATAGCCATGCTAACTGAAGATGTCCTCTCCAGACTCTTTAACAATAAAATGAGCGCTTGCTTTGTGCTTTCCTGGTGGAAGTGGAATCTTCCCTCTGTTACGCGCTCATTAATCTTGGCTCAACTTGGTTTAGTTGGAATCTCACATCAATCTTGATTTCACTTTTGTGAAAATTAATTTTAGAATTTCATTAATATTAGGAATTATTAAGATTGTCTAGACTGTTTCTAGAAGTCTTTCAAAGAACATTCCAAGAAGAAGCTACCAGTTGTTCTAGAAAAGAACTTTCCAAGAGAAACTTCCAGCTGTTCTAGAAAAGAACATTCTAGGATTTTAGAATCATCTAGAATGTCAGAAGCTTCCAGGCCTCAAAGCTTCTGTAGCTATATATATGTGATTAGAGAGAGCTGCTGGACAAGCATTTTGAATGTAATGCAAGTTAGACGAATATATATTTTTGAGTTATTCAACTCTATTTGCCTTGTTTTCTCTTTGTTTTGCTATTGCTGTTCTGTTTTCATTATCTTGGGACTGTTTTTACATGGTATCACAGCCTGGTTTAGCAAGTTTTTTTTTCCTGGTTCAGCTAGATTTGTTTTCCAGGTTCAGCTAGAGGTTCAGTTGCAGGGCATATAGATTGTTGGAAGTGATATTTGTTTGCAGGGCTGCATTATTGCTGGAGTGATATTTGTTTGAAGACTATTTTTGTTTTGGCTAATATGGGCTCAACAAATGAAGTGTTGCCAATATTTGATGGAAGTGGTTTTGCAAATTGGAAGATTGCAGTCAAAAATGCTCTGAGAGAAAAGGCTCTATGGAGGATAGTGAACAAAGAAATTAGAGAACCCCAAAGTGAAAAAAAAAAGGAGATATGGAAATGCAAGTTGGAACAAGCTAGAAATATTATTGGTAAAGCTTTAAGCCACAATTTCAATAGAAGATTTGTTGATATTGATAATCCAATAAAACTATGGGAGAGTTTAGAAAAAGATTATAAAGATGCAGATATTGCTAGAATGTTTAGCATAGAAGAAAAATTGGTGAATTTAAATCCTTTTGATTTTGAAAAAATGTCTGATTACTTTATTGAAGTTACATTTTTAAATGCTCAGCTGAAGAAAATAGGTGCTGAATATGCAAAAAAAGATTTTTAGTTGATTGCAATGGCTGAAAGTAAGCTTTCCCAGCCATACAAGGTATTTAAGGAATCAAGGAAAAGGGTTCTCCAACTAACTCCCAATGCCCCCCAGCAAACTTTTGATCAATTTTGTAAGTCTGTACTAGATGAAGAGGTTCAACTTATTAAAGAAGGGCATATTAAGAAGAATCATGCATATGCAGCCAAGAGTAAATTTTCTAGATATGATGGAAAAAAGAATTGGAAAGGAAATTATAAATTTTGAAATAATGATGGTTCTAACCATTTTTCTAGAAATAATTCTGCAGAAAAGCAAGTTGGAAGGAAATCGATTATTTGTAGGTATTGTGGAGGTGAAAATCACATGAAGAAATTTTGTTTGAAGAAGAGGGAGAATGAAAGACAGCACTACAAGCCCAAGCAAGAAAGGTTCAAGGATGGCAAGAAGGATAGGCATAGTTTCATAGCCATCTCTCTCAAAAGGCAAGAGAAATCAAATAATGAGGTAATTGCTAGACCTGAAAGTTATGTTAAGGGGGGATACTTTGCTTTAGATTCTAATAAAGAACGGATTCTAGATTTAGGGGCATCATATCACATGACTAGGGATAGATCTTTGTTTATTAATTTTTATGAAGGGAAGAATTCAGATCAAGAAATTACTATTGGCAATAAAATAAGACTTCTAGTTTTAGGAATGGGGACTATTAATGTAACGAATGGGTCTATGAAAAATGTTTTTCTAGTTGAAGAATTAGGGGTGAATCTTATTTCAGTATATAAAATTGTTCAAGATGGATATGTGTTTGTTGTCACCACTGATCAAGTTATTGTTAGAGATAGAAAAGACCCAAGCAATATAATTGCTATTAGTAGAGTTGATCATAAAGAGAGTTTATTTAAATTTGTGGGGTTTGTTGATGATGAATATACACTCTCTCATGCTTTTATTGCTCAGGTTGATTATGTGTCAAAACTTTGGCATGCTAGACTTAGACATAAATTATAGAAAATTACAAGATATGGTTAGAATGGATATGGTTAGTGGATTGACAAAAATTTCAGCTTCTGAAGGTGTGTGTGAAAGATGTGTGTTAGGAAAACATCATTGAGATCCTTTTGATTTAGGGAAAGCATGGAGAGCTAATTATCCATTGCAGCTCATTCATAGTGATCTATGTGAACCAGGCTATCCTTGACTTTCAGGTGCTAGGTACCTTCTAACTTTTATTGATGATTACAACAGGAGAGTGTGGGTTTATTTTCTTGAAAGGAAAAATGAAGTATTTGAAGTTTTTCAAAAGTTTAAGGCATTAGTTGAAAATCAAAGTGGAAAAAGAATTAAGTGTTTAAGGATGGATAATGGGGGTGAATATTGCAACTATGCATTTAAGTTATTTTGTAAAAATTGTGGTATTAAGGTGCAAAGAATGGTTCCTTATACTCCTGAACAAAATGGGGTGGCTGAATGAATGAATAGAACTCTTTTAGAAATGACTCGTTGTATGTTGCATTTTAAAAGTTTGCATAATCAATTTTGGGGTTTGGCTGTTTCTTGTGCTGCATATATTATGAATAGAATTCCCACTAAAGCCCTGCCGAATATTACCCCTGAAGAAGCTTGGAGTGGTAGAAAGCCCCACATTGGGTATTTTAAAGTATTTGGATGCATTGCTTGGACACATGTTCCTGATGAAAAGAGGAAAAAGTTAGAACCAAAGAGTCATAAGTGTTTATTTGTGGGTTATAGTGAAGAATCAAAGGCTTATAGGTTATATGATTTGATAACAAGAAAGGTTTTTGTTAGTAGAGATGTAAAGTTTGATGAGCTTTCACAACTTACAGTCACTTCCTCTCACTCTACAACAGCAAATGTTTCTGATTTTTCAAATATTTTAGAAAGAAATGAAGCCAATATTGATGAGGATGAGGTGAGCACTACTGATGGTGATAATACTATTGAAAATGAAACTACTAATGCTTGTAATCAACCATTTCTTGCAGGAAGTGATGATGAAGAAGGTGACATTTCAGCTAAACAAAAGACAAGGAGTGTTGAAAAAATATATAGACAAGGCTCAAAGATCCAAGGAAGGAATGGTAGTGCTTTCATGGCCAAAGTATTACAAGTAAATGACCCAATCTCATATGAGCAAGCTAGAGGAAAGAAAGAATGGGAGAAAGCCATGAAAGAGGAATATGATGCATTGATAGAGAATAACACTTGGGAACTTGTACCCCCCCCAAGGTAAGAATGTTATTGGTTGCAAATGAGTTTATAAAATAAAATTTAAATCAGATGGTGCTATAGAAAAATTCAAGGCTAGATTGGTTGCTAAGGGGTTCAATCAAAAAGAGGGTGTTGATTATGAAGAAACATTTGCTCCTGTCATTAAAATGAATACAGTTATAATTATTCTTTCTTTAGCTGCAAGTCTTGGGTGGCATATTCATCAAATGGATGTCAAAAATGCTTTCTTAAATGGAGATTTATATGAAGAAATATATATGGATCAGCCACCAGGTTTTGTGGATCAGCAAAATCCTAATCTTGTTTGTAGATTAAAGAAGTCACTTTATGGTCTTAAACAAGTGCCATGAGCATGGAATGAGAAGATTGACAAGTATTTTCAACTTCATGGATTTAAGAGATGTAAGTCAAATCCCAATCTTTATGTGAAGAAAGTTTAAGATGATATTCTTCTTGTTGCACTTTATGTAGATGATTTACTCATTGCTGGACTGAATATTAGGTTAATCAATGATTTAAAATTAGATCTTAAGAGGACATTTCATATGAGTGATTTGGGTGAACTAAACTATTTTCTTGGCTTACAAGTTTGTCGATTTCATGATGGATTGTTCATCTCACAATCAAAATATGCTTTGGACCTTTTAGAAAAGTTTAACATGCTTGACTGCAAGCCAACATCTACCCCATTTCAATCTGGAGTGAAGCTTACTAAAGAATGTACTTCCAAGAGTGTAGATGCCACTTTATATAGACAACTTGTTGGTAGCTTGGTTTATCTAACTCATACTAGACTAGATATTTGTTTTGCAGTCAATTTAGTATCTAGATTTATGCAGGTGCCTAAACAAAGTCATTGGTTGGCTGCTAAGAGAATTTTACGATACATCCATGGAACCATACACTTTGGAATCTACTATGGCTATAAGTCTTCAATTTCTTTGGTTGGATTTACTGATTCAGATTGGGGTGGTGATATAGATGATCAAAAATCTACTGGTGGTTACATTTTCAATCTTGGATCAGGCCCTATTACATGGAGCAACAAGAAACAAACAACTACATCATTATCTTCATGTGAAGCAGAATATAGAGTAGCAAAAGAAGCAGGCAAGGAAGCAGTTTGGATTCAAAATCTTCTATTTGAGATTGGTTTTCTACAAAGTTCAGCCAGCACTATGTATTGTGACAATCAAAGTACCATATAGGTTGCCAACAATCCAATCTTTCATGCTAAAACAAAGCACATTGAGATAGATGTTCACTACATTCAAGATCTTGTTCAAGCATCTATTATCAATCTTCAATTTTGTCCAAGTGAAGAACAAGTAGCTGATATATTCACTAAGAGTATGACTGAAGCCAAATTCTTAAAATTAAGAGGCATGCTTGGTATGTTAGAGGTGAACATTAAGGGGGGATAGTAGTATAATGTTCCCCTCTCCTTTGTATTTCCCCTCTCCTTTGTATTATGTTTGTATTATTCTAGCCAATCTTAAGGGGGGATGTTAGGAATTATTAAGATTGTCTAGAATGTTTCTAGAAGTCTTCCAAAGAACATTCTAGGAAGAAGCTTCCAGTTGTTCTAGAAAAGAACTTTCTAAGAGAAACTTCCAGCTGTACTAGAAAAAAACATTCTAGGATTTTAGAATCATCTAGAATGCTAGAAGCTTCCAGGCCTCAAAGCTTCTATAGCTATATATATGTGATTAGAGAGAGCTGCTGGACAAGCATTTTGGATGTAATGCAAGATAGATGAATATATATTTCTGAGCTATTCAACTCTATTTGCCCTGTTTTCTCTCTATTTTGCTATTACTATTCTATTTTTAATATCTTGGGACTTTTTTACACTCTCCAGACTCTTTAACAATAAAATGAATGCTTGCTTTGTGCTTTCCTGGTGGAGGTGGAATCTTCCCGCTGTTATGTGCTCATTAATCTTGGCTCAACTTGGTTTAGTTGGAATCTCACATCAATCTTGATTTCACTTTTGCACACGGTTTGAACGTGTCCAGGCTTATGTTACGGTCCCATACAAAGGACCATAATCATTATTGTTCTCCTATTTAATTTTTAATTTGGTTAAAAGGGAGAGGATTTAGTAGATGAGTCAAGAATGAAATGAATGCTTGCTTTGTGCTTTCCTTGTATGTGTAAGAAGCTCGTGGTGGTGGAATCTTCATGCTAGACCACACTGCCAAGGTAGGTATGGGTGCTCATTAAAGAAAATAGACTAAACTTGCTCAAATTTCTTCTTTAAATGTTACACGGGTAGTGTACATGCAGTTCGAGCTGGATGGATTGAATCTCCACCTTATACAAGCTCCTGGATCAATCTTCATTTCACATCAAAATGGCTCAAATTTGGCATATCTACTTGGAATCTCACATCAATCTTGATTTCACTTTTAGGGTCTTAAAACTTAATCAATTTTGGCATACCTGGTAGGCATGGCCTAAGGATCACCACCACTATTTTTTTATAATTGTTATTTTTAAAATTCCTCCCCTTCATTAAATTTGACACCAAAAATGAATGAAAATAATTAGAGAGACCCCGTTTATTCTATGGCTCACAAGTACATGACGGTATACATGCAGTCCGAGCTCTATGGATTGAATCTGCACCTTACGTGTTTAGAAATTTTCGTCATGGGTATTTGCTGGAATCTCACATCAATATTAATTTTAGTCATGTGACTGCTTAGCTTATTAGAACCTATCAAGGCATGGTATGGTATTCTTGTATTCTATATGTAAAATTTTGTGTTAATCTTCTCAACTGTCAAGGAATCATTTTTTTTCTCATCACTATAGCTTGTAGTGTTGGTCAACAATTAGGATTGGCTATGAGACTTTACCTCTTATTGCAAGATTCACAGTAATCTATGTAAGCAATAAATGCTTGAATCGATATCACCCAAACGAAAATGAAATGAAATGAATGTAGCCCACACTGAAAATAATATCAAATGGATATTGTGAAAAAGTCAATATTGAAATAAATGAGAGAAGACATTTGTGTGAGAAATCTTATCAAATCTTATCTATAATAGTAAGATTTCTCATTCATTGTCTTTTTTCTTTTGCTGATATGATGTACAATACGAATTCAGCTCATCCTAGCAAACAATCTCTATGGTTTGTATTGTTCATTTTCTCAAATGTGTAGGCTACAAGGCTTTCATGCTGGCTCTTCTTAAATATCATCCACTTCAATAGTTAAAGGTGAATTTTAGCCAATAAAAATAGGACAAATATTTACCACAATGAGGTGTAAAATTGTTGATTGTTTGACCATTGAAGTGGATGATATTTAAGTAGTGTTTCATGTTGGCCAAGAGTAGCTTTATTAGCTATGGCTGGAGATCAATTCCCTGAAGGTGAACGCTACTTTTGCCTTGAGAATTTCAGCAATACTTGTTACTACAACATTATTCTTCAGACATGTTTTCAAGAAATTTGTTTATCTACTATTTCCAATTCTTGAAGCTCAATTTTTAGTTTGGATGGGATTTAAAGTTAGAATTTGTTAATTTGGAGTTTCAAATAATCTTTTAAAGATTATGTAATATGATGAAATTAACACATTGCTCTGCTAGAGTTATAGAAACCACATATGTACTGTTATGGTTTATCGCTCCAGGGAACTGGACATTAGAGCCCTTCACCAATTGCTTCAATAACTACAATTAAAGAACCGCTTTTTTCATGCAAATTGTATCCTTCTATTCTCCCTTGTTATAATTAACAATTTAGCCCTAGTTAACTACAATAACAGAATCCACATGTTCATGCAATTTGTATACTGATTCTCCTAGGTTATAAGAAGTCATTTTGCCCCAGATAACTCTAACTATGCAATCTCCTAATTCATGGCATTGAATGCAGTTTTAAAACTTGTTTCTCATGTCTAATGTCTTATGTTTGGTGAGATAATTTATGGTATGCAACTGACACTAGCATTTTCCATGGAAGAAACTACTTCTAAATTATGAACCACCAGAAACTAGCCAACAAAAGACCCTTCTCCAGCCAAAGCCGAACATGACCACACCAAGCTACATACCAAAGTTGCACATGACCATAGAGGTGGAAAGGCAATTACTGACCATCTATAACAATAATTAAAAATATCTCTAAAAAGTTTTGAACATTGCATTGTTTTTATCATAGTCATCTCATTTTACAATATCCTTGTAAACATTCGATAGCGGCCTCGTACCTTGCCACCCACCTATTACCATTTCATATGAGTATTAATAATAATATAGATGCATTGATAAAATAAGTGGAGAAAAGGAAAGTCAAGGGATGATGAGTTATATACCTTATGAATAAATTTAAACCATCTTATTATCTTTTTAACACTAATTCTAGTGGACAAACTTCATTTAAATGCTTGGAACATTTAAGATAAGTGAGATATTTTAGTCTTTTGTGGAATGTATAGCATTCAATTTAGGTTTTGGAAACATTTTTAATTAATGCCTTCAAAAAGATGGTGCAGAATATCACTGTGAAGAAATTGTAAGAAATTTGGGACTTTGTTGACCATGACATTTTCTACCTTACTGTTTCTCAAACTACAAAAAACATGCATCTTTTCTTTCATATAGTACTTGTTCTTGGTTAAATGAATGTTTGAAAGCTTTGAAAGGCATTGTTTTCAAAGCTTTCGAAGGCATTGGTGCTTTGCTTTGTTCCTTACCTCTTACACATGATGACAAAAATAATAGTTCTTAGATACAACAATGATCCACGGGTAAAAGCACAATAGTGTGTCACACTTTTGGCTAACTAAATAATTTCGCACAGATCGTTTACGCACGATTTAATTATGCCCATTTTTATTACACCTGAAACCACGTTGCACCTATGTGGTTGTACATTTGTTGGCAAAACCTTATCGAGCAGTAAGTTTACGCTCGGTTAGATTTCGGGCGTAACCAAAGAAAATTAAAATTAAAAAAAAGGCAAAATTGTCATTTTTGCCTGAATTGATATAGTTTTGGAGTGTTCCACTTGGAGCCCATGACAGACAGCAGCCCACAACCAGACTGCACTGCCACCTCCAGCCAACACTACACTGCACTGTACTGCCACCTCTAGGTACTGTATTATTCCTCAACACCCACGTGCACCATTGGGATAAATAAACAATACCCACCTTCTATTGATTTGAATAAAACCTAATCATGAATGCTGCCCAAATGTATAATAAATCTCATAGTTTATATCAACGCTACAACATCCACACAACTACCATAGGTTTCACTGGCATCTTGATGATAAAGTTTATGGTGTCCTAAAGATAGCCAACGCGGGAAAGAAGGTCAACCATGGACACTTATTGATCAATTGTAGGTGTAATGCAATAAGGGTTACTCATATGATTGAAGTATACATGTAGCTCTCATCCACTAAACCTATAATGCCCCTCGCATTTTGGCTTGTGATAGTTGTTAGTCTTTCATTGCATTGATACAATTCTGAGACATTTGATTAGTAGGTGATGATTTATGTTTATTTTTATCTTGATGGACTATGTTCGATTGATATAGTTAGACATGTGTTATGAGTTTATGATGACATTATTCCTACTTCAGTTATGATGTGTTGGACATGAATAGTAATGGATTAATATTTGCATGTGTTATTAGATCCGTTGATATCTATTTTCAAATGCAGTGGTTATAATCTTGTTCAAGAGTAGGGACGGTGTAGTATTACTTGCTTTGAGAACCCTACTACGTTGTGATTCTTTGACTCTCTGTGTGTAGACATATATGTATTTGATTGTATACAACCAATTGTTTGGATGCAAGCTGTAGGTACCAAGCCTCGAATCCACCTTATATAGCAAGTTTGAGTGGGCTCTTGCAACAATGGGTACCAGTGATGGGAGATAACGCGAGGTCTATTCTACTAGGTCGGTCCTTGTCTTCTGTTGTGGTCTTGAGTCATGTTGTGACGCTTGGTCCTTGCCTTCTATGTTCGGTAATCTTGTGTTGTGGAGTATCGTCGAGTTGTGTTAATAATGCTCATGCATAGTTGGATAATACTTTATTGATTTCTTATTAAAATAATAATGCTTCCTTTATGTTTTATTGCTTAATATTTGGTTTAGCCGTGAACTTAGAATAACACCTTAGTTAAATTTTATAATAGTCTAGAATTAATTATTTGCTATCCAAGAGTATTTGTGTCATAAGTTGTGGTTACGGGTAATTAGTATATACTTGGTTAAAGAATAATTTTTGGTAAGTGAATTAATGCCATGAGTTGTCAATTTTGAAATTGTAAGATTTGGGATCTCTTTTTATAGCAAGATTTTGAATTCTCAGAGGAGTGGGATGCTAGATAACAGATCCATGTATGCATTAATTTATGAGTTGAGCCAATTTTAATTTGGGGGATCTTGGTTCTAGAAGGGGGGAGTTGGAAGGTTAATTCAGAAATTGGGGAAAAATCGAAGAATTGGTTGTAGGAATATAGAAGAAATTGGAGGCTTCAGATCAAAATTTTGTTTCAGGTATGTTTTGTATAATTCTTGTTTGAGTTTTATCTTGCTTGGTTAAATCATTTCTCTCCCTCTTGCTTTTGAATCAATTAGTTGGGGCTATTATGTCTGCCTATCACTCCTTCTACCTCTGTTTCTGTAGCTTGTATTTTCTATTTTCTTATAGCTCAATCAACCTGTGTTTGTGTGTGTAATTGGCCTTTTTCTTGTAGCTAGAGCCATACCTCCTTGTATCTTGATTTGCCTTGTATCTGGTGTGTTTCAAATGTAGATACCCTTGGCCACACCCTCACCTTGGGAATCACACCTCCTCTGTAGATTTCTCCAAGATTCACTTTTGTTCCTTCTGGGTTATTTCTCTGGCCATTGAGATCTCTCCACTTTTGACTATCTACATAAACATTGCATCATAGAATTTAATGGTAGCCTCGAGGTTTCTACAAGACTACCTTCAGACCTTACTCTGGTACTATAGTGGTATCCAGGCTCCATATGCACTGTAGCCATTATGCAAATTAAATTATATTTACTTCTTTATGGCATAGAGTCATGCTAACCTAATACTCAACTATCCTGTTGGCCTCATTAGAGACAGCTAACCCACCTATCACTCCACCTCTGCAACAAACAATTTAGGCCTTTGAGTTCACCAGGTTGAGCCATCATTAGACTCTAAGGCTATTGCAATGAATCCATTGATTTTGAACTTATTAGTTGTATTAAGGTGTAAATCAATCAATAGTTCTGTTGTGACTCATCCTTCTGGGGTGATGATAGTTTTCAGAGCTTTTCTAGTATCAAATTTTAGACAAACCCAACCTGCAAATGGAAAATCAACATTGTATCATCAACTAGTTTAGTTGTTTTAGAATATCAATCGCTCTATATAGGTTTAAAGTCTGATCATTTGGAGATATTCAATATTATGAAGGATATTACCTGATGTCTTTATGCCTTTCAATCTTTTTGACTCCATTGTATTCATATTTGTAAAAAAAATTCTTGCTGGGTTCATCTTTATCACCGTGTGACCCCTCCTTGCGTTGGGTTTTCTCTGCTACATTGCTACCATAGCTTCCTTCCCATGTAGTGTCAAGTTTGCAGACTCGTGATACTCCTCTCTCATTTTGATATTGGTGTGATTTCAGTATGATATGATGTTTTGTGTGCGATTTAGGGAAACTTCTATCTAGACCCCGCTTGGCTATTGGTAAGGCTCACGTATGTCTGTGTAAGAGTCAGCCTTGAAGTTTTGACAAAGCCCTTACTAATTTCACTGCCACTTTCCTTTTTTTTTGAACTACGTAGGTATTAAATATGATATTTTGTCCTTGGTAAGAATTGTGTTTTTTTTAAGAATGTCATTTGGGATGTCGCTGTGCTTAGTGAGAGGTTTGTTTTAGTTTTGCTTTGTAGTCAAAGTTGGTGGCAGTGTGGTCGTATTGTGGGGTTAGGTTATAGTTTTTTATTGTTCTATTAGAAGTGGTAGTCGTAATGTGGTGATTGCATTTGAAAATAGATCTATTAATAATGTAGTCGACTAGCCATAGCATATTAAACGTAGTGATAGTGTTTGATTTCTATGTTATTTTCGCTGCCACGTACTATGTTAAGCTAGTTCTAGCAAGATGTGTCTTTGGTTAATTTGTCTATTTAGGAATTAATGTTTTGATTATAAATTTAGAAATTGTAAGTGTTAAAAGTTAATGGTAATCTTTGCTTATAGGAAAGTCTATAGGTTTATAATGTTTGGATTTGAAATAGTAAGATGTTAGATAATAATTTAGGCCTATGGGAAAACGGATATATTGTATTTGTAGGTGTTTTGTTTTTATAAAGAATGGTAGATAGTAGTTTGCCGATGTAATCCATGCACATAGGAAGATATTTATATAATTGTGTTTGTTTTTTTTTACTAGATTTGGTAGTTGGTAAATGTAATGGAAGTATTTCTATAGTGAAGTATATGGATTCATAAATTTATAGTTGTTCGTTAGAAATTATAGTGGGTTAAAATGATTGGGAGTTTATGCTTATAGAAATATATTGTGTTATAGTTGTTTTCTTTATTCGAAATTGAAGGTAGCAAAAATGTTAGATGATAATTTACATTCTTAAGAAAATATTTTGGTATCCATAGTTGTGTAATTAGAAATTGTGGTAGTAATTTGATCGACGAAAGTTTTTTTTTAGCAAAAGTAATCATATCTCATAATTGTTTATATTAGGATGCATCCTCAGTAAATCTTAGTTGGGAAAAAATTCATGCTTGCAAATATATATAAAGGCATGTTGTTTTTAGAAGAAGGTAGTTGTTAGGAAAATTAGTTAGGAAATTTATTTTGGTATTGTAGAGAGATTTGTTAAATCTCATAGTCAATTTCATGTTATGGTTAGAAGTGCACTTTTCTTTATGTTGTGTATTATGATATCTTTGGTTATTAATAATGCAATTTCTTGCTTTCAAAAAAAAAATTCAGTAATTTTACACTTTTTAGTCTAGTACTCTAGGGTTGCATGACAGGGCATCACAAAACCTGCAGTTCCTTATCTATGCTTCCACATTTTCCATACAGATAGCCAACGTGGGTAAGAAGGTCAACCATGCACACATACTGATCAATTGTAGGTGTAATGCTGTAAGGGTTACTCATATGATTGAAGCATGTGCAACACTCATCCATTAAACCTGCAGTTCCTTGTCTATGCTTCCACATTTTCCATACATGTCAACTAGAGCATTTCCAACTATAATATCTGACAATAATCCCAAATTCATCAATCAAACCCTAGGACAATCATAAAAGAGGAAATGTAATATGTTTGTCAAAATATAATTTCTAAGCTTGCTGTAGTAGTCCTCTATAATTGATAGTCTGCAAACTTGAAATGCCTATCATCAAATACCTTTCAATAATAAATAGTATTCCTCTGCATGACAATTTCCTTGGAGCAGTGTAGCATTCAATTTTTTGGTCGATTGTATTTCCACAGTGTGCTATTTTGTATCTTAAACAAGGTTGGAGCTTCTCCCAGCCCACTTATTGCAATGTGTTTTTCTTGTCCCAAAAGAGTAAGACATCAGTAGGGACTTTGATTTTGTAAGATTTTATCATCATTAAAACACAGTTAGGACATCAGTAGTTTGTTTGTGAAAGTGATTTTATTTTTTTGAATGACTGTAAATAATCTAAAACTGCATTGTTTAATTTTAGATAAAATGTCATGCCCACATTTTCCATGCAGTCACGACACACAACACACGTGTCATGTTCACATTTTCATGTGGTCTGACATGAAATATAAAAAAATTTCCACGTATCCCTAGAAACCCCCTCACACGTGTCAGCGTGCTCAGTGGCAATACACATAAGGCGTAAACATGTTAGTCAAATTCTGGGTAATACGATCACATGTGCATTCCCCTATGTGATGAAAGTTGACTAGGGGGTCAATGCGAAGTGAGAAGTGTCGCCATTAGGGTTAGGATCAATTGATCAAAGCCTAGGTTTTCCTAAGTGAGTGAAAGGATTCCAACACGAGTCAAAATCGAAAGCCTAATTCTAAAGCACAAAAGAATTAAATAATCCACTTAATCAATCAACTCAAATGCGAAAACATTAAAATTTTATTCTACACAAGGTTTAAATTGCTCAGGAATGTTAAGCCTGAATCTCAAAAAATTCCGGTAGCATAACGCCTCTCAGGTGTGCATAGGGATTATTCTAATAACCAAATTTAAATCAAAGGTTCCCTCAACTCACTAAATTGGATTAAACGACTAAGTAATTAATTATTTATTACATGCTAGATTAAATAAGTTAAATCAACTAAATTGAATAAAATAAATAAATAACCCCTTAGATTAAAATCCACATGCGATTAAATAAAATAAAATGATTAAATATGTTTTCAAAAGTTGAATCTGAAGGGATATTAATAAGAATATTCTAACCCCATATCAAAATAATTAAATCAATCAATAAAATCCTCTAAACTTTAAATGATCTCATATAGTTAAATAATAAAATAAATCCCTAACCCCAACAATTGAAATAAATCAGGTAAATTAAAATTACCCACATATAAATGAATTTACCCCTAACCCATGATACTAAGTCATCACATTATAAAATAGAAAAACATAGTAATTTAACAATAACAAATATCCTAAGTAAAAAAGTGAGGGAAAAGAATTAAAAGCTAATTTAAAAACTCAAGCCCTAAAAGTCCTTCGAATAAAATAATCATTTCCTTATAAAAAGAAAACAAAGCCCTAACCCTACTTTCTTCTCATTTCTTCTATTTTGTTTCTCATCTCCTCTACTCTTCTTCTTTGTTGTTTTTGAGTTGCAGGTTTGAAAGAGGGCATCCATGGCCATCAGTCAAAGAGAGGTATACTCATTAAGTATACACGCCCCTTTTTAAATAAGAAACCTTATTGCTATGTCTATATATATACTGGTTAAAATCTAGATCTCAATATTTTAATGTTACAACAAGAAGTATATATGGTGTATATATATATATGTGTGTGTGTGTGTATAGGGTTGAGGCCGACGACCATCGGTGGATTGCAAAGGAAGATTGCAAGGGCGGACTGTATGAGTCATCATCGACAAAGTGTTTTGTACTATTTTTTTTTCTTGTGTTGTTTTCATTTGTCGAAGGCTACGATTTGGGGGATGGGGTGGATACCCCACCCCCCATTCCACATACAGTGGAGTGGTGGGTGGGGCATCTGCCCCACACCCCCCACTCTACAAAACCTAAAAGAAATATGGGGACGGTGGCAATACTGCTGTCACCCCCACAACCCTCATTTTTAATGAAGTCTAATAACTGTCAAAAACAAGAAAAAAATGACGGCACTATCTTTAAAACAACATTTAAAAAAAAACTTTTATTTGATCTACAATATTTTCTATTTAACAATGATTTGTTTTTCAAAATACAGTTTCGGCATATATATATACCCAAGAAGATATACACAGTTTTCTCAATATCTTAAATTTTTTCTAGTTTATTAAAATGAAATAACTACTGTCTATATATATATATAGACACATATATACACAATTTCTCTATCCCACATAGTTTCCCAACAAGCTATAAAATGTAAAATTAATATAAAGGATATATATATAAACATATACACCAATGAAATTTTCATAGTGATAAAAATAAACATTTTCTATTTTAAAGGAAGCGTAAGTTAAATATATATATTTTTAAAATGACAACAAACACATTAGATATCTTTTTTTGTGTGAGATACAAACAACAACCCTTTTTAAAAAATTAATAACACAAATAGCAACATTTTGTTTTATTTACTTGATGGAAACATATGAAACTACTAATATATTTGAGCATACATTTTTTTCTTTCAATGCATATTTTTCCAATTACAACTCAAATACAACTCAAATTATAAACATATTACTTTACATATGAAGAGAGAAAAAAGATCTTCCCTCTATTAACTTGAAACAGATTACACAAGGCCAAACTTGGCCGTAACTCTTAAGGAGTCAAAATGACAAACTCAAAGATAAGTAGTCATTTTCTCCCAAGCTCCATAGTTATAGTAAACCTGCAAATAACAAATATGGGAAGGGGGAAAAAGCCATGAAGTACTGCTCTCCTCCCTACCATAGACTCACTCATGAGTCACCTCTGAGCTTAGAGGTCATCCACACACAAGGAAATACTTCACTCCACTTCGCAACAAAACATTCAAAACAAAAAGCATAAAGAGCTCACATGGCTTACACAAAACAAAACTCATAGAAATGAGTTTAAAGGGGTAGGGGAATGGACATCACTCGACTCAAGAGTGCCACTCCAAATGTCTCAAAAACCAATCTTTTTACAAGGCCTCAAACCATCACATAGATAACAAATATCACATATTTCTCCATGTCTCTCAAGCCATTCCAAAAATACTCAATCTCATAACTTGCCCTCAAGGCTAAAATACTAAACAAGGAGGTGACCTCGAGGAGGTTCACTCCTCCCCCACCCCACACATGTTGAGCATTTTCTCCAAGTGGATAGGCTGTCACAACACCCATAAAAATCTCCACAACAACAAAATGTAAAAATACACATACACAAACATCACACAAAAAATGTAAATTATATAAGGAAAGGTATTTAGCCTTGAATCCTACCTTAAATAGCCCAAAAGGAAGATAGTTGAAGAAGATCCCTTCCAACTCCACCTCCAAGTCCTTCTCCAAATGAGCCTCTAAGATTTTCTCTAACTCTTTCCCCAAATTCAAATAAAGATGCAAATTGAAAATAAATCAACAACCCTCTCCCTCTCTTTAAGAGGGATTAAATTAGACTCTCCTCATGAGCCTTAAGGAATGGGGAGGTGACACATGTCACCTCCTCCTTCCTCCACACAACCACTTTCAATCTTTATAGAATGTGGTGGTGACACATGTCATCTACCCATTCCACCAAGTCTTGCCCCCTCCACTTGTTCTCTCTGACACATGTGGGGGAGAAAAGTGGAGCTAAAGAAGGAAGTGGTTACTACAAGTGCTCCAATCATATCCTCCTATGAAAGCCCACAAAACCCCAAGGTACCCTCACCAATGTGGGAGAGCCTTCGAGTTGAGTCCTCCACAATTTAGGGGTTTTCAAGACTCCCCCAAGCCTTGGGAAGAGGTGTGGATGAGGTTGAGTGTTTGACCCAAACTTCCACTCCTTCCAAAACTTCCATTTTCGTCACTCTACTTCAGGGTGAAGTTTAAGTGACCAAATGGGAGTTTACCTAAGGTTAGACAAGTTCAAAAGGTCCCTAGACCCTAGGGGTACAACTCAGGGTCACTTTTAACCCATTTTGAGCACCATAGGGTGAGTAAAATCACATAAAAAAGGGTCACAAAAAATAAAACTACGAAAATAAAATCAATTAATGATTACGCCTTTACAACACTAAAATACAATCAAATATAAAAGGGTAGACCTATCCCAAACAACACCACACAATAAACATTACAAAATTTCATCATGCATAACAGAGTTGATCTTGGTTCCTCTTGGAACTAGATTAGCTTAACATGGGAATTCACAAGATGTGTGGGATAATCTCATTATCCGTGGCTTAGTTAGAACACCTACGCACTTAAACAAAAGATTAATCCAACATGTATATCATTGCCGAAAAGTAAACATATACTCACACCATCACATAATCATATAAAACAATCATAAACATCACATCATAATTAGATTCATAATCTTGCATTTCTATAATCCATCACAAGATAAAATCACATAATAAATCCATATTCATAATCACATAACTAGGATCTCCAATAGTATCATAATGTAAATCACATGTCACATCATCATCCATGAATCAAATTGAGATCTAGTCTCATCACAATCATGCTAACATAATAAATCAAAGGTAAAAGCATATCTAGTCTAATAGTCTTGAATATTAGGATCAATAGTCTCCAAAAGTATAAAATGTGTCTCCAACAGTAATATGAAATGGTCAAAATAAGGGAGTGAAAATGTAGGCCTCACATCCTCCCCCTAAGACTAAACTTCCTCCTAGAAGTTGTGAAAGAGGTGAGGATAAAGTGCCCCTCAATCTAGTTGCATCCTCCCAAGTTGTCATGAACTCATCGTACCTATCCTAATGGACCCTAACCTGGTCTAGCTCTCAATATTGAAGGCCCAGCATCCGATGAGCCAATATGCGAATTGTCTCCAAATCCAACTACCCATTTGCCTCTACCTATAGAGCACTCCAATCCAATAAATGAGATAAATCAGATATGTAATGTCACAAATAGATACATGAAAAACATCATGGATGCGTGACATGCTAGGTGGCAGGGCTAGACAGTAAGCTATGGGTCCTATCCACTCTAAGATCTCAAAAGGTCCAACAAACCATGCTGCAAGCTTAGAGTCCTTTCTATAACGGATTAGACTCTTGTGCAGTCGCACTCTCAAGAATACTCTGTCCCCAACTGAGAAGCTCTGATCTAATCTCTTAGCATCAGCATACTTCTTCTATTGATTTTGTGCCTCCTGAAGTCTCTGTCTGATCAAGGTCACCTGTTGCTCCATATCTTGCACCAACTCTAGCCCAATCGCAACCCTGTCCTCAATACGATCCCAACTCAACAGTGTCCTGCAAGATTTACGGTACAAGGCCTAAAAAGGAGGCATACCCAACAAGTTGTGATGCCCATTATTGTAGGCAAACTCAACTAGATACAAAAACTCCTCCTATCTAGTCTAGTGATCCATGACGTACATATAGAGCATATCCTCCAGAACCTGATTCACCCTCTCTATCTGCCCATTTGTCTTGGGGTGATAAGTGGAACTGAAGTTGAGCTGTGTGCCCAACGTCTACTGTAATGCCCTCCAAAAGGCTGATGTGAACACTGAGTCCCTGCCAGAAATGATATGGCAAGGTACCCAATGTAATCTAACAATCTTATCCAAGAATACTCTCTCCATTGATGGTGCATTGTACATCATGCGTACAAGTGAGAAATATGCCATCTTGGTCAACTTGTCAACTGTCACCAAGATGGCATCATGGCAGGGAGATGACATAGGAAGACCAATAATTAAATCCATGGAAATGGTGTCACATTTCCACTCAGGTATCTCATGAGAGTATAAAAGACCTGTTGGATGCTGATGCTCAGCCTTGACCCTTTGGCACTCAAGGCAACAAGAAACATACTTTGCAATATCTCGTCTCATACATGTCCAATGGTACAACTATCGTAAGTCAGCATGTATCTTCTTCACCCTTAGGTATGCTGCATAAGGTGCTTTGTGAGCCTCTAAAAGGACTATAGCATGAAGGTCTCCTATATGGGTTAAATAGATGCATTGTCGATGTCTAAGTAACCCATCTGCCTCAAGAGAATATCCTACAAGTTTGGCCACAAGGGCCCTCTATGACTAGATCTCTTGTTGCACCTCAAGAAACCACTCATCCTCAGGTAGATACTGGATGATGTGCCCTTTCAAGTCCACACTCAAGGTCAAGGTTAGGATCTCGTGGTGCCTCTGACTCAATGCATTGGCAACCACATTCTCCTTCCCTTTGATGTAGTGGACATCAAAGTGGTACTCGTAAAGAAACTCCATCCAACGGTGCTGCGGGCGTTCAAATTTAGCTATGTGAATATGTACTGCAAACTATGGTGATCTGAATGAAGCTCAAAGTGATGTCCCAAAAGAAAGTGTCTCTAATGAACATGAGCATGAACCACTGCTACGAGCTCTAAATCATGAGTGGGGTAGTTTATCTCATGGGTCTTGAGCTTTCATGACTCATACGCGATCGCTCTACTACCCTACATAAGATAGGCTCCCAAACCCTCAAGTGATACATCTATACAAACTACAAAATCTTCTACAGGATCCGGAACTGCTAAGATGGGAGCACTAATAAAATACTCCTTGAGGATCCCAAAATCTCTCTTGCACTGCTCAGTCCAAGTGAAACCCTTTCCTTTTCACTAAAGGGAAGTGATGGGGTGCGCTATCCTGGAAAAGCCCTCTACGAATATGCGATAGTAATCTACTAAGCCCATGAAATTCCTAACCTCTATCACATTGGTGGGTGCTGGGCAATCCTTGATGGCTCTGATCTTCGATGGATCTACTGAGATACCATCACCAGATAGGCCGTGTCCTAAATACTGCACCTCTATCCTGAAAAAGGCACACTTTGCCAAGTTGCCATAAAGCTGCTACTCTCTCAAGTACTGTAAAACCTGACGTAAGTGATCCTCATGCTCCTCCTTAGTCTATGAGTAGATCAAAATATCATCAAGGAAAATGATCATGAATTGATCTAAGTACAAAACACCTCGTTCATGAGACTAATGAACACTGTAGGGGCGTTTTTCAAGCCAAAGGGTACCACAATGAACTTATAGTGCCCATATCGAGTCCAGAAAACAGTCTTATGGATATCAGCCTCTATGATGCACAACTGGTGATAACCAGACTTTAGGTGTATCTTAGAGAACACTTTGGCTCCCTGCATCTAATCAAAAAGGTCATCAATCCTAGGCAGGGGATAACGGTTCTTCATCGTCACCTTATTAACCTACCTATAATCCATGCACAAATGAATAGACCTATCCTTCTTCTTCACAAAGATGACCATTGTGCCCCATGGTGAAATCCTTGGTTAGATGTGCCCCTTCTCAAGAAACTCCTCTAACTGCAACTTGAGCTCCATTAGCTCATGTGTGGTCATCCTATAGGGTGCACAAGACTCTGGCTCAGCACCTGGCACTAGATCAATGTGGAAATCTACCTCTCTATATGGAGGCATACCTAATAACTCTGGTGGAAAGACATCGGTGAACTCCCTCAAGATAGGATGGTCATCTAATGATGCATCTGGCTCGTCCTCTAATCTGTAGTTAAAAGTGATGGCAAACAACTACCATCCCTTCTATATGCAGTGCTTAAGCTACTAAGTGGATATCATACAAATTATTGTGGGCTTCTGAATGCACACTACCTTGACTGACGTGCGATGATCATCTAAATAGCTAATCACCTTTCAGTGACAATCTAGCTTGGCTCTATGAGCTGCAAGCTAATACATGCCTAAAACTACACCATAGGATCTTAAAGGCATAACCCTAAGGTCGCATAATGTAGTGAAGGGCCCTAAAGAGATCTCACAATCCTGAACCAAGGCATCTACTGACATCTTGGCCCCAGTGGCCAACTCAACCTCCCATCTATCATCCTGCCTAGAGGCCACCAACCTGCAATGCTCCACTAATGATGGAGATATAAATGAATCAATAGTGCCAAAGTCAAATAAAATAGCAATGGGGACATCCCCAGTCATACCTTCTATCTCTATCACTGAGGCCTAGAAGTCAGCTAGGCGGTTATCAACCATTGCAAACATAGGTGGGATCTACCCACATCACCAACTATCTGCTCTAAATCTCCTGCACGAGGCTGTCCCCCTGCCGTAAAGCCCTGTGGGCACTCTCTAGCCAAATGTCTTGCCCCACCACATACATAGCATGGGCCCCAAGCCTATACCTATCCAATCTGAGTCCTACTACTTTGCTACTGTCCAGTCCAGCCTGTGGACCCCTGAGAACCCCTGTAAGACTGCTACGATCTCATGGGTCTCGCAGGTGGTCCCTGCTGTCTCTAATCCCTATGGGGGCCCTACTACTACCAACCACGATTCTATCCTCCATGTGCCCTCTGCTGGGGCCTAGACCTCTGCTAATACTATTGCTGTTGTTGTGGAGGCCTAGGAGGTAAAGGTGCAGAACTAAACCCTCCTCTCTAAGGTGGTGGTGGTCTATGGAAATTCTGTTGTTACTACTAGCTACGATCCTGAAATTGAGGGCATGAACTCTGAACTTGTCCCTAAATCTCCTCTACGATATATGCCTTCTCAGTAGCCTCACTTAAGGTCTGGGGAGTCTACCATGCGCACAGGCCCTGATATCCCTTGATTCAAACCTCTAATAAACTTGTGAATGAGAAGTTTTTCATCATGGAGATACTCTGCATAACATGACATCTCTGTGAACCTACCCTCATATTGTGCTATAGTAAAACCTCACTGCTATAAATCATGGAACTCATCGATATGATGCTAGCTGTAATGGTCTGACAGATATCGCGCATCAAAGCACTCAATGAATGTGTGATGCAAGAGCATCCAGTGGTGTAAGGGCAATCTTGCATTACCAAAAAAAAGATGTGTTTCAAAATTATTGATGTTCTTTATATTTCTTTTCAAAATTTGTAGTTCTGGTTCCATAATTGCCTGAATAATGATGTAGAACTTTCAGTTTTTTCAAACTGCTAAAAATAGTAACCTACTATTTTTAGAAAGCTTGGATTTGGGCACGGATTGAAGTGAACATTTACAGGAAGTTACATAACAGAAATATAAGATCTTTGGCGAAGGAACCACGCAAAGATCATTTGCAAGCTGAAATATATTAAAGTTTTCGTTTCTTGAAAAATACCTGAAAATTATTCAAACTCAAGTTTGAGGTACTAAACGGCCCCGTATGGGCCCGAAAATGGCTAGAACTAACAAAGGTAGCTCTTAGCACATAGAGCACTCTGTGAGTTTTTAGATGCATAAAACGGTTCGTCAATCAGACACCCAAATCAAAAGTTATGGCTCCTGAAAGTTGACCTATTTTTGGAGGGAGATGCAAATTTTGAAATTAGGTTGTTGGCCACCAGAAAGACTATTAATAACCATTTTTGGGAACACTGGGTAGTGGTAGAGTTAACGGGGGAAGTGTAGAGTCAAGAATAGGTGGGAAAATAGAAACCCTAGCTAATTTACACTTATAGAAGGTAGTTAATTCTAGAGTCTGGGAAGAGGACGCTGTAATGTGTTGCAGCCTGTGGAGGGTTGATTCCTCTGATTGTATTTGAGATTTTGTAATGTAATAAGTTGTCCAAATCAATAAAAAAAAGTTCTATTTGGGTAGATGCAAGAAGTTGTGTCCACTTAAGGTGGAAGTTTCGGAGTTAGAAAAAAATTTGAAATCGGGGAATGAAAAACGGGATCCCGTTTATATAAAACGGGATCCCGTTTATATAAAATGCGATCCCGTTTTGCCTCGGGATCCCGAGCCTAGAACCAAAAATGCGATCCCGTTTTTCCTGGGATCCTGAACCTAGAGGCCATAAACACGATCCCGTTATATAAAACGGGATCCCGTTTTATAAAACGGGATCCCGTTTGTGAAAAGTATTAAATTTTTTAAAAAACAGCAAAGACCCCATTTTCAACAGCGACAGGCGACAGAGGAAAATGGGATCCTGAGTTTATTAAACGGGATCCCGTTTTATTCACGACCGATGGAGTAGTAAACGGTATCTCGTTTTATAAACGGGATCGTGTTCTATAAACGGGATCCCGTTATTCAAAATTTGAATTTTAGGCTCAAGTTTTGCTTTGTAACCCGCTTCAGAAAATGCTTTGGGGACCTGACCCTGACCTCTGGTCCTAGTTTGACCTGCACCTTGAAGGCCCTGTCAATGTTACAACAAAATAGTGACTTTGGGCATATATTTAAAGGTCTATTTTGTAGAATATTTTGACGAAATTAAAACCCATTATAGAGGAGACAATGTAGATTCTAAATATGTAATTTTTTTTACAATTAAATTATTTTTAAAAATTTTTAATCAATTTATGATGAAATAGGTTCATAACCTTAAATTATCAGGGTTTTTTAATATTTTAATAACTTTTTATTAATATATTTTTTTGTAAAAAAAATTGTATGAAAACATACTTTAGACAATTCTTTTCAATTTAAAAAAAAAAATTTCAAAAAATGTTAAGTTTAGGTCATCTTATGCGTGACGTACATGATGATTTTTTAAAAGATAAAAAATGACCAATAAAAAATTAATAAAAAAAAAATTATTCAATAAAAAATTACAAATAAATATGGAAAACATGCTTCAGTGAGTTACAAAGCTTTTCCCAAAAGGATTTTGAAAAATATGATTATTTAGGTCAAAATATGGATGACGTACACGTACATGGTATAGTAAAAAAAAAGTGACTTTTAAACAGTGGTTTTTAGAAACGCCTATTCAAAATCAATTTCTATCATCTGGGTATTGAAAAAATTACATATTTGGAAACTAGACTCCGAGTACTACATTTCATATTTAGTGACTTTTTCCAAGATTCCACCTTTAAGTGCTTCAAATTTTTAGGTCAAATGTGACAAATTCTGAAAATCAGGAAAAACACTCACTTTTTGGCCAAAAAGTGGACACAACTTCTTGCACACACCCATTTTCTGTGTGCAATTTCTGTTGTTGTGTGTTTCATGATTTACCCCCTTCATCAATGTGTCCCATGAAAGTGTATCCAAAGATAAGCAATGCTTGCACTCCTCAGTGAACCACCAAGTCACTGCTACATCTCTCAATAGGTGAACCACCACACATGCCTTCATGTTGGTCTCGTAAGGATGCAACACAAAGCACCTATCTAAACTGATAAGCCAAGCCTCTGCCTCGGCACCCTCTGTGGTCCCTGCGAAGGTAGGTGGATTCAGCCTTAGTAAATCTGTGATGGGGTCCCCACAGTCTATGTATCCTTGAATAGGCTCATCCACATCATAACCATAAGGCCCATGATAAACCTGTTCTACCTTGACAACCTCCTCATGCCTCGCATGATGTGGCAGGCTCCTACTATGTGCTCTATAAGCCGAACCAACCTCCTCCACTATCATGTCAGATATCTCAACATAAGGCTCTATACATGGCGCCACTCGTAGCGTGACGTGGGGCTCTACACGTGGCTCCTCTCATGGATCAACACAGGGCTCAACATGCAGCTCAATACTTAGCTCAATTGCAGCTGGTGGTAATCTATCTAGCACTTCCTGTAATGCCTGTAAGATCTGTGGTCTGATATCAAGTGCGAGTGGTGCCTATGGTGCCTGCGGTGCCAGCGGTCCTTGACCTTCAATTGATGAGTCTCTATGCACATCTATAGACATAGTGTGGTGTGAATGTGCTCACCTCGTTCTAGGTGGCATCCTACATGAACAAGGTAGTCACGAATTAATCAAAATTGTGGAATAAGTAACATACCCAAACAAGCCCAGTGTTTGAACTTGGGCTCTGCTACCAAATGTCATGCCCACATTTTCCATGTGGTCACGACACACAACACACAGGTCATGTCCACATTTGTCATGTGGTCATGACACGAAATATCAAAAAAATTCCATGCATCCCTAGAAACCCCCTCGCATGTGTTAGCGTGTGAGGTGGCAATATGCATAAAGCGTAAACATATCAGTCAAATTCGGGGTAATGTGATCACATGCATATTCCCTTACGTGATGAAATATGACTAAGGGGGTCAATGCGACATGAGAAACATCACCATTAGGGTTAGGATTGATTGATCGAACCCTAGGTTTTCCTAAGTGAGTGAAAGGATTTTGACACAAGTCAAAATTCAAAGCCTAATTCTAAAGCACAAAAAAATTAAATAATCCACTTAATCAATCAACGCAAATACGAAAACATTAAAATTTTATTCTATACAAGGTTTAAATTGCTAAGGAATGTTAACCTTAAATCCCGGAGAAATCCGACAGCATAACGCCTCTCGAGTGTGCATAAGGATTATTCTAATAACCAAATTTAAATCAAATGTTCCCTCAACTCACTAAATTGGATTAAACAACTAATTAATTATTTATTTATTACACGCTAGATTAAATAAGTTAAATTAACTAAATTGAATAAAATAATAAATAACCCCTTCGATTAAAATCTACTTGTGATTAAATACATTTTCAAAAGTTAAATCCGAAGGGATATTAATAAGAATATTCTAACCCCATATCAAAATAATTAAATCATTCAATAAAATCCTTTAAACTTTAAATGATCTCATACAATTAAATACTAGAATAAATCCCTAACCCCAACAATTGAAATAAATCTAGTAAATTAAAATTACCCACATATAAATGAATTTACCCCTAACCCATGATACTAAGTCATCACATTATAAAATAGCAAAACATAGTAATTTAACAATCACAAATATCCTAAGTAAAAAAGTGAGGGAAAAGAATTAAAAGCTAATTTAAAAACTCAAGCCCTAAAAGTCGTTCTAATAAAATAATCATTTCCTTATGAAAAGAAAACAAAGCCCTAACCCTACTTTCTTCTCATTTCTTCTATTTTGTTTCTCATCTCTTCTCCTCTTCTTCTTTGTTATTTTTGAGTTGCAGGTTTGAAAGAGGGCATCCAGGGCCATGACTCCAAGAGAGTTATACTCATTAAGTATACACACCCCTTTTTTTGAAAAAAAAACCCTTATTGCTATATATATATATATATATATATATATATATATATATATATATATATATATATATATATATATATATATATATATATATATATATATATATACTAGTTAAAAACCAGATCTGAATATTTTAATGTTACAACAAGAAGTACATATATGGTGTATATATATAATATTTATTAAATATTGAATGAATGGCAGGTTTCAAGGTTGAGGCCGATGGCCATAAGTAGCTTGCAAAGGTGAACTGCAAGGGCAGACTATATGAGTCCGCATCGATAAAGGGTTTTGTACTATTTTTTTTTCTTGTGTTGTTTTTATTTGTTGAAGGCTACGATTTGGGGGACGGGGCGGATACCCCACCTCCCACTCCACATATAGTGGAGTGGTGGGTGGGGCATCTGCCCCACCCCAAAACCTAAAAGAAAGACGAGGATGGTGGCAATACCATTGTCGCCCCCACAACCCTCATTTTTAATGAAGTTTGATAACAGTCAAAACCAAGAAAAAAATGATAGCACTGTCTTTAACAACGTTTAAAAAAAAAATTATTCGATCTATGATATTTTCTATTTAACGATGATTTGTTGTTCAAAATACAGTTTCGGCATATATATATACACAATAATTATTTCATTTTAATAAACTAGAAAAAATTTAAGATATTGACAAAACTGTGTATATCTTCTTATACACAATTATTTCAATATCTTAATTTTTTTTAGTTTATTAAAATGAAATAACTATTATATATATATATATATATATATATATATATATATATATATATATATATATATATATATACACCAATGAAATTTTTATAGTGACAAAAATAAACATTTTCTATTTTAAAGGAAGGGTAAGTTATATATATATTTTTAAAATGACAACAAACACATTAGATATCTTTTTTTTTTTGTAAGATAAAAACAACCACCTTTTTTTTAAATCAATAAGACAAACAACAACATTTCTTTTTATTTACTTGAAGGAAACATATGAAACTACTAATATATTTGAGCATACATTTTTGTTCTTTCAATGCACATTTTTCCAATCACATAACAATTAAATCAGCAACTATATATTTTTTTATTTCTAACTTTAAAATAAGCCAAATACAACTCAAATTATAAACATATTACTTTACATATCAAGAGAGAAAAAAGATCTTCTCTCTATTAACTTGAAACAAATTACACAAGGCCAACCTTGGCCATAACTCTCAAGGAGTCAAAATGACAAACTCAAAGATAAGTTGTCTTTTTTCTCCCAAGCTCCATAGTTATAGTAAACCTACAAATAACAAATAAGGGAAGGGGGAAAAAGCCACAAAGTACCTCTCTCCTCCCTACCATAGACTCACTCATGAGTCACCCCTGAGCTTGGAGCTCATCCACACACAAGGAAATACTTCACTCCACTTCACAACAAAACATTCAAAATAAAAAGCATGAAGAACACCAATGGCTTGCACAAAATAAAACTCATAGAAATGAGTTTAAAGGAGTAGGGGAGTAGACATCACTTAACTCAAGAGTGTCACTCCCAATGTCTCAAAAACTAATCTTTTTACAAGGCCTCAATCCATCACATAGATAACAAATATCACATATTTCTCCATGACTCTCAAGCCATTCCAAAAATACTCAATCTCATAACTTTTGCTCAAGGCTAAAATACTAAACTAGGAGGTGACCTTGACAAGGTTCACTCCTCCCCCACCCGACACATGTTGAGCATTTTCTCCAAGTGGAGATGCTCTCACAATACCCATAAAAATCCCCACAACAACAAAATGTAAAAATACTCATGCACAAACATCACACAAGAAATGTAAATTACATAAGGAAAGACATTTATCCTTGAATCCTACCTTAAATAGCCCAAAAGGAAGATAGTTGAAGAAGAGCCCTTCCAACTCCACCTCCAAATCCTTCTCCAAATGAGCCTCCAAAATTTTCTCTAACTCTATCCCTAAATTCAAATAAAAATGCAAATTAAAAATAAATCAACAACCCTCTCCCTCTCCTCAAGAGGGATTAAAATAAGCTCTCCTCATGAGCTTTGAGGAATGGGGAGGTGACACATGTCACCTTCTCCTTCCTCCACACAACTACTTGCAAGCTTCATGGAATATGGTGGTGACACATGTCATCCACCCATTCCACCAAGTTTTGTCCCCTCCACTTGTGGAAGAGCCTTGGAGTTGAGTCCTCCACAATTTAGGGGTCTTGAAGACTCCCCCAATCCTTGGGAAGAGGTGTGGATGGGGTTGAGTGTTTGACCCAAACTTTCATTTTCCTCACTTTACTTTAAGGTGAAGTTTAAGTGACCAAATGGGAGTTTACCTAAGGTTAGACAAGTTCAAAAGGTCCCTAGACCCTAGGGGTACAACCTAGGGTCTCTTTTAATCCATTTTAAGCACCATAGGGTGAGTAAAATCACATAAAAAGGGGTCACAAAAAATAAAACTCCAAAAGTAAAATTAATTAACCATTACACCTTTACAACACCAAATTACAATAAAATATAAAAGAGTAGACCTATCCCAAACAACACCACACAATAAACATTACGAAATTTCATCATGCATAACATCATTGATCTTGATTCCTTTTGGAACTAGATTAGCCTAACATGGGAATTCACAAGATGTGTGGGATAATCTCTGATTATCCGTGGCTTAGTTAGAACACCTGCACACTTAAACAAAAGATTTATCCAACATGTATATCATAGCCGAAGCAAAGTAAACATATACTCACACCATCACATAATCATATAAAACAATCATAAACATCACATCATAATTAGATTCATAATCTTGCATTTCTATAATCCATCAAAAGATAAAATCACATAATAAATCCATAATGATAATCACATAACTAGGATCTCCAATATTATCATAATGCAAATCGCATGTCACATCATCATTCATGAATCACATCAAGATCTAGTCTCATCACAATCATGCTAACATAATAAATCAAAGGTAAAAGCATATAGTCTAATAGTCCTGAATATTGGGATCAACAGTCCCCAAAAGTATAAAATGTGTCTCCAACAGTAATATGAAATGGTCAAAATAAGGGAGTGAAAAGGTAGGCCTCACAGAAAAAATGTTGTGAAATGAAACGAGAAAATTTTTCTCTACACTGTTATCTTTGTTTGTTGGTCATTACTAGTACTCAATAGTTAAAATTTAATTTCAAAAGTTTATCTACTAATATATATATAATATTTCCACAGTCTATTATAGTGAACAGTGAACTAGAAAGATTTCTAAAAAATAGAAACTGAAACTTGTATACAGTTTTCTACAGAAGTTTTCTATATTAGAACGTAATTTATTTTACCCCACCTAGTCACAAGTGTGAAGGTGTCACTGCTAGAAATTTTGAACGTTTTAGAAGTTAGGAGGAGAAAACTATCACACAGAAATCTATATATATCTATGCCCATGACTTACACAATATTCAATGAAACCACAAATTCTTATTCAAAACTCACAACTGTTATTAAGTATTAAAATGCAATTCGTTTCAGTAGACAAGCCAAAATTATTTCTAAGCTTTATTCTTTCTTTGATAGTTAACAAAATGCCACTCAATTCATTGTTTTGCATGGTTCTGAGGTCTTTTGAAATTTCAATTATAGGAGCTACAATATAAAAATTTGAAAGTAAACTTTATAGGATTTTTTATAGCATACCGATTAACTATATTTTCACCTAAAATCTTTGTTATGTCACTTTAATATTTTCAAAGTTATTTCACAATGTTTACAATTGTGCCTAATATCATTACTAAGCATATTCCATGCTTGTTTAGAATTCACATAATTACCACTGATCCTAAGAAAGATTGTTTGGCTAAGTGCACCTTGAATTAAAAATAAAGCTTCATTGTCATTTTTTACAACCTCTTTGTATACTTGTTTTTTGTTGATCATTTAATGCATCTATATTTGTTGGTTATGTATACCCTACTTGTAGAATATCCCCCTAGATTATGTGTTTTTTAATCTCTATGACCTCCTTTGTTACAACCTTGAGTGTCTTTGACTGGATCAATTCTCTTAAAATCTTACTTCTTCCTAAATCAACTTTCTCACAAAAAACTTGCCCACTTCTCTTCTCTTTGTTAGCAAAGAGACTAGATGCTAACTCTTGCCTAGTTACAACTCTATTTGTTCCCATGAACAATCCACTCTTTGCTTGTAGAGGAATATGTCTTTAATATAATGTCTATAGTTTGATCATTCTAATCTTCAACCTCATAGTATCTCCTAATGCTTTAAGAGACCAAATAAAGGTTTAGAGTAACAATAAACAATAAATGATGATTTACAAATTTCATCTCCTTGCAACACATTGTAAAATATTTTCCAACCCTTTGTATAATGTATGCATATTCTATTTATTAAAAAGTGATAACACTCATCCAACAGATGATTAACACTTGTCAATTCTTACTAGAATCTAAAATTAGTTAGGTGGTTAGCACCATTACAAGTGCCACCTAGGTCCAAACTCATTGATGACCAGGGGCTACGTATTAGAAAGAGAATCAACTCCTAACTTTATTTTGTTCTTGCAAATGAAAGAAAGTAATTACCATCAAGACACTACTCTTTTATCCTCCCAACATGAATGATTTAAATAAGTGAATTGAATTTGTTTCAAGGCCCTCTATCAAAATGATGGAGTGGAATGTAGAATTCAACACTCTTTCCCATATATTATAGCTCAAAGCCTTCTAAAACTTGTCTCTAGGCCCAAATTTGCTACCAATACATGATATGATATGGATTTTTTTGATATCATGGGATGATAGTTCAAGGCTTCTTGGATCTAGACCTTGAACATGACCATTCACCTCCAAATACGAAGTTAGAGGGAGGAAGCATGGTCATGCCCAATATACACATAGCTAATATACCACCAAATAAAAGAAGACTACATACACACACTATGAAAACTCTTAGGAAACTTAGAAACAACAGAGTATAAAACATAATAATTCAAAGACCCTTCCATTTCTTCTTGTTAGTATTTATTTCAATAAAATTTGCATTTTTATTCAAGATCTATTCAATCTAACTACATTATTGGTTTGAAAATATGAACTTGGCTAGATGTATTTGAAATAGATGTATTAGAATGAATGTATATTTATTTTTTAAATTTTAAATGTTTATATAGTTTTGTAAAGTTAATTTAAATGTGTAGATTGTTCATGTATATTTAATTCTTAGATTTTAAATGTTTTTAGTTTTGTTAATTTAAATGTAAAAATTGAATGCACATATAAATTCATTAAATTATAAATTAAATCTATGTTAAATTTTTTAAAATGCAGAAATTTGCACATACATGGTATCTGACATGGCATCTCATCATAGTGATGGCCATGATAGTGAGCATAATAGTGGTGATGCACATAGTGTAAGTAGGAGTGAGTTATATGCTGCCACTCTTAATAGACTCAATAATGCTTTGACACATTTAGATTAGACGATCCATAATACACCTAACCTATCTAATAGAGACAGGTTGGTGGGGACTAGAGCTAAGTTTGCACGTATGATTGACATAGTCAAATCATACAATCCCTACAATTATTTGAGTATTGAGGATTTTTATGTGTCACTTGCTAGCACTGTTACTAGGACAGTGAAATGATGAGAAGTTAATAGGGTCATTTTATTGAATATGGTGCATAGTATGTTTCCACATTATCATGGACATGACAGAGTTCAGGGCTATTTGGTCACCAGGTGTATAGATGTTGTTGTTGCAACACTTATATATCCTAAGTGGTTAGTAGCACATCATAGATGGTCACACAATGATGAGTTGCCTTTATATTTTTGCAAACAACTATTTACTTTTGCTCATTTACGACTTGATGTTGATTTCACATCTATACCAAAACATGCGGGACAGGGTCATATGAGGTTTTCAGAGAAATTATGACATCCTGATCAGGATCCACCTGAAAATAAGAGGGCATTAGTGGGTCCAAATATTTTGGTACTTCCAAAAAGGTTGAATCTAGGACGGTCAGCTGAGGTGGTAGTTACATCATTGAGACAGGGTATTTTTGAGAGTTTAGGTTCTATTTCTAGTGGTGTTGACCCTTTGGCATCATATCATGTTGGTAGATATATGTTGCATCCACACACCAGCATAGGGTCAATTGATTCAACTTCGACCAGTTATGATCCTTACATATGTGCCGACATAGTTTCATCACGTGATGTGGCACAGACTTCTGGAGAGAGTGCTTTACACATATCAAGTGCATGTCTGGCACATGATCTAGTTTCTGTATATCAATTTGTTAGTTGTAAGTACGACATCCCTCTCAAGAACGTGTCCACATTTGTTAGTCAGCGCAGTGATTAGTGAGCTACACATATGATTGACACATTATCGTCACAGCAGACTCCATCACAGTCTGATGCTGGTATTGTACCACCTTATGCACTGGGATCATTCCATGGTCTTTTGTTTGAGGAAAACATTGTGATGACCCTCGATTCATCTAAGTTTAGTGGGATTGGGAGGGTCATTCATGAAGCTACATAGGTTGCTGATGATGAGGTACATACATTTTAAATATTTTTAAATTTTATAAAATTTAGTCTTGTGCATCATACACATGTTGACTCTTATTTAATCAATCTTACATTAGGGACCGATGAGAGAGGTGCTAGTACATGACACTGTGCAGTAGATAGTGGATGTGGATGAGGTTGGATGCGAGGTATTTAGTATTTAATTGTACATTTAAAATTTTTAGAACATGTGTACTTGAGATTCCATATTTTTTAATATATATTTAAATTTAATTTAATAGAGATAATTTGTATGTTCATGGATCTACACATCACTCAGATGTTCATAGATGGATGGGATTAGATACACATGGTTCCGAATAGGATTCGGGACGAGGATCGGTATAGGGCTCAAGACAAGGATTAGTATAGGGATCAGCTCATCATTCTAGTCCTAGGTTGAGTGAGGCCCGTTCTGCCCATAGGAGATAGGAGTCATGATGTTGTGCATAGTTAGATGTATTCATGTGTTCTTTGTTATGTTTGCCCAAACTCTCATGTGATGTTACAGTTAGATTTGATGTTATATTGAGTTTACATGTTATATTGCAGTTAGACTTGATGTTATGTTGTTGTGTTTACATGTTGCAGTTAGACTTTATATATATGATATGTATATATGCACATTTAGATGTTTAGTTAAATATAGATCTGTATGGATGTTTTCCTTTGAATATATGGGTCTTAATTTGGATAAAATCAAGTTTTAACTTAAATAGTTTAAATCTGTATATATGTTAAATATTTGTAGATGCATATAAATTTACTTGTAGATGTGATGAACTATTAATGATTTGGGAATGTGAATTTAGTTTTATTTATATATATTGAATCTTGTGAATTAAAATATATAGTTTTTTATAATATATAGTTGAGATTATTGGATGTGTCCACTACATTGAATTTGATAGTTTTGTCACGTGTTTTTATATGGGTAATAAAATTTAAGGAAAAATTGAATTAATTTGTGAAAACAATCCTATACGATGATCTAGAATTAATTATATATCCAACCCAATTTTTTTCTAAAACCACATCTCCATTAATTTTTTTTTAAGATTTGAACCCTTGAAGCAATATGCAATTGAATATCTTAATTCATGCATGACAAATCAAGAAATCAACTTAACATAACCATTTGTAGAATTATCAAGTATTGAATCTCATAAGATACAAAAGATTTAGATTTATCAAGCTATGTAAGTTGTCAACACAAGTAAAAATAAGCATAAAGTTAAATGAGTTTTGATTTCTAATTTTTTGGTGTTTTGTGGTGGGAAAAGTGGTCATAATAAGACCAATGCCTTAATTTGATATGGGTGATAGGGTCAAACCTTTAACCAAGTACTCATGTAGAGCAAACTTTTTGCCTTCCTAGCATAATGTGAATCAAGTAATAATTGAGAAACCAAGATTGTATCTAACTTGGCATAAGCCCTTCTATATATTTGTTAATTTATGCTTTCAAAATATATTGTAAGAAATAATATATTAGGAATACTTTAATAATGCATGGGCTAACTTACGAGTTCCATTTATTGCAATAATAGCACACTCAAAGAAACCTTAGAGAAATATTATAGTTTATGTTAAAGCCAACCAACTACAAACAATACACATATATGCAAATGAGATATCGAAGATAGTAAATATTTCCTAGAACGTATATCTAGCATAAGGAGACTATTTAAATGTCAAGTCACAATTAGATTGGATTCACAAATAACTACACCAACCTATTTGCACAAGAAATAAATTTGGAAGTGGCGAAAAGCTACACAAATTTGTCTTTTTTCTTACAATGTAAGCTATTATAATGGAGGCATTAAAACCCTAATTGATATGTGAACATTTCATAGACTACAAATTATATCAAAGATTGTTTATAGAGCCTATTTCCTCTACCTCATTTTACTCTCTTACAATTCTAAATAAATAATACATAAAAAATGATAATTAATAGAAAATATTTAAAATAAGCTAGAATATTTTTTATTAACCAAAACATACCCTACCATGTCAGATAACTTCAACCTAATATTCCATACTTTACATAAATCATTAATCATTAAACTTCTTTTGTAAAGTGGAAGTTAAATAGATACATTTATATTGTGGTAGTTGTGGTGTCCTACTATAAACGTTATTGGATTAATAGAAATTTAATTGAAAGGTAAGAAGACACACCCTTAAATGCAATAAAGAAAGCAATAATCAAATTAATCTACATAGAAGAGATAAGTCCATACATATACCTAAATCTAATATAGACTACTTAAATGTAATAAAGCAAGCAATAGTTGATTTAATCTAGATAAAAGAGCAAAGTCTAGGCATGTACCTAATTATAATAAATTAGAAACTAAAATAGAGATAACTAAATTAATAATGTACTTAGAATTTGGATAGGAGACTAATTTTGACTATGACACTGTAACACATATACCTATAAACTAAGACCAAATCAAGAAACAAAAGGCAATAATGAATGGAGACATTATGGTGTTGAAAATTACTATTCATCAATCTTAACATAAAAACATATGATGAAGACTAGTATTGGCTCTCATAAGATACAAAGATTTAGATTTTTCAAGCTATGTAAGTTGTCAACACAAGTAAAAATAAGCATAAAGTTAAATGAGTTTTGATTTCTAATTTTTTGGTGTGTTGTGGTGGGAAAAGTGGTCACAATAAGACCAATGCCTTAATTTGATATGGGTGATAGGGTCAAACCTTTAACCAAGTACTCATGTAGAGTAAACTTTTTGCCTTCCTAACATAATGTGACTCAAGTAATAATTGAGAAACCAAGATTGCATCTAACTTGGCATAAGCCCTTCTATATATTTGTTAAAATGCTTTCAAAATATATTGTAAGAAATAATATATTAGGAATACTTTAATAATCCATGGGCTAACTTGCGAGTGGCATAAATTGCAATAATAGCTCACACTCAAAGAAACTTTAGAGAAATATTATAATTTATGTTAAAGCTAACCAACCACAAACAATACACATATATGCAAATGAGATATCAAAGATAGCTTAAATATTTCCTAGATTGGATTCACTATAAGGAAATGAGAGCATCTCAGAACGTATTTCTAAGAACAATGGTGTTATCAACAGATTTAAAACTTTTCATTTGCTTCAAAAAACACGCATAACTATGTCATTAAATCGGAAACCAACATAGAACATTTCCAACATTGACCCTTCGAGGAAAGCATAAGAAGCAAAAACTAATTTCAACATAGAAATGCTAACTCAAAAGATAGAACAAAAGACATAGATATACATGGGGAAAACCCTTACGGGTAAAAAACCCCACACTCCAAAAACCCAATCGCCATTGTATTATTTAGCAATAGAAAAATAGTTACAATACAAATATGGCACTAAGCCTTTTCATGGAGATTTACATCTTGCTTCATTTGAATAATAATTGATAGCACAACCCTGCTCAGATTTCTCCAGCAACCAGGTTAGTCCTTCATATTGTTATCATGCCTCAAACCACATACAGTACAGGACATTGGTCTCTCAGCTCTATTCTTTTCATCTCTCCTCAGTCCTTTTACATACAGTTAACATGTTGTGTGCAACAAACTGTATAAGACTTCATAGAAGAAGAAAACCTAGAGCTCTCTCTCAAATTGAACTAACTCACTCAGTCAATTTATTTCCTCATTGCTTTAGCAATCCAAACAACACATGCAACTAACTGTTTGTTCCAACTGGCATCACTCTTTTCCAACCATTGCATAACTACGAAACCGTTTGCATATTTGTGAGGACCTTTAGTCCCACATGCATCTGACATTAGATGATTTCCAGTTTATATACCTGACGACTTGGTAAGACTATCTTCAACACTTTTGCCACTGACAACCCCAGTCTGGCCCCATCGGTGTAATCTAAAACATCAGCCAACATTCAACCATGAACTTCACCGATAGCAAGCCTCATACTGATGATAAGCCTCGCTAAACTTCATCGGATAGACAGTTAATATTAGAGTGACATCCACATCCTTCACCGATAGCGATTCTCATGCCAATTCCAACTTCACCACTCTATATTGTTGAACCTGTTGAACCATTGAACCTCGACGTGAGGTTCAATGGTTCAACAGAGTGATATCTTCAGCTAAGATGATGGACCACTGAATCGATTAACCTATCTAGAGGAACCATTCAACCAATGAACTGATGCTGCCGAACCACTGAACCATTGAACCAATGCTAAACCATTGAACCAATGTCACCGAACCATTGAACCAATGTTGTCGAACCAATGAACCATTGAACCGATGAACTAAACCATTGAACTGATGAACCCAGCAAACCATTGAACCTGATGGATGAAGTTCAAACCTTCATTGAAGTAACCAATGCATATTGGTTGAACCATTGAACCCAATGAACCATTGAACCTGATGAATGAGGTTCAAGAGTTCGTCGACAGTTCAAAATTTGCCATTGAACCAAGGAACCTTTGAGATATTGAACCTGTAATCTAAGTCATGAGTACTCAACATTCTCCCACTTGACGAAGGAATTAAAGGAAACTATCAATGCTCCAAGTCATAGAACCAAGCTGATACTACCTCCAGAAACAAGATAGACCATCAGCTAGAAAAACAATCAGAAAGCTGACTACTCCCATCAAACTGAACCAAAAAAAACCCACTTGACTAAAAATAGCACACACAGCCAATGCTAAAACATCCAATCACTCATACCTTGAAGGTATGAACATTAGTAGACTCATGCTACCTACACATACACCCATCAACTGCAAATACAAGCTCCATGTGTCAACTAATTGAAGAAGAACAAACACATCAAGAACTCCCACTGCATGGATAATGAGATCTGAAAAAGATCAAGACATACTAAGTCTACCAATAACATAACATAGAAGATGTAAACATCATGTAGTACCAAGGAAACATCCACCATGATATGCAAAAATCTGTAAATCAGTAACCTGTAGATCTCACCACTAGTCCAGAAATCTCTCAAGTTCTTCACACCCAACAATGAAAGAGATAACAGAACCTCCATGTCATCACCCAAAAGCATATGTGAAAACACATGATCACAAACTAGTGACAACTTTAGCTCCAAACAAAACCTCAAAACAATGTAATGTGAAACACACCATCAGAGAAAATAACTGAGACCAAGAGAAACACTACACATCATATACCTGTAGACAATCCTTCTACATACACCTCTGAATGCTAACTATGTCAAGTATGATATCCTTCAAAACACCCCAAAGAGAACAGCATAACAACACCCAAACAAACATTCAATCTCAAGAGATCAAATTTAGCATATATATCATGTATCTAACATGGATGTAAGCCTCTCAAACCAAAGAAGATCAAACTAATGCATTTCCCATTTTAGGAAATCAGCCCATAAACCATCTCCTAAGAATTCTCACCAATGAATGATATCTTAAACTCAAATACACAAGGAGATTAATCATGCTATCCATGTCTCACAATGAATCCTCCAGAACAGTTCAAAATCCATGTCTATGAAAGAAAGTATAAAACACCTAAGAGAAACAATGGGCAATACCTCTCAAGTTATAAATTATCAAGAAGTCCAAGAGTGGGAGTGAGAATGCTCCTCCAGGGTAACCGAATCTATATGACTTCTCCAAGAGCGATCTCCTCATTGGTCTCTGTTGAACTCACATCCAACCAAGGTAAAGACCCCTCAAACTTCTTGCTACAAATCTAAATAAGCACAACATATACAGTCTCACCTTATTCTCCATGTATCCATGAGTACCTACGAACAATCACCTCATGCTGAACTCCAATTGCATCACTACAACACTATGAAGTAATCAAGCAATTGATAAATGTACCCAAACATAGAGAAGTTACCAGACCACTGTCAAAGCTCCAATCATCTGAATCAGGAACTTATCATGACATCATGATCTTACCATCTCCCTTAGGAGATTCCATGCTTCAGGTGAACTTAACCAAAGTTTCAAGAGTAACATATCATGCCAAAACTTCAAATGCTTAAAAAAGAGTATATCATGACATGAAACTAATCAAACTCTAAATCAACATCACTTGTCAGGCATCACCAACACCTAAGCCAAGAATTTCATGAATCCTCCACAACTTCAGGATGTTACTCATCCTCAAATAGTGCCCCTGCAAATGCGAAAGAACCCTTCTGTAGAAACAGGATCAAAAGAGCTCCTCCTAGTAACATCTGCAACACTAAAGAAGATCATTCACCACTAAGTGATGAACACATAGTCAATGCTAAAGCTCTCACTTAACTGTAACAACAGAACTTTCCAAGCATCCTAACCAAACATCTCCTAATCTAAAAATCTTCCAGGTCCACACATTAACATGTCCATATGACTATAAAACCAAGTGACACCAAGATCTCCAAACCAAGGAAATAAACTATCACTATCAATAGCTTACACAAAACTATGAATCCAAGCTATTCATGACATTGTGATACACATGCTACAAGTCCCCTTAACCAACTATTCAGGTACTTTATAACATCAATCCTCTCATCCTGAATCAGTCACACTAATGCACAAGTGACCACAAACAAGGCCAGCTAACAAATCTGCATAAACACTAAAATAATCTTGTGGATAAAGACAGTCCACATCCGAGTCATCTCATTGTAGCTTAATAAGCGATCAACCCACAAAACTACATAACTCGTAGATCCAATGAATGTACCATGCAAACTCACTATCACACTGGAAAATGCAAAACTGAGATCTCAAGGAATAGATAACAATGTAGACAACATGACTCAAGCACCAAATTACTTACAAACCTAATTCGCCAAACATGTCCACAACCTGAGCACCATAGTTTAGAAAACTAGAAGCATTACCACAGAAATGCTGAGTATCATATCACATACCAGCACTCCCATGTAGAGAAATCATTTCACCTCCTCACACCATGCATAGAGCATGCATGCAAAACTACAACTATATCATCCATCAACACCCCAAAAGCTAGGGTCTAGAGATAGCTTAACTATAGCTTCACAAAACCACAAGTTTTTCTTTTGACCATTTAAAACCTAGAAAACCACTGTGTTTGAAACGCACCCATGCACATCCATACCCACTTCACATCTGGAAGACCCAAAAGTCTGCAACATAAACTCCATAACAGTTAAACCAAAATAATGGATCATCATGAATATGCATAATCATAGATTTTAAGGGAAAACTATAAAACCCCTCAAATCCAGTAAACATGAATCTAAGTCATGCAAGTACAAAATATCCAATTAAGGAAACAACAGTTCAAGAGCTTCAGGCCCACTTGTAGACCAATCCCTCAACTACCAACATGCACATGCATCTGAGAGAATCAGGCTATTACAGAAGCTCTCAAACCATCCAATGATCAACTCCATAGCCTACATGCAATCAGGGTAACAAAAAATTATGCCTTTCAATACCAGGTACAAAACACCCAGCATAAGCACAAAGCTCCATGGCTGAGTAGTAACACAAACTTCTTCATATCATTAGAGAGCCTCTCACATAGACACCCACTATGAAAGTTACTACAGCAACACAACCACAAACCAAACCCCATGCAACAAGATTAAATACTGTCAACTAAGAGCCTCAGGCCACATCATGACTAGCTCTAGACTCTTCATCTTCACCATCCTTAAAGTACTGCTGAAACAGAAAAACAAGATCAACTGTCAGACTTCACTCAAAACAAGGATCAAACAAACAAATGTTTCCTTCAGATTTCCTCAAGCTCTTCATACTAAGAAATCAGAACAGAAGGAATGCCCAGACCTTATACACTAGGAACTCTTACATGCAAACACATGCAGCACACAAATGTACATATGTGAGTAACAAAATAGATCCCAGAAAAAGGCTTTGATACCACTTGTAAGGAAATGAGAGCATCTCAGAATGTATTTCTAAGAATAGTGGTGTCTTTGACAGATTTAAAACTTTTCATTTGCTTCAAAAAACATGCACAACTATGTCATTAAAGCAGAAACTGACATAGAACATTTCCAACATTGACCCTTAGAGGAAAGCACAAGCAACAAAAACTAATTTCAACAACAGAAATGCTAACTCAAAAGATAGAACAGAAGACACAGATATACGTGGGAAAAACCCTTACGGGTAAAAATCCCCACACTCCAAAAACCCAGTCGCCATTGTATTATTCAGCAATAGAAAAATAGTTACAATACAAATCTGGCACTAAGCCTTTTCATGGAGATTTACATCTTGCTTCATCTAAATAATAATTGACAGCACAACCCTGCTCAGATTTCTCCAGCAACCAAGTTAGTCCTTCATACTATTATAATGCCTCAAACCACATACAGTACAGGACATTGATCTCTCGGCTCTATTCTTTTCATCTCTCATCAGTGCTTTTACATACAGTTAACATGTTGTGCGCAACAAACTATATAAGACTTCACAGAAGAAGAAAACCTAGAGCTCTCTCTCAAATTGAACTAACTCACTCAGTCAATTTTTTTCCTCATTGCTTTAGCAAGCTTATGACACATGCAACTAACCATTCGTTCCAACTGGTATCACTCTTTTCCAACTGTTGCATAACTACCAAACCGTTCACATATTCGTGAGCACCTTTAGTCCCATATGCATCCAACATTGGATGATTTCCAGTTTATATACCTGATGACTTGGTAAGACTATCATCAGCACTTTTGCCACTGACGACCCCAGTCTAACCCCATCGGTGTAATCTAAAACATCAACCAACATTCAACCATGCACTTCATCGACAACAAGCCTCATACTGATGACAAGCCTCGCCAACACTTGATTGGATAGATAGTTAATATCGGAGCGACATCCACATCCTTCACCGATAGCCATTCTCATGCCGATTCCAACTTCACCACTCCATATTGTTGAACCTATTGAACGATTGAACCTCAATGCGAGGTTCAATGGTTCAACAGAGTGATATCTTCAGCTAAGATGATGGACCACTGAACCGATTAACCTATCCTGAGGAACCATTGAACCAATGAACTGATGCTGCCGAACCATTGAACCATTAAACCAATGCCGAACCATTGAACCAATGTTGTTGAACTGTTGAACCAATGCTGAACTGTTGAACCAATGTTGTCGAACCGATGAACCATTGAACCAATGAACCAAACCATTGAACCGATGAACTTGATGAACCATTGAACCTGATGGGTAAAGTTTAAACATTCATCGAAGTAACCAATGCATATTGGTTGAACCATTGAACCCGATGAACCATTGAACTCGACGAACGAGGTTCAAGAGTTCGCCGACAGTTTAAACTTTGCCATTGAACCAAGGAACCTTAGAGCTATTGAACCTGTAATCTGAGTCACGAGTACTCAACATTCACAAATAACTACACCAACCTATTTGTACAAAAAATAAATTTGGAAGTGGCCAAAAGCATAAATAAGAAAAAAATAAAAGTAAATGATGCTCTAGATCCAATTAACATGAAACCCATAATGTTATTACACTCAAGAACTCTTGAACAAGCATATGGTTCCCAAGATTTTTAGGAAACAATAAAATTTTTAAAGATTGAGTGTCTTGACCTCTTGATCACTTCTTATAACTATTCTAATGGGCTCAAATGCTCAAAAAGTTTTGCAAGTGACCTAAAAAAATGAATGTTATATGGGCTCATTGACAAGATTGTTCAAGTCTATTTAACAACTTTATCAATCCAATAATGCATCATCCAATACAACCCTTCAAAAGTTTAAATAAATACATTTCATATAACCTCATAAAACTCAACAAGCTAGAAATTGACATTGGCTGTGATTGATAGCTTCCAATAAGGATCACAATGTATACAAGCTATGTTGTTTCAACATTGCTGAGAATGAGGCAAAAAATGAAGATTAGATTTAAGTTTTGTCAGTATTTAGGTATGAGTGATACTAATTTTTTAAACTATAAAGATTTATAGCTACTACAAGTCTCTTATAAATGCCACACATAGAAAATCATGGTTGCTACTCTAAATAAAAAAATAGAAATTACAACATGCCTAGATACATGGACAATAAGTTTGGATAATGTCAGGTATTGGCTGCAAGTGATAGCTTCCAATAAGGATCGTAATGTATACGAGCTACACTATTTCAAAATTGTTGAGAATGAGGTAAAAGATGAAGATATGATTTAAGTTTTGTCAGTATTTAGGTATGAGTGATACTAATTTTTTAAACTATAAAGAGTTAGCTGCTGCAATTCTCTTATAAATGCCATGTACATAGAAAATCATTGTTGCTACTCTAAATGAAAGAAAAGAAATTACAACATGCCTAGATACATTCCAACAGTTGGATAATGTCGGGGATTGGTTGCAAGTGATAGATTCCAATAAGGACCACAATATATACGAGATACACTATTTCAACATTGTTGAGAATGAGGCAGAAGATGAAGATTAGATTTAAGTGTAGTTAGTATTTAGGTATGAGTGATACTAATAAATTTAAAAGGAATTTAAAGGCAAAATATATGATCTAAAGTCACTAGGTTTTGTATTGAAAGCAAATATATTCAATCTAACATGTACATTATGAATTCCACATGGAACAAATTTAAATACAATTGGACAAAAATAAATGACTGGAAGCCTTTGAAAAAAACATTCTAAATCATGTCACATGTCCAATCAATATAGATATATAGATAGATCTATAAATTTAGTTTGAGTACATACATATATCTAGTCATATGTATGTACATATATCCAAAAACCAACTTAAAGCTCCTGGTACATATAATCTGGATTTTCTCTATCTTTAATTATCTCTAAAATCTTTTCATGATCTTCAATAGGCAACCTTGACTTTTGTTTGGCACGTCCTCTTTTAGGTAAAGTTTCTAATTTATTTTTGTTGCTATAACTAAGTGACTATAATGTAGAACCTTTTGTCCTGGCATATAATCAAGAAATACAATACCATGTCTATCTATGTTTATTTGTTGATAATATGTGCCTTCAATAATGACTGATCCAATGGGATACTTTTGTCCATCACCATCTATCATAGATTTCACTAATTTACTTTTTAGTTGCGTACATCTTAGTAGATAGTAATCTACACCTTCCACATTGTTAGGAGCTACAATAGCAAAAATATTTTCTGTACACACACCATGTAGAGTTTAGAAAAGTTGTAAATATATATTTTTAATATATATAAATTTAAATATATATAAACTTACTTGTACATAGAATATATAAATCAATTTTAAGTTAATCAATTATATACATACCTGTAACAACTAAATCAGATACACGTTTGTAATCAGCTGAATATAGAGGATCATAGACATCAACATTATCATTGTCTTCAAAAGGAGGCATTGATATTAAATGTTTCATTTCCTATCGTGAAACATACCCATCTCTAATATTCTCACATTGAACAATATTTGCACTGTCCTCGATGCAATCAACACAAAAACATGATTTTTCTCTCACATTAATTACATAAGGCTTGCTACCTCCCATTTTCATAATTTGATGCATGCTTCTAATACCATTAATTGTTTGACAATTAATAGCATTTGATCGATCAATATCTATAAATTATATAAACATCCAAGTGATTAATTTATATATATAAATTTACATTTGAAAATTCAATTAATAATCATGTGTATGTACACACTTTGAAATTCAAATTTAACAAATTTTGACTAGATGTACCTGTAACTTCCCAAAAATACCATGTTGTATGTTGAGTCGCGAGCGGAAAAATGACTTTTGCACCATTCAACAATTTCATTTGCATTCTATGTGGAATTACCTACAAGTACACATGTTGGCAATTTATTTGTCACCTATTACTTTCAAGGTTTATTTAAGAATTTAAAATTAAAGTTTAAATATAGATCTAATTTGTTAAAAAATGTCTCTAGATTCTCTCTCTCTCTATATATATGGCACAAACTACCTGCAAGTTCATGTTGGTGAAATGCATGCTTCGCACATGCTCCTGCTCCATCGTTCTCTCCTTTTACATGTCCACTCTCATAAAAATTCCACAAGAATTTGGTGTTGTGTCTAGCATGTTGATGGCTTAACAAAAAAAGCCTTTGTAGACTTAAATTGTCCTATGAAGTTACAAATAATTACACTCAAACAAAATTAGCTTCCAAAAACTTGACATATTAAATATATTAAATAAGTAATTGAACAATTTAAGTCTCAAAGTTAAAAGTAAATAAAAATTTAAAATTAAACCCTAAACAATGTACTTACTAGCACATCCATCAGACCATATCTAGTGTTGTTCTTGATTTATGCCACGCCGGCTCAGGTCTTCAAAAAATATTTTCATACAATGAGCTACATAACTTCTATCATGACCCGTATCATCACTATATAAAATTGAACGTCTTTGATGATAATTTGATCATCTTTGCTACTTTGTATACCATCTACCTAAAACTTGGCATGTCTATAGAAAACTTGTACAAAGATTGCAACTTGCTCTGAATGATAATATTGACTTCAAATCTCAGTTTGAGGACTAAATGTATAGTTCTCAAAGAAATCTACAATAGAGAGAATACAACTTGGTGGAAAGCAATTCTTTGAATCACAAAATTGCTTAGCTTGCCATCTTGCACCATGACAATGCTGGATATATGGATATATGATAGTGTGAAATTTACTCATAAATTCATTGTAAGGAAATCCACTCTCTTTGAGAACAATTTTTTTGGCCTCGACTCCTGACTTCGTTAAGTATGTCACATATTCAAATCTCTTCCAAATAACTTGCATTTTAATGTTGTGAACTTGTAATTTAAGATTCTTCAAATTTTCACAATCATTACATATATTTTTTTATACACTAAACATTGAATTTATCTGAATCTTCTAATTTTTCACATAAAAGAGACTTCACAAATTATGTTGTGCTTCCAGAGATGGCTATATTTCAATCAATTATTGCCATAGCGTTTTTATATGATTGTGGATGTAGATCAAATTCAACATGATTTCAACAACAAGTTTCACATACTTTATTTATACATACAAATGATGGTCATAGTGTATCAAACATTGTTTGACAAATCTTCACATTTGAAAATTCTTTCTTGAATGCTTCAAAAAGTTTACTTTGTGTTGTATCTATAAAATGTTTTGGATGAAAATTTTTTGTACCATATTAACCTGTTATTTGTATAGTATCCCTTCTATTGGAAGGAACATGAGAGTGAGTGGTCCAACATTCAACCACCTATTTCTTTACATCTTCTAAAATTCTATTTTTTCGGGGAACCCTACAAATATTTACCAATTTTTCTTAATTTTTGCATCTATTTCATTTCTCTTTTCAATATACCTTTGAACAATTCTCCTAGAAAAATTTAGTAATCTAGAAATTGCTTGAACTTGTCTTCTATGTGATAATTTCTTACTAGAAATTACAGTCATCAATGCTCTACGTGTAGCAGTTGGATCACTAGCTCAACTCTTGGTATCAATATAATTCAATGCTTCTTGCAAGTTTTCAACAATTGTTTGTTTTAATGAACCTGATGACCATTTCCTATTATCAACCCCTAACAACTCCAAAACAAGGGTAATTTCTTTTCATCTAAATAACTTTGCAGCTAACTGTGCTCTTCCAATTAGAGATTTTTCTTCAAAAAATCATCCCATATTCTTTTAGAGTGTAATTTTATTGTGCTTTTAGGTAACATATCTTTAGATGAAATTTTATTGAAAAGAGAATCCTCATCCATCTCCATCAGATTTTCCATACCATAGAACAAATTTCTATTACTAGGTTCAGTTTGTTCTTGTACCTGTACGTCACCTTGGTCAAAAATATTTTCTATAGGTTGTTCTTCAATAGATGTTCCTTCACCCATGTTTCTCTTCCTCTCTCTTGTTCGATCATAATTCCTCAGTCCAGTCCTTCGATTCCCCATCACAAATTACACTCAAATTTGAATTCACCTACATACAAGTGTACACACATGTGTGCTTTCAATGAATGCATGTAGTTAAAATTGCATAAATAGAACACTAAATTATAAATTGTTCATTTGTTAAAGCCAAAGTAAAAAAACATTCAAATTACAAACATATTATGAGCAAATTTGGTATCATAAGCATATTTGGTACATATCATGATGCATCAAATTTAAATATATCGTAATAAAAGACTTATATGATGTGAAAGAGAGAAAACATGATATATAGATCCTATGAAAAGGTATATAGCAATGAAAGGATAAGATTAGAAAGGGGAAGACCTATGATTCCTTAAATGCAAGGATGTGATGTAAATAAAATCACACTAGATGTAATTGATTTCATTTGTTAAATACTAATGTAATTGATTTCATTTGTTAAATACTAATTTGTAACAAGGGATGGAACCCACACATGAGAAATAAATAAAAAGTAGAGAACATAAGAGGTGCAAGGGAAAATATGATTGTGCACATACATAAAACTAGTTTTCCCTAGATGCCTAGGATAGTATATATAATGATTTACTCATGAGGGGGGAAAGACATTATGCCTCTATTTTAAATATATATCATAATAGAAGACTTATATGATGTGAAAGAGAGAAAACATGATATGAAACAAACCTTTTTTTTGTTGAAATAAGTCTTCTTTTCTCCAAATAAGCCTTCCTTTGCTAAAATATGCCTTCTTAAATTGTATTAAATCAAATTTTCTTGAGTTGAAATTAAAAAAAAAATATTGTATATATATCGACTCTTTACAACCGATATGTTATCGGCTGACTACGTATAGGCCAATATTTTATCGAAAAACAACTTATCGCTCGATAAGAATATGCCTGAAACACAGTCAGCCGTAAAATACTTGGTCGAGTATGTCTAGTTGGTTGCCTACATGGCAGCCAACTCATCTTTTTTCATAGATTTATGAAACATTAAACTTTGACAGGGTATTTCTCCTGTCAAAATGAATTTTCTACAACAAATAAAAATGCCCTTTTGTAGAGCTCAGAGTGGAGAATCTAAATATGTAATTTTTTTCATATTTTGATTAGTTTTGATATATTTTATTTTTAAAATACTGCAAGTAGGTTGTTAAAATTAAAAAAGAGGCTGATTAGAAATTAAAAAAATAGTAAAACATATTAAATTTTTTTAAAAAATATATGGTACACTAGATGAGAGAGTCCTCTTCAAAAGGGTATATTTTGTTTTTTGAAAATCATTAAACAAATAGACAATAGTTGACGTCCCATGAAAACTATCAAATTTTGACAAATTTGACTTTAAAACATTATTACGAGAAAAATATAATCAAATTTTTTTTTCCATGCACTAGATATTGAAGTTACCTATTTGGAAAAAAAAATTTAGGGAGAAATTAAGATTGTTTTAATTTGTTTCTTGACATCCCATGAACGTCACTTTTTCCTAAAATTTTTAGCATTTCAAAATTTGTTCTTGCACTAATTAAAAAAAATTGAAAACAATTTTAAAAAAATCTAAAAAATTACAAGAATAAACTTCATCAAAGGATCTACATTTCATTAGTTTACACCATTTTAAAATTCAAAACATAAAGACTACTTTTATATGGTTGAAGTTTAGAATTTCTTTTTTCTATTGGTCAATTCCTTTATAAAGTGTGACACACTATTGTGCTTTTCACCCCACATAAAATTGTTGGCAGGTAGGGGAGGTTGACTACTATCCTAAAACTAATGCTACAACAATAGTGGATAGCAAAAATACAAACACACAAATAGAAAAGAAAGAGAGGGCAAATTGAAGACTCAAAATAGGACATTATATTTATATTTTCTCTTTCAAAATACATTCTTGAAAACTTTCATATAAATTCAATGCAGAGTTGTTGCTCTATTTTTCTAATTTGCCCCTGTATCTGGAGTTGACTGTGTATGCCCTATACTATTGCACACAAACTTCTATTGTCTACAATATATCCTTCTGCTCTTTGTTCTCTTCTAGAACCTTTAAAACATTCCTCTCTCCTGCTACTTCCTTTTCCTCTGCTGAAAACATTCCCCTTTTACAGTTGTTGCTGCTATAGACTTACACTTCTAGAAATTCCTTTTTCAAACTGACTGTTTCATTCTATTTTTGTCTTGTTTGCATGCCCATGAAAATAGTGCTCAAAACCATTCAAATTCAAATTTACCTACCACAAATAAATGTTGGCAGGAGCAATGGTTGTTAGGGTCTAATTTTGGAAATCCCCAAGTCTGACAAAGGTAGGTTGAAATAAATGCATTGACTCAGATTAATAAATTCTAACACTCCCCCTTAATTTGAAGTCAAATGGCATTCAACATTTTTCCTTCTGGAACTGATCTCTAAAGTTAAACCTTTGCATTTGTCTTTTCAGAGCAGATCTTGGGAGTTGTTTCTATCATTCTAGATCACCTCAGGAGCTCTTTTCTACATCTCTGAAGCACTCTATCTGCATCTCTAGAGTTGAGTTCCTACATCTCTGGAGTTATGTTTCTGCATCTCCAGAGCACCTTCAAAGCTGCACTGATTTTCCAGAGTTGAACCTCTAGAGCTCTGTTGTGACTATCTTTTCAGATCTGAACCTCCAGAGTTGTCTTGTTTCTGGGGCTACACTCCTCTGAAGCTATCAATAATGCCAAGCCTATCTCTTATGTGTTCAAAAGAATTTTTTGGCAATGCCTTGGTAAAGATGTCAGTGAGCTGCTGCTCGGATCTACAATATTGAAGCTCAATCTCTCCTTGTTCTACCAACTCCCTTATGAAGTGATAATGGATCTCAATATGCTTGCTTCTTCCATGGAAGACTGGATTCTTTGTCAGGGCTATTGATGAAACATTGTCATAATGAATGGTAGTACCATCTTCTTGCTGCTCATTCAAATTTGTAAGGATCCTTCTCAGCCAAATAGCCTGACATGCTACTGCATTTGCTACAATATACTCAACTTCTACTATAGAAAGAGAGACAATGGGTTTCTTCTTTGATGCCCATGAAATCATGCCTCAACCCATGTGGAATACATATCCAGATGTGCTCTTCTGGTCATCTACATTACCTACCCAATCACTATCCTTGAAACTAGTAGCTTAAACTCATTAGATACATCATACAAGATGCCATAACCTGTTGTGCCATTCACATATCTCAGGATCATCTTTCCTGCTTGCCAATGTGTGTCATTAGGTTGCTCTATGAACCTAGAAATCAAACTTATTGCATACTTCAAATTAGGCCCAGTAGCTATCAAGTACATGAGGCTTCCAACCATGCTCTTATAGAGAGTTGGGTTTACTTCCTTGCTACTATCCTCTTTACTCAATTTCAGACCTATAGCTATTTGTGTGGGGGCAGGTTTGCTATTCTCCATTTTAAATCTCTTCAAAATCTATTTGGCATAGTTCATTTCTGAAATAAATATGCCATGCTCTGTTTGTTTGACTGCAATGCCAAGAAAATACTTCAACAGACTTGAGTCTATTATCTAAAACTCATTCTTCATTATCTCTTTGAAATCAACAATGAAGAGATCACTATTGCTAGTAAAAATCAAATCATCTACATATAAAACAACAATCAAAATATTACCTTCAGCTACTTTGATGTAAAGAGTGGGCTCACTGCTACTTTTGCTAAAGCTATTATGCACTAGATATGAGTCTATTCTATTGTACCATGTCCTAGGTGCTTGTTTCAGACCATAGAGGGCTTTCCAGAGCCTATATACTTTGTCTTCTTACGTTGGGACTTCATAGCGAGGTGGCTGGTCCACATACACTTCCTCTTTCAGCAATCCATTCAAGAAGGTTGATTTTACATCCATTTGGTACACCTTCAATTTGTGTTGGGCTGCAATTGCTATCACTGCACGAACTATTTCCAGCCATGCAACTGGTGCATATGTCTCATCATAATCTCTCCAAGGCTGTTGTTTGTACCCTTTGACAACTAGCCTTGCCTTATGTCTTTCAATCTTACCATCAGTAGTAGACTTAGTCTTGTAGACCCAGTTAACTCCAATCATTGTTTACCCTTAGGTAAATTAGTTAGCTACCATGTTTCATTTCTCTCTATGGCATCTAATTCCTCATCCATGGCCTTACACCATTTCTGCTCTTTCACAACTTCTTCAAAGTGCATTGGATCATTACAAGAAAATAATGCAAAATTTATATTCTCATCATCATCAACATACCTTGTGATTTCATAAATATCCCTCACACTCCTTGTCCTCCATGGCATCAATGATGCGAGTGTAGGGTCTGAATTACCTTTGGAGATGCTATTGTTCTAACCTCTAGAGCTACTACTTTACTAAACTCTAGAACTGCCAATCTCTAGAGTTGTAGACCTCCAGAGCTGCTAATCTCTTAAGCTGCTATGGAGTTGCTATCCTCTAGTGCTTCTTCATCTTTAAGGGGTATTGTGACTGAAATACCCATGGTGCTGTCCACTATTCCATCCCATGCTTCATTCTCAATGAACTCAACATCCCTGCTGATCACAACCTTTTTGGTGATGGGATTATACAATTTGTAGGATTTTGACTCTTCACTATAGCCTATAAAGATACATTTTTCACCTCTATCATCAAATTTCTGTCTCTTCTCTTTAGGCATGAATGCACATGCCACACACATAAAGATCCTTAGGTGTTCAACACTCCATTTGCTGTTTGTCCATGCCTCTAGTGGAATCTTATCACAAACAACCTTTGTAGGGCACCTATTCAATAGGTAGACTATTGTTTCTACAGCTTCACCCCAAAAATCATGTGATAGTCCTTTTGCTTTCAGCATGCTTGTTGCCATCTCTTGAATGGTTCTATTTTTTCTTTTAGCCACTCCATTTTGCTATGGAGTATACCTTGTTGTAAACTATTTTTCTATGCCTTCATTCCCGTAGAAATTTAGAAATTCCTTCGAGATATACTCTCCCTCTCTATCTATTCTTAGGGATTTGGTATAGTGGTTGCTTTGTTTTTTAGCTGAGGCCTTAAACCACTTGAACTTCTCAAAGGCTTCTGATTTGTTCTTCAAAAAATAAACCTAGATTTTTCTGCTATAATCATATATAAATGTCATGAAATAAGTATTTCCAACCAAAGTGTGAGTTTTCATGGGACCACACAAATCTGAGTGCACCAACTCCAATGATACTTTTGCTCTCCTAGAATACCCTGATTCAAAGGGTTGTCTATTTTGCTTTCCTAATATGTAGGCTTCACATTTACCATCGGCCTCTACAATACTTGGTAGCCCTCTAACCATACCTTTCTTGGACAAGAAACTCAAACCAGAAAAACTTAAGTGCCCATACCTCAAATGCCACAATTTGGATGGATATTTGATGACTGTCCTAAAGGCAGATTGTTGTCCCACTACTGTGACCACTGGAGATAGTGTTGAGAACTATGCTAGAGATAGCGCCAGAGACAAAATATGTATCTTAAGAGGAAACATCCTGTTCCTTCTCATATGTACTGCTGCAATCACTTTTTCACTATCTCTTTTGTCAAATATTGTGCACTCTCTATTCTCCATCAGGATCTTATAACCATTTTGGACCATCTGTCCAATGCTCAATAGTTTATGTTTTATGCCAGGGGCATAATAGACATTCTGGATCACCTCCTTTCACCATTCTTAGATTAGATATTGACTGTACCTTTTCCCATGACAAGAACTTGCTTATTATTTCCCATTATGATTTTAGTTTGTATGTTGCTATCTATGGAGGCAAAAAAGTTTTTGTTGCCACTCATGTGGTTGCTACAACCATTGTCCAAATACCATACTTCATCACTACTCTACTCAACAAGGTTGCAAACAATAAATACATTTGACTGTTTTTCATTTTTAGCCTTGTTTTCATTTGTTACATTAGCATTTTGACCTCCATGATCACATTGTTTCTTTCTACACTCACTAGCATAATAACCAAACTTATGATAGTAATAGCATTGAACATTGCTTTTGTCATACTTCTAATTGGAACATCATGTTCTTCTTCTTATCTAGGTAGGATGGCTGTGATGTGCTTGCCCCTTCTTGATTATTTGAAACTCCTCTTTTAGAGTTTCTTCTTCCTCTACCTCTTTGACCTCTACCTCTGTTGTTTCTTCCTCTTCCCCTACCTCTTGTATTGGGTTGAGCTTTGAAGGCTTGCTCTAGGGAAGGGGCGGATCTATTCAACCGTTGCTCATGGGTTTGTAGTGAACCCATCAACTCATCAACTATCATCTTGGATAGGTCCTTAGCCTTTTCAATGGCTATAACAATAGGGTCAAATCTAGAAGGTAGACTCCTTAGGATTTTCTCAATAGTCCTTTGATCATCCATAGTTTCTCCATTTATCTTTAGCTGATTAATCATGGTAGAAACCCTAATGTGAAAGTCTGAAATAGACTCAGTGTCCTTCATTTACAAAGTTTCAAAATCTCTTCTTAGTAGCTGTAGCTTTACCAATCTCACCTTGTCGGTCCCCTTTAACTATTCTTGAGTATTTCCCATGCCTATTTTGAGTAATTTGTTGCTACAATGCGGTGGAAAATAGCCTCTATCAAGGCTATTTCAATCAGACTGAGGGATTTTGCATCCTTCATATAGATTTCCTTTAATTGGTTTCTTTGGGCATTAGAAAGGGCTGCAAAGGCTGTTGGGTCTATAGTGTCTACAAAACTATCGATGACCAAGTCCCATAGGTCATTAGCAACCAATATAGTCTTCATCTTCTTAGCCCAAATGTCATAGTTATGCTCATCAAAGTTAGGTGGTTGCTGCCATCCTTTGTTGTCCCCACCTGCCATGCTTTTCAGATGGAGAAGACTGATTAGTCCCTAGAGAATCTAGGGCTTTTCCAAAACACCCACAAACTATTTCTAACTGCCTAGAAAAGCATGACTCTAATACCACTTGTTGGCAGGCGAGGGAGGTTGACTACTATCCTAAAACTAATGCTACAACAATAGTGGACAGCAAAAATACAAATACATAAATAGAAAAGAAAGACAGGGCATATTGAAGACTCAAAACACAAATTATATTTATATTTTCTCTTTCAAAATATATTCAAAAACTTTCATACAAATTCAATGCAGAGTTGTTGCTCTATTTTTCTGATTTGCCCCTGTATCTAGGGCTGACTATGGATGCCCTATGCTGCTGCACACAAACTTCTATTCTCTGCAATATATCCTTCTTCTCTCTATTGTTCTCTTCTAGAACCTTCAAAACATTCCTTCTGCTGCTACTTTTTCTCTATTGAAAACATTCCCCTTTTACTATTGCTGCATACTTACACTTCCAAAAATTCCTTTTTCAAACTGACTGTTTCATTCTCTTTTTGTCTTGTTTACATGCCCATGAAAATAGGCGTTCAAAACCATTCAAATTCAAATTTACCTACCACAAAAAAATGTTGGCAGGAACAATGGTTGCTGGGGTCTGATTTTGGAAATCCCCAAGTCTGATGGGGGCAGGCTGATAAATGCACTGACTTAGATTAATAAATTCCATAAAATTTATCAAGGCATGTTAATGATTCACTCAAAAATATTGAAAATGATAAGAGGGCATTTTTAATTGACAAACAAATATCAACAATGGTTCTTAGATACCCCTTATTCATGCAAAATGAGTGCTTCTATGACAAAATTGACTATTCTATGACAAGTTTTGTTGTGATTTTCAAAGATTAAAATTTAGCTCTTCCACAATCTAAAGCCCATCTTGCAAGTACTTTCTAGAAAATTGCCTAAATCTACTTCCCAAAAATGGTAAGTTTATAGGAAAATGTAGTTGTATGAAATATTTACACTAAAACAAGTGAGTATAGGTAGTTGTTTTTATGTTCATTGCATTATCTTCATAGTTATTTTGATATTTGATCTTTCTATTCCTAAATGTACTTATGCATTTGTAATTGGCATTTACAACTGATAATATGATGGCTGACCCTCTTTACAATGAAATTTTGTTATGAAGTTTTGTCATTATAATAATCAACCTACTCATATTCGGGTAAGTGAAAGAAGATAAGTCCACTTTTTGGCCAAAAAGTGGATGTGTTTTTCAAATTTTGTCATACTTGGAGTGAAAATTTGAAGCACTTACACAATATTAATATGATGTAAAAATATGAAATGTAAGAATTTCTTTCTAGTTTCCAAATAAGTAATTTTTTTAATACCCAGAAGATAACAGTTGGTTTTCTATAGAATGTACAAAAAATGGCTTTTTAAAAGTCTCATATTTTTGGCCAAAGCATACATGTGTATGGCGAACATAATTTGACCTAAATGAAGGTATTTTCTAATTTCTTTTGTAGAAAGATGCATATGATGTTGAAGTTTGGTCCGGATATTTTTTTTGTAATTTTTTGATAAATATTTTTTTATTAATTTTTTCTAGCCCTAATTAGTGTTTTTTAAAACTCCTCATGCACAACCAACATAATTTGAGCTAAACTAATCAATTCACTAAAAAAAATTCATCATGTAGAGAATGATGTCTAAATTGGTCGAGCACAATTTTTTTTCAAGAAACTTTCAAAATCAAAAGTTATTAAAAAATGGTAACATATGTTATTTCAAGTTTGAGTCTCTTTTTTAAAAAATAATTAATAAATAGAAAATTATGGTCAATAGTAAAAAAATGCATATTTACAACTAGACATTGTGATCTGTAATGTGTTTTAATTTGTCAAAAGATTCTGAAAAAAAAAGTTGTTAGCCATATTAGTGAAATCAATTTTTTCTCTTGGTGTTTACATGGTCTTGTAGTTGCAGGTCCAAGGCAAAGGCTTGAGTTTCCAATCCTAAAACCAATGCAAACCCATGGGCTTAGAATTTTAAATTTTAAGAGCCCTCTTTGAAACAAATGCCTATTCTATAACAATAGAATGAGAGCCCATTATAAACAGGTGCCCATTTGCAAATGGAATGTATTCCTGCTTTTAATATACTTGTTATTTATTTATTTCATAAAAATGTAGTACAACCTATTTTCTACAACATTCCTTTTAAATATATGACTTGACAACAACGATTTCTCTAATTTTTTTATATGTAGGTGTCATTACAACCTCTCAATAAAGCATATTATATTCAATTTTTACAGGGATTCAATCACAAGGAGCATTTTCATATGGAATGAAGTACAAGAACTATTTTTTAGAGAAATCATACAAATGTGATATTAAACAAAGGATTTACATCTACTTACATACTTCAAAAAATTTAAAGAGGAATCCAAATCTAAGTAAAGTAATATCATTTGTTAATTTTATCAAGACATTTCGATAATCATGGAATCAAATAAACGTTAACAAAAAAAAAAATGAATGTCATTTGAAGAAATCAAGAAGCACATTGAGAGAAAGAGGGAAAATGACAAAGAGATATGAGAGATAGGATTTGAGAAATGAAGAATGTTGAAGCATCCAATTCAATGATTATTGAAGAGGAGAATATTGATGAGACCAACATGGATGATGTGAATGTAAAATATGGAAAATGTGATTATAGAAACAAATCTAGGTATGTCTTCAAATCGCTTGAATGATAATAAGATTAGTGATTTAAAGGAATCTGGATATAGCATTGTTGATATAAATTTTTCTATTAGAAACAACACAACAAAAAACAAAAATGAAAACCCTTGTATGAGTGAAAATGAATATGTTTTTTTTAATTGAAAGTAATGTTTTGGATAATCTTTGTGGTAATATATCTTGGAGACAAATTAGAACCTATTGGCACCTGCAAAATTTTGCTCCCAAGAATGCCCTATTTTGCCCCAAAAATTCAAAATTCCCATTTTATGCCTTTATCATCAAAAACCCTTTGTTTAAATCCAATTAGAGATTATTTTCAGGGGTCTTTTCCCTAAAAAAAAAATGACTAAGTCAAGTCCCCAAGTCTTTCCCCTTTCTTCCCTTAGAATTTTTTTCATTTTTTGCCTTTGGTCGACAACTTGACATTTTTTTGAACTTGCTAACTATTTCAAGAGTTAGCATATTTCTTGACTCACCGACAAGAAGGTGTTAGTAGTAGTAAAGAAGGAGCCGTGCTAAAGAATAAAGAAAAATTCTAAGCAACAAAGTTAAGGAGTCTTCAGTCAGCAAAGTGCTTAGTTCCAAAACCTGAAGGTTCTCCAGTATAAGGTTTTGCCACTATTGTCTTCTCCAACCGAAGGAAAAGATTCTATTAAGCGGCAAAGGCTTGGAGTCTTAGTCTCCAGATGATGTTTTGCAACTTACTATTACCAATTTGACAGTAAAATGGACATCCTATGCCATTCCGCGGAAGCAAATTATAAAGGGAAAAGCATTTTTTGAAATTGCAAAATGATGCCACATGGATGACCTTTGGTCGACTAAGAGGTTCAGTCGACGGAGAAATCGCCAACAAAGGAAGAAAAGGTAAGAAAGAATGGAAAGTTAGGAAATTTTTAAATTTGCTGATAAGGAAAATAAATAGTGCAAAAGTGTGAAAATGGCTAAGTATGAAGGGCATTGTTAGAGAGTCAGCAAAGTCTCGAACTTTCCAAAAGTTCAAGTTTTTCATGGTTTGTTGATAAGGCGATAACACGAAGGAAAGGCAATGTGGTTCAAGAAAGTTGAAATTTGCTGATAAGGCAAAGTGGTGCCATAGCTTGGTTTAGAAAAAGGGAAAGTTGTTGATAAAGCTAAAAACTACTAAGGCAAAGTGCTTTATCAGCTAATCGGTGGAAGGCCAAACTTGCTAACAGTTCAAACATTTGAGAGTTTGTCAATAAGGGAAATTAGCTGACCAAGGAGATAGAAAAGAAAAGGTTCAAAAAATTCAAGATTTGTTGATAGAGGCAAAAGGTAAGTGGGTCGCCATAGGGTGAAGTTACCGATAAAGGGAAAAGACACGCCAAGTAGCCAAGTTCAAAAAAAGAAAGTTTTGCCAACTAAGGGATAAAATAAGAAGAAAATGGAGAAGTTCAGCAAAAGATCAAATTGTCAATAGGGACAACCAAAGGGAGAATATATCTAGAGTTTAGAAGAAGGAAAAATTGACGATAAAGAGCAAAGTAACTCTAGTTCGCGAAAACCAAAATTTGTCGACTGAAGGATAAAAGAGAAGATTTAGACATGCCTAGTTCAAAAAAGCTAAGATTTACTGATGAGGCATAAAGGAGGCTGAAGAGTGAAGATCAAATACCAAAAAGGAAGAAGATGTCTCCTATGGTTCAAAAAGGTAAAATTTGCCAACAAAGAGATAGAATTAGCCAGGTTTGTCAAATTGAAGATTTGCCAATAGGGCAAATAAGGAAGCTAATAAGGAAGGAAATGTAATGAAGAAGTTTTTGAAAATGGCAAGTGGCCAATAGAGGCCTAGCACACACAAGGTATAGTCAGAATCAAATGGTTTAAAACTAAAAATTTGGCCAACACATTGGGAGTGTTATAGTTGCTTTAAAAGAGTAATTCCTTAATAGTATGCCATGATTGCAAGCATATACAAACTAATTTGTACACAAAATTTAATGAGTTTGTAGGACAGTACCGTGTAGGTGGTTAGTACAGTGAAATTATTCAATGCACAAAGGACAAATCAGACAAGTCAAATGTTGCAGGTACCAGGGAGAGAATTAGAACCTTCCCTCTTTATTGTTCAAAGTATTGGAAAAGTGCAAGCAATCTTCCTCTATCATTTTAAGAATTAATTAAGGATGGGTTTTCTCTTCCAACATGTAAATCTTTTGACAAATTGGGAATGGAATTTTTGATAGCGTGGGTGCAATCCTTGATAGGGTGGGGCACCTGTGAGAATGCAATGAATTGAATTGCTATATATGCATGTTTCTGAGATGTAATGTGGGTTGGTCAGTTGTGCAATGTCTCAGTAGGGTTGTGAGCTCTAGAAGGTAGATCAAGAAAGGATATTTTTGCAGTCTTTGTTTAACATGAAACAATCATGAAATGTATGTAATAGAATTTACAAATCTTTGTATCAGATTATTGTTTTTATCCATTATTGTAGGTGTTTTTCTTAGCAAACCATAATCGTAGTTATAGTTTTCTTTCATCATATTTATTGGTATGAATGTAAGCTCTGATTTGAATGAATGTGAGAGTTCTTAATCCATTCACAATCTTTGTTAATGGTCATTTTAGTATTGCATAGGGAAGAATATGGTATGGTGTTGGATCATTAAGCATTCTCAGTGATCTTCTATTGATTTCTTTATATTCGATTTATCAAATAGGTAGTTATACACTTCTATGCGGTTGTTTTTTCTCTGTTGAACATTAGACTCTGTAGCCCAATTGTTAGAAATGAAGGTGCAAACCACACAATAGAAATCTGATTCAAACCTTATTTATATCCTCTAAACAATGTAGAATCAATGGAGATTGCAACAGAAATTAAAACCCATTACACAGAAATAACGTGCACTAAGAACTGAACACATAACATAGTATGTAACGTGGAGAAAACCCTCTCAAGTAAAAATCTCCACCAAGAAAAGAGGCTCCAAGTTGTATTATCTTTAAATATATGAGATTACAATACATGCACTCCCTCTATTTCTTCAGTCTTCAATCCAATGGCGCTTGTTACTCTCCAATCTGATAAAAATGTAGTACAAATATCCTTATAAAAGGGGGTTGTCTTCTAGGGCAAGATAACTGACAAAATATCAAATGTCAGATCTGTGACCTAATGACGAATGGTCCAGATTCACAATGATAAAATATAAATAAAATGTGGTTTCAGGGGCATTGTCCCTGAATCCCCACTGGGGCGCCTGGGCCCTAGACCCCCCGTCGGGGGGATGATCCCCCTGGAGCCTTTATCGGAGACGAATGAGCATCTAGAACCGGATATAAACATGTAGCTAAAACAAGACTGTTGTTGGTGAAACCTTTCATCCCTTATGGGTTATTTACAAATAATATTAGGAGTAATTAATTACATAGGATTTACAAGATTGATGGCACCTTAATCCTAACACCAATGGATAGGCACAAGTCTGAGTAGCCTTAGATCACCCAATCTTCAAAACAAAACAATACATCTTATCTTTAGAAATAGTAGTAGTTTTTATGCATCCTCACTATGTAGGATTACCTTTATTAGCTATATAGGGGTCTTTTAACAACTAGTTGTTCTTAGTTCAGTGACAAATTTGGGATTAAGAAAGCGATTTGGGTTTGGTTGTTCAAATATTTTTTGTTGTTCATCTAGTTTTGGTGTTAATACCTACTTAGGTATACCCCTTAGAATATCCCTCCAGAGTCTAAGATGAGCTCAAAGAGTAGAGGAGTTTACCCACTCCTATAGTTGACCAAAATTTTTCAAAACTTGTTGATAAACCTCTTCCTATCACCCTGACGACAGTCCCTAACCTAGGTTATTTAGGAATGTTTTAGAGTTTTGAGTTGCAGTAATTTTGGGAACCAACAAAACTCATGCAAATAGATTATATAAACTATTTTTTTAGAAAAAATTTTGGATTTCAATGTCAACTTGTATTGCAATTGATGATAATGTCAAAAATATGGAAAGTAATGAAAAAATTAGGCATATTTGTAAAACCTAAAAATATGGATGAATCAATGGAATAAGTTATGTCTAGTGTTGCTAATTCTATTGATTCTATTGGAAAAATTAGTCAATCTAAAGATAGGAATGCAACACATCAAGCAATAGTAACTACTTTAGTTAATAAATCAGCTGTGAGCAAAAGAATGATTAGTAAGACAAGTGCACTCACCCATGTGCATGCTAAAAATCTGAGAAGAGTTGCAAAGAGAAGAGTAAATATTGAAGATGATCCAATTAAGCAATGTTGCACTTTAGTGGTAGACTTTCAAGGTTTGACATGAAATTAAATAATGAAATTAGGTCTTTGATTGAAAAATATTTGCATGATAATACAAGGGTTTCATTAAATGTTAGAGATGTTTTGAAATTAAGTGCAGGGTCAAAATACTATGATCCTAATCCAAAACATCTTTTAGGCATGATTCAAATAGAATTATATAGAAAATTTCTAGATGATTTAGTTATAGAAAATTTTAGCATAAGTCAAAGATCATTTGAGAAATGGGTAAGTGCATGGAAATGGGGGACCAAAAGGGGTCAAAAGTGGCCACTTTTCTCTAAAATTAGAAAAAAATGATTTTGCATGAGAAATTGAAGATAGCCATGCTAAAATTAGAAGATGTGATAAGAACAAGTTTTGTATTTCTCTTATTCTAGTTTCAAAATTACTATTTTTTTCTAAAAATGGTGGAGATTAAGAGGTTCAAATAGGAGGAGCACACAAAGTGCTCATGTATTTGTTAGAAAAATATAACATAGCGTCTAGTGTGCTCCCCTTAAAATGTTAACTTTTTTTTAAGTATTAGGATAAGTGCACAAAGATGAGGGACCAAAATGGGGTCTTAAAATGCCACTTTTTTCCTAAAATCAGGAAACACTGATGTTGGATGAGAAATTGAAGATAGCTGCACTCAAAATTTGAAGATGGGACAAAAGCAAGAGTCATAGTGCTCCGAATCTAGTTTCTAAACTACTAATATTTTTTGAAAATGATTGAGATTAAGGGGTTCAAAAAGGGGGAGCACACAAATTGGTCATGTTTTCCTCAAAAAACATAACATAGCATCTGGTGTGCTCCCCCTAAAATGTTAACTTTTTTTTAGTATTTCAATAATCGCTCTAGTGAGAAATTAGCTAACACCATGTAGTTTATTGCTGATTTTTCTAATAATTTTTAAAGTGGACATATCCTAAAAAATAGATATTTGAGCATGCTCCCCCCTAAAATGTTTGAAAACTAATCGAAAATAGAATTTTTTTAATACATGTAGAATGGAATCTAGTTTCTAAAAATGTAACTTATTTCAAATTTTGATGAACAGTTTAAAAAAAGTCAAAAATACTAGACACTGGTTTTTGACAAAAAAATGGGCACACTAACAAAAGAAATTCAAGATGAAACCCTTAACGTACTCAAAATGTGAAAAAAAATTATATGGTTAGATAGTTAACAGAGAGCTTAAGATTATGGTAGTATTTTTTTTGAGTTTTCATTGAAAAAAGTACCATCCTGCTAGGAAGCACACTACAAATTATCTCCAGATTTTGCTAAAAACTAATAAAAACATGTCAAAAAAAGCTGAGCATAATGCAAGCATGTTATAACACACTCGTGTTATGTGAAATTAGTAACACGGGCACGTTATAACATGAATGTATTACAACATGCTCACATTATGTGATTTCACATAACGTGAGCATGTTATAATGTGCTTGCGTTATGTTGAGCATAAATGGCTATACACATGCCAATTACATTTGCTTGAAAGTTTCTAAAGACTTTTCAACAAATCCATTTTTTGCATATCTTGCAATCATTACATTCTATTATAGAACATCTCTTTGAGGTGTTACATCATACAATTGACATGCCTTGTCTATGCTTCCACACTTTGCATACATGTCTACAAGGGCAGCTACACTTCATATCATCTCTCTCACTCTCTACTTCCCTCCCCTCTCTACGTGCTAAACTCTCTCTAATTCTCTGCTTCTCTCCCCTCTCTACCTCCTACCTTCTCTCTCACACTCTTCTTCCCTCCCCTCTCTACCTTCTACCCTCTCTCTCACTCTTTACTTCCTTCCCCTATCTACCTCCTACCCTCTTTTTGAGTCTTTGCTTCCCTCACCTCTCTACCTCCTACCTTCTGTCTCACTCTCTTCTCACCCCCTCTCTACCTCTTACCCTCTCTCTCACTTTCTACTTCCCTCCCCTATCTACCTCCTACCATCTCTCTCTTCTTCCTTCCCCTGTCTACCTCCTACCCTCTCTCTCTTCTTCCTTCCCATGTCTACCTCCTACGGTCCTCTCCCACTCTCTACTTCCCTCCCATCTCTACCTCCTATCCTCTCTCTCACTCTCTACTTCCCTCCCCTCTCTACCTCTCTTCATCATTCTTCCCATCCAATGAGATTTCATAAATTATATTGTTTCCATTTCATCATCCCAATTTATATCCTCGTCCCTCTTTGCATCTCCTAGTTTTCTTGTTTCCATATTCTTTGTTGACATGCAAGAGGAGAGGGAGGAAGAGGGAGAGAGGATGGAGATGGGTGGGAGAGAGAGGGGAGAGATAGGGTGATAAGGAGAGAGAGAGAGAGAGAGAGAGAGAGAGAGAGAGAGAGAGAGAGAGAGAGAGAGAGAGAGAGAGAGAGAGAGAGAGAGAGTCCTAGTTTTCTTGTTTTGGAGAGAGAGAGAGATTTGGTCAGGTTTATGAGCTTAGGGTTGCTTAAGTTTAGGGTTTAGTGGAATTATTTAGGGTTTAGGGGTTTAGGGTTGCTTGGATTTATGGTATAGGGGTCAGATTTATGGGGTATTATTTAGGGTTTTGGGGTTTTGGGAGAGAGAGAGGTTTAGGGTTGCTCAGGTTTAGGGGCATATTTAGGGTTTATGAGTTTAGGGCTGCTCATACCTTTAGGGGTAAATTATTTAGGGTATATGAGTTTCCAGGGTTGCTCAAGTTGAGGGTTTAGGGGTTAGGGTTAAAGGGTAATTATTTTATAATTTCCCTCCAATTCTCCTAATCCTAACGCATTAGTCTACCCATCTCCTAATCCATCAATCCCTATCATCCATCCACCATATAACTCACTATCTAATCCACCATCAAACATTCTAAGATCTAATCCATCAACCCATGAACGCTTGAAAAATGTTCTCTAAAGAGTCTTTACAAAATCCAAAAATAAAAGCAAAGATATGGAGCCATCCAAATCCACTGATCCAATTTCATCCCCCTCTAACACTCCCAATCATAATCCATCTGGGCCTCCTATATCCATTCACTCAATCCTAATCCTAACCCCACAACATCTTCCATCATTATTCATCAACTATATGCATATCCTAGTCCATCAACCCATGAAGCTATGAAGGATGTGACCCAAGGACTATTAGCAATGAATCTAAGAACATCATGTACTCAAATTCCTATCTTTGAGCCTAACAAAAAACCTCCTAATAGCATGTCTACCACTCCAACACCATCATCCGCTCCTATGTCTATCCATTTCATTGAAGAGTCTCCTACCATAAGTCCAAGTCAAACCCCATCATGTAGCCATGTTGTCAAACATCCAAAGATTATTTATCCCATCCAAGAACCTATCACATCCATCTAATAAACCTAATAGCTATACATTAAGAGCCTAGTCCAAAGCATGTGGAAACACCAACCACCCATCCTAATCAAAATCCAAACATCCCATCTAATCCCATCTCAATTCCCTTACCATCTCATGGTCAACCCCTATGTACATCAATCCCATCATTGATCCTCCAACATCTCCTAGTGAACCCCCATCACCACCTCTTACTCCCTATTCCAATGAATATCAATGCATCCCCACTTACCCTATTCATATCTAATATCGCGCTATCCATGATTATCCTCCCTGTGATCAATATATTATCTATGATCAAGATCTTATCCATGAGTAAGCAACCCACATCACTCCTATCCATCATCATGTGCTAGTCCTATTCATTATCCATCAATATCCCATGATGAGACACTTAGTCCCTCAGAAAATATAGACAATCAAACAAATAACTTGGATCCTATCAAATCACATCCCAATGAGTATAATGATTTAATCAAGATCCAAGAATTCTACATCCATTTCCCATTAATCCTCCATCATCCCCTATCAAACTATATGTTTAGGTTTTTAGCCTGGTTGCTCAAGTTTAGGGTTTAGGGGCTAGGGGTATTATTTGAGGTTTACATGAGTTTAGGGTTTAGGGGAATTATTTAGGCTTTAGGGGTTTAGGCATGCTCGAGTTTAGGGTTTAGTGTTTCTTGAGTTTAGGGGTTAGGGTTTAGGGTTTAGAGAGAGATAGAGTGAGTGGACCAATAGAGATTGGGAGAGATAAGGCGATAGAGGTTTAGGGTTGCTTGTAGGTTTTATGGTTTAGGGGCATTATTTGGGGTTTAGGGTTTATGGTTTAGGGGTTAGGGGTTAAGGCTTAGAGGTTTAGGTTTATGGTTTAGGTAGAGAGGAGAATAGGGAGATATAGAGGAGACCGAGCCTCAGAGAGATATGTTTGTCTCCTCTATCCCTCTCTCTAACTATACTTAACTCTCTATCTCTCTCTCTCCCTGTCTCTTTATCTTTCTCTCTTTGGATCCCCTCTCTCTAACTCTACCTTTCTATCTCTCCCTCCCTCACTATCTCACTCCCCCTCTCTATCACTCTCCCAATCCCTCTACCTCAATTCTATCTCCCTATATCTCTAGGAGTTGTATCTCTTGATCTCTTTCCCTATCTCTATCTCTCTGGACATATGGATCCCTATCTTGTAATCTATCCCTTGCTACCTCTCTCTCCTCCTCTCTATATCTCTCCCCATCCCTCTACCTCTTGAAATCTCTCTTCCTATGTCTCTAGACATCTCTCCATCTCTTTCCCTATCTCTATTTATTGGCATAACCCTCTCTCTTAATATATCCCTCTCTACCTCTCTCTATGTATTTCCCTATCTATCTCTCCCTTGCTAGATCTATCTCCCTATATCTCCTCTCTCTCTCTATATATATATGTATCTCTATATTTCTCCCTCTATAGACCCCTTTGTCTATCTCAACCCCCCACCCTCCCTCTCCCCATATCTATCTCCACCTATCCCTCTCTATTTGCCCCTCTTTCTATAAATTTTCCTTTCTCTAACTCTATCTCTATCCTCCATCTCTTTTTGGATGTCCCTGAGCTCTCTCCCTATCCATGTCCATGTCCCTCTCTATCTCTCCATGTCTCCCAGTCCCTCTCTATATATTGGATAGAGAAATAAAGAGAGAGAGAGAGAGAGAGAGAGAGAGACTCTCCCATGTAGATACAAGGTTACATTTGTCCCTCCTAGTATAGACAAGTTCTATTTCACAAACCACATGGATATTTGAGTCTAGGGATACTCTTGGACCATCACTTGATTACCTATTTGATGCACTACATGCATAGTTACAATATGTTTTATGTGAGAGCATGACATCCTAGACCACGATTTTGGCACCAACATTGAGAAGGTTATGATTTTTGCATGGATGAAGCTTTATTTTTTCATGCTTCTCAGAATGTGCTCACGTTATAACACAAGCGCATTCTGGGAAGCCTGAAAAATGGTAAAAAAGCATGTGGGATCCATGTTTTAGACCCCACATGACTGTTATTCCTTCCTTTCATGCAGTATATCGGACAAGAAAATGCTTTTCATATTGTTTGACTTATTGAGAATCATTTTTATATCAATTCACCATGTTTTTTGTTTTTTCAATGTAGAAGAACTAATTTTGCATGTTTTTCTAGAAAATTTGATTATTTAAACTAAAAGTTTCAAGGTTCATGTGTGATATTGTTTCAAAGCTAATTACCATTGATATATAGATTGAATTTGATGATATATGTTTGTTGTTTCCATAAATTTCACTAATCCTATTCTAGAGTTATATAAAATTCATAATCAAACTTGCGAAAAAGAAGAATTTGAGGATTTTGAAGCCATATTTTGGAGAATTGGTCAACTGCAATATCAAATTCTAAGGTATGTTCAACATATGTCCATTTTAATTCACATATATATGTTCTTATGTTCTTTATGTTCTAAGATATATATGTGTCTAGGTATATCAGTTAGTTCAGTCAAAGAGACTCCAAATTCCTTATGTTTCCACCTTGTTTCGGCCCTTCATGCCTTCATTTCACCTATTTTCAGCTATACAAGAGAAAAACAATATCGAATACTTCATAAAATAATTTTAGTGAACAATTGTTTGTTATACTCATATTCATGATCAATGGAGCCAAAATTGATTATGGAAGACTCTTAATTTTTTCCCTAGGATTATATAGAAGGATTTATTCCTTAATATGCATAATGATTCATTCAATAGAACCATGCAATGGCTTGAATCTTAGACTATCCTATGCCCCCTATTATGACAATCCTACTTGTCTCTATTGATCATTTAGACATAATTTTTAGGTGTCCTTTTGATAACTTCTCCATGCATGTTTCATAGTATGAATTCTCTTAGAGAAGGTTGGAGGATGTGGAGACCTCTTTAGTGTCTTGGGCTAGGACATTCCTTATGCACCTATTCATGATGATTTGTATGCACATGACACAACAATATTTCAAAATTTCCTAATTGTCCTTTGTTAGCACATGATGGTGGTTACCTTGATCAACTATATACCTTTCAATACCCTAAATTATAGAGATTAGTTTAATGTTTTTTATGATAGTCCTAGGTATGTCTCCAAATATTCATGTTTCCAAGACAGCTCTAGCTAATGTCCACTTGTTTCCAACTTCTTATACCTGCAAGAAACAATTATGAGCATTATATTCATCCTAAATAAGTCACTTTTAGTCAATAGAAGCCAAAATACATCCATTTGCAATCATGGAATAGTTAAGGACAACTAGGTGGTAAATTTGTTGCCATTGGCAACTTAACAAATTTGGTGTCTTATCTTGTCCTCCTTGGTTTTCTCCATGGATCTCCATCATTTTTTTCATGATTTGTATAATTAATCATGTCATAGTGGCTTCATCATTCCATAATTATCTAATCACAATAACCCTAGATGGCTATCCCTAGGACTACTCTGTGAATTGTACACTATGTATTTCAACAATTTAGATTTCCTTCATGTGTTTTTCAATGGTTTATAGTGTTAGGATAGTTGTATGTGAAACTTATTGAACATAATTAAACTCCATCACACCACCTCAAATGAAATCAAACTCAATCCAAATTTCATGAATATGACTATCCTTTTGAATAAATTAGTTATGGCATGACAATCCTTTATGAGCACTTGGTCAGTCTTCTTGAAACTTTCACCTTTTGTCTATATTGAAAAATCTCTAAAATAATCCTCTTAGAACCTTATGAATAAAGTTATTGTCATGTGCATGAAGTGATCAATAGTAATGGTTGTCTCTAGAACTAGGTGTGATAGTCTTAGGTAATTAGGACTGTTATGACTGCCCTCATAGCTGTGACAATCTTATTTTCATCTAAATATGACAGTCATGTCTCCATGCAATGAACTTTTCAAGGATATCTTTCTAGAACACCCATCCTTAGCTTCATTCTCATTGCAAAGATCAACAACACTCCTGAGCAAGGCAGTTGAACCTATTCATGATTATCCTAAGTGTTGATTATGACAGCAGATTGTCTCCTTCTTCATAGTGGCCTTTATGGCAATTTAGCTTATGCACATGATTATCTACTTGTGTTTGGCATTGCCATATTAATGAGCCTTGGCTTTAATAATTGTCTCTTGATATCCCTTCTTCAACCTCTACACTAATCTAAAGCATAATTTTGTCACTATTTCATAATTTTGTCTCTTCTTAATTAAGATAGTCTTCTTCCTTATTTCACAATCTTGTAGGATCTCATGAGTCACTTGACCCATACTTCACTAGAATAATCTTGAGGTGTGGAGAGATTTATTCATCGATAGGGTATTGACAATTTGCTAAATAATTTCAAAATGTTGCTTAAGACAGTCCAAATCATGGAATTTTGATAGATTGCCTTTTGCAATTAAATTTGTGATTGAGGCTATGGTTTTCTTCCAAATACCCTATATGCAGCCCTCCCTGGTAGTAAAAACTAACTTCTTATTTACACAAAATGGAAATTAGGGCACAAAATATACATAGTATTGTTTTGGCAATCCCATATAAACAAGGTGTTGGCAGTCACTAGTTAAAAATTCCCATCACCCCCATCACAAAATCCTCTCATCCCCATAAAAATATCTCCTTCCTATCACTATCCTTGCACATACATCACTTAGGTCACTAAGATAGGTCTAAGTTTAGAAGAAAATGTAGATTGGATTGTCTTTTGATTGACAATTTTGGTGAATAGTTATCATGTGCATAGTGGGCAACATCAGTCTCGTGGATAATAATAGGTGATCTTCCCTTGATAAACCATCAAATGAGAGAATTATTATATCCTTATTGGTCCATACTCATTACCACTGTACAAACATTAACAATTCATGATTATAGCATGACTATCCCTAATACTATATTACACAATGTGTATTTTAACATTTTGTATTTCACCACTATGTAATTCAACAAAAGCCCCAGTTGCATATGAATTTCTCCTTAATGATCTTCCTATATTGAGTGCCCTCTATTCAAAAACTATTATGATAACTCCTAAAGAATTATCATGTTGTCCTCATACTTGTGTGTGTGCTTCTCAACTCATTGGTAGCCTTGCCAATCTATTAGAGTATGGATGGTTATGAAGATGTCCATTTTCAACTATTATGGAAGAGATATGCATAACTGTCCCATCATTCTTAGTGATTTTGGTATGACAACCCTTTCCCTTACCTTCTAATTGTCTTTATGATAATCCTTATACAAAGTTTAACATCTTGTGATCATGTTGGCTACTTCCATGATGCTAAATAGGCTCACCTTGGGTAAACGTCTCATGACAATCATGAGGGTTAATGACAGTCATCTAGGGACTGTCCTATGGCTATTGGTAATTCTTTATTGTAACATGATAACATGATCACATAAATACCTACCAAGTGTAATGATTATGACTAGCATCTTGATGATAGCATGTGTGAGTTTTAATCACATCATAATAGTCTATTAAACACTTAATATAATCCCCATCTTCATTTTGTAATAGGATTGGAGGTTTATAGGATGACATTCATAGCAGATTTGTTGACAGTTCCACAAGCCTTGTATAGTTGTTCTGATTTTAGAGCTTAGACAAATACTTTAATAGCATGCAATATAATTAGTGATAATGATTACCCTTACTAAGACAACATCTTGATGACCTCCTAGATCCACATTCCTCTTTTATTCATAATGATATTCTTCACAATTAGGTTTTAATTAATTACCCATGCCCCATTTGAAACTACACGCAAAGGGATTCATTCAAGTCATGATTTTTGTCTTCACACGTCTTCCCCTAGACTTTGGGACAACGGTTATAAATTTTTTCATGGGTCAAGAAAATGAACTACGGAATGAATTTTCACATGTCTAGGACAACTTGGGCATCATAAAAATGAGTTTTATCAAACCTGCAACGGCCATGAACATGAAGAACAAGTTGTTGATTTGGTTGAGAAAATGGGTATAAATCAAGCTAGTCTTTCACCACAAGAGGAGGTGCATGATATTTGTGCATTTGGATGAGTTCAAAAGTATTTAGAGACCTTGATGATACTGCCCTAGCCTAGGAAATTCTCACACATGAACATAATCAAGAATTACAGGAGTTTTCTCATGATCTTGATGTTGTCAATTCAAGGAATTTGAGTGCTTTTTGGGACAATTTTTTGGTCTATCATATCTTTTAATGATTTTTGTCCTATTTATGATTCAAATTTGATCATGGTCTATCATATCTTAATAAACAAGGATGTTGATGAATTTCATGAAATTGGAGCTCCTAAAGTGATGCAAATCACCAAACATGGTAACTTATTTTGTATTTTTTCATTGTGACCATTATTCATTGTCATTATAAAGGTTCTAATTATCATTGTCTTATTCATCATGCTTGTAGAAATCATCATCATGCAAGGAAACAAGCAAAGAATCTAACACAAGAAGAGCATGAAGCTGAGAATGAGAGGAAAGGAGAAAGAATGAGGTGAATTCGGGAAAGTAGGAAATCATCAACCATACAAGAAGACGTTCCACCATTTCTAATTGAAGAGGAACATAACACATCTAATGAATCTAAGAAGGGGATGGAACTAGTGACACAAGTGGAATGAATGCAAAACCTCCATGCAATGAGGTAAGTGAATCTCCAAGTTGGAGGCACTCCATTGTCCACAGGTTAAGTTGAAGGAACACCATCATTATCTTCTAGAATTGGAGACACTCCATCTTTCATAGGTGAAGTAGAAGGTACATCTACATTTTCTTCTCAAGTTGGTGGCACACCATCATTGACACGTCAATTTGAAGGTATGTCATTTCATCTTTTTCACCTCCAATTGAAGGTACATCATCTATCCCATCTTAAGTAAATATTAAAGAAATTCCTAATGTTGAGTCTATTTTACCAATTAAAATGCCTCCTAGAATTTTGCATAGGAAGCCTAAGTTTTTAATCGATATTGATGAGAATATATTGAAGGCCATGTAGGATAAGATTCCTATGCGCACTTGCCAAAGATATGCGAATAAGATATGAAAATTATTCTTTGATAATTTAATTGAAACTGGAAGATGTCAAATCTTTGTTGAATTGATGAGAAATATGAAATTTAGAGCCACTATGAAGATTCTTGGCCTAAGAACATCGAATGCCTCAAGTGAAAAATCAATTGTGAACATATGGAAAGAACACATGTGGTTGGAAACGAACTAGTTGAGTTTAGCAAGTATAAAATAGTGGCATACAATACAAAAGATGGTAAAGAAGCAAAGAGGTGTGATATGTTATTTAAAAGATTCCAATGTATTAGTTTATGTCTATATTTCATAAGAGTATAGTGTATGAGTATGTAAGACATGCCGATAGAGCTCGATGGTTGGACTTGCAATTCAAGTTATGCATGGACACATTTCCAATTTGTAGCATTGTTTCAGTCATCGACTTTGTAGAGAACTACAGTCTATAGCCACAGTGTGAGATGCAATCCCAATATTACAACTCGACATAGGTTTCTATATTTGTGCACATCGCATTCATTCATGTGAATGATAGTACAGAGGATGATAGAAAGATCATAAGGGAGTATCATTTTTATATAAGTGATGATTGTATGCATTCCAAGGAGTTCGTGCAAGGTTTCTTTCAAGTGTTCTACAATGATTTGGCTAGAAGGGGCATATCATTTAGTCAACATATCATATGGTCAGATAACTGTGCATCACAATTCAAGAACTCATAGAATTTCTATTGGTTGAGCAAGAGGCATAATATTATAGGTGTTCAGCATATGTGGAACTTTTGTGAGGCTAGGCATGTAAAGGGGGAGCGTGATGGTGTAGGAGCATGTATCAAAAGAGCCATAGCACAAGAAGAGTTAAAGTATAAAGACAATGCAAAGTTGACAGATGCAAAATCAATCGTCGAGTGGTGTAAGTCTAGGTAATGAAGGTAAGTCTTTAGTTTGTAGATTTTTTTGCTTGATAAATGAAACTAACATTGCACCATATGAGGATTATTGTACACTGACAGGATCAAGTGAGCTATACTCTTTCAAAATCTCAATTGCAGGTTCATGGAGTATACATACACAGAAGATGGCATGCTTTTGTTCTTCATGTACAATTCAAGCCTGGAATGACTATGAGTCAAAGGAGTGGGTTGACAAATGGAGACTAAGTTATCTTAGCCCAATTGACACATATCGACCCCCGATGGCACTGGAACTGACAAAGATGGAATCATCAGTTGACTTTGACCACATATAAGATCTAGTTCAACCAGGTAATATATCTACTTGCATAGTTTTTTAAATTCCTAAAGTTATCTTACTTTGTATTATCTTGTAATGTTGACTAATTTCATCTAATTTGCTACACATATCATTGTAGGGTGTGTTTATGCAGTTATTGCAGATGAAGATAATGAAGAGGGAACAGATTATTACTTGTGTCATTGTGTTGAGGCCAAAAATAAATTGGAAGCCCCAGTTACAGATAGAGAAAACATCGAATACCCTACATGCTCAGTGGTTGTTACTAGAACATGGCTAAGATGGTTACTTGTACTTTGTTTTGTATATAAATAGTAGTACAAATTGCTTCCCTTTAGTATACACCTGATAGGTTTGCTTCTCTTACCATTGTCCTTGCAACTTCTTGAACAATCCTATTCTTTCTTTCAACCACTCCATTCTATTGAGGATTCCTATCCTTTGGCTAAGGTATGAGCCAATAACATGAAAATGTCATAATTTTGTATTTCTTGTTTTATCTCATGTCATTTGATGTACATAAATGATATTTATGTTTAGTCAATTTTTCTTCTTGATGCTTCTCATAGGAGGTCACAATTCTAGCCCGTCCAACTACAAACAAAGAAGCTTTCAGGATATTTTGTTAGGTTTTGTGATATAAAGACACTTTCTTCTTCATAGACTACATGTGATGTGATGCACAAAGTTGTAGTGCTTCAAGACAAGTCATGAACTTGAATATTGAAGATCTCACTCAAGTAGTGGTATGAACTTGAGCAATGAAGGCCTCATGATTGGTTTGATTTATTTTCTATGGTATACATTTGATGTTTGCATCATCATCATGTTACGCTTCATGGGGTTAGATCTAAGTGATGGATGAAGTTGATCCTTGTTGGTCTTAATCATGTTCACTCATGTTTCACTAATGTCATATCAATATTGATGTCACAATGTTAGGATGTTAGTTGATAACATTCATGTTTATCATGTTACAATAGTAGGACATAGTTGCTTATGTCATTAGTTCATGCCATTGGATCATTGGATTTGGTTGTGGTTCTTCATCATAACATGTCATGCTTTTAGGAGTTGGATTGGGTTGTGGTTCTTCCTCATGACAGGAGTTTGTTCATGTCTTCATGCTTCTTTGTTTCCATTCCATAGCTCATGGGGCCAAACAAACTTCACCAACATGTCAAGGTGGGTGGGTAAATTCTAGGGGAGGTCTCATTTTATGTGGCAAGTGCCCTAGTCGTTCAAGGCAGCAGGCTACCAGCAGAGTCCCCTGAGATCCCTAAAATGAAAAAAACTACCAAACTTTGACAGAGTAGTTCTTAAAATGTGTGGCAGCTGGGAACATTTTGTTTAGACCTACAAGTGCATGTGGGGTCCATCCACAATAACCTCTCTCGGTTTTGGTCAACTCCACTCCATTTGACCATGCCAAAATCAAATGCATTCTTGCAAAATTCTTTAGTTTCATGCAGTGGAAAGGTGCTAGGAGTTAGTGTAAAGTTGCAAAGGGGTATAACTTTCATCCTGCTCCTGATGTGACCAAACTGGTAGTTCCAAAATGTCTAGATAGCTATGTTTAGGGTAGGCATGGTCCTTTTTTGCACCCAAACATGCCGAAATAGTTTGAGCTACATTGTATTGGCGATATCTTTGAAGAGTCCAAAGTGCAAAAAGGCAATAATCTTTGACAAGTTGTTACTTGGAAACCATGACACTTAGAAGCATCCCATCTAAGGCAATGTGATCATGTAGAACCTCTCTACAATAACCTCTCTCTATTTTTGATATCTCTAAGGCGTTCAACCATGGTGAAAGGTTTTCTACTAAACCAAAATCGTTAGAAGGAGGTAGTGTAAAGTTGCAAAGGGGTGTAACTTTAGTCCTGCTCTTAATGCGACCAAACTGATAGTTCCAACACATCTAGATGGGTACTTTTAGGATAGGCATGGTCTTTTTTTGTACCCAAACATGCCGAAATAGTTTGAGCTACATTGTACTGGTGATATCCCTGAAGAGTCCAAAGTGCAAAAGATAGCAATTTTTGATGAGTTGTTACTTGGAAACTATGACACTTAGAAACATTTTGTCTAAGGAAACACGATCACATAGAACCCCTCTATAATAACCTCTCTCAATTTTTGATATCTCTAAGGTGTTCAATTGTGGTGAAAGGTTTTCTACTACCCCTAAAATTGTCAGAAGGAGGTAGTGTAAAGTCGCAAAGGAGTGTAACTTTCATCCTGCTCTTGATGTGACCAAACTAATAGTTCCAAGGCATCTAGATGGGTACATTTAGGCTATGCATGGTCCTTTTTGCACCCAAACATGCGAAAATAGTTCGAGCTACATTGTACCGACGATATCCCTGAAGAGTCTAAAGTGCAAAAAAGGCAACAATCTTTGATGAGTTGTTACTCAGAAACTGTGACAGTTAGAAACATTGTGTCTAAGGAATTGTGATCATGTAGAACCCCTCTACAATAATCTCTCTTGGTTTTTGATATGTCTGAGGCGTTGGCTCATGGTGAAAGGTTTTCTGCTGCCCCAAAATCGTTCGAAGGAGGTAGTGTAAAGTTGCAAAGGGGTGTAACTTTTGTCATGCTCCTGATGTGACCAAACTGATAGTTCCAACATGTCTGGATGGGTATACTTAGGTTAGGAATGGTCCTCTTTTGCACCTAAACATGCTAAAATAGTTTGAGCTACATTGTACTGGCGATATCCCTAAAGAGTCCAAAGTGCAAAAAAGACAACAATCTTTGACAAGCTGTTACACAGAAACCATGACACTTAGAAACATTCCATCTAAGGCAACAAAATCATGTATAACCCCTCTATAATAACCTCTCTCAGTTTTTGATATCTCTGAGGTGTTCCACCATGGTGAAAATTTTTTTGTTACCCCAAAATCGTCAGAAGGAGGTAGTGTAAAGTTGCAAAGGGGTGTAAATTTTATCCTACTCTTGATGCGATGAAACTGATAGTTCCAATGCATCCATATGGGTGCATTTAGGCTAGGCATGGTCTTTTTTTGCACCCAAACATGCCGAAACAGTTCAAGCTACATTGTATTGGTGATATCCTGAAAGAGTCCAATGTGCAAAAAGGCAACAATCTTTGACAAGCTATTACTCAAAAACCGTGACACTTTGAAACATTTTGTCTAAGGCAACATGATCATGTAGAACCCCTCTACAATAACCTCTCTTGGTTTTTGATATCTTTTAGGCATTCGACCGTGGTGAAATATTTTATGCTGCCCTCAAAATTATCAGAAGGAGGTAGTGTAAAGTTGCAAAGGGGTGTAAATTTCATCCTGCTCATGATGCTACTAAACTGACAGTTCCAACGCATCTGGATGGGTACGTTTAAGCTAGGCATGGTCCTGTTTTGCACCCAAACATGCCGAGATAGTTCAAGCTACATTGTACCGGCAATATCCCTAAAGAGTCCAAAGTGCAAAAAGGCAACAATCTTTGACGAGTTGTTACTCAAAAACTATAGCACCCTCACACCATAAGAAAACTCCTCAACCTCATTTTCATGGTGATTTATTGAATCATAGAGTCTCTAAGATGGCATAATGATAGTCTTTTATGACTGTGATAGTAGCAAATACTCTTTTGAAACCTTCTTTAAATTGACTTCTCACATTCACCCAGTAACTTCACCTTTTTGACACATCATGGCCTTGATAAGGAGAAATTTAGCATGGTCATACATCTTTCAAGGCAATCTTCCTATGGATAACAACCTTATGATTTCATGATAGTCCCTTGACCATCCATGCTTTTGATTGTTTTGTGCCTTCTTGACTATGTACGATGGTAGGGTTTGGAAAGATGGTAATTTGTTGTTGAAATTCACAACATCTTGATGGTATTGTGACAATGATCTCCTCATATGATATGAGAAGATCTATTCCATAACCTTGCTGTCCCATAACCTTTATTATTATGATTAGAAGCATGGAAACAAAGCAATGATTAGATCTCAATATGATCATGAGATACCCAAGCATCTGTATTAGTCTAAATCATAAAATCTCTTCATTTATAAAGATTGATTTGAGGGTTTGGTGAGTTTCCATTGGCACCCAAAACCTAGGTCTTCATTAGAAATGCTTGAATGCTAATTATTGTCATTATGCTTCTTTCTTATTAATTCTTACTAATTAGGGTAATCATATAGAAATATATAGTATCTCATGTATTCTTACAAAATGCATATGGGAATTTTATCAAATGTCATAGTTGCATTGAATGATGCCACAAAAAAATGTGGTCTATTGTAATTTTGAAAAATGTTGTAGTTGCAACTGCCCTAGAAGACATGTATGCAAAATGTGGAAGCATAGAGAAGGTAAGTGAACTATTTGACATGATGCCTAAAAGAAATGTGGTCTGATGGAATGGTATGGTTGCAGGATATGCAAATAATGGATTTGTCGATAAGTCTTTAGAAACTTTCAAGAAAAACCAATTGGTGGGTGTAAAGCTAAGATCCACAACCTTTGACTACATCCTCTCTGCTTGTGCCAAACTAAGATCTTTGGAACACAGTACATGGACATCCATCAAATCATAAAGGATATGGGAATTTTGTAAGATGTTGTAGTTGCAAATGTCATAGGAGACATGTATGCAAAATGTGGAAGCACAGAAAAAGGCAAGTGGATTGTTTGACATGATGCCTTAAATAAATGTGGTCTCATGGAATGCTATGGTTGCAGGATATGCATAAAATGGATTTTTTTATAAGGCTTTAGAAACATACAAGAAAAATCAATTAATGGGTGTAAATGCCAAAATGGGATCTTTGGAATAGGGTATGGACATCCACCAAAATAGATTGTTTGGAACAATGTATGGACAACCATCAAATCATAAAGCATATAGGAAATTTATCACATGCTATAATTTTGCAGTTGCCCTTGTAGACATGTATGCAAAGTGTGGAAGCATAGACAAGGAATGTGCACTATTTGGCATGATTCCCCAAAGAAATGTCACCTCATTGAATGCAATGATTGCAAGATATGAACAAAATGGATTTTTTGATAAGGCTTTAGAAACTTTCAAGCAAATGTGATTGGCGGGTGTAAACCAAAATTCCACAACCTTAGCTAGTATCCTCCTTACCTATGCCAAAATGGACATCCATCAAATGATAAAACATATGGGAATTTTGTTAGATGTTGTAGTTGCAACCACCCTTAGAGACATTTATGTAAAATGTGGAAGCATAAACAAGGCACGTGAACTGTTTGGCATGATGCCTCAAAGAAATGTCGAGTCATGGAATGCAACGATTGTAAGATATGAACATTTAATGAATTTTTTAATTTAGGCCTTTAGAAAGTTTCAAGAAAATACAATTGGTGAGCACATAAAGCCAAATTTCAAAAACCTTAGAAGTGGTATCTTTGGAACACTGTATAGACATCCATCAAAACATAAAGGATATATGAATTTTGTCAAATGTTGTAGTTGTAAGTACCCTGTAAGACATGTATGCAAAGTGTGAAAGCATATACAACGAATGTGAATTGTTTGACAAGATGCCTCAAAGAAATGTTGTCTCATGGAATGTAATGATTGCAAGATAAGTACGAAACAAATTTTTCATAAGGCTTTAAAAACTCTCAAGCAAATGCACAAAAATAAATTTCAACCAAACGCAAATTTTGGCACGTCTAAAACCAAATTGCACAACATTATCCAACTTCGTCCTTGCCTATGCCAAAATGGGATCTACGGAATATGGTGTGGACAACCATCAAAGCATTAATGATATAGGAATTTTGTCACATGTATTGTATTTGCAGCTACCCTTGTAGACATGTATAGAAAGTGTGGAAGCAAGATAAGGCATGTGAACTGTTTGAAATGATCCCTCAAAGAAATGTACAGTCCCATAGAATCTAATGATTGCAAGATATGTATGAAATGGATTATTTGAAAATGATTTATAAGTTACTTTCAACCAAATGCAATTGGCATGTGTAAAACCAAATTCCTGTAACAATAATTGATAATCATATTAAATATTTAATATAAACTATCATATACATAATGTCATGAACATAACATCTAGTTTACATACAAGGCCATATAGGCATGTCCAAACAAAGCCATACAGGCATATATACAAAAATATACATCGGTACCATACAAAACTATGTACATACAAAGCCATCTAGGCATACAAAAAATGTCCCAAAAACTAGTTTCCTATGAAATTTTATGAAATAATCAATGGCCCTTGCTTGACCATGAAGATGGAGAGCCAATCCGTGACTCATCCTCTCCCTGTTGTTGAGTAGACCTCTCCGACAGTTCAAGTTCATGCAGCTCCACCTGTTAATACAATCTAACAATCTGCACATTATTATAGAAAATGTACATGAAATATATAACATCACATATATAATCAATCACTTACTACCATCTGATGATCACTCTCCATCATCTTGTCTCTAGCTTCTTTGTCCATAGTTGGATGGGCTAGAGTTGTGACCTCCTATGAGAAGCATCAAGAAGCAAAATTGACTAAACATAAATATCATTTATGTACATCAAATGACATGAGATAAAACAAGAAATACAAAATTATGACATTTTCATGTTATTGGCTCATACCTCAGTCAAAGGATTTGAAGACATCATGGCTACAACAATGCCTAGCTATGCTAACTCACGAAGATGAGGAGGAGTCTCCACATTCAACATCTGAAAATCAAGTTCAAGATTATTTGACCAAAATAAATACATAACATTATTTTAAAAATGTATAATGATTAGAAATGGTTAAATTTACCTCTGTAAAAGTGGTGGATTTGTGTCTAGAGGACAAGGAAACCGTGGAGGTGTCGATAACTATTGAAATCATCAAATGGTTACGAAATAATATTACCATTGGCATATCTACAATAATTACAATCATGTGATAAATTACATACCTACTGACTTGACCTCCTCTCCTAACCCACCAATGGATGGCTAACGGAGGTAGGATGAAGACTCTGACCCTAGAATTTCATTGCGTAGACAATTACATACATGTTGTTTTTGACTTATAATATAAATAATCATATAAAATTAATTACAAATTTCTAATAACAATATATTAAATCAAGATGAAACTTGTAACAAATTACCTGAGAGTCAATACCAAATGTAGTCTGTAAGACATCATCAGTGAGAACAATCTCATCCAATATGGATGTGTCTATCATTGGATGTTGCTCCTGTGTCACAGCATCGTGCCGAGAGTCTTGCCTTGCATCATGTCATGCATCCAGCATCCCATAATCACATAGGTTCCCACATGAATTGCACAAATTTATGGACACATGATACCTACTACTCTCACCCTCATCGGTGTGGATAAGATCATCGGCATACTGTGATAGAGTTTGGTTTAAAATACTCAATGAATGTAATGTCTCCACCTCAACACTCTCCTTCATAGTTGAAGGGAGTGATCTATGTTCTGGCCTCAACAAGGGTCTAGGCACACAGTCATCATCTCACTGATCCCCAGGTCTATATTAGGTAGAGCTACCACCTCTACCCTAGAAATCATGAATGTCAAAATAATTGGGAATCTTCTTGTGGATGAACTCATAATGGAGTTTCCTCAAGAAATATTGTGGTACCTCATCATTGTTGCATGGGCACTCATAGAAAACCATGTACCATCTATCCCAAAATTTTTGGGATATTTCTTCATTCCTACACCATTGAATAGGAAACTGTTTGCAACTTTCTTCTAATCTCTGGCTGGTTTTGGGATTAATAAAGTGTGTACATAATTGAGATTTTGTAATTTTTTCATTCTTGACTTGTTCATATGACAACTTGTAGGCATAATATTGCCGACACCTCTCCCTATAGTCTTGGAATTCGTTAATTTGTTTCATCACCAAATCAGTGTGGGAAACAATATCCTTGAGTGATTTTGCAAGCGCCCTCCTATGATCGGTGCTTGCAATTGGATTGTTTAGCATTTGAATAACAATTTGAAGATGTTTCTTGTTTTCTTCTATTATTCATAGGTAGTTTTCTTGACTATTCCTTACATTGTGAGGACGTGAAGGTGGGTTTTGAGGGTTTGGAGAGTTTGGAGGGTTTTGGGGGTTATTTTCACCCTCATTAGCTAGATTTGGGTTTTCTCTTGCCTCAAAAATTGTAAATGCAATATAAAAATTAATCAGACAATTTAAAATCCAAAAATTCTTCTAAAACTAACAAACATTGATCAAACTCTACCGTCTTTAGCACTAGACCCTCCAAATTTGTTGCATGACATCTTTGCCGGTGGTGGCATCGTGAAAAAGACATTTTCTCTCTTGCATGTGCTTGGAGAGGCTTTCCTTGGATGCGCTCACACTTTCTTCTCAATTTTTTGGTACACAAACTTATTTTCTCATGGTGAATGGCATAAATGACTTTGTTTTGTAGTTTTTATGTCAGGCAAAATGTGAGTGCATTATAATGCGCTATTGTTTTGCCTAATTTTAGACCAAAATTTCCCATGGTGGTGACTTTTTGGTCCCCCATCTTTGTGCATACACCCATTAGACAAATCATAATAGTGGAAAATTAGGTAACACCAGGTAATATATGCCTATTTTTTTGTTAATTGTTTTATGAATATATGGATTTTTTTATGAATTTTCAAAGTGGATACATCCTAAAAAATGAAAATTTGAGCGTGCTCCCCCTATTTTTTGAAAACTAATCAAAACTCAAAATAATTTTCAATGTGTATAGAATTGAGTCTAGAATCTAAAAATGTAATTTGTTTCAAATTTTGATAAACATGTAAAAAATGACACTAAAAATACTAGACATAGGTTTTTTGAAAAAAGGAACACATTAGCAAAGAACTTGATGATGGAAACCTTAATGTTATTAGATTTTTGAAAACAATACATGGTTAGAAAGCTAATAAAAAAATTTGAAGTTGTCCTAGCATTTTTTTGTATTAACATTGAAAAATGTGTAAACCATAAGGGGAGCATGCATGATATTTGGCCAAATTTTCTAACTTTTGTTAAAAACATGTCCTTTGCATCCAAAAGGTACCTCCAACCCTTTAGGTTGGATGCCCAAGTCAAATCCAACCCTTAAGGTTAGAATTTCCCAAAGTAGGCAAAAATAGGAGCGCGCTCGTGTTCTAACACAAGTGCATTATAAAGCAGTTAAAATGAATTTTATGCATCTCTCTCTCTCTCTCTCTCTCTCTCTCTCTCTCTCTCTCTCTCTCTCTCTCTCTCTCTCTCTCTCTCTCTCTCTCTCGCCCTCTCGCCTATCATTCATCTTCATCTCTTTGTGTCCATTTGACTTCTTTTTCCACCTCCTAACCCTAGCTTTCCTATTTTTCCTTTTCCTTTCTAATTTTCCCCTATTTTACTATTTTCCACATCTCTTATCATAATTCTTCCCATCCAATTAACTTTCTTTTTACCTTGTTTCCATTTCACCCTCCCAATTTATATCCTCATCCCTCTTTGCATGTCCTAGTTTTCTTGTTTCCATTTCATTTGTCAATAAGGGAGAGGGAGAAGGAGGAAGAGGGAGAGAGGGGGTACATAGAGGGGGGAGAGAGGAAATAGATAGTGAGATAGGGAGAGAGAGAGAGAGAGGGTCTGAGTTTTCTTGTTTACATTTCCTTTGTTAATGAGGCAAAGGGAGAGGGAGGGAGAGAGAGAGGGAGAAGATAGAGGGGAGAGATAAGGAGATAGAGGAATGATAGGGGAGAGAGAGGTGAGAAATAGGGAGATAGGGAGAGATAGAGGAGATAGAAGGGAGAGATATGGAGATAGAGAGTGAGGGAGATATCTAGAGAGATTGAGAGGTAGAGGGATGATAGAGATAGGGAGATAGGGAGATAAAGGTTTAGGGTTTCTTGGGTTTAGGGTTTAGGGTTTAAGGGTTAGGGTTTAGGGTTTAGGGGTTTAGGATTTAGGGAGAGATAGAATGAGAGAGAAAGAGATAGAAAGAGATAGCTAGATAGAGAGAAAGGAGACAGTAGGGAGAGACAAGGAGATAGAGAGTGAGTGAGATGTCCATAGACATAGGGAGAGAGATTGAGAGGTAGAGGGATGATAGAGATAGGGAGATAGAGTTTTAGGGTTTCTCAGGTTTAGGGTTTAGGGGTTAGGGGTTAGGGGTTAGGATTATTATTTAGGGTTTAGGGTTTAGGGGTTAGGGTTTCGGGTTTAGAGAGAGAGGACCGATAGGGAGAGATAGAGGACATGGGGGAAGAGATAGGGAGATAGAGAGTGAGGGAAATGTCCAGAGACATGGGGAGAGAGATTGAGAGCTACATGGATGATAGAGATAGTGAGATAGGGGAGAGATAGGGAGATAGAGATTTACCTAGTTTCTTGGGTTTAGGGTTTAGGGATTCTTAGGTTTAAGGTTTAGGGGTTATGTTTTAGGGTTTAGAGGTTTAGGGTTTAGGGTTTATGAGTTTAGGGAGAGAGATGACTGATAGGGAGAGATAGAGGAGATAGAGGGGAGAGATAGGGAGATAGAGAGCGAGGGAGATGTCTAGAGACATAGGGAGATAGATTGAGAGGTAGAGGGCCGATATAGATAGGGAGATAGGGGAGAGATACGGGTTAGGGGTTGGGGTTTATGGAATTTAGACCTACCCAAAGTGTAGGGTGGGCATATTTAGGGAATTGTGAGATAGAGGGATGATAGAGATAGGGAGATAAAGGTTTAGGGTTTAGGGTTTAGGAATGGATAGAAAGAGATAGAGAGAGTTAGAAAGAGATAGCTAGAGAGAGAGAGAGAAAGAATTTGTGAAACAATAGAAGAGAGGATGATAAATAACATTTTAGCTAGTTTAGAATGCGCTTACATTATAACATGCTCGTCTTCTAATGTGAGCATGTTTTGAACTGGTTAAAATGATGTCTATGTTGAACACATTGGGATACTAAGAGGGGGTTGAATCAGTATCTAAACAATTTTTACTTTTAACAACTTCAACTTATCTAGAGCAAATCAAAACTTAATTATCATAGCATAAACATGAATATGAAATATTAACACAATGCACATGAACACATAACACCAGATATATGTGGAAAACCCTAGAAGGGAAAAACCACGGTGAGGATTAACTCCAAATATATGAAGCTCAAATAATAACTTTGTTTTAGGGGCTTTAACCCAAGGAAGTGTCCACTCCCTAATGACTTTATTTTAGGGTCACTCCTAAGGAAGCTACTAATCTCTTAAATCACAACACACTTACAAAAGATTACAATATGACAGTCTTTCTACTATCTATAAACTAACATTGAAACTCACGCTTTTGATGATTGCACTTTTGTCTCTACACACTTCCTTCTAAGGATTGAATCAGTTAGGCACAATCTATTCTTGATCACTATCACAAATATGTCTTCAAGATGAATCAAGACAACATCAACAACTTCTACTCTTTCTCCTTCAGTTGCACATCAATAATGTATTTATTTTGCCTTTTCTTTGCTTGCAAATCTTTTTAATCACACTTCACCTTACTCACTTTTATTCACTATTTATATGTGATATTACATTGATTATATTGTTTGTCAACTAGGTACAACATGAAAAATACATTTGCAGGTCATCCAAACAATACACAATATGAAACATGTAGAAGATAGGTCCTAAGTGAAACCACACGTTACACCAATAGAAGATCCAAGCCTTGTAGACACCAACACTTGCTTAACCAGGTCCAAAACATCCATCACAGCTTCAAGCACCAAGGAATTACATCCACACATTCAGCTCATTCAGAAATAGGACAGCTTTAAGGAAAGCACATGAAGACTTGAAGTATAATAACCACATCAACTTGAAAACCTTATGCAGTACTGGAAACAAGAAAGATCTTCATGTAGCTTTTCTATATGAGTTCACATGACTCATAAAACATCCCCAAATACACCTTTGCCACCTCATATCAAAGAATTATGCCACACAACTTCAATCATTAGCACTAAGAATGATCTATCATCTGAAACACACTACAACATGATGTCATTTGAAAAACTAAGTTATGGACCATCAAGAGCCTTGAAATTGAGAGGATGCATGTATTACACATCCATAAACATCTCCTAAAAATGCAAATGTAATCATTCATTTGCAAAGGAATGCAGAGCATTCCATGAGGCCTTCATCACTAGCTCACTTTGCCAGAACACATGTCGATACTCTATCATGCATAATTTTCACAATGGAAGGACAAATGATTTGAAAACTTGGAATTATCACCTTCACTATAGCCTAAATACAATTCCAAAACTACATGGCCATATCTACAAATGTGGAGGAATGCAGAGCATTCCATTGTCTACACAGAACATTTTCATAGAAGTGACACTGTCTTCAAACAATCAATCCAGTAATGCAATCATCATGGAACTTGGAACAAATATTATGCATGCCATGAATAGCATTAGCAACACATTTTATCATCTTTGTGCTTCTAATTCAAATCTTAATAGAAACTATATCTTCCCCCTTCTCATGTTGGATGGGGCATGACATCCAACCATGAGCTGTATCTTCTTCTCTTGCTATTCTTCTTACTATATCTTCTTCTATTTCTCTACTTCTCACTGTATCTTCTTCTCTTGCTGGATGAGGCATGATATCCTACCATGAACACCATCACACCACCATGATAGTGTTGACATCAATGACAACCTAGTGACAATGTTGATATCAATGATGACCCTAAGAATCATATGTGTAGAAATCTTTCCCTTTGGCATTGATGGCAACACACCTCTGCATCTCTCCCCTTTGACATTAAGGGAAAAAAGGCAATCACTACCCTAATCACAAACCTGCACATGACTTCTTCCTTAGGCCATGATTTCTTGCAGCAAACAACCTCCTTCTAACATTAGAAATCACTACCTACGCCCCCTGTGAGGTAGTTACCATTAGTCTAGGAACAGGATATAGCATGAACTCCCCTGGATAGATGCACCATTATGCATCTTAGCAAGGAGGGGAAATTACCCCTAAACTCTACTTGAGATCCTCAAAAATATCCTTTCCCAAATCCTTTGTGAAAATATCTTTTATTTGATCCTTAGTAGGAACATATTCCAACTTCACTTCCTTGTCAGCAACCTTCTCTCTCAAAAAGTGATACCTGATTGCTATATGCTTGGTTCTAGAGTGCATTACTAGATTCTTTGAATTATTTTTAGCACTTGTATTGTCACACAAGATAGGAATAGGCTCTTCATACAATACCTTGATACAACAATCTCCTCTAGGTCCATAATGAACTCATGTCCATATCTAGGTGTAGGCTCCTTGGTCTATCTACTAAAACCTCCAATGAGTAACTGTCTCAACAATTTCTCTAATCCAAAGAGAACTCCAGCCTCACCTAAGTCTCCAAGTATCCAAGAGTACCTGCATGATCAATCCATGTCAAACTCCAAATGCAACATCGTACTATCATGAAGCTTCCCAAGCACATGATCAATGTACTCAATACAAAGAGATCCAATAATATGACTGTTAATGCTCCTACTATACATCTGCATAATCAAGAAGCCCATCATGACATCATGATCTAACCATCTCCTTCTAGGAGATCACATGCATCAATGCACACATCCTATCTCAAGAGAACTTGTATCATGCCAAAACTTAAAATCGGTATCAAGAGTAAATCATGACACAATACCAACATATCTAAACAAAGGATCAACATGTCAAACTGACAAGTCATAAATTGACACCTCAACCAAAGACTCCAAGAGTCCACCATGGTAAACAAGGATGTCAAAATCTCCAACAACATGAAGATAACCATCTACTAACAATAGAACTCAGGATGTCAAAGCACTCTCATTGAAACATGTATCATAATCCAAGAGCCTCTCCAAGACACCCACAACCACTGAAGAAGATCATCCATCACTAATGATGAATTCATATCACTGCTAAAGCTCGCACTGAACCATGACATCAAGCTATACATCACAACAAAGTAACCATCTTCTAAATGAGGATCATCCATGGCCCCAACACAATCAAGGAATCCTGCTGTAACATCAACAACTCCCAAAAGGTAAAGTAAAACTATGATCTCCAAAGTAAGAAGATAAAACCATCATTGTCAAAAACTGACATAAAACCATGTATCCAAGATATCCATAACATCATGATAAACATACTATAAGACCCAATAACTGACTATTTAGGCACTCTAATCATCCATCCTCTCATCTCAATGCAACATACCAATGTACAAATGACCACAAACAAGGCCAACTAACAAAGTCTGCATAAGCACTGAATCAATCTCATGGATAAAGATAGTCCACATACGAGTCATCCCACTATAGCCAAGGGGTAGCTAATCCACAAAACTACATAACTCAAAGATCCAAAACACATGTAACATGCAAATTGAGATGTCAAAGAAGACAACCTGTAGACTCTAAGACTCAAACACAAAATCAATGCTAGATTTGATTTGCCAAACAAGTCCACAACACAAGTAACCATATTCAAGGAACTAACAAGCATCCAAGATATAAGAACAATCCCCTAAAACAACACCATGACACCACCTGTAATCATGATTCAAATATTATAGCCCATACTTGTTAATCGCATACACGATCATGTCTTTTCAATGCAAAAGTGTACCTACATATCCATGACACCATAATCATCATCAACACTGTACCTGTACTCAACTCCCACTAAAATGAGACTCCAAGTCACACACGTGTATCAATCATGTCCTCAAACTAGAAGACAACCTGTGTACATGTCTCCATCAAAGCTCAAACTCTAAAACCACCTATAAACCTATAATTGGAAGCACAAATATGAAAACCTGCTATACCACGTTCATGGTCACATAACAACATCTACTCCCACAAGTTTGTGCCCAAAAATCCGTCTGAATGCACTCATAATTGTACCTTGAATATCTGGCTCCCACAAGTGATCAAACATGTATCAAACACTCTTTGTACACCAAACTAAAAATCTACATGATCCAATCTATATTACACAACAATAGTGTTGTGTGGCTACACAACACGCCCCATTTTGCCCTAATGAAATAAGGACCCAACTTTTTGGGCGATATGGTAAAATTAGCTTCAAATGCATATATGAATGTTATCCTCTGCATTTTAAGACCTCAAGATCTTGGTCAAAATCTAAAATAAGAATTTTCCCTCATAAACCTTGCCACATAAAAGAGCATAAAATTTCAAGTAGGTTTTTTTTTAAGCACTTCAAAATTCGCTAAAAAAAGGAAGTTATGTTTGGTCAAAGTTTGGTCAATGAGACCTCAGGATCTTCATATTTGCATATCATCTGGATATTATCTTAATATCTTGGCACTCACTAATGTCCAGACATCAAATTTAGGAAACATAGTGGTTTAGACGTCAAAGCGGGTCGGATATTACTTAACATCCTAATCTTATATAACATCCCGATCTCCTATAGCATCCAGATGTCAAATTTAGGTCACCCAATCACTTAAACGTCAAAGTGGACGGGATATTATTTAGTATCCCAACCTTAACTTTAGTATCCTGACCTTTGATAACATCCTTATCCTATTGACCTAACGTCATCTTAGGTTTACACAGAATCCTGGACAAAATGACATCACCCAGATATTACCGCATATGAATTTTATTGTTATTAGTGTATATGCCTACAAATGACATGACTCGGTCTAAATAAATATTCTTAATATTTATTCCCTTCTGATTCCTCTATCAATAAATAAATAAACAAATTTATTTATCTGATTCATATTCCTCTAAGTTAATTAAATATCAAAATATTTAATTACCTCTTCTAAAGTCAAAATTAAATAAAATCCTTTATTTAATTAAATTCTTCCAAACAATTAAATAATTCTTAATTATTTAATTAAATTGAAATCATTCTTCCAAATTTATTTAAATCCTCTCTATCTCCAAAAATAAAATATAATCAAATATTTTATTTATTCTTCCAAATCATGCAAAACAATTAAATAAATTTATTTATTTAATTTTCTTTCTTATCTTCTAAATTAAATAATACTAATTATTTAATTGTTTCTTCCAATAATATCTTCTCTAAATTTAAATAAATCAATTATTTATTTAAGTTGTCTATTTCTTCTAAATTGAGTTATCTCTAAATATAATTCAATCTTTGTGCACATGCAAATAAATATTCCTAATATTTAATAAAGCAAAATATCTTCTTGTTCTCATGCAAATCCCTTCTTCTTATCTTAAATCACTTAACTGATTATTATATTCTTTTAAATGCTTTAACTCATTCTTCTATTCTTGTTAACTCCTCTCATGTAAAATATAGCAAGACACATGTCTTCTTTCTATTCACACACGTTCCTCATCTATTCTCAACCGTTGATCTTCTTGTTCTCTCTATACCATTGATCTCTTCTTTCCCAAGTCTATAAGTACAACCCTATTCCTCCATTTCATTCATCCAAGCTTTAAGTATTGTTACTCTACATGAATTATAGCGCACCTTTGGCACCAATTCTTTCATTGCTTGTGATCACACTCGTTACTACGCACTACTATCATTGTTGTGAAGCTCATCTTCATGGCAATATTATCATAGTCGTTACCATTTGACATCTTAGAATTATAGCAAGGCAGTGCACCTTCTGAGGGCCATATTCAATAGACAAGATCATTTGTGATAGGCGATCAATGGAAGATATGAATTGAAAGAGGTTTTCTTTGTTGTTGTTCATTGTTTATTTGAATATCTTTTGTTCACTATTTCATTGAGTTTTGGGTATCTTGATATTTGATATTATTGATTATTCATTTGAATACAATTTTCCCTTAACATTTTTGGCACCCACCGTGGGGCCTAGCCCAAAATTTAACCCAAAAATAGAGTTTTTTGTGTTTTAGAAAGCCGTACACAGGAGGATATCACGCATCTAATACTTCCTAACATGCATCTGACATTTGTTTTGGTGCATACATTCCTGTAGCGCATACATACTTTGTTACGATGCATATACTCCTAGTTACAACGTATCTGCTACTTCAGCACATATATACTATCTTCCTATGCTTTTGACCTCTATCTTAGTGCTTTTGTACTGTGGCGCTTCTATTCTCCATTTCTGCGCATTTAGTCTATGAAGCGGCACATCTATTTTAGTCAGTGATTTTTAGGGTTTTCTTGAAAGTTTTCGCTAATGTTGACATCTTTGCCAGAATACTCTTGATCTATTTTGCAGGCTAGGTACTAGTTTACAATCATATAGTTGCACTTGTTAGCTCACACTTCAATTTCTAACGGGAAAGTAAAATGGATGCTCATACAAATCTCACATAGTTTTAACTAGGAAAGTGGTAATTGAATCATTGCTATCTTGCATATCATTGAATCATTGCTATTTTTCTAAGTTACAACTCATTGCTATTTGGGTAAAATTGAACTCATCATTGCTATCTGGGTAAAACTGAACCATTGCTATCTCGATTATCACTTCAAAGTTAACAATTTGTGCCACGTGGATAAAAATTGAACTCATCATTGCTATCTGAGTAAAACTAAACCATTGCTATCTTGATCATCACTTCAAAGTTAACAATTCATGCTATCTAGGATAAAATTGAACTCATCATTGCTATCTTGGTAAAATTGGACCATTGCTATCTTGTTACCACTTCAAAGTTAACAAATTTCTATGCTTGTCCAAGTAGATAGCTCATCTAGTTTTTCTCATTTTAACTAGGGGAAAAGAACCACTGTATTCTGTGTTTTGGGAATGATACCAAGCCTATGCTCTCCCCTATCTTGGGTGACCAAAATGTCAGACATATCATTTTCACATGTGTTTTTCCTTTATAGGGGCCTACTCTTGGATACCATTCATCCAAGTAGGAATGACCCTAAGTGGTAACAGGATAGACACCAAGCCCTTCCAAGCCACTATAAATAAATTGTGTTTGGAGTGAAAGCTTCAAACAATGAGTGCAGTTATGTAATACTGACAGCCAACCTCCCCCAAAACCCTCCAAGGCGCAACCCTTGTAGGCTGGGAGACTCCATAACGGAGAGTAGTGTTGCAGCATGTATAACCACTCGAACGGTTGCCTTTATTACTCATCCTTGATTTAGTAGACCAAAAACCCCTATAATTTGGTGCAGGGAAGGGCGATTATCACCTCTTGAAGATGCTTCACTAGAGATAGTGAGAATTTAGTTTTATACTATCCTTTGAAACCTAGGGTTGTACATGCTTTCTTTCAGTCCAAAAAGAGTCAAAAAAATCACAAAAAAATAAAAACCCATAAAAATATTCTTTGTGTTTATTGTGTCTTCTTGCCATAATTTCAGAAAATTAGATCAAAAAGACCCTCTTCCAACCAATGTACCAAAAACATCAGAAAAATTCCAAAAATTTTCAAAAATACTGAGAAAACTAGAGCGGCGCATCTGTCCTCTGTTGTTGTGCATTTGTGCTGACCTACATCGCATTTGTTTTGACTCACAATGCTTTTACTGTCTGTTACAGCACATTTGCTTTTTACCAGTATGGTGCATCTATTCTGACTTCTAGCGCATTTACCAGTTTTCACAACACATCTGTTCTGGCGCATGCATGACAATGAGCACTTGCATGATTTTTGAGAGAAAAAGTTTATCATTTATGAGTACCCATTTTAGTCTAGTTTCAGGTTCTCAGATCAGATCTTACCTTGTAGTCATTTTTCCATCCGCTTCGCGTCAAAATCTCTCTTTTGTTGGTCATCCCATTCACCTTCTATTAGGTCTTCCTAGTCCAAAGTCAAACTTTCCCATATCAGATCAGCATAGGCCTCTTTTTTGTATCATTGTGGATTCAAGTAAACCTAGCAAGTCACAAAACTTTTCTAGTGGTCTTGGTCAATGACTAGCCCCTACACAGTAAGACAAGTATTGAGTACCCTTACTAGTGGCTATCATTTTGTATCGGCCGTCTTACTTGGAATCATTGATCGAAAGAGTCCCTTGTCTAAATCTTGTCATAAGTATCCTATTCTTAGTAGTCTCCATTAGCACCTTGCCAAAATCTCTAGTTCCATCCCACCTCATCCCACGTCACCTTGCATGGTTCTTACTAGATCTCAATACAAGAAGCAACTCAAAATGGCCGGATCATCCACCCACATCATCACACATCATTATAGTGATGAGAAAATCTCTCATGAAGAGTATCAAGGAACTATCCAAGATTAGAAATTCCAATGCTTGCTAGAGAAAGTGCTCCATGAGGACCCTCACAAGTATTTTTATCATCTTGCAAATCTTGGAATTAAACTCCCCACCAATTTTGATCTAAGCACAATCCAAGAAAACATAGAGGATAATCATGAAAAAGGAAAGAAAGCCATAGACCCAAATGTAGAGGATAATCATGAAAAAGGAAAGAAATCCATGGACCTAAGCACTCCTATGGAAGAAATGAGGAAACAACTCGAGGGTCTAAAGCAACAAATGACAGATCTCAAGATAGGTACAAACACTAAAACCTACTCCTTGGAAGATATTGCATCGTACCCCTTTGACAAAAGTTTGAACATGACACCATTTCCCTTTCGATTCAAAGTTCCTAAGTTTGACAAATACAAAGGGAAAGGGGACTCTAGAGATCACATTAGGGAATTCAACGCAACATGCATCGAAGTAGCTCACAATGAGACTTACTTAATGAGACTATTCCCTAGATCTCTAGGTAGTCAAGCCATGGAGTGGTTCTCACGGCTCCCACCGGGCATCAAAACTTTTGATGAGTTAGTCAACAAACTCATCATGAACTTCTCATACATTAGTGAACACGAAGTCTCTATGCTTGATTTATGCAATACCAAGCAAAAGAGTGGCAAATCATTTGCCACCTTCCTACAAAAATGGAGACAACTAGCAAGCAAGTGCTCATATGATGTACTAGAGAAGTAATTAATGGAGATTTTTGTCCATAACCTCAACTCCAATCTTAGCTATCAAATACAAATTCAATGCCCTACTTCATTTTCAAAGGTCATTGAAATGGGATTGTTCATTGAAAAAGCTATGATCGCCAAGGGGAAAATCAAGTTATACAAAGACACACCTACCTCCAACTACACGAATGACAAATCAAAGTTTTGGACTAAAAAAAATGTCATCAATGATGGAGTAGTTGATGCCAAGGTGGTTGCTCCCAAACAACAACTGATACTCACTCTCAAAGGAGAGGCAAGCAATGTTACGCCCAACAAAACATTCTCTCAGGAGACAAGACCATGGTTCAACGTAAATCCAAGGCAAAAGTTCACACCACTGGGTGAGTCCCAAGAATCCGCATTAAGGAAGCTATTGGCCAACAATGAAATCTCTCTACTGCCAACAAGTGATTACGAACCTCAAATCAAACCTCACTATTGGAAAGACACCGACTATTGTGAGTATCATAGAGGAAGAGGACATACAACCAACAATTGTATCCATCTCAAACATGTCATTCAAGATGTGCTTGATCAAAATCAATGAGGTGCTCATCAACATACTTCTAATGAGACACATGTGGCTTACAAAGATCCACTTCTCAACCATGATAGGCTGTATAACAACAACAACAACAACAATGGCAACAATGGTAACAACAACAACAACTGCAATAGGCAAAATCAGAACAATGGGAATAGTAATGCCAACTACGCAAGTGTGCCATTCAACTATACCATAAATTGCATATCAGAGCATGTCCCACAAATCAATGTGGTCATGCCCAACAGGATTGATTGTAGTATCATTAATCGTAGTGGTAAGGTCACCTTGAATACCTTTCCTCCAAGGTTGTCACCTTCTCAGTCCAACTTCCTCAGTATAGCGTCATAGACCATCTACGAAAGATTCTAGCCCACATTTCTATCTTAGAGTTGTTGTGTCTATCTCCTTCCCATAAGGAGATTCTCGATAAAGTCTTAGTGGAAACCACTATCCTTACTAACTTGGCCCAAGAGAAGTTTCAGGCCAAGGTAGGTAATTTGACCTCCTCAAGTACCATATCATTTACCGAACAGGATGACCTCTTAGTGTCTCAACCCCATAACACCCCTCTACATATTGTCGCCTTCATCCATAAGCACCGCATCAAGAGGGTTCTTATTGATGGGGGAACCAGTTTAAATATTTGCATGTTAAAGGTAGTCCTTACATTGGGGTTCTCTAAAAATGCAGTTGATCCAAGGAAGAAAATTACTATCAAAGCCTATGATGAAGAGGAGAGAACTACCAAGGGAACAATGGTATTACCCATACAAGTGGGACCGGTGATAAAAGATGTTATGTGCCAAGTCCTAGATAGGGAGCTTGCCTATAATATTCTCCTAGGTAGACCATGGATTCATGCCATGAAAGTTGTACCCTCTACCTATCACCAATGCATACAATACCCTCACAACGGCAAGCAAGTCACCATCTAAGGTGATCCTGACCCCTTTTAGCATTGCAAATCTATCCTTTCAAAACCTGATTGCATCATACCAAACAATAGAACATCTACATCCCCTACCCCACAGTATGATTCTACCTCTGAAACTTCCTCATCAAAACCCAAAGAGTAGAAAATTACCATCAAAGAAAAAGGAGTAGGGGAATACTCTATAGAGCATAGCCTCAATCTAGCCAAGATGCCTTTATCTCCTAGATCCTTTGGTCGACCCAAGCATTTTCCAAATCCATCTGCTCCTCCTATACGTCCCACATCTCACTTTGTAAAATGGGGGACCTTATTAGATGAAATAGAGGAAAGAGATATCCTACAATGGCTTTACACTGAAGAATAAAAGAGCACACAACAAGAACCACCTAAGCTCCCAACAGAAATCTATGGGCGAGGTGAAGCTATCCTACACAGAATGGGTTACAAAGGACAAGGCCCCATTGGCCTATGAAAAGAAGGAATCATAGAACCCATTCAACCTTTTTCATCCTCATTGGCTAGAAATACAAAAGGTCTAGGATATAAAGATAAGGGCAAAGCTAAAGCAAATGCTTGTCTTGTGGAAATGATCCATACCCTTCAAGAGGATAGTGACACAGATTCCAATGAATATGAGTGGGATGAGCTAATAGAGAATTCCTATGATGACAAAGAGGTCTATACCATTCAAAAATATAGCCCCTACCATGAGGGACAAACACTACTGAACAGGCCATTAGAGTGTGATTTACCTCTCTGAGAATACAACCTTCGAGGAAGGTTCAAGTTCTATTGCAATAAACAATTTAGAGGAAAGTACCATCCTGAATGCTCCCCCTATGAATACTCCTAGTATATCCATTCAAACTATCAACAAATCAGATCTATCCTCTGACTCCCTCCCCCTTATGCATCCTAAACTTATTGACTAGAATCTACGAGGAACCCCACAACTAGATATGTTCCAAAACGATGATGCTTATATTGACTACATAGAACTTAGGGACCACCTACCTAAAGGAGATCATAAATTTGGTTTCACTATTGAACTTAATACCATGGCTTATTTTGGAGAGGGTGCCAAGCCTTCCAGTCACAAAAATATCAAAATAAAAACTGGATCTGATGGTGAAAACCGCTCTGCGGCAGTGTCAGATCCCAAAACAGTAAAAAGAAAGGATGTATCCTAAGGTGAAAAACCAACTGTGGCACCTAATGATGGAAGGCTTGACACTCTCCTTGATGACATGCACCAGGAGAAGTCTCAAATGTTGTGGAACTGACACAACTTGTTAACATTGGAACAGAGGAACAGCGTAATATCATTCACTTTGCTAAGTCTCTAACCCCACCAGAAAAGACTAAGTTTGTACCATTCTTCAAGGAAAGAAAGTCATTTTTTCTTGGTCATATGTAGATATGCTGGGGTTAGATATAGATTTGATTCTACATCATCTCCCATTAGATCCAGGAGTGAAACTAGTGAAGTAGAAGCTTAGAAAGATGCATCCACACATAGCACTGCTTATAAAAGAACTCAAGAAAATACTGGATGTAGGGTTCATCAAATATATAGACTATCTAGAATGGGTCTCCAACATAGTACCAGTGTCCAAACCAGATGGCCGAGTCAGGCTATGCAATGACTTTAGAGATCTAATCAAAGCTTTCTGCAAGGATGACTTTCTGTTGCCAAATATAGATATCATAGTCAACTTAACAGCAGGACATACATGTTATCTCTCATGGATGGCTTCTCGTGATACAATCAGATCAGGATAGCATAGGAAGACCATCATAAGATAGCTCTTACTTGTCCATGGGGCACCTTTTGTTGGAATGTCATGCCATTTGGGCTAAAGAATGCAGGAGCCACATATCAACGTGCTATGACCACTATATTCCATGATATGATGCATGTAACAATGGAAGATTATGTAGATGATATACTTGCAAAGTCACTCATAAGAGAATCACACCTGGATGTGTTAAAGAAAGTCTTTTAGAGATTAGAGCAATTCAAAGTCAAGTTGATTCCAAAGAAATGTGTGTTTGGAGTCACCTCAGGCAAACTCCTAGGTTTTATTGTTTTGGCAAATGGAATAGAGGTGGACCTTGCCAAAGTCAAGGCTATTATGGACATGCCACCACCCAAGACTCTTACTCAACTAAGATCTTTGCAAGGCAAGCTACAAGTAATCCATAGATTCATATCACAACTAGCAGACAAGTGTCAACCATTCAGTCATCTTCTACACAAGAACATTCCATTCAGATGGGATGAGAAATGTGAAGAGGCATTCAACAAACTGAAAGAGTATCTAATGAATCCATCTATTCTCATGCCTCCTATCCAAGGGAAGCCATTGATACTTTACATATCTATTACACCTACAACTCTTGGGGCTCTTCTAGTACAACAAGATTATGAAAATAAAGAAAGAGCCATCTACTACATCAGTTGAACATTAGTGGGCTATGAATTGAAAAACTCTCAGATAGAAAGATCATGTCTTGCAGTAGTTTTTGCTTCCCAAAAACTCTGACATTATATGCTTGCACATCTAGTCAAACTTATTGCAAAATAGATACACTGAAATACCTACTAAGCAAAGTAGCTCTAACAGGTCACCTAGCCAAATGGGTAATGATCCTAAGTGAATACGACATTGAGTATGTAGATAGAAAGGCTATCAAAGGGCAAGTCATTGCTGATTAGTTAGTGGATGCACCATTACAGGACACCACACCAATGCAATTTGAGTTTCCAAATGAATCCCTATTCAATATCTCAACACACCCCTAGAAACTTTACTTTGATGGGTCCTACACAAACCATGGATCGGGGGTAGGAATCTTGTTTGTAACTCCTCATGATGACACCATATCAAAGTCTTACCGCTTGTTATTCCCATGCAACAACAACATAGCAGAATATGAAGCCTTAGTCATTGGTCTCAAAATGGCAATAGAGTGGAAAATCAAAGAGCTACATCTCTATGGTGATTCTCAACTAGTGATCAATTAGGTCAATGATGATTACCAAACCAAAGATGAGAAGCTTGTCCAATACAAGTGGATTGTCGAGGACTTTAAGGAATACTTTGTGATCATCTCTTTTGAGTAGATACCTCACATTGAAAACAAAGTAGCAGATGCCATGGCAACCATTGCCTCTCTTATCAAAATACTAGAGAATGAGTCACGGTACGAGTTCTTAGTGGAATCAATTCAACAACCAGTTTATGATCTTCCTGAAACCCATTCCATATGCCTATTAGTTGGATCTGATTCACCTTGATATGGTAAGGTTTACACTTACCTCAAGGACAACACCCTCCCACCTGACTTATCTTCAAAGCAATGACAAACCTTTATACGCCAAATATCTCATTATACCATTATTGCCGACACCCTATACTAACATAGTCTAGATGGTACTTTACTCTGTTGTTTAGAATAAGAAGAATCCCAAACTGCCTTACAAGACATACACAAAGGGATTTGCAGAACACACTCTAGCAGTCCTTCCTTAGCTAAGAAACTCATGCATTTGGGTTATTACTGGCCAAACATGGAAACAGATTCATATCAATTTGTGAAGAAGTGCAAGTAGTACTAAATACACAGGAACCTGATACATGCACCAGCTCAAGAGTTGAGACCTTTAACGACACCTTGGCCCTTTTGCCAATGGGGGCTTGACCTTGTGGGAAAGATCCATCCACCCTCATCCAATGGCCACAAATTCATAATAACCGCCACTAAATACTTTACCAAGTGGATTGAAGCCGTTCCCCTCACCACCGTCACAAGTAAACAAATCTCCTCATTCATCCTGAATTACCTCATCTGCAGATATAGAATTCCCTCATCCATTATCACAGATAATGGAAGACCCTTCAAAAACCAAGATGTCTAAAAAATCTATGATCGATTCAAAATCCATCACCATTTCTCCACACCCTATTACCCCCAAGGCAATAGCCAAGTAGAAGCATCCAACAAGACCATCTTGAAACTCCTCAAGAAGATAGTTAATGATGCTGGCCGTGATTGGCACATCCAACTCAATCTCACTCTGTGGGCCTACAGAACTAGTATACGCACTCCCATAGTTGCTACCCCTTACACCCTTGTCCATGGCTCAAAAGCTATCCTCCCCATAGAGGTCAAATTACCATCTCTCAGGGTGTTGCTAAAAGGTCTCATATCAGATGAAGAATACAGAGTCTCCAGATTGCAAGAACTAGAGTTGTTAGAGGAAAGGAGACATAAAGCCTTTAACCATCTCAAAGCACATCAACAAAAGATGTCACGAAGCTATAACCACAGAGTCCACCCAATAGTCTTTAAAGTTGGAGACTTAGTACTTAAGGAAAATCCCCACAATCAACAAGATTAGGAAAAGAAAGACAAGTTCAAACCTAACTAGCTTGGGCCTTATGTGACCGTGGCTACTTATGGATCAGAGGCATATCAGTTAGCAACATCAGAGGGTGAGCTGTTTGTTGAACCAATCAACAGCATGCATCTTCGCTAGTTCTATACCTAGGAGAACCCCAATGTAAGGGGGCATAAAATACAAAAAAAATCAAAAAATCAAAAAAATAAAAAAATAAAAAAAATACAAAAAAATCAAAAAATTAGAAAAGTACCAAAAAATCATCCTTTGGTGAAAACCTAGAAAACAAGCACCTTGGATAGGTATCATGATGAAAACCTAGCAAACAGGTGTCATGCATACTTTCTATCTTTCGTACAAATAAAAACAAGTGGTGAAAACCTGGTAAACAGGGGTTACTTGTGATAAACCACTTCCTCCATCTTTGAGAAACCAATCACCTTGTGTCCATTCTTCCTCATGTCCCATTCTATCCATATCTATCCCATAATACAATCCTAACAGAAACCTATCATGGCTTGATACTCTATCTCTCTGTTGCCTTGTCAACCAAGGTTTTATCTCATATCACTATCTACAGGGTCAGCCTAGCATAGTGCCTCTCGTTAGCATCCACATGGTCCAAGTCCATGAACTACGTTGCCTCTACATTGTCATGTAGGCAAGGCCATTTCTCAAATGCACCCCTGAGGCTCCATTGTCCCATCCATCCCATGTCTAGTCCTTCTATCTATCTGATTCCGCACCACTTTCTATTGCCTAGGTCTTAGGTCCGTTAGGGTTTACCTCGAACTACTTTGCCTCTGCATCGTCACATAGGTAAGGCCATTTAGCAATGAGCCCCCAAGGCACTAGGTCAGTCCCTTAGGTTATGTCTCACCAATAAAGATTGTGAAATCTTCCCACCAGGCAAGCAAGCACAAGCAAAACCCACTCTTTTCAAGCAAAAATCCTAACACAAGATATTAACCTATCTAGAGAAAAAGCAAACAAGCACCTAAGGCCTCCTAAATGATTTTACCCAAATTATGGCAAGAAACAAACACATCTAAATGCAAAAATGTTTTGTGGATTGGAAACATGGTTAAAATTACGGCATCTTGATTTTTGCTATCATGCCTTTCTATGCTACTCAAGGATGCCAAAAGTAGAGATGCTATGATGGGGGCATGATTATTTTCTTTGTTTGTTGTTTGTGGATTAAACTTTAGTAATATGACACCTTGTCTAAAGACATGATCGGCAAAAGATCATTGAGGACATCCAAGGTCTAACATGAACGGGGGCAATCCTTGACTATTGATACACAAGAAATACTCAGGTCATCTCAGTTCAATTATACCTCGATGCTTGTATTAACTTGCTAAATCAAAATCCATGTACTCAGGTCATCTTGGTTCAATTATACCTAGATGCTTGTATTAACTTACAACATTTTAGAAAAAGTACTAGAAAAAAATCACCTAATGATGAAATAAGCACTTCTAAATACTTGCACCATCAAGATGTCAAAAGTAAAGCATCCATTATACATCCATACATTTGTATCCCATACAATAAAAGGATCCAAACAATGCAGAGTAACAAAAACAAAATCAAAGCTTGTGAGTCTTTCTATCAAGTCATTCTTTCAAATCAATCTTCTATCTACCATTACATCATTTCTATGTCGATAGAGTACATTTAGACATCACAAAAACATAGTATATAGTTGCATATCATATCACATGAGATAGTCATTTTCATGATTAAATCAATTGCATACATAGTAAGTGCATTAGGTCAGCCATTTACATTTTGCATCATCATATAGTGTCAAGAGAACAAAATCAAAAACATAGATAAGTGCATCACATAAATTGCATAATCATATAGATACCATTTGCACAATAGAAGCATATCAAGTAAAAGCATCTAAATTTGCATTAGGTCATATAACATCACATAGCATTATATAAAAAGCTACATCAGATAACATCGCATAACATCAAGTAAAATATCTAAGTCTGCATTAGATAAACACATGCATCACATCATACAATAGAAACACATCATAACTCATACATTTAAGAGAGAATCAAAATAGCTGCATCATCATATAAATATCATAAAAGTGTGTCCAAATGTACAATACCAAGTGGTCCATCTTTGAATCAGTGTCACATACAATAAAATATGTCCCAAGGATGGTGATACATGTCTCAAAATACAAAAATGGTACATCGGTATATCTGGCTATCTGAGCCATCAAAACAGTACATAGGATCCAAAATCTGCAAGTCTCTGTTATCCTTGTTGCTGCGAACCACTGCTACTAGTAGTGTCTCTTGAGTCCCCTCCTTCACTAGCTCCAGACTATTGTGGGCCCATCACAGAGGCCCCTGACCTTGATCCACCTACTCTCTAGGAGGCCGCAGACTGGCTCCTATAGCTCAGAGCTCTCTGACTAACTGGCACTACACCATGGTATAGGCCCTAGTAGTATTGTGTTTGCGCCTAAGCTCTGGCAAGCTCACCTTGCACCTATACTACCTATGCTTGTGCCTACGCCAACTAAGTCTGAGTCTAAGCTAGCTACACCTGTGCCTATGCTAGTTGTGCCTGTGCCTATGCTAGTTGTGCCTGTGCCTAATGCACCTGCCCAACCAAGAAGCTATTGGTCACATGTGTACCAAGGGCCGACACTGTTGTGTCTCTCCACTCAGATAACTCATATCCGTGCCTCTGCCATGTCTCTCTCTAGAGTAAGACCCGAGATGACCTCTGTGTCTATCTCCCACCAGGCCTCAGTAGTCCTAAGCTATGCTCACAGCTTCCTGACCTATCCCCTCAACATGGCTATGGCTCTCTCCTACACATCTAACGATGCTGGACCCTGGGCTGCCTATGCTTGTCCCTACCCCTGTGGCTAGAGTACCTGTTGTTGTGCCACCTACTAAGGTGGTGACATCTGTGCCTGCTATTGTGCCACCTGCTGAGGTGGTGACATCTATACCTACGATGTTTGTTGTACCTATTGTGCGGCCTGCGGTTGTACTACCTACGAAGCATGGGAAGGTCCCTCCCCGGCTCTCCGCCTCTATCTAGGCCTGCCTCCATCATCTCCACCACCCCCTCCTCCTCCATCATCTCCCCCATCTCTACACCTCCCTATCCTCCTCTCCTCTTCCTCCTCCTCCTCTAGCCAACTTGGCCCTCATCATCTGAGTCCACCTCATCTATACAAGGCACCAGCTCCCCAGGCCCTAAATATCTCAAAAATGGGTGGGCCGTGAATCAATCCTCAAAACCCTGGGTCACCCCAGCATCTACTATCTCCCTCCTCATGACCCAGGAAACATATGGTGTCTGCCAAAACTCAGCCAGTGCCTCCTCATAAGATGCCATTGGTCCCCATCTGTATCTCTCAGTATGAGTCCTCAAAAATAGAGCTTGCCCCTGTGGCATGCCCTATGTCCTCCCAAACTGCATCCGTACTCGATTGACAATCTACTGCTCCAAAATAAATCGTGTCCACCCTATCAACCACCTCATCTAGTAGTAGTAGGGAAACTCATCTACCTCATCCTCCCATGGCTTGCAATCTAGATATAGTCGCCAGATGACCACATTTACTCCATCCAAATGCATGCCTCCAATACTCAAGCTTCCCCAGCCCATGCTAGGAAATCACTCTTGCATAGCCATAGCTATATGGTTCTCCTCTCTGGCTTTCTAACACACATATCCTGTCTATCTATCTAAAACTGTAACAGTGACACACCTGCGATAGACTCGCCTCCTATGGTATACCACCTAGTGCATGTCATGGTATAGGTGCGCAAGAACACAGACACCCCAAACATACCGGGTGGCCTCTGTAATCATACTCTCCATGATCTAACCCCATCCAATGGGGAACCCGTGTGATCTCCTATTGGGGCATACAATGCCTCTGATCAATCCTACTATAATCCCTAGGAAGTAGTAATAGTCATGGATATCCTGCCAAGAGATGACTTGTCCGACCGGCTTGAGGTCATTGAACATGCACTTGCACTCAGTAAGTCTTGCGTCCCTCTGTGGATCATACTCCACAAGCTCTCCCTGAATAGGTAAATAAAGAATCTGGTATACGTCCTCCAAGTAACAGTCATCTCACGAGTAGGAAAGTGGAAGGTTTCATCCTCACTGTGGAATCTCTCCACTACTATAGTTAGCAACCCATGGTTCGCCTAAACCTCGGGCATGAAACAAACGTAATCAAGTCCCATCGCGCTGAGTACCTCTCTATCCATCTTAGTTAGCATTTGTCTTTACAACATAGGCATAGGGAACTACTCCCTCCACTGAAGCGTATCTCATATATCCTCTTGCAAACACGCAAAGCAAGGTGTCAACCTAAAATCTGCAAGTACCATACTCAACATATCTATAGAAACATATCAACTAACTTAGCATATCAAATTGATCAAAAATAACACACTACATCTCTTGACTAGATTCCTATAATCTTGAAGATAGCTTATCAATTGATGCGTCAAATAGGATGCCAATCGAGTCAATTTTGCTAAGTAAACTACTTATCTATATCATATGCACCACAACAGGTGGTACATGCGCCATTTCTTAACAAATGCACCATTTCCTAACATATGCGCCACTTCTAACAAGTGTGTTGCAAGAATCCATGCATGATCCATCCTATACCGTAAATGCTCCGCCCAGGCAAAAGCACCACTTCATACCGTAAATGCGCTGCAAAACTATGCATGCACTAGCAAAACTCATGCATGCGCAGCTTGAGTGTATGAACCATTTTTTATCCTACATGCGCTACAAAACTACATATGCACAGTTTCACTTGGCATATGCGCCACACTGTCTTTTGTCTACCTAGATTTTCTCCTAGCATTTATGGCTATCAAACTTGACCCTAGGGGAAATTTTTTGAGATACATACCGAGCGTCTTGCCTTTGCTGGCTGGTCGAATCAACAGACATGCTCGAATCAATGATCCTCGCATGGAATGTCCATCCTCATGCTAACTGCTCTATGGTCTTCAAACCTCTCAAAAGAAAATCCAACTAAGCCAAGTGTGCAAATGAATTATCTTGTGGACCCAACTCTTATATATAGCATGCAAACCCTAATCTGGCTATGTGGTGACTATGACTACTTCCCGCACCCATTTCTTCCAGTTTTTCTTCTCGTTTCTCATAAATACGTCATGTTGTCTTCAAACCTAAACTAGTTTTCCCTTCGTCTTCATGAGATTGTCCTTCTCTCATCCTTCTGCCTTCTTCCCATCCAATCTCCCGAGGGGGGAATCCTATCATCATAACTTGTACCAAGGGCAAACTAGGGCATGTATCATTATTCAGCAAATCGATATTCTTTGAGGCAACACCATAAACTGCATTGCATCAAAGAGGGGCAAAATGTATATGCCTAAAAATGACACGACTCGGTCTAAATAAATATTCTTAATATTTATTCCCTTCTAATTCCTCTATCAATAAATAAATAAACAAATTTATTTATTTGATTCATATTCCTCTAAGTTAATTAAATATCAAAATATTTAATTACCTCTTCTAAAGTCAAAATTAAATAAAATCCTTTACTTAATTAAATCAAAATCATTCTTCCAAATTTAAATAAATCAATCAAATTTATTTAAATCCTATCTATCTCCAAAAATAAAATATAATCAAATATTTTATTTATTCTTTCAAATCATGCACAACAATTAAATAAATTTATTTATTTAATTTGCTTTCTTATCTTATAAATTAAATAATACCAATTATTTAATTGTTTCTTCCAATAATATCTTCTCTAAATTTAAATAAATCAATTATTTGTTTAAGTTGTCTATTTCTTCTAAATTGAGTTATCTCTAAATATAATTCAATCTTTGTGCAAATGCAAATAAATATTCCTAATATTTAATAAAGCAAAATATCTTCTTATTCTCATGCAAATCCTTTCTTCTTGTTTTAAATCACTTAACTGATTATTATATTATTTTAAATGCTTTAACTCATTCTTCTATTCTTGTTAACTCCTCTCATGCAAAATATAGTAAGACACATGTCTTCTTTCTATTCACACACGTTCCTCATCTATTCTCAACTGTTGATCTTCTTGTTCTCTCTATACCATTGATATATTCTTTCCCAAGTCTATAAGTACAACCCTATTCCTCCATTTCATTCATCCAAGCTTTAAGTATTGTTACTCTACAGAAATTACAGCGCGCCTTTGGCACCAATTCCTTCATTGCTTGTGATCACACTCATTACTACGCACTACTATCGTTATTGTGAAGCTCATTTTCATGGTGATATTATCATAGCCATTCCCATTTGACATCTTGGAATTATAGCAAGGAAGTGCACCTTCTGAGGGCCATATTCATAAGACAAGATCATTTGTGATAGGTGATCAATGGAAGCTACGAATTGAAAGAGGTTTGCTTTGTTGTTGTTCATTGTTTATTTGAATCTCTTTTGTTCACTATTTCATTGAGTTTTGGGTATCTTGATATTTGATATTATTGATTATTCATTTGAATCAAATTTTCCCTTAACAATTAGTATCTGAATCTTATTTCCACACCTAATTCAGATGACATCATGTCATCTCAGCTTAATGAAGAACGATAAACTTTCTTACATCATTAGGATATTATTCAGTATCCCAATCTTAACTTAGTATCCAGATCTTTTAGACATCCATATCCTGATGACATCATCTTATCCTGACATAAGGTAAATGACACCATGAGATGACACCAAATAGACATTAAGCTAGGGGATACTTCATATTACTAATATCTTGATCTTTCAAACATCCCCATTCCAATGACGTCACCTTATTATACCCTGATGAAAGAGATCCAAATCAAACGACAGTGCATCCCCATGGGAGAATCTTGTTAGCAAGAGAGATTCTCAGCACTGTTGCACGGTAATGACATGTGTCCACATCATATCCTAACATCATATGAATAAACTTGAGACCTGATAATAATTCCTTCATCAATAGAGGTTGACTTGATGCATGATGATTTTACCCGGATGTTCATATCTAAATATCTATACGAATATTCCTCAACAGGATATCCACTCCCTATACCCATGCTTTTTGCATTTAATATAGTGTGATTGGCCATTGGCATTTAAATTTGAATGCGTGCCAATGGACACTTGTGATAATCCTATGCAATCTTGCTAATTTTGACTATCAAATTACATTGAGATCATTAACAAGCCCTAATTGTTTAAGGCAAAGGAGATTTATTTCAGCATAATTGACACAATTGCATACTCAGAGCCCTAATTTCCATTGCTGAGAACTTATTGTATACCAAAGTTGAGCTAAGAAAAAAAATTGTTGAAGAATTCCTCATCTAGAGCTTTTGTTCAGAGATCGCCACATTCATAACAGGTTAAGGAAGTGTATACATGTACGTATACAATCCTATCACTCTGGTTATGTTCATAAGATCGTATCATACCTGGTTAAAGAAATGGTAAATGGTACATAGTGACAGTAATTATACGTTATGCATAACATCTATTCAATTCATAAGATTCAGACATATTGCCATTTTAAAGCATGAAAAGCATTAGTGCGCTATCCCTAGATAAACAAGTATATGCTATTATTTGAGACTGTATATTCAAATTGCAAGACAAAATGTCACATCCATGCATAGACAAATGAGATGCAAAGTTCAAGCTGAGTATGTTTCCCAGAGCATGTAGTGTATATAGAAAGTTGGGATTCTCTACGGATACACATTGCAGGAATACAGACATCGAGGCATTTAGAGCTCAGGTTGATGCCAGAGAAGATGAAACCTTATTGAATAACATAGTAGCATCTGGTTTGTTTCATGCCACTAGTTTTCCCTACTCTACAAAGGCTTTTGACCTTTTGGTTGAGTCTGCATTACACTATCATATTAACACAAGGAGAATAGAAAAACAAGAGAGGCTCTACGCATATTTTTCTATAGCTGGTATTGTCAAGGTGTTCCACTTGCCTGCTTCTCAGCCTATGTATATATTGGACCTGGTTGCACTTACCAAAGAATTTGAGGCCAATGATAAGAACTGTAGAAAAGTCATATACCAGGGATGGAGACACCCAAGTAATATAGCTAGAGCAGTTGCCAAAATGGTAGTACGCTTATTTAAATTTGACTTCAATAAGGAAGTGCAATATATAATGTTCATGCTTAGCCAAATGAACAGATTAGTGGATTGTGGAATCTTTGAACCTTGGATGTTCAGGTTAATAAGGATGGTGGTATAATACAAACAAGAGAATGCAAAGGTGGAGTGGGCCAAAATAATTAGTGATACTGTTGATGATTGTTTTTACACATTCATAACAATAGTTAAAATTCACAAAATGAACCTAACTATCTTGAAAGATATGAAGAAATCAATGAAGATTACTTAATCCCAAGTTTTTGTATGGTCAGGTCTTGACCTTGTGGACAATTCAGCAGGTTAATGTGAAGCTATAATATGCAAGGGGCCTTACTTGATTTAAGGTGTTCTATGACTTATTAGACTCGAATTATACAAAATATCACAAATATCAATATTTTCTTCATTCCTTTGCATAAATTTGTTAATATATCACAAAGCTCTGTATGATTTGTATTAACACAAGCTTTCTTCTTTTCAAATATTATGAAAACTGTCAAATATCAACTTAATTGTTCATGTTTCCTTCAAATATTAGACAATCTCCTTTAAATTTATGCGTTTAAGATAAGTATTTCAAATGGTTTGGGAAAGGTTAGAGAAGCCTAAATTAAACTTCATTTCGCTACAGGATCTAAATGCTCTGTTATTTACCTTGTAAGAAGTACATCAAACTTGATCAAATCCACAGACTAAACCTTTAAATGTGAATGCCTTGAGTATTTTCACAAACACACATTCAAGATTGCAAGCTTTAAGAGATATTATTTCAAATGCAAAGAAGAGCTAGAAGACACTCTGAATATAGACGCATAATTCCAGATTCATTTATATTCAAAACACACAGTCATCTATGATTTGCAATGTATGAATGACTCTTAGCTTCATTAATCAACTTCACAAAAAACTTACAAAACATCTTACAGATACAATAAGGAAGCTAGATGTTCCACGCATTCCTTATTACAGACACAGGCAACCTCCTTCTACTCTAAACTAAACTGTTCTTCTATTCAAAATGCTAAGATCAATTACAACTTCTAGCTCTGTTCTACAAAAATCCCTGTGTAAGTCATTACAGAGTAAAGGGGCTCAATATATAGCTCTGACTATCCCCAATACGGTCCCAAAACCCTAATCAATCAACGGTCCATATCTCAAGTGTAGCAGCAATGGTAGAAAACAAATCCCGCCAAAAAATCTTTGATCAACATACCCATACTAAGCGTAAGGATGCCCTTTGGAAACCCTAACAACCATCAAAATATCTTCACCACCAAAATATCTTTTGTTGCTTTGCCCTTTCAATATTGCTTCTTTCCACCTACATTTTTCTTCGCATTGAAAGCCTTTACTCCTCTCGCTTCTTTTGTGATCCGATCTGCCCTTTGTGATGTCATTGCCATTAAAGGTCCACCTTCATATATCTGCACACCTACCAACAGACACAAAAATAGTTTATAAAATGCATGCTGACTTCATCAATTTATACCTTTTCAGAATGTTAGATGGGCATTAGTTACAGTAATTGATGCGCCTAAGTTTGGCCTCCTACTGCAGTGTTCATGCTTTCAAACTTTCTTTTACCATTAGTTTAATTCTGCATACATACAGCTTTCTTTGTATGCTCCCTTGTATGTTCTCTCTATATGTTTTGTTTGTATGTCATCGCTATATCTTTAAACATACAAGCACCTTATGCAAGAAATCAAACTAAAGTTCCCTCCCTTTTCTTCTTTTTCTGTACTTCGTATTTTTGCCTTATATATCACATTTTGTATATTTTCTTATCATCGGTGTAACTCACTTAGTCGGGTCGATCCAAGAATTTCACTCTGATCACATATTTCTAGCCGATGCAACTCTTTATCGGCTTGTATTTCCTTTGTCATCGGCGTAACTTACTTTGGTCGAGGTGATCCAAAAAATTTTATTCCGATTGCATATTTTTGACCGATGTAACTTTATCGGCTTGTATTTTTTCATCTTACTTTGGTCAGGGCGATCCAAAAAACTTTCGTCGATCGCCCTATTTCTATCCAATGCAATTCTTATAGGCTTGAGGCATAAGATCGGTATAATCTACAACTCTTGCCCCGTTAAGCCTACTCTTGCCGATGAATGGTGGAGCCCACATTACTTTCCCTTTGTATCCCTATGATGCATATAACACTTGTATCAAACTTTTAGATACAAAGCCCAAGATACATACAAGATCCCTTGTATGTCCTTTCCGACTTCAACTTTTAAAAAACCACAGTTCACTCACCTTCGGTTCCGCAACATGCATAAAGTGCAATGCATCTCTTAAAATACATTAAGTCATGATGCTTCACCTTAACCAAATTTTAAACTTTCTTCAGTTCTGTGTTGTATATATCCTGAAATGTATGTAGCCAAAACATACATACAATGTGCAAAACATACAACAATAAAATCCTATTTCATGATTCTTTCTGGTTCCGCCTTGTATGTATCTTGAAATGTATGTAACCGAAACATACATATACAAAGTGTGAAACATACAACAATTACAACAACTTTAATACTTTTTTTGAATCCATGGCATGTATATCATGTTTGTACATTTCTTTGTATATTTCCCTTTCACTCCAACATATAAACATTTTATACATCTGATGGAATCAACCGATTTATGCATTCAAACTTTGAACTGTTTCAGGCCCGACTTGCATGTAAGAATAAAGTGTCATCAAAATGCATACAAGTATAAGAATTTAATAAACCTGAGAACTCCCACATGCGACTTATACAATGACCCGATATACAAAGGACTTTGTATGCAAGCGACCTTGTATACAAAGGACCTTGTATATGCAATCTGATATACAAAAGACTTTGTATATGCAACATACAAACCCTCCTATTGTACATTTTACCAAAACACTCATAGCTTACAAAATACTGGGAATTTTCACATGGTTTAAAAAGCAGCCCTTACTCATTTTTGACAAGGAATCCACCCATATTCTGCTCTGGTACTTACTGCAATTTTTTTTCTTTATTTTCAACAAGGTTTGTAACTTTCACTCTCTTTTTCCCTTTTACCACCCAACAGACCCACACAAAAAGAAGCAAAAAGCAAAGCCACAACAGGGGTCCTCATTTTGGTGAGTAAAATGGGGTGTTTTGTGAGCATCACAACAACTAGAAACCAAATAAAATAATCAAAATTTAAAACCATTAAAGAAAACTGAATGAAATAAATTCATAACTTCCAACTATCTTTTCTACAAATCATTATCTAACTTGAGACTTAATTATTCAATAAGGTGCATGAATTTTCCCATTCAGATTAAGTGGGTGCATGTGATTAATAATCCTCATCTTGAAAATTAGTTGAACAAACCAGTGACTGATATTAGACTACATAGTTGATGTCATTCCCTCATAGCAAACCGGATAGAGCCTTGCTACTAGTAGGCGTCCATAGCCCCGACAAGGTTATTGTTACAATTCTCCTAAGTAGAGCCCCACTGCCAGCAAGCGTCTATAGCCCCGGTAGAGTTACTTAGATGGCTTAATTTGGATTTTAGTAAAATCTATTTTATTTTGTTTATTTTTTATATTTTGTATTTGATAGAGATTTCATAAGATATTACAATTGTAATTTCATGATGCAAGGAATGATCACTTGCTAAAATTAAGCTGAGAATTGTAATGGTAGCAAGGGTGACCTTTGATTTTTCACCTAATATCTACACTGGTAGGTTCAACAAACCCAAGGATTTTAGGTGTGTCATTGTGAGAAACGTCCCTTAAATACTCAACCCATAGTTATTGAATACAAAATTTCACAAGTCAAACAACTTTCTACATTCATGACAGTCACAACAAGTTATGCATAAATTTCAAATAATTAACTTGAATGTTCTAAATTTTCTATTATTTTTAGTGGTTGTCAGTCTGTTCCTGCATACTTCAAAGTAAAACTAGTATCCCTGCTAAGACAACACAACAACAAACCAACAACACAACAAAATGAAAAAAAAAGAACAAAACAAAAACAACAGCGAAACAAAACAAAAACAAAACAAAAAATAAACAAAACTATACATTATTTACATTATGATACACAGAAACTAACTGACCTCACCTCAAGCTTGAAAGTAATGTTTCAAGTGTTGGCCATTAACTGGTAATGGCACATCTTCCCTAGTAAAGGTCTTGAGCCTGAAAGTATTGTCTCCAATTATTTCTGTGACCTGTAATGGACCTAACCATAATTTGTCAAATTTTCTATGATTTCCTTTCTTTCATGTGCTTTATCCTAGCACAGCACTAAGTCTGATATTCTAAGCATTTTAACTCTTGCTCTTTTATCAAACCATCTCTTGACTACTGCTTGATGTTTGGCAAATTTCTCAATGGCTTAATCTCTTTTCTCATCTAATTGTAACATTTGCATTATGGCCTCTCTATGATCATCAAAGCCTAAATATTCATTAGCAAACTTCCATACCGGTATTCTTAAATTCACTGGAATTATGGGATCAGTCTCATAAACTAAGTGATAAGGTGCATTGCCTAAGGCTGACTTAACCTTAGTCCTATCTACCCACAGTGCATATTTCAACAATGTGTTCCACTCCCTAGGATTCTTTTCAGTTAGCTTTTTGATTATATCCAATAAAATTTTGTTTGTAGACTTAGCTAACCCATTCCCCTGAGGATAATAATTTGAAGAAAACTTTAAAACCATCCCATATTCAAATGCCCATTTAGAAAATTTTAGAGAAGAAAAAGTAGGGCCATTATCACATACCAGTGAATATGTAGTTCCAAACCTGGTTATGATGTTTTCTTCAAGGAACTTGATAACAACCTCAGTAGTAGAGAACTTGCAACATGTGGCTTCAGTCCACTTTATATAGTAGTCAGTTACTGTCAGTATAAACTTATGTCCTACAGATGATGGAGGATTTATGACCCCAATGAAATCTAATCCCCATTGTGCAAATGGTCTAGACTCAACCACTGGCTGTAATGGATTAGCCTGATTCCTTCCTTTGTCTGCTATAGTTTGATAGGTGTGACAACTTTTAATGTGACACTCTGTATCTTTAAACATTGTAGGTCAATAGTATCCTAATCTCAATATCTTATGTGTTGTAGTTAATGGGAACCATGACCAGTTCCATACTTATCATGCAATTCTAACAACACCTTATCTGCTTCAACTTTGTTTAAACATCTTAAATATATTCCTTCATGGTTCTTCTTGAATAGAAGACCTCCTTGTACCATGTACTTCTGTGCTTTGATATTTAAATCTCTCCTCTGAGAAGATTTCATCTTATTTGGATATTTGCCTGATATTAGAAAAGTGTTCAAATCATCATACCACCCTGATGCATCACTAGAATTCAACACATACTGCTGTTTCACCAAATTTGGATCTGTGTTTGCTATGGTTTGTACTAATGCTTGTCCTCTAACCAACTTCATTGGGATAATTTCCATATCAAACTCTTGCAATGTTGTAATTTATTTGGCTCTTTTCTCTCCAGGCTCATTCTGCATCAGCAACATCTTCATGGCTACATCTGGTACTATGGCTTTAACCTAACTACGTAAGATATAATGTCTAAAAAATTTCACTGCTCTTACTAATGCAAACACCTATCTTTCTGTATCAAGATATTTCAGCTATGCATCCTTCAGCAGTGCACTCATGAAGGCTATGGGTTTTTCTTCATTGTCTTCTCCCTTTTGTGTCAAAGCAGCTGCAACTGAATGTGAGGATGCAAAAGAATAAATGTAAAATGGCTTTGTATAATCTGGACTTGTCAACACAGGAGCATCAGATTAGCTACTAGTGTCCATTCTATCTTTGCATCCTTCTTCAGCATGGTGTTCAATGGTTGCACAATTTCTATAAACCGTGTAATAAACTTCTTGAAAAAATTAATCTTACCAAAAAATGACTTTAGTTCTTTCTTACTATTTGGTAATTGCAATTTTTTTATTCCTTATATTCTATCAAGATCAATAGATATCCCATTTTCAGAAATGACATGTCCTAATAATTTTTCTTCAGTAACGCCAATGAACATTTCTTTGGGTTAAGGGAAATCCCGTACCTTTCACATCTTTTAAGTATTTTTCTCAGATCCTCAACATGATTGGATGCATCTTTAGAGTAAATAGTTAAATCATCCATATAAACAACAATGCACTTACCTGACAATCCACAGAATGTAATGTCCATGGCTCGCTGAAAAGTGGCACCTGTCTTGATTAGACCAAAAGGCATTCTTCTATATGCATAATTTCCCCATTTACAAGAAAAAGTGGTCTTCAACCTATCTTCCTTATCTATTAAGACCTGGTTATCTCCTGAGAATCCATCTAAGAAAGACATCATTTTAGCCCCATTCAATACTTGCAATACTTCATCTATTGGAGGTAGGGGATAGTTATCTTTTTCAGATGCCTTATTCAAATTTCTAAAATCCACACATAACCTAATGTCTCCACTTTTCTTTCTCACAGGTACTAAATTAGCTACCCAAGTTGAATGTCTGACTGGGAAAATTATTCTGGCAGACAACAATTTTTTCACTTCTTCAGAGATTAAAGGCTCTAAAATGGCATTCATAGGCCTTTGTTTTTGCCTAAATGGTTTTACATCTGGTCTCAAAGGTATCACATGAAGTATGATGGATGTATCATATGTCTTTAAATCTTCATATGTCCATGCTATGACATGTTTGTACTCTTTCAGAACATCCACAATTTCTTTTCTCAGCTCTTCAGACAAAGCCTTTCCAATCAGTACATTCTATGGACTCTGCTATGTTCCAAGGTTATATGGATCACACTTACCTCCCTCAGTTTTGGGCAAATCTTTCTGTCTTACTACCCCATCAAAGTCAAAAATTTATTCTAACTCGATTACCCCCTTAGGTAAGAAATTGGTTTTCAGGTTGATTATGTCTTCTTCATCCCAAAACACATTAGGCCTTTCCTGTTCATCAATAATTTGAGCTTCAAAGACCTCATTACAAGTTAGAAAATCAATAATTTGCTGATCCCCTTCAAATACCTGAAAATGAGTAACATTATCTAGTATGCTAGGAACATTCAATAATTCAATAGCAAATCTTTTTAAACCTGAAAATGTTAAGGGTTCTAAAGTACTAGTAGCAACTGCTAATGCATCTGGTCTGTGGTTCAATTCTCTAGGGATATATTCTATGTTGAAAGCATCAAATGAATCTATCAAATCCCACACCTTATGCCTATAACAAACCATCTTTTTGTAGTTGCATGCATACAATTTCCTTACTTGCCTAACTACTAACTCAGAGTCTGAAAATACCCTAATCATTTTTACCTTTTTCTTGATAGCCATAACAAGTCCATAAATCAAAGCTTCATATTTTGCAATGTTGTTAGTACAAGAAAATTGTAACCTATATGCTGCTAAATATGACTTACCATGAGGATCTATAAGCTCCACACCTGTACCTGCACCTTGTTTTGATTTAGATCCATCACATTTCAATGCCAACATGCCATCTTTATTCTTTTGACCCTTTACTTTGGCATGTTTTGCCTTTTCTATCACATGTGAGGTGTTGTCTTGTTCATTCATGGGTAATTCATTTTCACCTATTTGCATATTTATACTTTCAGTTTGTAAATCAGAACGACAAATATTCTTGCCCTTTGTTTCTTCTTTTGAATATGGGATCAACACATCTATGTTATTCTAAAAGTATTTCTCTAGTTGATTAGGGTTAAACTTTCCTTCTTGTAGTCCTACTCCCTTTGTGCATTTTATGTATTGATACTCTATAATATCTCTGCACATTCCACAATTCTCTTCAGAATGTGGCTTATTATGGACTCTATACATAACTTGCACTGAACTGGTAGATTTTGTTTAATGCACCTTTCTATTTCTTGTCTAATGGTCTGACCAAAATTATTCATTGCATTGTTTTCTTCATCAAAAGAATTTCCATCAGACTCAATGAACAATACTATTTCCTTACTGACATGTTTTTCTCTAAACTTTAACATCAGGATGTCTTCAATTTGTACTCCCTTGTCAGTGATTCTATAAACACCAGGTTCAACAGAAGCATACAATATCTCATTAGTCCTATTGTATTCTGTAATCATGTGTTTCATTCTAGGTTCAGCTTCAATCCTGATCTAATTTGGAACACCTCTCCAAGGTAACCACATATGTGAAAAATCAGTGGCCATATATCCATTCAATGGTTTAGACCAGTCTCTACTCAACAACATCCCATAATTCACAGGTATGTCTACTATCTGAATGTCAATAAACTAACTTACCCTAGAATCTAAGGCTAATTGCATTTGAATATGCATCAGTTCTCCTATAACATTAACCTCAATTTTGTCCAATTGTGTACAAACCTTAGCAGATTTAGTAGGAGTTAGCCCTAAAGTTTTACATATTCCTAAAGGCATTACATTGGCTGATGCACCAGAATCTACCATGCAATTATGTTTGTTCTTTCCACACATTCTAATGGTTAACAAGAAAGGAGGAGCATCCTTCTTATCTACATACATCACCACATTAGTGTTGGAAGGCTGCCCGATTTTCTTACCTTTTTCTTTACGTTGTGAATCTCTACTATGAACACTCACATCAGTAGAAACCTCACTTGTCATAGATGTATCCAAGGATTTTATGAAAGCATTTCTGACTCCTGGACTTTTCAATAATTCACATTAAGGTATACTAACCTTGATTTTCTTTATCTCTTCTGACAAGTAACTCATCAATCTTATTGTTTCTATTGTCTCTGTTTTACCTGTTTGGACCTTTTGTGCTACTATTCCATTATTTGCATGATGATTAGCCTTTAGTATAGTAGTATTATTACTAGCATTCTGATCTAGGGGAGTATTAAAATTGTTAGGAGTGGAAGTAGTGAAAGGACCTCCTGGCCTAGTGTTATTTCTCAAATTGTAGGTGTGATTTTTGTTTGACTGCTGAAAAGCTTGTACCTCTTATGTTTCATATAACACTTCATTTTTAGTTTCAAAGGGAAACTGAAATGCATTTAGTACAAAGGTTGATTTAGGATATTGGTTTTCACAAAAATAAAGTTCATCCTCTAACAATTGATCCTCTTCTTCTCTAGTTGCAAAGGTAAAAGTCTCTAGGACTAAAGCAGTCTCATATCCTGAGGGCACTACTTCATTACCTTTGGGAATGAGAAACTCAGAAGTGGGAGCCTGTACATCTACATTGAAAATACTAGCTGCTAAATGGAATTGAGGACAATCTAGTTTAGCATGGGCACTGGTATTATGAAATATGCACCAATTCTTCAATGTTGTATTAGCCATTTCAATTCTAGATGTTTGTTTTGTATCTTGATTATCTAAATTCTCAAATGGAGAAGCTAGAGTGCCATTATTTGGTCCTGTATTCCATGACTTAGGTGGCCTTCACTAATTTTGATTTCTATTGTTATTACCCTAGGCCCTATTATCTACCATAGGTCCTCTACTTTGCATTGGTTATCCTAGATTATGATTTTGATTCTGATTGTAATTCTGGTTTTGACTTGAACTTTGACCCTGGTTATAACTCTGATTATGATTCTGGCTATAGTTTGGGTTGTAGTTCTGACTATAGCTTTGGTTATGGTTTTGACTGTATCCTTGGTTGTTTCTACCATAGAAGTTTTCATTTCTTAGTTGTGTCATTTCAGTAGTCAATCTTCTCAAGTGTGCAGTAATTTCTTTGATTTCTTCCCTTTCTTCTTGTCCCTTTGCTGCAAATGTATCCCAAGGAGGTTGGAAGAAAGATTGACCACTACTCTGATTATTATTGGCAGTGTTACCAGTATAAGGAGCTATGGACTGGATTGGGGCAGGATTATACATAGGTGTGTATGTAGGAATTGGATTCAATAAAGGAGTGTTATGTGTACGGGCTCCATTCCAAGATTGTATTTGATTTTGCATCCCAAGATTTCCTCCATTTGGAAATGGATTATAAGTTTTTTGTCTTATCTCCTGGTTTACTGAGGTTGCCTCCTTATAAACTTTGGATATTGTGTCTATGTCAACTTTTCTTTTGACAAACATAGCCCTTAGTGGATCTAAGGCAACATAATACATGGCTAACAATGTATCTGCATTTACTGTGTAAGGAGCTACCAACCTAGAATAGGCCTTTTGAAACCTGTCATTAAAATTATCAATCAACTCTCCTTCACCTGTTTTTATTGTAGCCAATTTATGATATAAGGTGGAAGGATCTATTGGTCCTCTAAATCTAGACAAAAATATTTCTTCCATAAGTACCCAAGAAGAAATATAACCATTGGGCAAGTTAACATTCCAGTTGGAAGCCTGCTCATTGAAGGTGTAAGGAAATAATCTACACACAACGTCTTCATGTTCTAACCTGGCCCTAAAGCATGCCTCTTTGAATATTCTAATGTGATCTTCTGGATCTTGATGTAACTGGTATTTAGGACATATCTTTTTAGGATTCTTTGGCATCTCATGATAATCAATGAACTATATGGGAGAGTTGACATTAAAATAAGCCATTCCAGGTACTTGTGCTTGACCTAGACCTTGGGGAATACCTAGATTTCTTGGTGGAATAGGACTACTAGGAGGACCTGAACCAAGATTCAAAGATCTAAATGAAGAACTGTCAGGACTCACAATGTTATGGATACTAAAAGGTGATCCAGGAGGTGTTCCAGATGAACCTCCTGCGTGTGATATTCTGGGATTCCAAATCAAAGGCCTCTTACTCTGTTACTGTTATGAGCCAGCTTTTCTTAGAACAAACCCTAACTCCAATTTGGCCCTCCTTCTAGCACCAAAAAACTGTTGATGATTGTTTTTACACATTCATAACAATAGTTAAAATTCACAAAATGAACCTAACTATCTTGAAAGATATGAAGAAAATCAATGAAGATTACTTAATCCCAAGTTTCTGTATGGTCAGGTCTTGATCTTGTGGACAATTTAGCAAGTTAATGTGAAGCTATAATATGTAAGGGGCCTTACTTGATTTAAGGTGTTCTATGACTTACTAGACTCGAATTATGCAAAATATCACAAATATCAATATTTTCTTCATTCCTTTGCATACATTTGTTACTGTATCACAAAGCTCTGTATGATTTGTATTAACACAAGCTTTCTTCTTTTCAAATATTATGAAAACTATCAAATATCAACTTGGTTCTTCATGTTTCCTTCAAATATCAGACAATCTCCTTTAAATTTCTGCGTTTAAGCTAAGTATTTCAAATGGTTTGGGAAAGCTTAGAGAGATCTAAATTAAACTTCATTTTGCTATAGGATCTAAATGCTCTATTATGCATGTTGTAAGTAGTACAACAAACTTGATCAAATCCACAGACTAAACCTTTAAATGCAAATGCCCTGAGTATTTTCACAAACACACATTCAAGATTGCAAGCTTTAAGAGATATTATTTCAAATGCAAAGAAGAGCCAGAAGACACTCTGAATATAGATGCAAAATTCCAGATTCATTTTGATTCAAAACACACAGTCATATATGATTTACAATGTATGAATGACTCTTAGCTTCATTAATCAACTTCACAGGAAACTTACAAAACATCTTACAGGTACAGTAAGGAAGCTAGATGTTCCACGCATTGCTTATTACAGACACAGGTGACCCCCTTCTACTCTAAACTAAACTGTTCTTCTATTCAAAATGCTAAGATCAATTACAACTCTGTTAGAGTTGGCTATGATTGGAGCCACACAGGATCTAGGACTTCATGAAAGCACAAGAGAGATCAATTGAGAGAATAATGATATTCTATCATTTAATGCAAAAGAAGGATTATAGTTTGGATTACATAATACATGAAGAGAGCCTTGCTTATAAAGGCAAGGTGAGAGCTAGAAGGTGGAGTGGAAGGTGGCGTGGAAAGTGGAGATATTCCAACAACATGTGTCAATTAGAGGATGATAACTAATTGCACATGTGGAGGATAAGACAACTCACTCCAACTACCAACAACTCAACACACAACTAGACTTAACTAGACACAACTAGACATCTAGTAGGCTCACTAAGTCAACTTAACATGTGTGATTAATGTGCGATGTGTGAATATTATTTAACTAGTAAATAGTTAAATAAGATGAATTATCCACACTAGGGTAAACCGGTTAGGTGATAACCCTGTTCACACCAACACCCCCCCTTAAGTGCAACTTAGGGAGTAGCTGACTAAAGCAAGATGAAAAGAAGGATGGGTCCCAGCTACTAGGCCATGTTAGGTACCCATGTACAACAAATCTCAAGTGGAGAAAAGGAGAAAACCTCATGGGACAAAACTCCTCTCCAAAAGTGAGAATGCATGAAAAAATGAAAGTGAAAGAAGAAGTGATAGTAGGAAGGACTCAACATGACCCCCCAAGGACAACTTCTATCACATATATACAATCAAATACCCCCCCATAGGAGAGAAAATGTGAGACTATGGGTCCCCAACACAATGACGTAGCTCCTGTGCCGATGGTGGATGCCTGAAGATGAACACTGGAAAGTGTCCTGTACCTGCAAACAACATTTCTCCCCTTAGGAAGAAACAAGTCCAAAGGCTAATGTCGAAGAAACTCCATCTCAAGGAATGAGGGAAAATGCCTTATGATGGATGATGTCTCTGAAAACTACTCAAATGTCCACATGTTAGAATTAATGAATGCCACAATGCAATGATGTGTGTCCAATCCAAAATCCTATGTAGACTGATGAAGAATAACCTCCAAAGACAAAGTAGATGGAATAACAGTTGTGCTGTAACTGTCATCAAAGAGGGGAGAGATCCCCTCAAGTGTGTCCTCCAAATCTGCAATATGAGACTCACAAAACAAGTCTGATATACCTGCCAAGAAAGTATCCCACAAAGCTGTGTCTAAAAGACCTGAATGATCCTACTCAACTAGAGTAGATGAACCCATGTCAATGTCGATCTCTGAAGAAGTAGGAGGATGAGGTGATAGAAGCTCAGCACTAGTCTCATGAACCGAAGTGGGTGAAAGAACACCAAGGTTCAAGTGACCAAATTTCTCCTCAGAAACATGATTCACACTTGATGCATGAGTGCGAATTCAAATCAATGGATCTACATCATCAGAAGAAACAAAATGAGAGAAGGAATACAAGCGAGATGCATGATCAGCCATCCCAACAGCAATGATATCTCTGCTCTCCAAGTCTCATATGATCACAGAATCAGGAGTGAACTCAACTGTCTTGCCTGCACCACAATGAGTAATCTGATAGATGGAAAGGAGATTGGATGTCAAGGAAGGTACACACAACACATTATTGAAAGTGCCCTCACCAATATCAATAGTCCCTTTTCCAGATGCATGCATGTATGTGTTGTTACCCATCAAGATAGGTGTCAAAGTACATGACTCAAATGAAGAGAACATCCCCTGTGAAGATGCCATATGATGAGAAGCCCCTGAATCAAGAAGCCATCTCTCTGACTGAAGACTTGTTGAAGCAAAGAGTACATGACCTTTTCCTTTGTCTATCCCATTTGTAATGCATGCTATCCCTGTATGTGTAGATGATGATGGTGTCAAAGAAGAGGTTGTACTAGGTGATGATGATGGCATTTTGATATTGTGCTTTTGAATAATGTGAGTCAACTCATCAATTTTCTTCTCATAACACTTATGCTCATCATGTCCTAGTTTCTTGCAATATGCACACTTTGGTCTCTCCTTCTTAGATGATTCCTCCTTGGGAGAGGATGAAGACTTAGATGATTTGGTTGATTCCCTTGCTTGCTCATTGTTCTTGAGATCCTTATTTTTCTGTTTCTTGCCTTTGCTAGGTGAAGCCTTTTGATCCTTAGAATCTTGAATAGCAAGAAGAGCTTGATTCCTAGGAGACTTCAATGTGCCCATGTGTACTAACTTAGCTTGTTCTCTTGTGAGTGATGCAGCAAACTCATCAAGTGAAGGCATTGTGAAAGTTTTCACAAGTGCATCCATCGTAGCATAGAAGGTAGAAACAAAAATTAAATAGTCAGGTCCAAGCTTGGCAAGGATTGAAAGATTCAATTGAGTGTCCTCTTTCTCAATGCCACATTGTTTGAGCTGCAATCTAAGTGACTTGAGTTTTGTGAAGAAGTCTTGGATGCTTGCAAAACTGGTTGGATTCAAACTAATTAATTCATTCTCCAATTTGAAACCCCTCATTGTATCTTGTTTGCCAAAGAGATTCTCTAAGGTAGTCCACACTTCATTAGGTGTTTTACAAGATTCAATATGAAAAAGAAGATTAGGAGAGATAGACAAGCATAGTGTTCCATAGGCTTGATCACATCTATTATACCACTTTTTCTTTTCTGTAGCTGCAATTGGTTCAATTTCTGTACCCATTGTTACTCTATGAATTTTCAAACTTCTTAAATGAATCTCCATTTTAGTTTTCCACTCATGATAGTTATATGGTGTGAGTAGAGGAAGTTTGTGTGAATCCATGATGCAAGAGTACAAAAAAGAACATAAGTACACCCCCCTGTTACTCAATCAAAGAGATCACCCCCTAAAAATGAATGATTGTGGCACTTTATACTTAGTGCGATTTAGAATCGTCCTCAAAGGACCAAAAAAGGGAAAGCATCAAAATCTCTTAAATCAGAGATTTAAGGGAGATTACAATTGCTCACAATGATTAACCACAACAAACAGATCCCTTCAAAACAAGTTTCACTTCCCCAAGTGCCAAAATGCTCAAGTTATCACTCAAAAGCCAAAAAATTGACAAATGAAATAAAATGAACCTAAAGTAGAATCTGAGAAAAGTGCATAGATGAATTTGAAGAGCTCCTGAATACCTTTCCGATGCCACAAGAATCGTGAAAATCAGAGATCGTGGCAAGAAGTTGTGAGCTCGGAAGCCAAAAACAAAGATCTATCTTCAAACTGCTGTAGTAGTCACCTGCAGCAGAATTTCAGAAAACTACTGACACCACTATGAAGTGCTCTCTGTTATCTTTCCGATGATATCTTGTTTGCCTAATTTTGCCTCCGTGGGCAAAAGTTATGCAAAAATGAAAAAAAGCCCCCTTTTAGAGCTTTGAAGGGCAAAATGGCCCCCTGACGTTGATGCAGTGCTGACGTCAGCGGAATATGCTTGGAATATTTTTTTTTGGTGGAAAAAAATGCCCTCCTTCTGAAACGCAAAAATCTATTAGAAAACCACCAGTCTGATGGCATAAAACTGCCAGTTATGAGCACGAGACTTCCATTGGACTGCGGGAAAGTACTTGTGGGGGTTTAAATGTGAATATTCCCCATTGATTGGAAGTAGAGGTAAAAAGCTCGCTGCTTGTGGAAGGAAACTACCAAAAAAGTCTTTAGACATTGCAAAGATTTGCAGAGACCACTGGTCTTTGTTCTTATAGAGTCGACCACTGCAGTCATGGGCAGTTTTAAAGAAACCGCCGTGGATTATGGAGTTTACAGTCCCTGCTGGTAGTTTAAACCTTTGCCAAAGAACTTTGAACAGTCGCCATGGATTTAGCAGATACCACCATCGAATGGAAATTAAACCAATGATTAAATCACTTGTTGAAGGCGTTCAAACCCGCTGAAGATTTTTTGGAGACCGTTGTGAATACGGGGCCGGGATGGTTTGAAGATCCGATCGGGTTATGTGCCTATGGATGCTGCCTGTAGACTGTCAAAACCACCTATTTAGGCGATGCAAAACCACCTATCACAGGTAAACCACTGTGTATGGCAAAAATTGGCTATGCGAAACTGCCAGTTGACAAGCCTGAGTGGTTTAGGGGTGGATCTGAGGAATATTCCTCAAGATACCACTGCGCCGCCTATGATGAAATCTGCTGAGAGGTATTTTATCACCGATTTAATGAGGAATGTCAACTGGTTTGAAGATTTTTGACTGTGAATTAGATTGAAGACTGCCAACGCTTTTGTTACCGCTAGTTTTTGGAGCTAGATCTTGACAACTGCCAATGGAGGGTGGTGGTTTTAAAACGCCACCTGAGTTTCAAGGAATACACCGATAGAACCAACGACGAGTTTAGAAAATTCTGGCGTGAAACAATTCTGAGCACTGAATGCTCATAGCTTCAAATAGCCACTGAAGTAACTCAAAACCGCTGACTGTGGAATGATGCCAGGAGTGTTCTCATAGACCGATGACTGTCAGATTCTTTTCGCCGAAGTAAAGATCCGCTATCTGGCAAAGATCCAATGCTTGGGTGATTTATACCAAACGATATCCAATGACTGAGTCTCTTAGCCGTCGATGTAGTGGATGAAGGAATACACCAATAGGAACCGTCAATGGAAAATTTGACTCGGTCACTGTGATTTGGATGACGGCTTATAGAGGCCGGAGTCTGAAGCCAATGGAAAAAAATTTCAAACCGCTGGTGGGATCACTGTGTTTAAGGCCTGTGTGCAAAGACCGAGATGTCAGATCTGCGACTATAGTACCCTGCGATGTGCAGGCGGTGGCAGGCAAAGATTCCGAAGAATTTGCCACTGCGGCAGGGAATATACGTGCAACAAATCCGTACGGTTGAGAAGTAAAAATTTTTTGCCTCTCGCTGCAATTTTTTTCTGATTTGGACAATTTTACAGTCAATCCGTACTAATTTGGCCGTTTCGGATGCAATGGCAATGCACAATTTGAGCCAAACTACTCCAAAATTGCTGGTACCTCCCGGATCATGCCAAAGAGCCTCAAATTGAAACCCTCATCAATTTTGCCTTCGATGTCCAATTTGGACAAAATAAAAGGTGATCTTGACTATTTCGGCTACTCCAGATGCAATGGTGAAGTCTGATTTGCAACAACACACACTGAAATGCACCTACAATACAAGGGCAAGAAGGGGAAACCCTCACAAAATTGGTATTTCCATCAAGTTTTTCTGATTCTCTAGGTCATCAATTTGATGCAAGAGAAGAGCATACTCAACCATCAAGATCTACCATGAATTGCACTCAAGGTCTCTCAAAAAATGACTAACATAAAGTGATTCTTCCTAGAGCTCTGATACCATGTTAGAGTTGGCTATGATTGGAGCCACCTAGGATCTAGGACTTCATGAAAGCACAAGAGAGATCAACTGAGAGAATAATGCTATTCTATCATTGATTTCAAAAGAAGGATTATAGTTTGGATTACATAATACATGAAGAAAGCCTTGCTTATAAAGGCAAGGTGAGAGCTAGAAGGTGGAGTGGAAGGTGGAGTGGAAAGTGGAGATATTCCAACAACATGTGCCAATTAGAGGATGATAACTAATTGCACATGTGGAGGATAAGACAACTCACTCCAACTATCAACAACTCAACACACAACTAGACTTAACTAGACACAACTAGACATCTAGTAGACTCACTAAGTCAACTTAACATGTGTGATTAATGTGTGATGTGTGACTATGATTTAACTAGTAAATAGTTAAATAAGATGAATTATCCACACTAGGGTAAACCAGTTAGGTGATAACCCTGTTCACACCAACAAATTCCAGCTCTGATCTACAAAAATCCCTATGCAAGTCATTACAGAGTAAAGGGGCTCAATATATAGCTCTGACTATCCCCAATATGGTCCCAAAACCCTAGTCAATCAATGGTCCATATCTCAAGAGTAGCAGCAACGGTGGAAAACAAATCCCGCCAAAAAATCACTGAGCAGCATACCCATATTGAGTGTAAGGATGCCCTTTGGAAACCCTAACAACCATCAAAATATCTTCACCACCAAAATATCTTCTGTTGCTTTGCCCTTTTAATATTGCTCATTTCCACCTGTATTTTTCTTCACATTGAAAGCCTTTACTCCTCTCGCTTCTTTTGTGATCTGATCCGCCCTTTGTGATGTCATCGCCATTAAAGCTCGGCATTCATATATCTGTACAACTGCCAACAAACATAAAAATAGATTATAAAATGCACACCGACTTCATGAATTTATAGCTCTTCAAAATGTTAGATGGGCATTAGTTACAACAATTGATGTGCCTAAGTTTGGCCTCCTACTGCAATGTTCACGCTTTCAAACTTTCTTTTACCATTAGTTTAATTTTGCATACATATAGATTTCTTTGTATGTTCTCTCTGTATGTTTTGTTTGTATGTCATCTCTGTATCTTTGAACATACAAGCACCTTATGCAAGAAATCAAACTAAAGTTCCCTCCCTTTTCTGCTTTTTCCGTACTTCATATTTTTGCCTTGTATATCATGTTTTGTATATTTCCTTATCATCGGCGTAACTCACTTAGTTAGGTCGATCCAAAAATTTCACTCCGATTGCATATTTCTGGCCGATACAACTCTTTATTGGCTTGTATTTCCTTTGTCATCGGTGTAACTTACTTCGGTCAGGGCAATCCAAAAATTTTATTCTGATCATATATTTCTGGCCGATGTAACTTTATTGACTTGTATTTCCTTTGTCATCAGCGTAACTTACTTCAGTCAGGGTGATCCAAAAAACTTCCGCTGATCGCCCTATTTCTGTCCAATGCAATTCTTATGAGCTTGAGACATAAGATCGATATGATCTAAAACTCTTGCCCTATCAAGCCTACTCTCACCGATGAGCTGTGGAGCCCACATTACTTTCCCTTTGTATCCCTGTGATACATATAACACTTGTATCAAACTTTTAGATACAAAGCCCAAGATACATACAAGATCCCCTGTATGTCCTTTTGAACTTCAACTTTTAAAAAACCACAGTTCACTCACCTTCGGTTCCGCAACATGCATAAAGTGCAATGCATCTCTTAATATACATTAAGTCATGATGCATCACCTTAACCAAATTTTAAACTTTCTTCAGTTCCACGTTGTATGCATCCTAAAATGTATGTAGCCGAAGCATACATACAACACACGAAACATACAACAATAAAATCCTATTTCATGATCCTTTCGATTCCGCCTTGTATGTATCTTGAAATGTATGTAACTGAAACATACATATACAAAGTGCAAAACATACAACAATTACAACAACTTTAATACTTTTTTTGAATCCATGGCATGTATATCATGTTTGTATATTTCCCTTTCACTCGAACATACAAACATTTTATACATCCGACATAATCAACCGATTTATGCATTCAAACTTTGAACTATTTTAGGCCCAACTTGCATGTAAGAATAAAGTGTCATCGAAATGCATACAAGTATAAGAATTTAATAAACCTGACAACTCCCACATGTGACTTGTACAATGACCCGATATACAAAGGACTTTGTATGCAAGCGACCTTGCATACAAAGGACCTTGTATATGCAAACAACTTTGTATATGCGACCCGATATACAAAGGACTTTGTATGCAAGCAACCTTGTATACAAAGGACCTTGTATATGCAACCCGATATACAAAAGACTTTTATTATGCAACATACAAACCCTCCTATTGTACATTTTACCAAAACACTCATATCTTGCAAAATACTAGAAATTTTCACATGGTTCAAAAAGCAACCCTTACTCATTTTTTGACAAGGAATCCACCCATATTCTGCTCTGGTACTTAATGCAATTTTTTTTCTTTGTTTTCAACAAGGTTTGTAACTTTCACTCTCTTTTTCCCTTTTACCACCCAATAGACCCACACAAAAAAAGCAAAAAGCAAAGCCACAGTAGGGGTCCTCATTTTGCTAAGGAGTAAAATGGGGTATGTTGTGAGCATCACAACAAATACCATTCATGACTAGTTGGTCAAGTGGAAAGAAGGCAAGGGGATGATCTTCATGATGACATCCTACTTAGTGTATGCCTATGCGACGAAGGGTACATTTAATGGCCTACTGACTATAGGAAAGATTGGGAAATTACCCAATGAGAAAATACCCTGGGAGCACTATCCCTAGTTAGAAAGAAGACTTTCGATTCAACATTATAAGATGGTTAATGATTCCTTTTTGATGCACCTAGTCCAAATCATAGAAGAGGACATGATCAAATGATTTTTAGTGGGTGCTACAAAAGCTATCAGTGGATATGGGTCTTGGTTCATCTAGGCCAAAACTTACTCATATATTCAGATGGAGGGTTTCAGTGGGAAACCATACATGCTACCAAGGTACCCTACGAACAAGGTGGTATTGATGGAAATGATGAGGCAATAGATGCCTATATTTGAAATGTCAAAAGTGAAAGAAGGAAAACCATATAGGAAGTTTCCTATTGATGTAAACTAGTTTGTGGTAGGAGCCATAGAGAATGTAAGAAAGAAGAGGAAGAGTTAAAAGCTTTGAATTTGAAATTATTTCCTCTAGATAGAGATTATGATCCTTACCATAGGATTGATGAAAGGTTCAACAAGAAGTATAAGCATAGTGTTCACCTTGAGGACTACTGGGCAGACTGTGACAATGAACATGAAGTCAGGAGAAGATAATATTAGAGACTGACATTGGATCAGATGAGAACAATAGGGCAGCTTGAAGTGCCCCCACAAATCAAACAAGATGATGATAATCTCATGGATCGAGAATATGAAGAATAAAAGATATATAATGACACCATTTCAACCCTAGACTTAACACAAAAGGAGGAGACTTCGATTGATGCCTTCACTGCTAAAGTTATGGCCAGAACAAAGAATTGGGTTTCTCAAAAGGTCAATGAGGTTAAAAGAAAAGGTGTGGCAATAAAAAGTGACAAAAAGGGAAAGAGAAAGGAAAGAGAAGAACAGGGATACGATGATTTATTGGTGCATAAAAGAGAGATCTTAGGGACAAAATTGCTTGAGACTAGCTCATCTGAAATAACATAGGAGGTTGCTTCTAAAGGAGTATCCCTTGTGTGCCAACCATTGTCACCCCCTACAAGACTAGTGTTCAAGGCTATCCCAATATCTACACCCCAAATATCCATAACCCAAGGGGAGACTTCAAAGGATTAGGAGATCAGTCTAGGTGGGACTGCTACAAAAGGAGGGAATGATGATGAAGAAGATCAAGTGTCAATTGGGCCACTTAAAAGGAAAAGGAAAGGTGATGTGCTACAAGTTGTCAAGGTGCCTGAGTAGTGTAGATATCAAACCCCTCACATGAGAGGGACTATTTCACCACCACCACTAGTAATGTCAGGATCAGGTGATCCATCCATAAGTATAGTTAAAGAATTACAACATGAGGTGCCAATAGAGACAATAGTAAAAGTGAAAACTAAGATGGCACAAGAAGTCAAAAGCAAATCTCAAGAAGATGAAGATACAAAGGCCCTTCCACTGAGTCAAACCATTGACTTAACTAAAGATGAGCTGGTGAAGGATATCACAAATCATCCTATTGGACCCATGCTACAACATATAGAGGCTACAAGCCAAGGTGATGCAGTAGTAGAGACACGTGCAAAGGAGATGGAAAAGGTAGAATCTCCTAAAGTAGAAGAAGTAGAAGTGCATATGGGACCTTTGAACATCCTGATCGAAGAGGTGACTAGCCCAATGGTAGTAAATTTGACTTACTTGCATGAGAAGGAAAGCACTAAAAAGGAAGAGGCTATTAAAGATAGCCAAACATTGCAAGAAAACATTCTTGTGGAGATTGATACTGGAAATAAAGAAACTCATGATGGAGGAGCCCATTTGGACATCCCTGAAGATAAAGTTCCACAAGAAAAGGATGGCAAAGCACAAGATGATCAACCACCTCCAGACTAAGGGCAAGAAGAGCAAGTCCCTGAGAAAGAAAATTCAAATGCTAGAATAGAACAATAAGAGAACATACAAGAACCTGATGAGGACCAGGAGAAAGATCAAGATAAAGGAACACAAGATGCTCAAATTGAGCAACCAGATCAGGAAGGATCACGATCAAAGGCATTATTTTTTATTGCATCAAAAGTAGGCCAAACAAAAGACCATTAGGTACCATTTGATTTTTAAGTCCTTGTTTACTCAAAAGCTAAATGGAGAGCTAGAACAATCTCCACCATAAAAAGAGATCAAAAAATAGGGAAAAGGATAGCTTAGGTTGTTGTTCCTATAGTGGATAAGGCCAAGGGAGAGATCAGGCCAGAAGAGTTCTAGGTGACACAATATGACTTAGGTCATGTCACTACAGAAAGGGAAATCCAAGAACATATTGAGAGCATAGAGGCATGTTGGAATCATTTGCCGTTGCACCAAAAGCTTGAGCTATCAACACCTGCTACAAACGATAGACTTAACCCAGATCCATAGGAGGCTCACTGCCATTTCATGAATCCTGAGGTCAGTGTTGAATGCCTCATTGACAAGGGGACATTTCTTTGCCAACAATCCCCCCCTTAATGCAACCCGGGGGATTCAAACCCATGACCCATGGCTCTGATACTAATTGCTAGAATGGTTTGTCATTGTACCAAAATCTCAAGCTATCAATGCCTGCTACAAATGCCATACTTAACCCAGATCCATGGGAGGCTCACTGCCATGTCACGAATCCTGAGGTCAGCAATGAATGCCTCACTGACAAGAGGGAAGCTCACTGCTAACAAGGCAGTGGTAGCTAAAATAAGAAAGCACAAAGCAAGGAAGAAAAAGCTAAAAGAGCAAAATGCTTAGTTGCAACAATTTATATAGGGATTAGTGAAGCCAGATAGCTTGGCGTCCACCTACAAGCTATAGAGAAGCCATCTGCACTTACATTAATAAGTGAAGAGGAAATAGCTAACCTAGATGTACAGAAGTACCAAGCTAATATTATGGACAAATGGCTCATAAGGTTCATGGCATCTAGGGAGGAACTAATAAAGAATTCTAAGTCTAACTGGGACATATTGTCCAATCTAAAAATTAACATTGATTCTTTAAAGAGTGAATTCACTCAAAGAATACAAAAGTGTAATTATGCAATGGTAAGGCTCAAGAGAGCCAAAGAGATGACTGATGGAGAGCTATTGAAGAATAAAATTGTCGCCAATGCAACTTTACCACTTATGGATAACTAGGTGACCAAGATGAAGTATGAATCAGAGGTATTAAATGCCAGCATGATTAAGGTAAGAGATACACAAACCAAGATCCATGATTTATTATTTGAAGAAATGAAGATCCTAGAGGAGTTTCTAGAGGATGAAGTAACAAAAGCAGTTCTAGAAATAGAGGAAGCTATCCAAATGTTCAAGGACAAATTTAAGGAAGTGATAGAGGATCCATTGGAGCTCTTTACTAAAGATGTTATGGATGAGATGTCTATGTTGAATGCAAAAGTAAATACATATACGAAAGAAGCAGATAGCGGGACATCTATGTTGGAACCTTTTGAGGAATAGATAAAAGCATTGAAGTATGCTAAGTTAAGGGTGGGTGCAAAAAGTTGGGGGCCAAAAAGTACCCAACCTTTTTTAAAAAAACTTCTAAGCCATAACACGCTCGCGTTATGCTTTCCTATTTTAAAAAAACTTGTGTTTTTCCTCATTTTCCCATTTCATTTTCTTCTACCTGCATCTTACAAACCCTTGAGAGCACGCTCGTGTTATTGGAGGTTAAATCCATTGCCAAATCATCTTCGATTCATCATCAAAATGCCACCACGACATCAAGGACGCCAAAGGAGTAAGTTGTATTTGGTTTTTTGTATGAATTTGTTGTTAAATAGGTAGGCTTAAGTAGATTTTTTATGTAAATTTCTTTAATTTATAGGAAATGATAATGCACCTCCTCCTCCTAAAAATACACAAAATCCTAAATCACCTGAACAACAAATACATGCTGAAGAACAACCCCAACAACAAACACCTCCATTCATTCCTCAACATGCCCCTCGAACATAAGAAAATCTAATGGGAAAAATTAAAAATAATAAAAAATAAATTAAGTACATAATTACAGGGTTGAAAGATCCCACAACTTCAACCTCGCATAGATCCAGGCTTGTTGAATCTCTTGAATCTATGTTATCAAATGTAGATTCAATTAGCAAGAAAATATATAGTTGGTCAGAAAAGAGGAGAGAATTTAGAGATTACTATGCAGAAAAGTTGTCATATGAACAAGTAAAAATAACAAATTACAAAACTGGACTTGTGTTCCACTTTTATAGACCCATGAACAAATCAACCTCTATCCCTTACATGCAAGAGGTTCCATATCCATTGGTGTAACAACCAAGCGATAAGGGACAACTTTGAGCAAAGATGGTGGATGGTTTTTGACTATCCTCCATGCAACAATAATGAGGTCTCACAATACTTTTTGAGGAAACTCTACTGCAAGTTTGTAAAAAATAAAGTGCCAAAGTATTTTGATATGCGGGACTTCCAAGGTAGAGGCAAGGGTTAGCATAGGATAGACTAGGGGCATGTGTTGACCCACAATGGCCAACGAGATGAGCACTTGCCAGACTAGGCCATGAGCATGTTTCTATCCCTTCCATTGTGAAGGAGAGTACTAAGGTTGAGACACTTCAGTCCATTAGTGCCTTGACCCAGAGCATCATAGAGAATGCTAGTCCTGTAGCACAACGTGGGCTAGGGGAGAGTTTGAGGAGTAGGATTCCACCCCTTACTTGTTAGGCTTGCGGGTCAGCCTGTGGTTATGACTCCATGGATAGTTAGGACATAGGTGTGCAGGCTACATTTGCAGCTGAGCAGATGGTGATGACAGATGTCCTCTTGAGTGATACTTTCGGCCTTGATACTTAGGTAAATTTTAGCAAGTTCATTGAATTTAATTTATTAAATTTCATTTTGAAATGCAAGATTAACTAATTTATTTTTGATGATTTTAATGAAATTCTAGTGTCATAGCATTGATGCAGTTTTCAGTGGTTCTCCACCTACATATTACACTATGACATCTACTATCGGGGTATGTAACTAGTAAACAATTATAAATATTACATGTGAATAGCATTAGTATATGAATGGTATTCTAATATTTGATTTTGGATGTTGAATAGGTTAATCTTGGAGATTTCATGGCAACACTTGCCAGTGGTGTTGAAGTTCAAAGCTTCACTCAGGTAATAATATAAATATTTTAACTAATGAATTGTACTTACTAAATTTTTTTATTTTATATTCATATCATTGATTACATTGCATTGCACATCTTTCAAACTTAAAGCATTATTAGACATTGCATAACTAATAACTAGATGTTGATAGATGACAAAATTTCAATTACAATATAGTTATTTCAAAATTCCTCAAAGAAATGTGGTCTCATGGAATGCCATGACAAGAAAATGCATAGACAAGGACATCACCATGAGACCACATTTCTTTGAGGCATCTTTTCAAACAGCTCACTACCTTGTCTATGCTACCACATTTTCCATACATGTCTACCAAAACTTGTTGATCCCCTCCACACTATTCTTCAACAAATTCTCTCTAATAAACTCATCCAATTATCACCAATTAGACCCCAAGACATGACACCAAAGAGGGGCATGAGCCTATGACATCTTATATAGCATATGATTGACTCCAACATCATCTAGGTTTTAGGTATTAATTATGGGGGCAATAAGTCACCCCTAACCAAAATATTCAAATCTACAATTTCAATGATTGTTACCTCCAACATTCATAGTTCTCAACCCAAGAAGCTAGATCAATAGATTAAACTCTTGATTGTGATGTTTTTGATGCCCATACCCAAGACTTTACAATGGAAATTGATGGTGAAGAATGTGTATTATGTGTCTAGTTGTATCATAGTGATGCATTGGTGACAATGAATATCTTTTTTGGTATAATACAAAGCTTCATTACAATATCTAGACAAAGTACATTCTGCATATTTGGATACCTTTAACATGTTATTTGTAGAATTAGATTATGTTATCTATTTAGATGGAGCCCTTTTACATTTATCTAGTTGGTTGGAGTCCTTTCTGCATAGTAAGAGAATTTATCACTTTTAGTATAATTTAGGTGAACATGACTTGTGTGCTTTATTGTGTGTACTATGTTTAGGTGAATGTGTGTGTATGTTAGGAGCCATGAATTGCATCACAATTCTAGTTTTCATAATTGAACGATGTTGTTTTATTTTCAAATGATGTAGGTTATAGAGACACCTACCAAAGTTCATAGGGCAATGGAGCATGGTGTGTCCTTTGTGATTCATAGCTCCATGTCTTTAATGGGGGTATGATGCAGATTAGTAAATTTTAAATTACATTCGTTGTTATAGTTGTTTATTTTTGAAAAATTAGATGATTATTGATTTGAAATTTAATTTCTATCTCAATGGTTTCTATAGGACATGACATCACCACAACCTAATCCTGGTACTGAGGCAAATGAGGAGACATATTTTTCTGGTAGCGGTAAGTGATTATTTTGTTAAATGTTTTATTTTTTCTAATGTAATTTCTACATATTAATGTCTATACTTTTTATTGTAGCAACTACAGATCCATGAACAATTAAATAGGAGAAGCAGCCCTCAGGTTCATAGTAGATCACCCTCATACATGTCTCCATCCCCTCAAAGATCAAAGGCTGCCCATGATCTATTCTCTTTACCGGATATAAGCAAATGACTTTTTATTGGGTTCCTTTGTTGTGTGCCTATATGGCATTTGTGGACATATATTTTGTATTGCATATAGTTGATATTGTATGCCTATATGGCATTCTTGTAAGCCTAAATGGCTATTTTGTATATATGTTATACTTATATCAACATATATTGATGTATGCCTCTATGGATATTTGGTTAATACAAATCATTTTTGTTGATGGTGTCCATATTTGCATTATAAATCCATGCTTCAATGTATATTTCTAGATGGTTTACTTCAAATATTTAAAGTCCAATTTATTACATAGTAGGATTTTTTAAAACTCAATCCTCTTTATGGCTCTCATAATCCACTTAGTACACAAAGCTAATCCTTTGATGACACCCAACAAAAGAGTCCTTTAAAATAAAAATGAATCATCATGTTGAATATCAACACGAGATTGTATATTAAAGTCATTAAAACTTGGGTTGTGTGTGGTGAATTTAATATAGTGGAAGTGGCATCAAACAAGTATGGTAATTTCCCCCCATGTGATAGACAATTAGCAAGATGGAAGCTTATTCCTACATGCACAATAGATTAGGGCTTTCTTATCTCAATATTGTATGATGTCACAATCACTCTCCATGGTATATCTGGAATAATCTCTACTTCAAATATGTAAGGGTTTTCAAAGGGCTTGAATGACAATTTATGACATGTTTACTAGAATTTGGAGCCACATCCCCCTCATTAGACTAGCTAGATTAAATGGTGAAATAATACTATCAAGCATACATGCCACTTTATTCATGTTTATGGGTGCTAGTTGGTGCATGCTCACTATTGTTCATACAAGGTCACCACCATAAATCTCTATCATGTCACTTCTGAGTTGAAATAGCAACTATTGAAGTGGCAACAAATGAAATAATGCTTTCTTGATAAGTTGAAAGAGCTTGACCCTTAAGAGTGCTAATGTCTTTTACTAGTATGTGAAGTGCTACATGAATGGTTGATGCATTGATGTTGAAAGGAACCCAATTTATGGGGTGAGAAATAAAAAGGATTATAATGCATGGAGAAAATTTGTAGAAAGTGTTATCTTTATGTTCTCATGAATACTAATGACATTTCAAAGGCGAAAAGTTTTGACCCTTCAAATAGGAAAAACTATGAACCTTTTATAATGAAGGACAGTTACCATGCGTAGTGTATATGTGCCCAACTGGATGTCTTGCCACTAACATTTTGGCCCCATGAAGAATAAAATAAAAAGTAGCCTACCTTGCAACTTTACGCTACATGCTTCTGACAATTTTTGAAGCAGCAGAAAATCTTTCCCCACGAGAAAATTCCTCAGAGATATCAAAAACTGAGAGAGGTTATTATAGAGGGGTTCTATGTGATCACATAACCTCAAACAAAATTTTTCTAAGTGACACAATTTCTGAGTAACAGTTCGTCAAAGATTGTTTTCTTTTTACACTTTGGGCTCTTAAGGGATATCGTTGGTACAATGTAGCTCAAACTGTTTCGGCATGTTTGGGTGTGAAATAGGACCATACCTAACATAAACGTACCCATTTGGACATGTTTGAACTATCTGTTTGGCCACATGAGGATCAAAACAAAAGTTACACCCCTTTGCAACTTTACACTGCATGCATCTGACCTTTTTTGGAGCAGCAAAAAATCTTTCACCATGGGCAAACACCTTAGAGATATAAAAAATCAAGAGAGGTTATTGTAGAGGGACCCTACATGAACCCGTAGACTCAGAAGGAATATTTTCTAAGTGACACAGTTTCTAAGTAACAGCTCGTCAAAGATTGCTGCCTTTTTGCACTTTGGTCTCTTAAGGGATATCGTCAGTATAATGTAGCTTGGACTATTTTGTCATGTTTGTGTGTGAAACAACACCATACATAGCCTAAATGTATTCATCTAGATGCATTGGAACTATCCATTTGGCTGCAAAAGGAGAAGAATGAAAGTTACACCCATTTGCAACTTTACACTGCATACAGCTGACCATTTTTGGAGCAGTAGAAATACTTTCAGCACGAGAAAACACCTCAGAGATATAAAAAAATAAGAGAGGTTATTATAGAGGGACCCTACATGATCCCATAGCCTCAGATAGAATATTTCTAAGTGACATGGTTTTTGAGTAAGAGTGCATCAAAGATTGCTACCTTTTTAAACTTTGGTCTCTTAAGGGATATCGTCAGTACAATGTAGCTCAAACTGTTTCGGCATCTTTAGGTACAAAAAAACACCATGCATAGCCTAAATGTACCCATCCAAATGCATTGGAACTGTCTGTTTGGCCACACAAGGAGCAAAACTAAAGTTACACCCATTTGCAACTTTACACTACATGCATTTCACCATTTTTAGAGCAGTAGAAAAACTTTCACCACAGGCAAACACCTCAGAGATATAAAAAACTAAGAGAGATTATTGTAGGGGACCCTATGTGATCTTGTAGCCTCAAATGAAATGTTTCTCAATGACATGGTTTCTAAGTAACAACTCGTCAAAAATTGCTGCCCTTTTGCACTTTGGTATCTTAAGGGATATCATCGGTACAATGTAGCTCAGACTGTTTCAACATGTTTGGGTGTGAAACAAGACCATGCCTAGCCTAAATGTACCCATCTAGATGCATTGGAACTATCCATTTGGCCACATGAGGATCAAAACTAAAGTTACATCCATTTACAACATTACATTACATGCATCTGACCATTTTTGAAACAGCAGAAAAAATTTCACCACTGGAAAACGCCTCAGAGATATAAAAAATTGAGAGATATTATTGTAGAGGGACCCTACATGATCCCATAGCCTCAAATGGAATGTTTCTAAGTGACATAGTTTCTAAGTAACATCTTGTTGGTTTCTGAAATGGCAGAGGGTTTGCCAGCTCCAATGCACAAGCAGATTCGGCCAACAGATACGGGAGGTTGCGTGAGCTACCTCCCCTTCACTTCTGGTTTTGCCACACCAAGGGGGTGTCCCTATAACTAAAGATGTGACCTTGACTAGCTCAATGATTGATAGATTTAGCTTGACAGCAATAGGTAGAATACTCTCATTTTAGGACCAAGATTTGGGGGATAAATCACAAGGCTAGCAACATTCTTAGACATATCTAACTGGTTGAAGATGAGAGTATGTAGGGGTCCTATTCCTAGTCCTACAAACTAACAGGTCTGAAGTATGAAATGATTTGATTTGATGTTTGGAGTTATGGGACTTTCCTAGACCCTTTGAACAGACAGATTCCCAAACCAGTGCCTTATCTGGGCAGCAGAGTCAAATCTATGAATGTAAATGTCTCCCTATGATAACATAACTTCATATCTAGAGGACTCAGGAAGAATGTTACTGCCTAACAGTAACATGTCCAGGGAAGAGTATTACCTATGATCATACATTGCAAATCCTACAATGCAATCTATTTTCCTTTGTATCTGATCAAAAGCCTATTTAACCACTCCTTGAGTAGATGCAAAAGATCAAACACATAGTATGCATCTACTGAAAAATGTGGAAGCCCTTGACAACCTTGTTTGAAAGGAAAACAAATGACATACAAGAGACAATCATAAACAATACACACACCAGGTGTTTTTCATTTAAAATCAATCTGCATAGAAAATCATCATACAAGAAATTATCATTTACAAGACAAGACAGACTGATACACCAAACCACGGACTGAATCTGCAACAAAAAATGCCTTTCAAAATGTGAACACCTTGTGTTCAAAGTCAGAGCCGAAAGCCCAAAAACATCCAACCTCTATAGAATGGCCATGGATTCCCTTTTCAAGGAGCACACAAGCTTCTGGCCACCTACACACTGACAGACCTCATAAATGCAAAGATCATTCCCTCCAAATTTTCAATAAAAGCCAACGGCGCAAGCAATATGGACCTCGAGCACACAAATAGACATGATGCTTCTCTTTACCATGCAGTAGGTTCACTGAATGTGGAGAGAGTGTGCAAAAGGGCACCAATCAGATAGTCATTTGAAATATTAAATCTCAGTCGTAGGATTAGGTTTCAAGTATGCAAGATCAACAGTTGAAACTTGCCCGTTCACTTTAAAAAATCCACATTGGCATCCAAACAATCCATCACCAGTGGGAACTCACCACGTAGGCAGCCACTATCCATCACTGAATTTTCAAACTTTGTGAGATAAAAAATCCCACATTTGCCAGACAGGGACCCTGGGATGGCTTTATATACCATGCCACTAGTAAACATATCATCACGCATTTTACACTGCGTGACCTGTGAACTGACTGCTGGTGGTTTACCGCTCCAACTCCCACCTCCATCTGTGTGACATACACCATCAGAGCAACCAAAGATACTTCCACCGACCACATCAATCATGTCGATGCCCAAAAGTCATACCCCGTCGGTAAGACCTTGACTCATCGGAACAACATAGCAATACTACACTGATCAGAGGGATCCTATCGATGACAACCTCCATCAAAGAGATAAACATCATTGGAGGGACACCACAAAACTTAGCCGACAGTGACAAGATACACCGATATAACCCCATCGGCTAGAGTATGGCTGTCGGCCCAACTCTCCACAATCCGCCTGATGCACCATGTCACCCTGATGGCAACTCCATCGGCCAAAGTCAAACACATCGACGGAACACCACCATTTCCTCACCGATAACAATACTCTCACCGATGACCATTTTGAACAACCCACATCAGCCTGATACACACCATCAGTAGGACATGTAGAACAGCTGCTGATGGACAAAGTTTTGGCGATGGAATGAACATACTGAATGAAGAATGCAGTTGCCAAGACAAAGGTGAACTCATATCGATGGTCAAATGAAATTTTGATTTACAGGAAGATGCTTGCATATACATATTTAAGCACCAACACAGGCTTTGTCTGGGGATGCATGCCTCTTGCAGGCATGGCGAGAACCATAGATCTCTGGATGTAGACCGGGCCTTATCCATTGGGCAAAAAGTCAAAACCACTCTAGATTGCATCACAAAACACAATTTTGAAACATACTTGGTGGCCCATGGCCACCAAAAAGGAAAAACCAATATTTCCCTCTGTCAAACACTTGATTTTTTTCTGATCTCACTAGTTCAAGCCTGAAGATACTGCCATTGTCTGTCCATAAACAAACCTTGTCATCGGCATATTGAAATATCTCATTGGGCTTGCCTCTGTCAACCTTATGCAGATAACTATCAACATCAAGCATTATGTGGATGTCATATTCTTCAAACAATGCATTTTCATATGAAAGATAACACTTATTATCATCTGTAATAGCAACATGCATTGTAGAACGATCTCCTAGCTGCACCGAAAAATGAAAACACTCATAGTGCACCCTACAACTAGGATCATTAGGGCTCATCTTATCACAAACTGGCATATCGAAGAAAAATCTTTGAGATTCACAGTTGTGCACATCCTGCACACAACCATCAACTGCACCAAGCTGGAAAAGATCAGGCTCTGGAACCTCTCTGCAACAGCCTTCATGGTGTATGTTGGCATCTCCTTTATCAGGATGAGAAACATAATCCAAATCAACAACAGTGCTCAAATCTTCACCATACTCAAACAGATCCTCATCATCACATGTGTCATAAATGGGTGATCCAGGTGTTTCAGTTTCATTACAATACGCCATTGGTTCATGGGCAACAAAACATGCATCATCATTACCAATAGATCATGTTTGTGGAGGAGTATTAGCTTGTATGGCATAAGCAAAACAATAATCAAATGAAGAACAATCTTTCTCAACACTAGCAGTTGTTTCAATCTTTGATTGCTCTTCATCATTTCCATGTGTTTGAAAAGAAGGCATTGATTCACACATTGAATTGCTGCTCTGTCTGCTTATTTCTTCTCTATCCTGAGCACAATACTCACAATCATCTCCACAAATCCATTCAAATAGATGTTCATTTCTGTCCATAGCCTCATCATTATTTTTAGAACCAGACACCTCAACCTTGCAATGGGAGTCACCACTGATCCTTTCATTGGCATCCTCAACTGGTGAACAATCCAGTTGAGCATTGCTATCAGCATTTTTATTTCTATCTTCACATTTTGCCAAAATCATTTGGTCATTTGTAGCCTTATGACTATTATTCACACCAAAGCCTATGGACAGGGAATTCATCATGTGCTCATTTCTCATTTCTTCTATATTTTCTACAAACTTGTATGCCATCTGCATACTTGTTATCTTGAATTCCCCCAACAATGCGCTAGAGCCCTCCTCAAAAGCTTCAAAATATATGCCAACACAGGCTAAAATATTAGGTTTGAAGACTTCTGGGATTTGTGAAAGGGCTACTGCAAACCTATGACTGAAATCAATACAGGGCTCTTCATCTTGTTTTCTGATCTCCATTAATCTTGCAACAAGATCATCATGTTCTCTTGCAAATTCTTTTCTAAAACAGTCAACAAGGTCATCCCAATAGGCAAAGGATCTGTTTGGAAAGCTCAAATACCAATCTCTATCTTTTGCATCAAAGGATCTAACAAAAAATCTCATCCACATATCCTCATCTCTAAACAAATGTCTTTCCATAAAGCTGTGAAAGTTTTGGATATGTGCACCTCCATCACATACACTATGTCCTTTAAATCTAGGCATCTGATTGTAGATTTTGGCAGGCATACTTTCAACTTGATAATCAACCCATGACAAATCTAACTGATCATACAAAGGATCAAAAGGGTTGGCAAGAGGTTTAGCCTTCTGACTAGCAGACATAACAGGGTTGTCACTATTTAACTGAGCCTGCTGAGCTTCTAAGAATATCAACCTATTTTTTTATCTCTTCCATTCTTTTACTCAACATTTCATCACCCTTTTGACTAAGTATAGGTGAATACATATTTGGATTCATATAAATTTCACTCTTAGACATCCTTTGTCTGCCTAAGACCTAAGGCTTCCCTTGGCATCTAGCTTATGCAATAAAATAACAGATAAAGGTGGGAAGAACTAGGTACCTTTTCTCATCCAGATGCTAAAACCATGAATAGACATTCTTTATCACAACACACATCATCAACCTTTCATGTGCACTTAAACCTTATTTGTAGAGTCTCCACCTCTCCAGAGAGGATAAAATTTTCAAACAGCTAAAAGCTCATCAAATATTCTTCTGAGTTCACTCTGCCAACAGAGCACCATGTTCACATGAAAGATCCAAATATGCAGCAATGACTTCACACCATTTGACTCTTCCCTAGTGGAGTCACCATTTTCTGTTGGGACTCAGATGGGCAATAATTTACCAGGGATGAAAAGACAATTTCTTTTACTGTATACTCCCCAGTAGAGTCACCATTTTCTATTGGTTTCTGAAATGGCAGAGGGTTTGCCAGCTCCAATGCACAGGTAGATTCAACCAACAGATACGGGAGGTTGCGTGAGCTGCCTCCCCTTCACTTCTAGTTCTACTGCACCAAGGGGGGTGTCCCTATAACTAAAGATGTGACCTTGACTAGCTCAATGATTGATAGATTTAGCTTGACAACAACAGGCAGAATACTCTCATTTTAGGACCAAGATTTGGGGGATAAATCACAAGGCTGGCAACATTCTTGGACATATCTAACTATTGAAGATGAGAGTATGCAGGGGTCCTATTCCTACTCCTACAAACTAACAGGTCTGAAGTATGAAATGATTTGATTTGATGTTTGGAGTTATGGGACTTTCCTAGACCCTTTGAATAGACAGATTCCCAAACCAGTGCCTTATCTGGGCAGCAGAGTCAAATCTATGAATGTAAATGTCTCCCTATGATAACATAACTTCATATCCAGAGGACTCAGGAAGAATGTTACTGCCTAACAGCAACATGTCCAAGGAAGAGTATTACCTATGATCATACATTGCAAATCCTACGATGTAATCTATTTTCCTTTGTATCTGATCAAGAGCCTATTTAACCACTCCTTGAGTAGACGCAAAAGATCAGACACACAGTATGCATCTACTGAAAAACTTGGAAGCCCTTGACAACCTTGTTGGAAAGGAAAATAAATGACATAAAGGAGACAATCATAAGCAATACACACACCAGGTGTTTTTTATTTAAAATCAATCTACATAGAAAATCATCATACAGAAAATTATCATTTACAAGACAAGACAGACTGATACACCAGACCAAGGACTGAATCTGCAACAAAAAATGCCTTTCAAAATGTGAAAACCTTGTGTTCAATGTCAGAGTCGAAAGTCCAAAAACATCCAACCTCTGTAGAATGGCCATGGATTCCCTTTTCAAGGAGCACACAAGCTTCCGGCCACCTACACACTGATAGACCTCATAAATGTAAAGATCATTCCCTCCAAATTTTCAATAAAATAATCAGATCTTCAATAAAAGCCAACGGCGCAAGCAATCTGGACCTCGAGCACACAAACAGACATGATGCTTCTCTTTACTGTGCAGTAGGTTCATTGAATGTGGAGAGAGCGTGCAAAAGGGCACCAATTGGACAGTCATTTGAAATATTAAATCTCAGCTGCAGGATTGGGTTTCAAGTATGCAAGATCAACAGTTGAAACCTACCCGTTCACTTTAAAAAATCCACATTGGCACCCGAATAGTCCATCACCAGTGGGAACTCGCCATGTAGGCAGCCGCTATCCATCACTAAATTTTCAAACTTTGTGAGATAAAAAATCCCATATTTGCCAGACAGGGACCCTGGGATGGCTTTATATACCAGGCCGCTAGTAAACATACCATCATGCATTTTACCCTGTGTGACTCGTGAACCGACCGCTGGTGGTTTATCACTCCAACTCCTGCCTCCATCGGTGTGACATACACCATCGGAGCAACCAAAGATACTTCCATTGACCGCACTAATCACGTCAATGCCCAAAAGTCATACCCCATTGGCAAGACCTTGATTCATTGGAACAACATAGCGACGTTGCACCGATTAAAGGGATCCTGCCGATGACAACCTCCATCGAAGAGACAAACACCATTGGAGGGACACCACAAAACTTAGCTGACAGTGACAAGATACACCGATATAACCCCATCGGCCAAAGTCAAACACATCGGCAGAACACCACCATTTCCTCGCCGATAACAATACTCTCACCGATGACCATTTTAAACAACCCACATCAGCCTCATACACACCATCGACGGGACATGTAGCACAGTTGCCGATGGACAAAGTTTTGGTAATGGAATGAACATACCAAATGAAGAACGTAGTCGCCAAGACAAAGGTGAACTCATACCGATGGTCAAATTAAATTTTGATTTATAGGAAGGTGCTTGCATATACATATTTAAGCACCAACACATCTCATCAAAGATTGCTACCTTTTTGCACTTTGGTCTCTTAAGGGATATCACCAGTACAATGTGTGGAAAGTTGTTTGTCATTGATGTCAAAAGGTTAGGAGGTGTTGATAATATCCCTGTTGGTGTTGTTGTCAAAGGATTAGGATATTGAATTATGGTGTTCATGTTTCATGGTATGGTCTTCACAAGATGCCTTCATTCACAAAGCTCACATGTCTTTCATGCTTCAAGATGGTGTGTTCATGTTTCACAAGAACCCTACAAGACATGTATGCAAAGTGTGGAAGCATATACAACGAACGTTAACTATTTGACATGATGCCTCAAAGAAATGTTGTCTCATGGAATGCAATGATTGCAAGATATGCATGAAATGGATTTTTCATAAGGCTTTAAGAACTCAAGAAAATGCACAAAAGTAAATTTTAACCAAACGCAAATTTTGGCATGCCTAAAACCATATTGCACAGCCTTATCCAACTTCCTCCTTGTCTATGCCAGAATGGGATCTAGGGAACATGGTGTGGACAACCATCAAAGCATAAATGATATAGGAATTTTGTCACATGTATTGTATTTGCAGCTGCCCTTGTAGACATGTATGGAAAGTGTAGAAGCATAGACAAGGTGCATGAACTATTTGAAATGATGCCTCAAACAAATGCATAGTCCCACATAATGCAATGATTACAAGATATGCACAAAATGGATTATTTGAAAGTGATTTATAAAGTTTCAAGCAAATGCAATTGGTACGTATAAAATCAAATTCTTGTAACGATAATTGATCATCATATTAAATATTTAATATAAACTATCATATACATAATCTCATGAACATAACATCTAGTTTATATACAAATCCATATAGGCATGTCCAAACAAAGACATACAAGCATATATACAAAAATATACTTCGGTAACATGCAAAAGTATGTATACAAAGCCATCTAGGCATACAAAAAATGTCTCAAAAACTAGTTTCTTATAGACTTTTACGAAATAATCGGCGGTCCTTGCTTGACTATCAAGATGGAGAGCCAATCCGTGACTCATCCTCTCTCTACCGTCAAGTAGACCTCTTCGACATAAGTTCATCCAGCTCCACCTATTAATACAATCAAACAATATGCACATTAATATAGAAAATGTATGAAATATATAACATCACATATGTAATCGATCACTTACCTCCACCTAATGATCACTCTCCATCATCTTGTCTCTCTCTTCATCTACAATTGGATGGGCTGGAGTTGTGACCTCCTATGAGAAGCATCAAGAAGCAAAATTGACTAAACATAAATATCATTTATGTACATCAATGACATGAGATAAAACAAGAAATTCAAAATTATGACATTTTCATGTTATTGGCTCATACCTCAGTCAAAGGATAGGAATCCTCAGTAGAATGGAGTGGTCGAAAGATAGAATAGGACTATTCAAGAAGCTGCAAGGACAATGGTAAGAGAAGAAAACCTACCAGACGTATACTAGAGGAAAGTAATTCATACTACTATTTATATACAAAACAAAGTACAAGTAACCATCTAGGAAAGTTTTATGCATACTTAAAAATTAATCCAATGAACTATCTAGGTCTGCTCTACTCATTATTGTGTCAAGTATTGCCTTATGGTTAGACTCACACACCTTCCACAAGGTCTTGTTCAAAGGTCTACCCTGAAATTGTATCAAATGAACATTGGATGCCATGACAAGGTTTGAGTAATGAAGACTCTTCTGATGCATGTCAAAGTCTGAAACAACCAAACTTTAACACTCTTATGTGGGTACCCTCTAAGCCATGTTCTAGTAACAACCATTGAGCCTGTAGGGTATTCAATGTTTTCTCCACCTATAACTGGGGCCTCAATTTCTTTTTGGCCTCAACACAATGACACAAGTAATAATCTATTCCCTCTTCATTGTCTTCATCTGCAATAACTGCATAAGCATGCCCTACATTGATATGAGCAACAAATTAGATGAAACTAGTCAACATTACAAAAACACCACAAAGTAAGATAACATTAGGAATTTCAAAAACTATGCAAGTAAATATATTACTTGGTTGAACTAGATCTAATATGTGGTCAAAGTCAATCGATGATTCCATCTATGTTAGTTCCAGTGCTGTCAGGGGATGATACATGTCAAGTGGGCTAAGATATCTTAACTATCATTTGTCAACCCACTCCTTTGACTCACACTCATTCCAGGCTTGAATTGTACCTGAAGAACAAAAGCATGCCATCTTCCGTGTATGGATATTCCATGAACCTGCAATTGAGCTTTTGAAAGAGTGTATCTCACTTGATCCTGTCAGTGTATAATAGTCCTCATATGGTGTAATGTTAGTATCATCTATCAACCAAAAAAATCTACGAACTAAAGACTTGCCTTCATTACCTGGACCCATCGAAGCATTACACCACTTGATGATTAATTTTAAATCTGTCAACTTTGCATTTTCTTTATACTTTAACTCTTCTCATGCTATGGCTCTTTTGATACATGCTCCTGCACCATCATGCTCCCCCTTTCCATGCCTAGCCTCACAAGAGTTCCACATATGTTGAACACTTGTAATATTATGCCTCCTGCTTAGCCAATAGAAATTTTGTGAGTTCTTGAATTGTGATTCACATTTATCTAACCATATGATATGCCCCTTCTATCTAAATCATTGTAGAACACCTGAAAGCAACCTTGCACAAACTCCTTAGAATGTGTTCTATTATCCCTAATATAAAAATGATACTCCCTTATGATCTTTCTGTCATCCTCTATACTATCATTTGCATGAATGAATACGATGTGCACAAATATAGAAACCTATGTGGAGTTGTAATATTGTGATTGCTCCTCATGCTATGGCTGTAGACTGTAGTTCTCTGCAAAGTTGATGACTAAAGCAATGCTACCCAGTGGAAATGTGTCCTTGCATAACTTGAATTGTAAGTCTAACCATTGAGCTCTATGGGTATGCCTTGCATACTCATACACTATACTAGCACAAAATGTAGACATAAACTGATACACTAGAATATTTCGAATAACCAAATCACATCTCTTTGCTTCTTTACCATCTTTTGTATTGTAGGCCACTGTTTTATACTTTCCAAACTCTACTAGTTCATTTCCAACTGCATGTGTGCTTTCCATATGTTCACATATTGGCATACGTTGCAATCCACCGCAATGCTGACATGTGCCATCAAAGCACGATTTTCTGTAGAATATTTGACCTTCCTCTCTTTCACATAAAATTGTTGATATGAAGTCTCTTAAAGATGGTGGTGGGGCATGTATGCCACAATCCTGCAAAACTTTGTTAGTATGCAAATCTAAACATATAGACTGATAAAATTCAAAATGGTTAGAAAATTCAATATGTAATCTACTACAACAAGTAGTGCATGTGTGATTTATTTTCACATAGAAAGGTTTTAGCATTTCAAAAATATCTTTGAGAAATTTTAATTTAAGGATACATCTCTAGAAATTTACCAAAAAATTGTATTTGAGTCATATCCAAAAAATGCTTTGGATATGGCTCACGGTTTCGACTCCTGATTCTCCTTATTACCACATCCCTTTGATTCCGAGATACCCTTGTGTAATTCTTCCAAAAGGCTTCAATTAGTGATCTTAATGCTTCAATAATTGGTCTATCTTGTTGTGGTAGTCTCCCTGAGAATGCCCATAATTCATTGGCATCGATGTCCTCAATTTTTTGTCGCCTTCCATCGGTTCTTGATAAAGTTTTTCTATTAATTCTCAATGCTTGACTCGTCTTTCTAATGAGATGAGCTTTCCTTGTTTGATTACTTACTATTGTCGATTTAATGGCACGTCATGTGACAATACTATCTTTTATGTGTGAGGTGTTATCCACACTCTCATATGCACTCATTAGATTCTTGACAATAGATTTTTCACTTGAAGCCTCCGATGTTCTCAACCCAAGAATCTTCATGATGGACCTATACTTTATACTTCACATCATTTCAACGAATAGTTGACATCTTGTGGCCTCATTTAACTTTTCAAAGAACACTCTCCAAATATTATGAGAAAATCTTCCACAATTGCATTTTGGAATCTTAACTTCCATTTGCTGCAAAATATTCTCATCAATATCAATCAAATACTTTGGCTTTCTATGCAAAATTCTAGGTGGTGTTAAGAAAGGTAAATTCATCTAAACATTAGGAATTTCATCAATATTTAAATGAGATGGGCTAGATGGCATACCTTCAATCAGAGATGGAATAGATGACATACTTTGAGGTTGAGGTGGGAATGATGGCGTACCTCCTTCCTCACATGTGAGTGATGATGTACCCTCAACTTGAGATGTGGTAGATGGTGTCCCTCCATCTTGACTTGTGGTAGAGGACATGTCTCCAATTGCGGTATTCAAATCTCTCATAGCACGAAGATTTTGTATTCGTTCCCTTTGTTCCACCAATACCATATCTCTTGTTGATGGTTGAGGTTCCTCTTCAATTGGCATGTCTTCAACAATTGTGTCCAATTTCCTCTTCTCATGAAGTTCCCTCATAGCCGCTGCTTTCTTTACATTCTTAGCTTCTTTCTCTTCCTGTGTTGGTTTAATCCTTGATGGTTTCCTCGGCATGATGGAGAATTTATCTATATCATGATAAAGAGACAAATATTAGTTCCTAAGAAATAAATATGGTTCCAAATTTTAGGTCTGCTACCCTCAACATTTCCAACACTTCCCACACTTTCCTTGCTATCAAAGAAGAGTTTTCAATCACATGGTGGAGGATTTTTCAGCTTACCATTGTTGAAGTGTTCTAAACTAGTCAAAGAAGAGTTTTCAATTCACTTTTAAATGGCTCTTTCTAAAATTAAAGGTTAAAGCACTTTACATAAGCGGCCCTATAAATTGTTGCTAATCTTATGTCTATAAGATATCAACATTGCAAGTGCATACTCAACTAAGTAGTAGATTTTATGGTAAAAGTTTGGGTTGACAAAGAGCCCCATATAGAACCCTACAACCATCAAACCAATTCTTGGGTTGGAATATAGATATTCATTTAAGATATATGCCTCATTAATTTTATGCATCTTTGAAGGCCCTTATAAATTCCCCTTCCAAATTCATGGTCAAATTGTAGCCATTTTTTATCTTTCAAGCCCTATAAATCAATTCCATTATGATGTTTTTGGGGCTCTTAGAGTTGATCATGGTTAGTGTACTAATCTTCCCTATGCCAACTTATCTTCTTAATTCATCTTTAAGTTAGGGTGTGTAATGCAAGTATTGACATTAATTGTAAACTGTGATATTTTCTAAAAATTAAGGCACTAAATTTTATGGTGGTTTCAAATTGGTTAGTTGAGTAGTGGCTGTTGGGGTGGGGGGGGGGGTGCTTGTGGATTATTATTAGGTGGATAGGTGTAATGTCTCTTAAGTCTAATGAAGGTAGACCTCATGAATCTTTTAGGAAATGTGTAATGTCAAACAATAAACTATCTTTAATTTTTAATTGCTCCTCTCTAGCTGTCTTAAAGTTTGTCAAAGATATCTAAGGAAGGGGTGTGGATGATAAGTGCATTGAGACTTAAAGCATATATTAGAAGTGATTTTGTGAAAAATCTAGCTACTTTCATCCCTTTAATGAAATGGTGATTAAGGCTTCTCAAGTTTGTACTCCCAAGCCACTTTGAAGGTATGTGTTCAGCACCACTAGAAAATATCTTCACAAGTAAGAACTTAGTTTTAGTTGTATGGAAATTTTTTAGGTTTTTCTATTTCTTTGGTTGGTATCTATGTTTGTTTAATAGTTGTCAAATCATCATTAGATGTTCTATGGTTGTCTTGACTAGTTTATGTTGGAGAGAAGTTTATTGTAATCCCATTTTTTTACTTTTTGAATTTGAATAAAGGAACTCAGTTTTGTAGCTAGGATACTATGTTCCTATTGATATTTTTGATAAATTCATGTTTTGGATTGATGATATCTTTCATAATGAGCTACAGGTCTGTAGGTATAAAGAAGAAATTCAAAGCAATACAAATTTACAGCTGTTTGGGAAGAAATTCAAATCTCAGGCTATAAATTCCCTATTAGACATGTATGCAAAATGTGGAAGCATAGAGAAGGAACATGAACTATAAACACAAAATATATAAACCATACAAGTGATATAAACATTATTCAATGAGGCATGATAAAGTAATTCAAATAGAATTAAGGAAAATGTAACTTAGAATATGTTTAAAGACTTGACATACCAAAAAATAGAGATTCGAATGGAGAAAGTACCCAATTATGTAGTCTTTTTTTCTTCTTGCATCAAACTCCTCAACAATTTGAGTTTTTCACCACTTGCTTCATTTTCAATGTTCAATTGAATAACACTCAAATGGAATTACTAGCAACAATATAATTAACTAATGTACAATGATAAATTCCTACAATTCAATCACAATTAACATTGCAACACTACAAAAATTGAAACTTGAATTGATCTATATCAAATTCGATGTGAAAACTATGTTATTTCCTCTTTTTTAAGTTGGCAAACAAGAAAAAGGTGGTGGAAAGTTTATGCAAAGGTGGTAGAATGTGAAAAATGTACATGTGCACTTCCCAACAACATGAAAAAGCTATTTTTTGTCAAAACACGTGCATAACCAAAAGAAAAACAAAGCATGTGGGCCTGGATCATGGGTATCCTAGCCTTTTTTACCATTTAAATAGCAAGACACAATGTGCTCACATTATGGCTTGCTATACAAAAATCTATATTATTCACTCTCTTATGTATTTCTTTTGTCTCTCCCTTAACTCTAAACCCTACTCCCTTATCCCTAAACCCTAAACCCTATCCCTCAACCCTAATCCCTAAACCCTAATGTAATGTGCTGCACTTGTTGGTTCTTTTAAAGATATTTTTAGTGTTATTTTAATTGTTTAGTGTGTTCTTTTACACTAGAGAGAACATGTAAAAGGGGTTTCAATTTTCTTGCAATGTGTGATGTTAGAACAATACAATATTGAGTATATATTTCAAGCCTAGAAAAAGTACAATGAATATGAACAAACTAACAACAACCCAGATCACAGAATCAACAAATATGAGTTATCATTACATACCCATGTCAAGATATGAGTTTTGATATTTATGCTGTAGCCAGACTAGCAACTAGGTATCACAAAAATCCTACAAAATCGCCAGAGAATGTTTGTATTGATGCATGCAAATGATTGGAATGATTTTATATGCCCTAGATGCCTCAAAATGAAAGGTAGAATGGGTGCAACTGATGTGAAATGAGCCTAATGAGACCCCCACGTCCCACCTCAATGCGTATGACAAGGATAGAGGTATAATACAACAACAAATAGCAATAAATCTCCCTAAAAGACTTATGATTATGATTTGCACTCTTGACTACAGCAAGGCAACTAGAATGGGAGTAGAAACCAACACTAAACAACACCAAAATACCTACACAAGGTAGTATGGCCTACTTGGAAATGGTACGGTCAGCAAGGGAAATGTATGCAGTCCACAAACTCTCCACAAACTCACTCAAATCTACAACTCAACAATGACCTTAGCTGCTCCCAACAAAATCTACAAATGATATTTCCATCGAATCCTCAAAACCACAAAATATCAACTCCATTGAAGCCCATATGCAAACATTGTGTGTATTTTTCATAGTAGCACCTTTAGATGGTCTTTCAGGCCTATAGAATGTTGTTACTAGAGGGAGTTTTCATTCCCAATAGCCTTTGGTTCGAATCCTCTCCAAACCCTGCTCAAAGAAACCCTAGCTGAGCAAAAAGCCACAATATCATAAAACTCAAGCATAACAAATGACTTGCTTTTCCCATCTTTTATTTCCTTCCCTTGAGGATGTTGGTTTTTAGGAGGGAAATGTTTATTTTTAATCCACTTTATTCCCCTAGGGATGGGCGCCCGAGCTCTCCTTTAGTGACCTTTTAATATTTGTTTTATTCATAAGTCACTTATTTAATATTTATAAATTCTCATCAATTAAATGTGTTATAACTTCAAACTTTAAAATAAATATCAAGATAATGTCAAAATCCCAAGATCTATAGCTCACTAGAAAGGTCTCGACGAGGCAAATCCAACCCCACTCTAAAAATACCAAAATGACATTGATTATGAACTTACTAAAAATAGAAAGTATGGCCATATACGAGCCAAGTCACCACAAGACACTGCCAACTAGATCCAAACCACATCTACACCTCTGAATTACACATCCAAGTCCAAATCACCATGGTTCCCTAACCAACCTATCAATCTATAGGAATCCAATGATAGACTAACACTAAAGCTAGAAAGGGGACATTATAGTCTTCCCTCCCTAAGATTGCTTGCCTCAAGCAATATCAGATCAAGATGCTCTAATATCTACTCATTTTCCCAAGTAGCATCCTCCACTAGCAAGTTTTTCCATTTTACTAGGTATTATCTGATAGTCCTCCTCCTCAAATTGTGTTTTTTGGTATCAATTATAGCCTTAGGTACCAAAATCAATTTCCCCTCTTCATCAAGAGGAGGTAACTCTGTTGATGGTGTCACATTATGCCCCAACACCTTCTTAAGGTGAGATACATGAAACACATTGTATACCCTGCTACTTGCTAGTAATTCTAGCTCATAAGCCACTTCTCCAATCTTCTTGGAGATCCTGAAAGGTCCATAATAGCGTGCTTAAGCTTCTCTACTCCACTCTTCTTGAGAGTGGACTACTTGTAGGGCTGCAACATTAAGTATACCATGTCACTTACCTCAAATGATCGCTCAGTCCTCTGCTGATCGGCATACTATTTCTATTGATTATGAGCCTTCTGTATATTCTCCTTCAAAGACCACATAATATCTTGACTCTCCTTTAGAAGGTCTTTGGCCTTAGGCACTCTGCTATCACCAAACAATAAATCTACAAATCTCAGTGCCTCATACCCATATAAAGCCATGAAGGGTGATATCTAGATAGACATGTGATAAGTGGAATTATAACAATACTCTCCCATGTGAAGCCACTTAATCCATGCATTTTGCTGCCCTGCTGCATAATTTTTTAGGTATCCTTCCACCCATTTATTGATGATTTATGTCTGGCCATCTATCTATGGGTGGTAGCTCATGCTAGGGGTGAGCTCTATCCTTGTCAACATGAAGAGCTCCTACCAAAAATTACTTAGGAACCTATTGTCCCTATCACTCACAATACTGCATGGAAACCCATTAAGATAGAATACCTCTCTAAAAAATAACTTTGCTACCTAAGCTGCAGTGTAGGTGGTAGGAATGGCAAAGAAGTGTGCATACTTCATCAATCTATCCACTACCACAAAAATGTAATCCCAACCCTGGACTTTAGGTAACCTAGTGATAAAGTCCATAGAAATACTATCCCACTTCCTATCAAGAATGGGCAGGGGTTGTAGTAGTCCACCTGGAAAAGAGTGCTCCTAGTTATTCTACTGGCATGTCAGGCACTCTCTCACATATCTCAACACTTTAGTTTTGAGGCCTTTCCAAGTGAAACACTCTTTAACCTGCCTGTATGTTTTGAAATAACCAAGATGTCCAGCCATAGGCAAGTCATGGAATTCTCTCAAAACCCTTTGGTTTATCTCTAAACCTTGTACTATGTAGATCCTATCCTTGTAAATGATCATGTCATTTACCACTGTGTATCTGTTGTCCCTAGTAGTGCCATCTAGGATCCCAGTAGCCCATTTTTCCTTAGCATATTCTACCAATATCAAGTCCCTCCAATCATCTGAAATAGCACCTAGTGTACACAAATGGGGTATCCTCGACAATGCATCACCAACTATGTTTTTCTTGCCTTTGACATAAACATTGTCAAAGTCATAGGCCCAAAGTTTGCTTACCCACTTCTGTTGCCTCTCATTCAGGTCCTTCTGACCAAGGAAATGTTTCAGGCTATTGTGATCTATTTTTACCATGAACTTACTTCCCACTAGGTACTGCTTGAACTTAGCCAATGCATGCATGATGGCTAACATCTCCTTGTCATAAATTCTATAACTCTGCTCCACACCCTTCAACTTGTTTCTCTCAAATGCTATGGGGTGTTTGTCCTGCATTATTACCACACCAATGCCTTCCCCAGAGGCATCACACTATAACTCAAAAGGTTTGTTGAAATCTAGAATAGCCAGCACAGGACAAGTGCTCATAATCTCCTTAAACTTATCAAAACACTCCTATGTACCTCCTATCCAAATAAATGCATCCTTCTGAGTCAATTCTCTAAGGGGGGCAGCTGACTGTGAAAACCCCTTTACAAATCTATAGTAATACCCACAAAGACCAAGGAATCCCTTAAGCTAAGAGAGATTCTTTAGTGGAGGTCAATCAATAATTGTCCAAATCTTCTCTGGGTCCACCTTCACACTACCAACATTGATAATGTGACCCAAGTATAACAACTTGATCATCCCAAACTCACACTTTGACATTTTTGCATTCAATGACTCCCGCTCTAAAATGCTCAAGCCAATGTCAATGTGTTTCAGATGCTCCTCCCAAGTCCTACTGTATATAAATATGTCATCAAAAAATATCAACATGAATCTCCTCAACTATTCTCTGAACACCCTGTTCATACAAGATTGGAAGGTAGCTAGTGCATTGGTCAAACCAAATGGCATGACCAGGAAATCAATGTACCAATAATGGCACCTGAAAGCTGTCTTCTCTACATCTTCATCCCTAACCCATATCTAGTGATATCCCGATCTCAAATCTATTTTGGAGAAGTAACATGCCCCATGCATCTCATCAATCAGCTCATCAATGTAGGGGATAGGGTACCTGTTCTTAATGGTCTTCTTATTGAGCTCCTTGTAGTTAATGAACATTCTGAGAGTCCCATCCTTTTTCTTCACTAAGACCATTGATGAAGCAAATAGCCTTTTGCTTGGTCTTATGTACCCCATCTCGAGAAGCTCTTTGATAGCCTTATTGATCTCATCCTTATATCTCTTTGGGTGCCTATAAGGTGTGGTAATCACAGGTTTAGCATCCTCCTCCAACTCAATAATGTGCTCAATACCTTGATCTATGGGTCTACCTAGTGGTATGTCACTAAACACTTTGGTGTGTTTAGTCAAGAGAGCCTGTATATCAGGTGGATAATCGCACTTCTATTGTTCTGACAGTATAGGCATCACCATCACCTCTACTGCCCACTACACCTGATCATGTTGAATCTATCTCTCCATCCTCTTGAGTGAAAGCACTCTCAACCCACCATCTAAAATTCTCCTAAGCACATCTCGTATCATGTTCACCTCAAACTTAATCTTCATAGTTATCAAGTTGAGTGTGAACTCTCCAATCTCATGCAACCATCACATGCCTAACTCCACATCCATCTCACCCATGCTAACTACATAGAAATCTGACTGGAAAGTATAATTGTTCAACAATATGGTGAGATTAGGTATCCTCTGAGTGCAGGTGAGTACAAATCCATCTACCACCCTCACCTTAAGCCCCTCAAATTCTTCAGTCTTAAGCCCTCTCTTTGCAACCAAGCCCTTATCTATGAAATTATGAGTAGCACCTGTATCAAGTAATGTAATTACCCTCTATCCACCAAGTACTCCTCTCATTTGGAATGATCCATCTCTCTAAATACTCAAGAGATGTGTTGTAGGTAGGGCTAAATCTTCCTCCTTATCTGACGCTTCAAATGCACCTTTAGTCCTTGAGTCATTATCTTCTGACTACTGCTCTGAATGGGACTCTAATTCTATGGACTCATCTACTAAGAAATATTCTAATTGTTTTTCTTTTCCTTGGGCAGCACACTTGTGCTTAGGATCCCAAGGCTCTCGAAAGTGAAAACAGAACTTCTTGTTCCTGAGGTCATTCAATTGGTCATTATCCAATCTAGAAGAACTCTTATGCTGATGTCCTGAATCTCTCAGGATGTGTCTTCTATCCTTCTCCTTATCTCTCCTATGCTGAAAACTCTTAGACTAAAACTTACTCCTCCAAATAGAAGACTCCATATCACGGGCCTTTTTCATGGCCTCCTATAATGATGAAGGGTCCAAACCCTTAACCCAGCCTTGTAATGGATCTGTCAACCCATCAATGAAGAGCATGATCAATCTATGCTCTGAAATGTCTGAGACCATCACTAAAAGGTCCTGGAACTCCAATATGTAAGAATCCACTGAGCCCACCTGTTTCAATTGAGCCAACTCCTTGACTTGCATTTTAGGATCCTTCTTATCAAATTTGTCTATGAGTCTGACTGTGAACTCAACATAGGAAGTAATTTGATCATGTCCCAAGGTAACCTTTCTGTTGCTCCACCACTTATGTGCACTACCTTCTAAATGTAAGGTTGCATATGTGATGGTGTCAGTCTCTGGCATGGGGCTGATATGGAGATAACTGTCCAACTTTTCGATCCAAGCTCTACCATAGGTTTTGCCTGACCTGTTAAAGTAAGGCAAAGTAATTTTACTCACTTTCTTTTGTAGTTTTTGGTTTTACTGTTTGTTTCCTCTATGGGATCTATGTTTCATCCTCAGATTTGAATACTCTTTGAGTGTCATTTCATTTCTAAACTCCTCACTGGATGCTCTCCAATCTCTCAGAATCTCCTCTTGAAAATCCAACTGTGTGGCCTCCTGTTCAGGAACAATGTTCCTTGCTGCAAATATAGGAATGATAGGTCTATCACTAGCTATCAACTAGGTAGCCCTCCTATTGGTGATTGAAGTTGCACCCTCATCTTCTCTATCTCTGTGTCTATCCCCATTGTACTTGTCACCATTCTGCCTATCTCCATTATTCCTATCACCCATATGCCTGTCACCTCCCACATTAGCCCTGTCTCTGTCCTCAAGGTTATTCCTATTTCTCCCATGGTTATTATTATTGTTGTCCATGTTATTTCTTCCATCACGAGGTATCAACTGAGCAAGAATGTGAGTCAATTTTGCTTGTGACTCTTGCATTGTTCTCTCTGTGGCAAGTTGTCCTCTAGCCAGCAAGTTCAAAATCTCTTGCATGCTAGGTTATTCATCCTCTCTATCACCCATCTCCTCAACCTGTATTGGAATCTCACCTGAAAAGGGATCTGTCCATGGTACTTCAAGATCTTCTTCAATGTAAAATACCACCAGTTGTTCCTCTATGGCTACTACCTCTGTATTTTTATTAGAAGGATCTCTCTGGAGAACCTATAAATATGTTCTAGACATGTTCTTTCTAAGATAATATCTACTTGTACCCAGCTGCATGTCTCATGTTTTCGTTTGCATGTCTAAATCTAACCTCATACGATGGTAGGAAGAGCTATGCTTTGATACCACTGTAATGTGCCACACCTGTTGATTCTTTTTAAGATCTTTTTAGTGTTATTTTAATTTTTTAGTGTGGTCTTTCAGACTAGAGAGAAGATGTAGAAGGGGTTTCAGTTTCTTGCAATGTGTGATGTCAGAACAATACAATATTGAGCATATATTTCAAATCCAAAAAAAGTACAATGAATATGAACAAACTAACAACAACCCAGATCACAAAATCACCAAATATTAATTATCATTACATACCCATGTCAAGGTATGAACTTTGATATTTATACTATAGCCAAACTAGCAATTGGGTATAACAAAAATCCTCCAAAATCACCAAGGAAAGTGTGTATTGATGCATGCAAAGGATTACAATGATTATAGAGGCCCTAGACACCTCAGATTGAGAGGTAGAATAGTTGCAACTGATGTGAAACAAGCCTAATGAGACCCCACATCCCTCCTTAATGAGTACGTCCAAGCAGGAGCTACAATACAATAGTAAACAATAATAAATCTCCCTAAAAGACTTTTGATTATGATATGCACTCTTGATTGCAGCAAGGCAACCAGAATGGGAGTAGAAACCAACACTAAACAACACCAAAATGTCTCCACAAGGTAGTATGGCCTGCCTGGAAATGATATGGCCAATAAGGGAAATGTATGTAGTCCACAAACTCTCCATGAACTCACTCAAATTTGCAACTCAACAATGACCTCAACTGCTCCCAATAAAATCTACAAATTATATTTCCATCGAATCCTCAAAACCATAAAATATCAACTCCATTGCAGCCCATATGCAAACATTGTGTGTATTTGCCTCAGTAGCACCTTTGGATGGTCTTTCAGATGTGTAGAATACTGTTACTAGAGGGAGTTTTCATTCCCAATAGCCTCTAGTTTGAATCCTCTCCAAACCCTTCTTAAAGAAACCCTAGCAAAGAAAAAAGCCTCAATATCATAAAACTCAAGCATGACAAATGACTTGATTTTTCCATCTTTTATTTCCTTCCCTTGAGGACATTGGCTTTTGGGAGGGAAATGTTTATTTTTAATCCACTTTATTCCCCTAGGGATGGGAACCCAAGCTTTCCTTTAATGACCTTTTAATATTTTCTTTTTTCATAAGTCACTTAATATTTATAAATTCCCATCAATTAAATGTGTTATAACTTCAGACTTTAAAATAAATATCAAGATGATGTCAAAATCCCAAGATCTATAGCTTGCCAGAAGGATCTTGATGAGGGTGAATCCAACCCCACTCTGAAAATCCTAAAATGACATTGATTCCAAACTTACTAAAAATATCAAGTATGGCCATATACGAGCCAAGTCACCACAAGACACTGCCAACTAGATCCAAACCACATCTACACCTCTGAATTACACATCCAAGGCCAAATCACCATGGTTCCTATTGGTTGTTTTAAATTCCCAACTTGATCTCAAGGAAAAAAACACAGATCTATAGAATAGCCATTTCCAATAATTGATCCGCCTTGAGGGATTGGCCAATGAATAGGAAACAGGGGTTTTCAATGCCTCTTTCCTCTACACTTTAGGCTTTGTGAAACCAAGGAGGGTGTTGCTATTTTTGGAATCTTTCCCTTTTGGGGAAATAGTGTTCTTCCCAAATGGATGGGGGTCCCTGAAATACTTTCTCAATAAGATTGCTCCAATAACATATGTGTTCCTTTAAGAATGCTTAAAGAATGTTTGATAAAGTAAAGAGATGGGATAGATTCTTAAGCTTTAATTCTATTTCTTTGCAGAGGAACATGTAAAATAAAATTAACTCCTAACACCTATTGCTGGAAGGGAAAAAATGTGTTGATCTCTTTAAAATAATGAGGATAGTTAAAGGGATGTAAACTTAGTAATGTATTCATGAAAATATCAGTGCCTATCCAAGAGCCATATAGTCAAGAAGCTTGTAGAAACCTTAAAGAACATATGATATAATAAAACCTAGTTTACTGTAAAGATATAGTAATGCCTTATATTAAAATACATTACTAGTCTTGGAGTTAACCATGCTTGGTTATCCCTATAAACCAATACTATATTCAATATCTTCTTGCAACTAATTATTTTACTACTTGAGTAAATGCCACAAGAAAAATACACAAACATAGGAAAGACTGTGATGATGAATAAAAATGATGCTTAATCAAATATAAATTCATAAATGTAGAACTGTATACATGAAGTAGGAGATAGTACACTTCAAGACTCAACAAGATTTGTAAAGTAAATTGTTCAGTAAATTATAACACAGCCTTTGTAGTTTGATCAAGACATCTTAAAACTTAGAATGGAGACTTGAAAGATGGACAACTGAATCTATTGCATAAAACAAACTATTTACAATTCCTCCTTGACCAAATTAATCCCATATTTTAGACTAAGTCTGGAGACATGACCTCAAACCAATGATTTTTCATAAGCCTTGAATTCCCTTTTATAAAGATAAGGGAGAAGACAAGCTTCAGGCTACAAGACAAAAGAAGTTACAAATTTGAGTAACCAAAAGATGAAGTTGCACGAAGAGGCTGGTGTAACTGCTTCACAATTGTATGTCCTACTACCTTTGGCAGCGAAAGGAACTACGCTTTTGGTGATTGATGCAGTGTCGGATGCCGTTGGAGCTAGGTACTCCTCAAATGCCATCAAAATACTCAATGAGAGCATTCACCACTCTACCTTTCCAAGCTATGCACCAAGAAATGAGAAAACGTACAAGGAATGACATCAAAAGGAAACCTAGAAATTTTGAACCTCCTTCACTATTTTTGGGTTCCATTGCACAGGTGTGATCCTGCCCTCCTAGTTGAGAAGTTTCATGCAACTTCAACCGAGCAAAAACTTGGGGAATCCACACTTGGTTGGCTTCAAAAGTGTTGGAAGCCAAGCCAAGAGAACAGTAGCAACAACAACAATTCTTCTCTCATCCCTTATCTGTATCATCTTGGTGGGCAATCTCCCTACACCTAGAATTGATGCTCTATTAGGATAATTAGATATAGGGCAGGGGTAGAGGAAGCTGAGAAGCTTCCCTACTCCAGAAGGGAATCTGCCAACTCTCACAAATAAGGAACTATTGGTGCTGGGAGATCAACCCTCATGACCCACCGTCAAATGAGATAAGAGACTGGAGAAGAAATCACAGAGGTTCAATGGATGCTATTACTATTCTCAAATTTTCCCTACACCACCTATTCCAAAGAAAGAAACTGCAAGTCTCCTAATTCTGTAAGGACAAGTTAATAGCCATGAGAACAAGGAAGTGAATCTGATAGAATAGGGGAGCAAACAAAACACATAGGAATAGGGGAGATCCACACTGCCAGCATGTTTTAGACAGTATAAGGGGTAACACCAGCAATTGCCTATAAATAGAAATTCTAGGATGCAAGCATACATCTGCACATCTTTGGTTTAATAAATTCCAGTCATTTTGAGGCATTCTAGTCATAAATGGAAATCTTATGAAGATTACTATAAATGAATAGAAAGATTAGATCTCATAATTCCACATAACTAAGAACATCATTTCTTCTATTGAATATGCTAGGTCAGGTGTCTTGATTTCCTCAAATTAGCATTTTCATCATGTCAAATTTCATCACATAGTAGATGAAATGTCATTCCTGGTAGCAGCACAGATTTCCAAAGGTTGAGCCTACATAAGCCAAATCTTTCTGTTAATAAATTCCTTCGTAGTGGCGATGATGGAGCTCTGCACAAACTTGAGTAGTTAATGCTTGCAATGAAGCATCATAGATCAGCGTCAACTCATCTGCCTATCACATTTTTAAATTGTGGCTATCGATCATGATCCTAGCTAGCTTGACTTCAACGGTACTAATTTGGCCCTTTAAGTAGTAGGAGGGTTATGTTTTCTTTTCCTAATGACAACTTGCCATCTGGATAGCTCTCCCAACCATGATCCTGAGAAAATATCCCCTTTGCAGTATAGTTAAGACCGTATTATGCAATTTAGTACGCAAAGGATATGGCCAGAGATATGGTCTTGGTGGAATGGTGGACCATTGGATCAGCTATACATGATTAGGACAACTCTCCAGCAAGTGGCCATGTTCATAAGATAATGACACATCATGTTCTTGTTATTCAATGCACCAGTCCCATCCTTATAGAATGCCACATGTCAAGATTTTTGCCATTCTGCAATCGTTCAGAATGATCCCTTGGTGAAGTATGGTAGAATGGTGGAAATAATAAAGAAACCATTCCACAATGTCCAGGGCCCACCATCCTTCCCTCCTTGATAGTCACTGACCAACTGTTATTCTTTCTGTAATTTTGCAGGCATGAACTCTATTAATATTTTATTGTTGGTAGAATGGCAGAAACAAATCCACTAGCGCCACCTACCAGAAAAGAATTAGGAGGACTGGACCTTGGCATCTATGCTTTTTTCAAAAATTTAATTTTCTTCCTAGGAAAAAAGGGGGCCAATAGGTCAAAAAAATAAAGCCTTTTTGGGCATGGGCTAGAAAAGGTAATTGTTCAGCTAGGGGCCAGTCAAATAATGTTCAAGGGGACATAAGGCAGCAACTTTAACTCTGGGTAATAGGAGACAAGTGGTCACCAAAGAAATACAAGGAATGTGGCCCTCACATTTTACTTTAGCATGAGGGTTTAGGGTTCAACACTTCTTTTGGTATGCAAAGAACTCTAAGTCTAGAAATCCTTCAACCTAATGGCATAAGCCTGTGGACAAAAAATACTAGAACTATGAAAAATTTTATATGGTTCCATTAGTGGCTCTAGTTGGGGACACCTGTTCAACCTGAATAGGATGAGATCTCATAAAAAACTTTGGAGTAGACCAAACACATAATAGTCATAGGCCATTATGCAGAGAAGAAGAAAAACCTACCTCTATCAAACATTCTATTCTCCAGTGACCTCATTAGGTTGCTTTTGAAAACATTACTAAGATTTAACCTATTTCTTTCATAGACACTTGGATAGCCTTTTGGACAACTATTTTCTTTAGAGTCTCCCTAACTACTCTGAACCATAGGCATTTGAAAAATATTGTCAAAAAGAGAGTCAGCATCTGGTTTAATTAGATCCAACAACTTGAGATAACAATTTTCCTTTGATTTTTGTTTTTTGCATATATCTGGAAAATAAAAGATATCATAATCTATTTCATAGTTGGTAGTGAAGGAATTTTTAGATTTGACTGAGTCAGTGTCAAAGCTAAAACAATCATACTCAGTTTCTTCTTTAAAATCTGATACCCTGACTTTATTTTCCAGTATTTGAGTTGGCCATTCCATTTGATGGTGAATATGGGATTGGAAATCATCTAGGTCTTGATCCATTAATGAAGTTTTTGTTCCCCCAGATACTTTTGCATGTTGAACTAATATTAGTTCACTAGCCTCCTCGAGATCCTCTTCAAAAAGTGGATTATCTATGTATCCATAAGGCTCCATATCCTTTATTGATGACAAGTCTGTAGGTTCATCAAAAAGTGGGTTATCTCTTATATGCATTGTGTTTGCATACTCTCCCATATCACTATCCTGATAACTTGGATCATTATTTGACTCAGAGTTTCCACAACTCTGGTATGAGCATTCTGATAACTGTCTACCACTTTCTACATTATTGGGGGGAACTAATTCCTTCTGATATTCAAACTCAAAAGAAGCTATTTCTCTAGGAAATGAAACCTTATTATTTGATACAAAACATACATCCTTATAAATAGGGGAAGTATCCTCACAACTTGCTACATATTCACAAGACAGAGGAACCTCCATAATTGATACTTCTTTATGCACCTAGGTATTTGTTATCTCATAAGTTTCCCTAAAAGGTTTTAGAGATTTCCTTTTATTCTAGTAGTAAGGGGAAGAAAGAGCAATAGGATTATATAGACTTTGAACCTTTCTGTCTTGATCACAACCTCTATCCCCTTTAGTATACTAAGTTATATGTGTTGATTGACCTGACATGGCTTTATTTGAACTATTCAGTTTGCCTCCCACTTGGCAAATGGGGGAACATATGGATCCACTCTTCCTTTTATAACTATTTCCCACAATTTCACAATCTTTTATCATTATATGTTTTAAATTATTTTCTATATTCATGGCCAAAGAATATGCTTGCATCAAAGTAGTAGGGTTCCTATCTCTCAGTCGATAACTATCCTTTTTATTGAATGCACCTAAATATGTAATCAAACACATCACCTCATTAGGTCTAATATTTCTAGGAATATCCCTTACTATTTTGGCAAATCTTAAATTGAAAGTTGTGATTGATTCCTTATCTTCTTTCTCAATCTGTATGATCTTTTTAATCAATATACTGACATCTATTCTTTCCCCAAACTGTTCCATAAAAGCCAACTTCAAATTTTGCCATGAAAGAATAAATTGATTCGGTAAACATGCAAACCATTTTCGAACTTCTCCTTTAAAAGTTTGAACAAACAACTTTATGACAACATCCTCATGATCTATTTCACAATCTCCCATTAAGTCACAAAATTCTTGTAAATGGCTGCTAGCTATTTTGGATTTGTCATTATTGAACTTTATTATCTAACTTCTAACTTCATTAGGCACATGGTTTGGAAACCCACAAATATTACTAGAATCAATAGCCTTATACCTTTCCCTGACAAATTCACCTTGATAAAAGAAGTGTGACTGCTGAGTATACATCTTTAAATTTCTAGGGAAACTTTCTTGAAACTTTGTAAAATACCTAAAAAGAACCTTTTCCATTGGTACAAGATTCATTTTGATTTTATGAAAAATCAAGAACACCAGACTGCATCACTAGACTTCTTCTCTCATAGAATCGCCACCTCTGCTTATAGAGGAATAAAACTTGAAAGCATACCTCCCTTCTAAAATTAACTTCTAAATCTTGTTTCACAGTAGAGTTATGTAGAACATTCTAGGATATGAAACTTGATGTGTTAGATTTGTATCTACTTCAACTACAAATGAAAAAACATAGTAGAGTCACCATTGTTTTCTTCTAAGGAACATGATAATCTGACCAATGACTCTTCAATATATAGGGGGATTTATTTAGCTAAGACCTTAGAATAAAACATAGTTTCACCTTCATGTTCCAATAGAGTCACAAATATGTGGGTGGCTCAACTAGACATAAACTTCTTGATCCTTACCTAAAAGAATGTTGGTACTTGCAAGGGAACATATACTTTTTAGGATAAGACACAACTCTTATTTTGGTCCCCAGTAGAGTCACCAATCTGTTGGTTGTTTTAAATTCCTGACTTGATCTCAAGCAAAAAACACAGATATTTAGAATAGCCATTTCCAATAACTGATCTTCCTCGAGGGATTGGCCAACAAATAGGAAATAGGGGTTTTCAATCCCTCTTTCCTCTCCACTTTAGGCTCTGTGAAACCAAGGAGGGTGTTCCTATTTTTGGAATCTTTCCCTTTGGGGAAAATAGTGTTCTATTCAAATGGATGGGGGTCCCTAAAATACTTGCTCAATAACATTGCACCAATAACAGATGTGTTCCTTTAAGATTGCTTAAAGAATGTCTGATAAAGTAAAGAGATGGGCTAGATTCTTAAGCTTTAATTCTATTTCTTTGTAGAGGAACACGTAAAATAAACTTAACTCGTAACACCTATTGTTGGAAGGGAAAAAATGTACTGATCTCTTTAAAATAATGAGGATATAGTTAAAGGGATGTAAACTTAGTACTGTACTCATAAAAAGATCAGTTCCTATCCAAAGGCCATAGAGTCAAGAAGCTTGCATAAACCTTAAAGAACATATGATATAATAAAACCTAGTTTACAGTAAAGATATAATAATGCCTTACATTAAAATATGTTACTAGTCTTGGAGTTAACCATGCTTAGTTATCCCTATAAACCAATACTACATTCAATAGCTTCTTGCAGCTACTTATTTTACTACTTGAGTAAATGCCACAAGAAAAATACACAAACATAGGAAAAATTGTGATGATGAATAAAAATGATCATTAATCAAATATATATTCATAAATGAAGAACTATATACATGAAGTAGGAGATAGTACACTTCAAGACTTAACAGGATTTGTAAAGTAAACTATTCAGTAAATCATAACATAGCCTTTGTAGTTCTATCAAGACATATTGAAACTCAGAATGGAGACTTGAAAGATGGGCAACTGAATCTATTGCATAAAACAAACTATTTACAATTCCTTCTTAACCAGGTTGATCCCATATTTCAAACTAAGTCTAGAGATATGACCTTGAACCAATGATTTTTCCTAAGTCCTAAATTCCATTTTATAAAGATAAGGGAGCAGACAAGCTTCAGGCTACAAGACAAAAGAAGTTATAAATTTGAGTAACCAAAAGATGATGTTGTGAGAGGAGGCTGGTGTAACCGCTTCACAACTGTATGTCCTGCTACTTTTGGTAGGGAAAGGAACCAGACTTTTAATGATTGATGCATTGTCAGATGCTTTTGATGCTAGGCACTCCTCAAATGCCATCAAAGTACTCAATGAGAGCATTCACCGCACTACCTTTCCAAGTCATGCACCAAGAAATGAGAAAATGTGCAAGGAACAACATCAAAAGGAAACCCAAGAATTTTGAACCTCCTTCACTATTTTTGGGTGTCATTGTACGGGTGTGATCCCACCCTCCTAGTTGAGAATTTTCATGCAACTTCAACCGAGCAAAAACTTGGGGAATCCACACCTGGCTGGCTTCAAAAGTATTGGAAGCCAAGCCAAGAGAATAGAAACAAAAACATTTCTCCTCTCATCCCTTATCTATATCATCCTGGTGGGCAATTTCCCTACTGTTGAAGGTTAGGAACACTGAGAGGGGGTTTGAATCAATGTTCTAACAATCCTTTGATGACATTAGCTTTCAACCATTTTCCAGAATTAATTAAGCAAAGGCATAACATGTATATGAACAACAACCATAAAAACATGACACATAGACACCAAGATTTTTACGTGGAAAACCCAAAATGGGAAAAACCATAGAGAGGATTAGCTCTCAAATATATATTGGAATCTTTACAAATAATGATGTTCATGCTTGGTCACTACATGGGCCTAGAACATGTTGGCTCACTGCCACAAAGTACAACTAGGTCTAGTAGGTTGACTGCCTCAACCCTAAACCTAGAAAGGTTACAATAAGGGCTATTAAACCCTAAGGGTTGTTAAACCCTAATGGAGGCTCACTACCAAGCTCACTACCTTAAAGAAGAAAGTTCACTGCCAAGTACAAATCAAATTGCTCATGAAAATTGAATACTATATAAGCATCTATCACTATGCCAAGGTGCAGTCATTAAGCAACTAAATTCTAAATCCCAAGTCTTCATCACTATTGATCTTCTAACTCTGCTTTACTATTTGCATGCTTACATCAATCACATCCTCATCACTATACTCATGACTAAAATTCATTGCCTTTATATATCTGCATCATGATTTTATCCACAATCAAGTTAGCATCCAGGAAATGAAATGTGTACATAGAAAGATGTAGCTTGTCGGCTTAATCCAATGCACTATATGTTGTGTGGACCCAAATCTTTCATCAAACATGTTCATATAGGTCAGCTCTAATCATTCAATCACTTACATAGATCCTTCAAACACTATTTCTTCTTCACACAATGATCTATCACACCAGTTAGCCTGTTCCTTAAGAACATGCTTAACAGGTTCATCTGTTGACTTACAACTTTTACTATAGATCTCAAAACACCTTCAAAATCATCTCAAGGACTCTTCATACATTCCCTAACTTACCCTTAGAATTGCAAGGCATGATATCATCTTGCGAAGAAATGCGGACCATCAGAACTCAGACTCTGTCTTTGTCAAACTTTGTCAAATGCTATGCCGATACTTAACAACTTGCAACTATCTTTCTAGTGGACTTTAGATCTCCCAACTCTGGAATTAGACATTTCATATAAGTATTTACAACACCTCAAAACTGTATAACAAAATGCTCACCTGTAGAGGAATGTAGACCATTACAATGTGCCCTGTTTACTATTCTCTGCTATACCTCTGTTCACCTGGACTTAGATAATTCTTCCAATTGACTTCCGGAGGAAGTCAGGACTTAATCACTGCAGCATAGCATCATCAAGCAATTACTAACATCATTCCTGAACCACATTACCAGATCATCATTTGTGGAGGCATACTAGCCCACTTACTATCCTCTACTCTATATATGCCCATACTTAGCTTTTTTCTATCAACTGGACCTGAAATCCAATAAGTCCTTCCAAAGAAATGTCTTCTTTTCATGCTGATGAAACTTCTAAGCCTTGTTTTCATTAATGATAACATACAAGTCTATACTTGAGTAGTGTCTCTTGCCAGCAATCTCCCCCTTGGCATTGATGGCAACACTTAGTCAAAAATGCTTGACTGCTCTCTCTTACTATATACACTTCAGTCTCCTACTCCCCCTGAGATGTTTATCCCATTTTTCACTGATCTTCTTCTCCCCCTTTGACATCAATGGAAAACCTTGGGTGTGATCCAAAACTAAAAATTTGTCAAAATTTTAAAAATTTATGTACTTTGCCGCATATTTAGAAGTACTATCTTCATCTTAATTTTTTACTGAAGGAAAAATGTCACTATAGATAGTCTTTATTAGATCTATCTATCCATTCCATCTCTTCCTTGCACTTTCTAGGATATGGACGTGGCTATTCATTAGAAAAACTAGCTTCTCTGCCCTCTACACATCTGATGGTGTATCAATTAGTGCGAGTGATTTCATGGCTTCATCTACCAAATTGGTCATGGAGTCAATTTTGGACTTATTAGTCCCCTTAACTGGCACAATCTATCTCTGATTTCTCCTCTTTTCCTCATCAGATTGCTTAAATCATTGTGAACGCTTGGAACCTGAGCTTCTTTGGCATTTATTGACTCAACTTCTGGATTATATGTCTCAGAGATATTAAGCAGTTTGAGTTCCAACACTTTGGTTTTATCTTCTAATTCCTTTGTAATTTTGGCCAAGATAGGAAAAATTTATAAACTTTACAAGCTTCTTCAATGGCACTTTGTATACCTTTATCACATTTTATAATGTAGTTTTATCTTTTGTTAACATAGCCTTTAACTCAATCAATCTCTTTTCATCAAACTCTTTCCTAACTTTTACTTCTGTAGATTTTTCAAAAGACTCAAAATGTGTACTTACAGAGTCTAATAGCTCTTTGAGATGATCAGTGGAAGACAGTGAGGTGTCCTTTTGAACAGATGGCATCATATTTTCTAGAACATTGGATGCATCATTGATCAATTTATTGTCTTGGTCATGAGATTTCAGCATTTCTTCTTGTGCCTTGGCCTAAATAATAGATACTAGCTTGAATTTTTGTACAGGTGATAATGAGGCCAAGTTGATTGGTCCTTAAAGGAGTTCAAACTCATCTACAACTTGTTGTTTTCCAGAACCAACTGAGACATCTGCAGTGTCTCTTGCTTTCTCAAATGTTTCTTCCTAACTCCATTCTGGAGGATTCATGTCCATATTTTCTTGTTGTGCTCTGGTATAGGGCTTTTCTCATCTTGATCAAGTTCTTGATTATCCACTTTGATCTACTCATCAATTTTCTCCTTGCTTTCTAGACTTGTTTCAGTTTTATCCTTTTTGGCTATGTCTTGATCATTGGCAGCAGGGGTTTGATCAAATTCTTCCTTTTGCTCTTCTGATACTCTATCTTTTACAGGAGGATTTGTATCAGTTTTTTCCAAGCCTTGATGCATACTGACTTCTGGAATAGATGTGTCATTTCCAACATTTGTATCTTCATTGTCATAGATGGTAGGAATATTGTTTTTCTTCAATGCAACCAAAGTGATCTCCTCTATTTCTTTGACCACTTTATCAATTTCTCCCGACATCAATGAGTTCATTCTTCTCTTGGTTCTGAAAGCATTTTTTATTTCTTTTGATATTTTGGCCTTCTCCTCAAGAGTGATTCCCAGACATAATCGTATCAATGAGTGTTCTCTCAGCTCAACATCTTTTTTCATAGATGTTTCTTTTCTTGTGCTCATTATGTTACCCAGGCTGTGTGGAAGATCAGTAATGATTTCAATCAGAGCCTTATTGTAGATGTTTAGATATTCTTCAATAGCAGTCTCAATGATCCTCTTATCTGGATCATTGTATTCATCATAAAACTGAGCAATGGGTTTCATATTGCCATCCATTGTTAAAGCTTTGAGAACATCTTCAAGGCTTATAGTTGCTTCCTCTGTCTGAGGCTCATTTTGCTTTAACCTTTTCTCAGATCTACTCTTACCAGAGGGTTTCTTTTTGCTATTTCTTGTGGCCTCAGTCTTCATCTTCTTTACTTCCTCATCTGACTCTGTAGCTTCTTCATTAACAACTATACTTACATGCAATCTCTTGGCCTTAGTCTTCTTTCTTTTGGAACTGGTGACAGGTGTTTCCACATTTGCAGATGGTGTGGAACTAGAGGGAGTGGATGTGGCTTCTATAGAAGTGGATGTGCTGGGTTTTCTTTTTGACTTTTCTGGCCTTTCTGGCTCACTTTTGGGTTTTTCAGAGCTCCAAACAATTCACCTTTTCTCTTTTCTTCTGTTTCCTTAAAAGCCTATGCCTTTTCCCTTGCCTTTGCCACTTCTTTTGTGAATCCATGTTTTATGGCAATTTCTTCAGCCACTTTCCTCATTTTCCTAGAGATTTCAGGTTTTCTTACCTCAACATGAATTTTAGCATGCAATTCCTTATAAGTCCCAAATCTTTCTTCCTTGGGATCTCTAGGGTTTACTTAGCATATATTCGGCATAATTTTCCAGTACAACTCCATCTACCTCATATCCCATAGGCATAACCTAGATGGTTCTGGGCTCAACGACCTCCATCAAACACTGATCTTTTGTCACAATGAAGCAGATTGTATCCTTGTATTTTTCAACAACTATTTTGGGGATTCGTTCTCTAGCTTGCATTGATCTTTGGAAGTTCTTGAAATAACCCCATAGCACTATATTCTGTGCATCAATGGTGCCTATGCTACTTAACAAATTTCTAATTTGGACTCCAATAGGTTTATCATTGGTCCAGAATAAGTTCTTCATACCAGGCAACTCTTGCATAAAATAGAAATATAGACACATGATCAGTGTGCCAAATTTGAAGGGATATTTACCTTCTTTTGTCTTCTTCAAGTTATCCATTACTTGTTGGAGCAATTCACAAATGGCATAGTCAGCATTTTCCTTAATCATTTGATAGGCTATGTATATGGCCATGCTTGAAATACAATTTTCCCAGTTGATAAAATAAACTTTGTATCCTAACACCATTGAGGCAAATCTCATAGCATGATCCTCAATATCATTTATTGTTAAGGCTTTCTTATCAAATTTTGCTTTAGTAGCTACCATTACTATATCATTCTTCACAACTTTCAATAGTGGTATTGATCCAGTAGAACATAATCTAGTGACTACCCTAATAGAATCTTTTGTAATCTTGAAAGGTCTCTCAAGCCATATGATATCATCATGAATCCTGCTTAACACATACCAGACCCATTCATCCTCCATAAATGTTGAAAAATCCAAGTGATGAATAAATTTCTTTTCTTCCAATGCCTGATATTCATTCTTTAGATCGAGATTCTCATTACTCAAGTGTTTCATGTAAAAATCAGTAAACCTACTATCACCAAATTCTTCTAGGGAAACATGAATATATGCCCTAACATCCTCTGCATGCATGACTCCGTGAGGAATATTTGAGAATGTGTCAAACTAATTGACTTCAGTTGATTTGAATGGGTGTTTCTTGAACTTTGGTTGATGTCACTCAATAATATCAACAACTTGTGGTGACGCCATCTCATAATTTTAACAAATTCACAAGTAGGGTTTAAACTAAAGTACCTTGTTTCATGGAATTAGGGTTTCCTTTTTTTTCAAAAACCTCCAAGCTCTTCAAATCTTGGTTGTCGTTAATTAAAGTCTACTCCAATCTCTTTGAATACTTGATAGCTTTGTGTGCAAACTAATTTTGAAACCAAACAAGTTTCTTTTTATCCTCCACATAGCTTGACCTAGTTGTCATTAAATGCTTACTCCTAAAAAGCTGTCAAAACTCTTCAGTGTAGGATTGATCTGCAATATGCCACATTGACCCTTTTTCTTCTATTTTTTCTTTTAAGAAATTTGTCACATCAAATTCCATCATACACCTTCGTGCTTGATTTTGGCACCCACTTTCTAGTTAGGGGTTTTGAATTTTCAACACTGCTCCCCCTAAGCCAGAGCTTCCAATTTACCTCCCAGAGGAAGTATCTGCATTAGATTCTAGTGTGGATCTATCCTCTTCTTTGATTATGTCTTTCTTGACCTAGATCTTATCCATTTCCTTATTGGTTTCAACCGGATCAATATTTTCTTTTCCCTTATCATTCCCCTGCTCTATTTTTCTTGCTTCAGCAAAGTAATTTCTCTTCACATTCTTGCTTCTACAGAATCTTACATCATGACCAAATTTGTTGCAATTGAAGCACACCACATTCTTTTGACCTTTATTCCTTTTATTGATTGGATTTGATCTGCATTGATTAGCTATGTGTCCAAATCTATTGCATGCAAAACACTTTTCATTGAATGATTGACTATTCCTCATATTTTGAAAAACATCTCTTACCAAACTTCTGTATTCATTTGATCTGTGTCCCATTTTATAGCATACATTGCACCTAATAGAATTCTGACTCAATTTACTTCTGTACACAACTACTCTATGACCAATTTTATTGCAAGTGAAGCATTTACCAATGAAGAATCCATTGTTGAAATTTTTCTTGATCTGATTTCTACATTCATTTGCTCTATGACCAATTTTGTTGCAATTGAAACACTAACCAGAGAATGATGAACCTTTTGATTTATTATGCTCCTACACTGAGTAGCCTTATGACCAAACTTATTACATGAATTACAATAACCATTGAAAGATGGGTATCTTTGAGCATTTGGTTATCTGACTGGAGGTCTTCTAGGTCTTCTTCTTTGATTTCTAAACTAGTTTCCTCTATTTTGCTTTAATTTAATGTTTACTTCACTAGATTTTGAACTTTCCCCTTTCTCAAATCCCAATCCATGCTTATCATCAGCACTTTTTTGGCCAGCAATCATTTCATCAAGCTTTGTAGTACTTATCTTGAATTTTTCTTCAAAGCTTTTGGCCTTTTCCAAATCTATTTTTAGACTTACAATTTCTTTTTCAAGTTTTGCACAATCTTCTGATCTGTTCTTCACAATTAGATTTAGATCATCGTCTACTCTTGTTCTTTCTATAACTTTTGCTTCCAATTCATTTAGGGCTTCATTTACTAATATCAGTTGATCATTAACTTCTTTGTATTTGTCTTTGAATTTCTTGATTTGCTCTTTTAGCTTTGAGATGCATTCATTAACTTGTTGCAAATTTTCTTTCAGATCCTTGACTTCTACTTCAAAATTTTCAAGATCCATAAGAACCACTTCTAGTTGCTTGTTGCTTTCATAATTTCCAAGTCTTCTTGCTACCATGATTGCACTATTCCAGATCTTCCTTAAGCCGTTAGAGTTTTTCCAAGGAACCTGGCTCTGATACCAATCATTGAAGGTCAAGAACACTGAGAGGGGGGGTGAATCAGTGTTCTAACAATATTTTGATGCACAATAACTTTTAACCATTTTCTAGAATTAATTAAGCAAAGGCATAACATGCATATGAATAGTAACCATAAAAACATGACACATAGACACTAAGATTTTTACGTGGAAAACCCAAAATGGGAAAAACCACATAGAGGATTACCTCTCAAATATATATTAGAATCTTTACAAATAATGATGTTTAGGCTTGCTCACTCCATGGGCTTGGAACATGTTGGCTCACTGCCATGAAGTACAACTAGGTCTAGCATGCTCACTACCTCAATCCTAAACCTAGCAAGATCACAATAAGGGCTATTAAACCCTAATGGAGGCTCACTTCCAAGCTCACTACCTTGAAGAAGAAAGATCGCTACCAAGTACAAATCAAATTGCTCATGAAAACTAAATATTGCATAAGCATTTGTCACTATGCCAAGGTGCAGTCATTTAGCAACTAAATTTTGAATCCCAAGTCCTCATCACTACTGATCTTCTAACTCTGCTCTACTATTTACATGCTTGCATCAATCACATCCTCATCACTACACTCACAAATGAAATTTATCACCTTCATATATCGGCATCATGATTTGATCCACAATTAGGTTGGCATCCAGGAAATGAAATGTGTACATAGAAAGATGTAGCTTGTTGGCTTAATCCAATGTACTATATATTGTGTGGACCCAAATCTTTAGTCAAGCATGTTCATATAGGTTGGTTCTAATCATTCAATCACTTACATAGATCCTTCAAACACTATTTCTTCTCCACACAATGATTTATCACACCAGTCGGCCTATTCCTTAAGAACATGCTTAATGGGTTCATCTTCTGACTTACAACTTTTACTGTAGATCTCAAAACACCTCCAAAATCATATCAAGGACTCTTCATACATTCCCAGACTTACCCTCAAAACCACAAGGTGTGATATCATCTTGTAGAGAAATGCAGAACATCAAAACTCAGACTTTGTCTCTGTCAAACACTATGTCGATACTTGGCAGCTTGCAACTATCTTTCCAATGGACTTCAGATCTCCCAAATCTAGAATTAGACATTCCGTATAAGTTTTTACAACACCTCAACACTGCATAATAGAATTCTCACCTGCGGAGGAATGCAGACCATTACAATGTGCCATGTTCACTATTCTTTGCTATACCTCTATTCACCTGGACTTACATAAATCTTCCAAATGACTTCTGGAGGAAGTCAAGACTTAATCTCTAAAGCATAGCATCATCAAGCAATTACTAACATCATTCTTGAACTACATTACCAGATCATCATCTGTGGAGGCATATTTACCCACTTACTATCCTCTACTTTGCATATGCCCATGCTTAGCCCTTTTTGTCAACCAGACCGTAAATACAATAAGTCCTTCCAGAGAAATGTCTTCTTTTCATGCTTATGAAACTTCTAAGCCTTGTTTCTATCAATGACAACATACAAGTCTATACCTGAGCAATGTCTCTTGCCAACACCTACACTTAGAGTTGATGCTCTGTTAGGAAAATTAGATGTAGGGGAAGGGTAGAGGAAGCTGAGAAGCTTCTCTACTCCAGAAGGGAATCTATCAACTCTCATAAATAAGGAACTATTGGAGCTAGGAGATCAACCCTTAGGACCCACCATCAGATGAGATAAGATACCAGAGAAGAAATCATAGAGGTTCAATGGATGCTGCTACTATTCTCAAATTCTCCCTACACCACCTATTCCAAAGGAAGAAACTCCAAGTCTCCTAATTTTGTAAGGACAAGTTAATAGCCATAGGGGAATAAACAAAACACACAGGAATAGGGGAGATCCATACTACCAACACATTTTAGATAGTATAAGGGGTAACACCAGCAATTACCTATATATAGAAATTTAGGGATGCAAGTATACATCTACACATCTTTGGTTTAATAATTTCCAGTCATTTCGAAACATTCCAGTCATAACTGGAAATCTTGTGAAGATTACTATAAATGAATAGAAAGATTGGATCTCATAATTCCACATAACTTAGAACATCACTTCTTGTATTGAATATGCCAGGTCAGGTCTCTTGATTTCCTCAATTTATCATTGTCATCATGTCAAATTTCATCACGTAGTAGATGAAATGTCATTCCTGGTGCAGCACGGATTTCCAAAAGCTAGGCCTACATAAGAGAAATGATTTTGTTAATAAATTACTTTGTAGTGGAGGTGATGGAGACTCTACACATGCTTGAGCAGTTAATGCTTGTAGTGAAGCATCATAGATCAGCACCAACTCATCTCCATGTCACATTTTTTAAATTCTAGCTGTCGATCATGATCCTCACTGGCTTGACTTCAATGGTGTTGATTTGGCCCCTTAAGTAGTAGGAGGGTTATGTTTTCTTTTCCTAATGATGACATGCCATCTGGATAGCTCTCCCAACCACAATCCTGAGAAAATATTCCCTTTGCAGTATAGTTAAGACCACATTCTGCAATTCCACATGCAAAGGATATGGCCAGAGATATGGTCTCAGTAGAATGGCAGATGACCGTTGGATCAGTTGCATGTAATCAGGACAACTCTCTAGCAAGTGGCCATGTTCATAGGACAATGACACATCATGTTCTTGTTATTCAATGCACCAGTCCCATCCTTTTAGAATGCCACATGTCAAGATTTCTACCATTTCGCAATCACCCAAAATGATCCCTTGGTGAAGAATGGAAGAATGGTGGAAATAATAAAGAAACCATTCCACAATGTCTGGGGCCCACCATCCTTCCCTCCTTGATAGTCACCGACCAGCTTTCATTCTTTTTGCAATTCCATAGGCGCGAACTCTGTCAATATTTTATTATTGGCAGAATGGCATAAATGAATCCACTATTGCCACTTGCCAAGAAAGAATTATTAGGACTCAACCTTGGTGTCTATGCTTTTTTTAGAAATATCCTTTTCTTCCTAGGAAAAAGGGGGCCAATAGGTCAAAAAAATAAAGCCTTTCTGGGCGTAGGCTAGAAAAGGTTGTTGGAATTAGGTCAGACAATTGAGAGGGGGGGTGAATTAGTTGTCCACAACTTTAACTTTTTCTTCTTTTAATCTTCTTCTTTCACAACTTATAAACAAATTAATGATGTAAACATTAAAGCGTGAATTAACAACACATGAGTAGAAACAAAATGAACACACAAAACATTAGAATTTTTATGTGTAAACCTAGTTAAGGGAAAACCATGGTGGGGGTTAACCCACAAGATTCATACCCTGTTAAAAGTACTTAAAAGAAATGGGAAGGCACTTGCCTTTGGGTGCACTACCTAGAGCTCACTGCTTAAAGAGGCTCACTGCCTATAGGAGGCTCACTGCCTACAAGATTATATGTTTAATATAGAAAGAATGAACTGAGAAATAACATCTTCTTCATGCCTAGTTTAGTCCCATTGAAATCTCACAAAACTTCTACTCTTCCCCAAACACTTCTTCACTAACACTTCATCATTTACTACTCTTGTTCTTTTGCTTCTTCTCTTCTCTGTTCTACCTCTGTACCTTTCTTAGGATTTTGTCATTTCACACAAGGACAACTTTCCACAACTTATCCACAAGTATTTATACACTTCATCAATCTTGGAATAATCATCAAGGTCAGCTTGACTTAATGTGAATCACTTATACTATCAGACAAACATAGTTGGGATTTGAATCTTCTTTGATCAACATGCTACGCTCCAGAGAATTGCTCTTGTATCATCTGCAACACGCTTGAAACATCTAGTTGGCCAAGACTAGGAAGAACAACAACACCAAGGAAGAAATCTTCAACAATGAGCTCAATCTTCAATGTGGACCTCCAACACAGTAGGCACATGATGTAGAGACCTCCACAAGCACATTAAATTCGACAATAACATCCACACTACTCCAAATCATCATAATCACTTGCATCTTCATCTGGTACCTCAAGAACACTGTCTACCATGACTGTCACACTAGAAAGATTACTTCTAGACCTCCAAACCATGAACCACTTGAGTTAAGGATCCACATTGACTTCCCAAACATGTCTCTAGATCCATAGATCATGATTTTTCATTGTGGAGCAATCCTGACCAATTTCATGTCACTATGTCTCTTCTGAACACTGCAAAATGTGGTTCTACTCAGATGGCCATAACTTCTTCAAATCTTCATGTGGACCTCTCAAATCTTAACTAGATCTACTTTAGACAATCCTCTACACAGTCATATGGTGCGTGTACTTTTATTTCTTTGGAAGTGCAGAGCAATCTACTTCACTGATCTGCATTGTTTCCTCTATTTCTGACAAAGGGATATGTTGACATCAATGACAACACATCATAGGCACATATTTGCAACAATCTCCCCCTTTGTCATTGATGGAAACATATGATGTGAAAAACTAATTCAATGATCAAGACATGAATTTCTCCCCCTTTGTCTTATAACTTCAGCAACCACTTTCTTCACTGCTCCCCCTTTCATCAGCAACTAGTTTTTCACACGACTTCTCTCCCCCTTGACATCAATGGTAAAGGGCACATATTTGCAATCCTTTCTCCCCTTTTTTTTTCAGACTGATCTCCAAAATTTGCATACTGACTACTCCCCCTGAGTAGTATCTCCTTAACATCAATCCAAGTCACAAGATATGATTGTGAATTCCACCAGACTGATACACACTAGTGCATCTTAGTTCTGAATAGGAGGGGTAATAACCCCTAGCTTCCCTTTGAGATACTCAAAAGTATCCTTAGGAAGAGGCTTAGTGAATATATCTGCAATCTGATCCTTTGAAGAAACAAACTCCAATTTGATTTCATTCTCATTTACCTTCTCTCTCAAGAAGTGAAACTTGATGGATATGTGCTTTGTCTTTGAATGCAACACCAGATTTTTTGAGATGTTTATTGCACTTGAATTATCATAGAAGATTGTAATAGGCTCTTCAAACACAATTCTGATATCCTTCAACATTTGCTCCATCTACAAGACTTGAGTACAATTGCTTGCTACTGCTATATACTCTACCTCTGCAGTAGACAGGGATATTGCCTCCTACTATTTTCTCAACCAAGAAACCAATCTCTTTCCCAAGGAGAATGCACCACCACTAGTACTTTTCCTATCATCCACATCTCCTACCCAATCAGCATCTATATATGCATGAAGAGTGAAGTCATTATCCTTTGGATACCATAAGCCATAATCAGATGTTCCCTTTAGATATCTAAAAATTCTTTTGACTACTACAACATGGGATTCCCTAGGATCAACTTGAAATCCAGAAACAAGTCTAACTACATTCATAATGTCAGGTCTACTCTGAGTCAAATAAAGCAGTCCTCTAATCATTGATATATACCTTTTCTAATCTGCCTTGGGGGAAATATCATCTTTACTCAACTTGCATCTGGTTACCATAGGTGTACTCACTGGTTTTGAATCTTCCATTCAAAACTTTTTCAACAATTCTCTCACATACTTAGACTGAGATATAAAGATACCTTTATCTGACCGAGTGATTTGTAGACCTAAGAAGAAATTCATTTCACCAAACATGGACATCTCAAATTCACTTTGCATTTGATTTGCAAATTTCTTACACATGCTTCCATTTCCACCAAAAATGATATCATCAACAAATACCTCAACAATTAGGATGTGCTCATGATCAATCTTGAAATAAAGATTACTATCGGTTGTGCCTTTGCTAAATCCTAGCTTTAGCATATACTTATCTAATCTTGCATACTAGGCTCTTGGGGCTTGTTTAAGTCCATACAAAGCTTTCCTCAATCTGCAAACCATATCTTCTTGATCAAACAACTGGAATCCTTCTGGTTGCTCAATGTAGACTTCTTCCTCTAACTCTCCATTCAGGAATGCTCACTTGACATCCATCTAGTAAACATTGAAATCTTAAAAAGTAGGAAATGCAAGAAATAATCTGACTGCTTCAATTCTAGCCACTAGAGAAAATGTTTCTTCAAAATCAATTCCCTCTACTTGAGAATATCATTTGCATACCAATCTTGCTTTGTTTCTCACAACTTCACCATCTTCATTCAGTTTATTCTAGAAGACCCATTTGGTTCTAGTTACATTTTTGTTTTCAGGTCTAGGAACAAGATCCCAAGTATGATTCTTTTCAATTTGTATTAATTCTTCTTCCATTGTTTTACCCAACTTTCATCATTACAAGCTTCATTCACTATTTTTGGTTCAATATTTGAAATCAAACAATACTCTACTTAATCTTCAGCAATTATTCCTCTAGTTTGAACACCTTTATTCTTGTCTCCTATGATTTGATCTTTAGAATGATTCAACCTTACATACCTGGGGGTTTTGGGAGTTGCTTGAACTTCTAATTCTTGAGTTCATTCCTCAACATCTGCACTAACTTCTTGAGTCACTAGATTTTCTAGATCAATCTGGATCTGAGTCAGGGTTTGAACATGCTTTCCTTGACTTTGATTTTCATCTTGATCATCTGAATCATATCCACAAGGCCTAGAAGGTCTTTCTTTGCTCTTATCAACCTTGACATTAGCACTTTCAACAATCTTTTTCAATCTCTTGTTCAAGCACCGGTATGCCTTTCTTTGAGTAGAGTAACCCAGAAATATTCCTTCATCACTTCTTGCATCAAACTTGCCTAGATCCTCATCTCTTTTGATATAGCATTTACTACCAAAAACTCTTAAATATTTCATAGTAGGAGGATGACCAAACCATAGTTCATAAGGTGTCTTACCAGAATTGCCTTTGATCTGCACTCGGTTAAGAGTGTAGATAGTTGTACTCATAGCTTCTCTCCAATAGACTTGAGGAACATTTGCTTCCATCATCATGGTCCTAGAAGCTTTTTGAATGGTCTGGTTCTTTCTTTCCACAACTCCATTCTACTGAGGAGTCCTAGTACCTATCTTTTTATTCCATGCTTTTCACATAATGTATCAAACTCACTGGAGTTAAACTCTCCACCTCTATCAGATCTCAGACATTTTATCTTCACACCAATCTCATTCTCCACCATAACCTTGAACACATTGAATTTGTCAAGAGCTTCTGATTTTTCTTTCAAGAAATTTACCCACATCATCCGGGAGTAATCATCAATCAAAAACATAAAATATGTCTCCTTACACACTTCTAATTCTAGCAGGACCACATAGATTAGTATGCACAAGTTCCATAGTCCACTTGAAAATTGTTCTTTACTCTTGAATGAAGTTATGTTATGTTTACCCAATTGACATTCTCTACACATGCTATTAGTAGGTTTGACAAGTTTTGGAAGATCTCTCACAGCCTGAGTAGAACTTATCTTGACAATATTATCAAAATTCACATGACACATTCTCCTATGCCATAACCAACTCTGATCAATCTAAGTAATCAAACAACTTTTGCTAGTACCACTTAAATAAAAGATGTTACCTTTAGTTTGTGTACCTGATGCAATCACAGTTCCAGAACTTGCTAAGATTTTACTTTTTCCATCATTAAATCAGAGATCATACCCTTTGTCAACCAACTATCCAACACTGAGAAGATTATGCTTCAATCCTTCTACATACAGAACATTATTAGTGTTATTCTTACCATCAAAAGAGATGGATCCTCTGCCATGAATTCTACCAGCTAAATTGTCTCCAAACTTCACAATTCCACCTTCATATCTTTCCAAACTTATGAACTTACTTTTATCACCAGTCATATGATGAGAACATCCATTGTCAATCACCCATTCATCCTTTTCTTCAATATGAGAAGCCAAGGCACTTTCCACATTCACATAGCTAGTAGATTCAGTAGACACTGGATCTTCTTCTTTGATGGCAATGAACACCCATTCATTTCTTGAGTTACTTCCCATATCAGATTCATCATTTGTGACTCCTTCTTCATCAGCTTCTTGGACATAGTAACATTTCTTTTGAGCCCTTGATCTATTAGGGTTTGGATTTGAAACCCTCTCTGAACACCTTGAGGCAAAATGACCAATCTTATTACAAGAAAAACATTTGAAAGGTAGCTTTCTTTCATACTTACCAGATCCTCTTGGCAATCTTTTGGCAATAAGGGCTTCAAATTCTGTAGCCTCAATTTCATCATTTTCAAGATCCTTCCTTGCCTTCTCAAATCTGTTTGATCTTCCTAAAGAGCTTTCACCCAGATCATATCTTTGTTTTCCATAAACACTGGCCTTAAATGTAGATTCAAACTTAGGAAAAGAATCACCAAACTCACTCATTTCAAATGCTGAAAGCTTGCCAACCAACTGATCCCTTGTAACAGTTGTCATAGTCCTGATCTCTTCAATGCAAGCAACTTTATGTTTGTATGCCACAGGTAAGGATCTGAGCACTTTGGTAACAAACTTTGATTCTTCCAACATTCCACCAGCACTCCTAATACCAGTCACAAGTTCATTCACTTTTTGCATGTAGAAAGTAATGTTTTCATCTTCACTCATCATCAACCTTTCATATTTACCCTTTAGGCTCTGTATCTTGGCACATTTGACATATTTATCACTTTCATATAGAGTTTCCAACTTTTTCTAGATTTCATGAGCAGTTTTCAATTCGAGGACATTTGTCATTTCTATATCGATCAAGGCACTCAACAATGCTTCTTTAGCTCAAATATTGTATTTAGCTTCGTTGAGTTTGTCTAGAGTTGAAGGGTCTTTCTCTGGAATCTTATACTCATCCTTAGTTATCAACCAAAAGGCATCACCCATACATTGCAAATGACACTACATGTGCACCTTCCAAAGGGAGTAATTTGTTCCATCAAATATCAAACTTTCCTTCTTGTAATTCAACATCTTGGATCTCCTCAAGTGGCCAAGCTTCTTATAGAGGAACCAGCTCTGATACCAATTGTTGGAATTAGGTTGGACAATTGAGAGGGGGGTGAATTAGTTATCCACAACTTTAAATTTTTCTACTTGTAATCTTCTTCTTTCACAACTTACAAACAAATTAATGATGTAAACATTAAAGCATGAATTAACAACACATGAGCAAAAATAAAATGAACACACAAAACACCATAATTTTTACGTAGAAACTCAGTTAAGAGAAAACCACAGTGGGGGTTAACCCACAAGATTTGTACCCTATTAAAAGTACTTAAAAGAAATGGGAAGGTACTTGCCTTCGGGCGCATTGCCCAGAGATCAGTTCTCAAAGAGGCTCACTGCCTACAAGATTTTATGTTTAATATAGAAAGAATGAACTAAGAAATAGCATCTTCTTCATGCCTAGTTCAATCCCATTGAAATCTCACAAAACTTCTGCTCTGCCCCAAACACTTCTTCACTAACACTTCATCCTTTACTGCTCTTGTTCTTCTACTTCTTATCTTCTCTGCTCTGCCTCTATACCTTTCTTAGGATTTTATCATTTTTGCACAAGGACAACTTTCCACAACTTATCCACAAGTATTTATACACTTCATCAATCTTGGAATAATCATCAAGGTTGTCTTGACTTAATTCAAATCACTTATATTTTTGATCAAACATAGCTAGGACTTGAATCTTCTTCGATCAACACACTACACTCCAAAGAATTGCTCTTAGATCATCTGCAACATGCTTGAAACATCCAGTTGGCCAAGATTGGGAAGATCAACAACACCACGGAAGAAATCTTCAACAATGAGCTCAATCCTCAATGTGGACCTCCAACATAACAGGCACATAATGCAAAGACCTCCACAAGCACATTAAATTCAACAATAATATCCGCACTACTCCAAATCATCATAATCATTTGCAGCTTCATCTGGTACCTCAAGAACATTGTTTGCCATGACTGTCACACTAGAAAGATTGCTTCTGGACCTCCAAACCATCAACCACTTGAGTTAAGGATCCACACTGACTTCTCAAACATGCCTCTAGATCTACAGATCACAATTTTTCATTGCAGAGCAATCCAAACCAATTTCTTATCACTCTATCTCTTCTGAACACTGCAAAACTTGGTTCTACTCAGATGGCCATAACTTCTTCAAATCTTCATGCTGACCTCTCAAATCTTAATTGGAGCTACTTCAAACAATCCTCTACACAACCATATGGTCCACGTACTTTTATTTCTCTAGAAATGTAGAGCAATCTACTTCACTGATCTGCACTATTTCCTCTATTTCTAACAAAGGGATATGTTGACATCAATGACAACACATCATAGGCACATATTTGCAACAAAGGTAATTGTTCAATGAGGGGCTAGTCAAATAATGTTCAAGGGGACATAAGGAAGCAACTTAAACTTTGGGTAACTAGAGACAAGCATTCACCAAAGAATACAACGAATGTGGCCTTCACATTTTACTTTGGCATGAGGGTTTAGGGTTTAACACTTCTTTTGGTATGAAAAGAACCCTAAGTCTGGAAATCCTTCAACCTAATGACATAAGCCTAAGGACAAAAAATACTAGAACTATGAAAAATTTTATATGGTTCCATCAGTTCCCTAACCAAACAGTTAGTCTACGGGAACCCAATGATAGACTAACACTGAAGCTAGAAAGGGGACATTACACCTAATCCCTCAACCCTAAACCCTAATCCCTCAACCCCATCTCCCCCATCTGCCTTACCCCATCTCCCCCCTATCTCTCAACCCTTAGCCATCTAGGTTTCTCACTTATCCCTAAAGCCTCAACCCTCAACCCTTAAACCTTAAATCTTAAACCCTATCCATAAACCCTCAACTGTTGACACTATATCTAAACCCGTAATCCCTTATCCCTAAACCCTAAACCCTATCCCTAAAGCCTCAACCCTCAATGCTTAAACCTTAAATCATAAACCCTATCTCTAAACCCTCAACCTTCAACAATATACATGTAGTCACCTAAAAATGTCTTCACCATCCAACCGACTCCTGACATCACTAAACACAACAATTCCTCTTCCAAACAATTAATTAAATTTTTATTTAATTAATTACCCTATTCAAAATCTATTTTTCCTCCATTCATCTGCCAAATTGAATTAATTTTATTAATTCAATAGTTTAACATTACCCAATTAATTAAATAAATGTGCAAATATTTATTTGATTAATTCCCCATTTTTCCTAAACCTAATTAATTAGGTAAATCATGCTTATCTAATTAATTTAGCCTATTAATCAACCTATCCCTACCCTAGCTAATTAAATATCTATTATTTAATTACCTATCCTAACCTACATGACCCTAGACTTAGGATTAATTAAATAAAACCTTATTTAATTAATCTTAACCTCTCATTAACCCATTCCCTAATTTTTTTCCAACCATATTAATTAGGCTAATCACCCTAATTAAAATGGTCAAACCTAGCTTAACACCCTTCCTCACATCCTCTAAATAAAAAATTGAAATATATCCCACATAAATGAATTTTTATACACGTGTCCAACATCACATTTAATACCTCTTACACCCCTTACACATGTCATAACTCATTAATATCAACTCTTCCCCAAATAAATTTTTAATTCGTTTTACTCTTCCCCATGTGAATTTTTAATTCACATCTAATCCATCTCACCCCTCATTAACTCCACCCCTTTCCCAAGATGAATTTAAAATTCATCTTTATTCCCAGCCCTCCATTTTCCAAGATTAAATCTAGGCCCTCCACAAAATTTTCATCCTCCACCATTGATCTTCTAAATCAATCTCCATCCTTGGATCAAAATCTCTCCAAAAAATCTATAAATAGGGCCTCTCCCAAGCCATTTTCTCATCCACAATTTGAGTAATGTTATTATTCTAAAATCTTAAGCTAGTCTAAGTTGTGAGTTGCATAGTCTTGAGAGAATTCCACATCTCTTTTGAGCATCTTGGGTAAAGCTAGAGTGAGTTTGGGTGCATCACTCTCCACCCTATCTTGGATTGTGAATCCATTCGTGAGTTATACTATCATGTTTTTATGCATTATTTCATGTTTTCCTTTCATTTTGGATTTCACTAATCACATTGGCACGCCTAATGGGACCCACAAGGTCCTAACCAACAATTTGTGTGAGTTTTTCTTGTGTTTTAATTTATTTTTGTAGGTTTCAATGCTATTCTTCTACACAAAGGTGCCATTTTCCTATATTTTAGTGCCATTTCTACATGTAGTGGCATAATTCTCTGAGATATTGGTGCTATTCTATCATGACACACACACTCACACTCTATGCAATTCATGCTTGTCTTCTTCAAATTTTCTGGCATTTTTGCAATCTTTTTCTCTTGGTTTTGTAGGTTTTGGCATAAAAACAAGGGGAGGCTATGTTTTGAACTAATCCATTTGGCATCATAGTTAATGTTTTGTTTAATGGGTTGTTAAATGTTTTATGCAAAGCAACATCTTGTGTATTCTGATAATATAAGGCTACGAAAATAAGTTAATCTCATCTAAACAAACATTTTTTTGTTAAAAACTTGTGCCTTTTGGACCTGTTGACCAAGACTGTCTCATATCGATGCTGTCTGAACCCAAAGTGGTGCCTTCATCTGCAACCAATCAAGAAAACCAAACTTTTGTACACAGCAGTGCTATTTTTCTAGATTTTGGCACATTCAGGAATTATAGCGCGATTTCTTTCTATATTGGTGCTATTTATTACTTTAGTGCAAATTGTAACCATTGTAACGCCTTCTATATTTTTGGCTCCATTTTTAATAATTGTAGCGCTATTCGTAGGATAATGGGTCTATGTCCTGTCGACTATCAGTAACACCATTTTTAGTTTTTGTGGCACAATTTTTAGTCTGTGTGACACCTTCTGTATCTGTTTCAGTGCTATTTCCTATGCTAACTTTGGGATCTGTACAGGTGTGTGTCTCTGTTCTACAAGTTGTGTACGACCATCCAAGACCATCATCTTCAAACTATTGACACTTTTGCAGGGTTTTTATTAGCTTAAATCACATTCCATTTTAGTGCTCATAAAAAGAACCCTTGCTTGGTAGTTTAGAAAACACTTGAAATTTGGTGCACTAAAATTAACATTTACTTGACAAACAAACATTTCATTTTGGTGTACCTAAAAAGAACCCTTTGTGTGGCTAGCATAGACAACATTTGAATTTGGTGCATTAAAATTAAAAAGTGTTTGCAACAACTTTAGGTACATTTTGATTTGGGTCTAAAAAGAACATTAGCTCTTGTTTGGCATGTCTTGTGCACTTGCACATTTTCTTAGTAGAACCCAAGGTTTAGAATCAAAGTATCCTCCCCCCTCACCTTTTTATAAGGATCTTGGGTGAAGAGAAATAGTTCTACACTCTTCTTTTTCATTTTTTAGAAACTAGACTTGCCCTTGAGACACATCCACATGGAGAACTCATTGGTGACTCTAAGCGGTACTTTCATTTAGTCTACTGTATAAAATAGGATAAGGTGAAAGCCAAGCCTGAATCGGTATTAGCACTTACCATTCGATGATAGCTTGAAAGGAAGTAGTACCTTTGTGTATATGAAACTCCTAGTAGAGCTAGTCAAAACCTTAAGTGGTTTATCTGGTGCTCATAATGTGTTGATCCCCTGAATGTTCCCCCACTAAACACCTTTGGTTAGAAGCCTACCCTTTTAGCCTTTTGGTGATTTGTTTCAAGACAAGGGCATAATAGGTTTTGCCCCCAAGATTCTCACAATATGGTTCCCTTGAGATGAGATGGAAATCCTCAGCTTAGCATAAGCTACATGTAGCTTTCCAGGGAAAGGGTGGTCGTGTCATCCTTCTAGTGTAGGAGACCCCTATCCATCCTCTCTCGAGAAGACAATATAATGCAACACGCCTATTTGTTAGCGTGTCGACATTTGCATCATAGATTCCAAATTGTGGGCTTGGCAAGTCACCATTCACCTTGACCTTAGGTAGTTTAAGCATTATTTTCAACTATTTCTTGATTGTGTTATATCCATGGAAATTTGGGCCTTGAGGGGCTTCTTGAACATACACATTGTGATCACAACATCACTTCAAACCTTTACCTATTATGTGCTCTTTGTTTGAAGTGTTTACAAAAATTTCCAAAACAACATCATTTGAGACATCATTACAACATTTGACCAAACTATTGATCTTCATAAAATCCAAGTTTGACACCAAAATCCACCTTTTGCCAAAATACTGACCAACACTGATCGATTTTGGTGCCATTTTTGTCTATTGTGGCGCCATCTACCTAGGTTTTGGTGCTATTTATAGATCACATTATCCATGGCCTTAGAAAATTGTTTTGGGATCTTTAGGACCTGCCCATCCACAATCCACATTCACCTTTCCAACAACTATCAAAACCCACATCCATTTTGATCAATAATTTCTCATCCATACCTCCATTTTGACCTTAGAGAAAAAATCATTTCCACTATTGGACCCTTCACCATACTATTGAATCCAACCATAATCCATCCATTTTTCATTCCTTTTCACCTCCATTGATTTTTACCTTCTTTTGGACCAAATACCTCCTATTTCATCCCCAAATCCATTTGCCTCTTCCACACCAAACACATCCAAAATATCATAGTCCAAACATCAATCAAAACATCAACCAACATCCAAACATCATATCCAAAATCAATCTTTGAGGTAAAGTTGAATCTAGATTTCATCTTTCACACCCTGTTTTGCTTTATTGGTCATTAGTCTACCTTCAAGTAGAACAATCATCCCTTTTTGCTTGAGGTCATAAGTCTACTTTAAGCAAAGAGAAAACATCCATTGTGCAACAACCACAACCACCACAACCACCTATCCAAAACATCACCACCATTAGCCAAGTCGATCAAGATGTCTTAGACTTCACACAAGATCCTGACAACATGGACATGCTTGATAGAGTTCTAAGATTAGATCCAAGTAGATATCTTGACTTTCTTCTCAAAAATGGTGTGAAACTATGCAACATCAATCTTACCACATCTTCACAACCTTCCACATCACACACTAATCCTAACACATCTCAAACAAATCCTACTAATCCCACCAATGTCACAAATCCCACCAATCCTACCAATCCCACCAATGTCACAAATCCCACCAATCCCACTAATCCCACCAATGTCACAAATCCCACCAATCCTACTAATCCCACCAATGTATCAAATATAACCAATCCCACCAACCTCGCCGGCACATCAAATGCAACTACATCCATACCAAATCTCACCGTCACTATACCTAGCAATCCCATGCACATGAGTGCCTCCACAAGTGTGCCTCCCCTCAATCCCAACACCATAGCCTACATGAGCCAATTTCTTTCACAACCGCCTCACAATATAGGCAATCCGTCCAACACCAATCCATCCAATTTCACATATGTACAAAATCTCATAGTATCATCTATGCAACATAATCCCAATCCCCAACTACCACCTCACGTTCTCCAACAAATCCATGCCTATCAAAAATATCTCGTACAACTTGACCAAAATCAAAATAGCATCCCACAAAATCAAAACACCATACCCCAAAATCAAAACCTCATCCACCAAAACCAAACAAACCCATAGAAAATCCCACCTAACATCCAACAACTCATCAACTAATAGACTACATCCCACAACCTCCACCCATATCGAACCTAACAAGTGTCATATAGACCTTAATCCAAAAGGTGGACGATATGCAACATTGTGGCAAGAGCAAACAATATTCTTTTTATGATATTTGTCCATATCCCTTCGATTAGACGCTATACATGCCTCCCTTTCCTAAGAACTTTGAACATGAAATATCCATGACAGACCTTTGCAACACCAAATAGAAGAGCAGAGAATCCTTCGCTTCATTCTTGTAAAAGTGGAGAGGCTTAGTAAGAAAACTCCCTTGGCCAATCCCTGAGAAACAATTAGTCACAATGTTTATGGCTAATCTTAATCAAGAGATGGGTCTCCATTTACAAATCCTATGCATGTCCACTTTTGAAGAAGTCATTGACAAGGGCACCACTATTGAGAGAGCCCTTATTGCCAAGGGTTTGATTAAGCTATACGACAACAAACCCTACAACAACAATAACAACAACAACAATAATACAGTCAACATTAATGCCCCAAATACAAGCAATAATAATGTGCAATCAAATGAGAAACCTTGCTTTTGGGGTAAGGATAAGAATACTCTCAACAACAGCATCACCGACGTGAAGGCCGTCCAAAATGTAAAAAACCAAGCACCTCCAATCGCACACACCACCCACATTGTAAATATTCCCAAACGACCACCAAAACAAAATAAAACTCCTCGAAGGTAATTCATGCCCTTAGGAGAACCAATCGAAGATGTCTTGGATAAAATCTTAAAAGATGGTTTAATAACTCTCCCACCCATTAAGCCCTACAGCGAAAATCAAATCAAACCTACGTGGTCTAACGAAAATGTTTTTTGTGACTACCACCATATTGTGGGCCATAAGATAGCTAATTGCATGAAGCTAAAACATTGTGTACAAGATCTCATAGATAAGGGCATAGTTAGCCTCGAGGAAACCCCATAAAAATTGCCTAATACCAACCTTGGAGCTTACAAAGATCCTTTACCCAATCATAATAAGGGAAAGGCCTCATCCTCTAACCAAACTTACAACATCACTCCACCTCTCACTTCTTATGATTAGGTCGTGGGTTAGATAGAAGCATCATCTAACCATGTCAACACAGTCATCATTCAGGCTCAAGCACCTGATTGTGCTATCACTATCCGTCGTGGCCATGAGTCCATCCATGCGGCCCCCACCACCAATCAAACATCCACATCCACATCAAACCATCAACCAAATCATCCATCCATCTACCAACCATCAGCCCATAAATATAATCTCCTAGATCACCTAGGAAAAACCCCTGCCCAAATTTCCATTCTTGAACTACTCTGTACATCCCCCCTTCACAAGGAGATCCTTGACAAAGCCTTAACAGAAACCCAAGTCCCCACTAACCTAAATGTGGAACAATTCCAATCCATGTTGGGTCATATCACCTAGTCTCAACATTGGACCTTATCTAAGAAAGACCTTCCCACATCCGATGGTTCACACAATGACGCCCTACACATCGAAGTCAATATCCATAAACATACCATAAAGAGAGTCTTAATAGATGGTGCTCCGGCCTAAACCTTTGCACTCTTAAATTATTAAAACATTTTGGATACTCCAATGTGGTTGTGGATTCTAGTGAAAGTATAACCGTAAAAGGATATGATGACACTAAGAAGCTATCTGAAGGCACCATCAAACTCCCTATTTAAGTAGGGAAGAAAATCTTGGAAACAAAATGCCAAGTGCTTAATCTTGACCTCCCATACAACATTCTCCTCAGCTAACCATGGATCCATGCCATGCAAGCCATCCCATTGACATTTCATCAATGCCTAAAGTTCCCCCATAATGGGACAGAAGTAACTATCTATGCCGATCCTTTCCCCTTCTAATACTGCCGCTTCATGGAAGGACACGACCATACTTTCTATCCATATAATAATACTATCATGAAAACTACCTCCCAAACTGACCCTACATCATCCACCTCTTATGTTGACCCTGCCAACATCACTACCACTTCATCCCAAACAACTCCACCACCCGAGGTCAAAATCAAGATAGGCGACATGGGATGTGGGGAATATGACCTGCATGGTACGTTTTGTGTAGGGAATTTACCCAATCCTAAAACATTCGGTGCCTCAAAAGAAAAGGATATCTATACAGTCGTCATCAAATGCAAACCATTGCCCATCTTTGAAAGAAAGTATCTCCTTGATCAGGACATGCTTGAAGATGTATCCTCCTGGTTGTATAGAGAACAAGAAGCAGAACAAGAAGCCCCTACAATACCAGCTGAAATCTATGGCAAAGGGCTAGAAATTGTCAAGTACATGGGTTATAGAGGACAAGGTGGTATTGGTCTTCATGAACAAGGGATCATAGAGCCGATTCAAGAAACAAGGAATCCCTATACTCAAGGGTTAGGATATGGAAAACAATAGTATATCCTCACTAGTGGTGAGTGTATCTTAGGTGAGGTCACTACGGTTTCCCCCGCAATTGATAACATTAACAAAGTAGACCATCAAAACTCCTTTAGTGACTTCAGTGAATTCTTTGAATCCTCCATATGTACCATCTACACTGTAACCACCCTAACATCCTCATCTAACAACCTACCCCTTGTATACCCTGACCTTATAGATTGGGACCAACAAGGACCTCTTGTCCTTGATATAGCACAGAAAGATGAAGCCATAGCAGAATAAATCATTTCCACTATTGGACCCTTCACCATACTATTAAATCCAACCATAATCCATACATTTTTCATTGCTTTTCACCCCCATTGATTTTTACCTTCTTTTGGACCAAATACCTCCTTCTATTTAATCCCCAAATCTGTTTGCCTTTTCCACACCAAACACATCCAAAATCTCATAATCCAAACATCAATCAAAACATCAACCAACATCCAAACATCATATCCAAAATCAATCTTTGAGCTAAAGTTGAATCTAGATTTCATCTTTCACACCCCATTTTGCTTGATTGGTCAATAGTCTACCTTCAAGTAGAACAATCATCCCTTTTTGCTTGAGGTCATAAGTCTACTAATCCCACTAATCCCACCAACATCTCAAATATAACCAATCCCACCAACCTCACCGGCACATCAAATGTAACTGCATCCATACCAAAAATCACCCTCACTATACCTAGCAATCCCATGCATGAGTATCTCCACAAGTGTGCCTCCCCTCAATCCCAACACCGTATCCTACATGAGCCAATTTATTTCACAACCGCCTCACAATACGGCCAATCCGTCCAACACCAATTCATCCAATTTCACATATGTACAAAATCTCATAGTATCATCTATGTAACATAATCCCAATCCCCAACTACCACCTCACGTACTCCAACAAATCCATGCCTATCAACAATATCTCACACAACTTAACCAAAATCAAAACACCATCCCACAAAATCAAAACACCATACCCCAAAATCAAAACCTCATCCACCAAAACCAAACAAACCCATACCAAATCCCACCTAACCTCTAACAACTCATCAACCAATAGACATTCATCCCACAACCTCCACCCACATCGAACCTAACAAGTGTTGTACATACCTTAATCCAAAAGGTGGAGGATATGCAAAATGGTGGCAAGCGCAAACAATATTCTTTTGGGGATATTTGTCCATATCCCTTTGATCGAATGCTATACATGCCTCACTTTCCTATGAACTTTGAGACACCCAAATTTGACAAATACAAAGGAAAGGGAGACCCTAGGGACCACCTTAGGGAGTTTTACATTGCTTTCCTTGAAGTCTCACACAATGACACATACCTAATGAGACTCTTTCCTAGAAGTCTAGGTGGTCAAGCTACCAAATAGTTTGCACACCTTCCTCTGGGCATTAGGACTTTTCTTGAGCTCATAGAGAAGTTTGTTAACCATTTCTCCTACAACTTTGAACATGAAATATCCATGACAGACCTTTGCAACACCAAATAGAAGAGCAAAGAATCCATCACTTCATTCTTCCAAAGGTGGAGAGGCTTAGCAAGCAAACACCCTTGGCCAATCCCTGAGTAACAATTAGTCACAATGTTTGTGGCTAATCTTAATCAAGAGATGGGTTTCCATTTATAGATCCTATGTGTGTCCACTTTTGAAAAAGTCATTGACAAGGGCACTACTATCGAGAGAGCCCTTATTGCCAAGGGTTTGATTAAGCTATACGACAACAAACCCTACAAAAACAATAACAACAACAACAACAACAACAATAATAATGTCAACATCAACGCCCCAAATACAAGCAATAACAATGTGTAATCAAATGAGAAACCTTGCTTTAGGGGTAAGAATAAGAATACTCTCAACGACAGTGTCACCAACATAAAGGCTGTCCAAAATGTACAAACCAAGTGCCTCCAAGCGCACACACCACCCACAATGTAAATATTCCCAAAGGACTCCCAAAAAAAAAATAAAACCCCTGAAAGACAATTCACACCCTTAGGAGAACCAATCGAAGATGTCTTGGACAAAATCCTAAAAGATGGTTTAATAACTCTCCCACCCATTAAGCCCTACAACAAAAATTAAATCAAACCTGCATGGTATAATGAAAATAATTTTTGTGACTACCATCGTATTATGGGCCATAAGACAACTGATTGCATGAAGCTAAAACATTGTGTACAAGATCTCATAGACAAGGGCAGAGTTAGCCTCGAGGAATAATAAGGGTCCTTTACCTAATCATAATAAGGGAAAGGCCTCATCCTCTAACCAAACTTACAACATCACTCCACCTCTCACTTCTTATGATTCCATCATGGATCGGATAGAAGCATCATCTAACCATGTCAACACAGTCATCATTCAGGCTCAAGCACCTAATTATGCTGTCACTACCTGTTGTGGTCGTATGTCCATCCGTGTGACCCCCACCACCGATCAAACATCCACATCCACATCAAACCATCAACCAAACTGTCCATCCATCTACCCACCATCATCCCATCAATATAATCTCCTAGATCGCCTAAGAAAAACCCCCCACCCAAGTTTCCATTCTTCCCTCCTTCACAAGGAGATCCTTGACAAAGCCCTAATAGAAATCCAGGTTCCCACTAAACTGAATGTGGAACAATTCCAAGCTATGGTGGGTCATATCACCTAGCCTCACCATTGGACCTTCTCTAAGAAAGACCTTCCCACATCTGATGGTTCACACAATGACACCCTACACATCGAAGTCTGTATCCATAAACATACCATAAAGAGAGTCTTAATAGATGGTGGCTCTGGCCTAAACCATTGTACTCTTAAATTATTAAAACATTTGGGATACTCCAATGTGGTTGTGGATTCTAGTGAAAGTATAACCATAAAAGGATATGATGACACTGAGAGGCTATCCGAAGGCACCATCAAACTCTCTATTCAAGTAGGGCAGAAAATCTTGGAAACAAAATGCCAAGTGCTTGATCTTGACCTCCCATACAAAATTCTCCTCGGCTGACCATGGATCCATGCCATACAAGCCATCCCGTCCACATTTCATCAATGCCTAAAGTTCCCCCATAATGGCACAGAAGTAACTATCTATGTCGATCCTCACCCCTTCTAATATTGCAGCTTCTTGGAAGGACACGACCATACTTTCTATCTATATAATAAAGCTATCATGAAAACTACCTCCCAAACTGACCCTACATCATTGAACTCTTATGTTGACCCTACCAACATCGCTATAACTTCATCCCAAACAACTCCGCCACCTGAGGTCAAATCAAGATAAGCGACATGGGATGTGAGGAATATGACCTGCATGGTATGTTTTATGTAGGGACTTTACCCAATCCTAAAACATTTGGTGCCTCAAAAGAAGAGGATGTCTCTACAGTTGTCATCAAATGCAAACCATCATGCATCTTTGAAAGAAATCATCTCCTTGATTAGGACGTGCTTGAAGATGTATCCTCCTGGTTGTATAGAGAAGAAGCAGGACAAGAAGCCCCTACCATACCAACTGAAATCTATGGCAAATGGCTAGAAATTTTCAAGTACATAGGTTATAGAGGACAAGGCAGTATTGGTCTTCATGAACAAGGGATCATAGATCCAATTCAAGCAACAAGGAATCCCTATACTCAACGGTTAGGGGATGGAAAACAACAGTATTTCCTTACTAGTGGTGAGTATATCTTAGGTGAGGTCACTATGGTTTCCCCTGCAGTCGATAACATTAATGAAGTAGACCATCAAAACTCCTTTAGTAACTTTGCTAAATTCTTTGAATCCTCCATATGTACCATCTACACTGTAACCACCCTAACATTCTCATCTAACAACCTACCCCTTGTATACCCAGACCTTATAGATTGGGACGAACAGGGACCTCCCGTCCTTGATATAGCACAAAAAGATGAAGCCATAATAGAAATGATGGGGGTTAGAGATGACTTCCCCCTAGGAGATCACAGGGCTAGGTACATCATGGAACTCAACACGTCTGCCTATTTTAGTGAAACCACCCATGTTTCTAGTCTCAAAAACATAAAATTTAAAACAACACCTCCTAGTGAAAACCACTCTATGGCACTTTTGGGTGAAGAAAAAGTAAAAATAAAGGACATATCTTCTAGTGAAAACCTCTATGAGGTGCTAGAAGATGGAAGCATGGACCTTCCCAAAATGGAGAAGGTATATCTAGATAAATCACCAATCGTTGTGGAGCCATCACAAGAAATGAACCTTGGAATAGAGGAAGCACCAAAGATCACCTTCAGAGTAGAGTCTCTTACCACAATAGAATAGGAGAATTTCTTAGCATTCTTTAAACAAACAAGCCATAATTTTGCATGGACCTATGTAGATATGTTGGGTATGGATCCTGCCTTGGTTGTTCATCATCTCACGGTGCGGCCCGATGCAAAACCTGTAAAACAAAAGCTAAGAAAATGAATCCTCAAATTGTGCTCCTTGTTAAGGTAGAGCTAAAGAAACTTCTAGATGTGGGATACATCCAACCAATATACTACCCTGAGTGGGTATCCAACATAGTACCTATAGCAAAAGTCACTGGGGGCATTTGATGCTGCACAGATTTTAGGGACCTCAACAAAGCATGCTCTAAAGATGACTTTCCTTTGCCCAACATTGACATTATAGTGGACCTCACTATAGGGCATGAGATGTTATCCCTAATGGATGACTCTTTAGGATATAATTAGATTAGGATTGCAGAAGAAGATCAACATAAGACTTCCTTCATATGCCCATGGGGAATATACTATTGGGTGGTGATTATCTTCCATGACCTCTTCCATCAAATCATGGAGGACTATGTGGATGACCTATTGGGAAAATCAAAGACCTGAGAAGAACACTTAGACATGCTGGCAAAGATCTTCAACAACTAGAGCAATACAACGTGCAGCTAAACCTAAAGAAATGTGTCTTTTGGCTCACTTTAGGAAAAATTTTGGGTACATAGTCTCAAGAAGAGGAATCAAAGTAGATCCTACCAAAGTTTAAGGCATCACAAAGATGTCCCCTCTAAAAACATTGAAACAGTTGAGAAGTCTACAGGGGAAGCTCTAGTCTATCCATCAGTTCATCACCCAACTCACTAATAAATGTTAGTCATTCCAGCATCTACTTAGAAAAAACATAGCCTTTGTCTGGGATAATCAATGTCAAGCTACCTTTGATAAGTTAAAGAAGTACTTGGCTAATCCCTCTGATCACTCCACCAAAGCAAGGAGAACTCCTCCTCTTATACATCGTAGCAACTGAAACTGCTATAGGGGCCTTGTTGGCATAGCATGACGAACAAGGAAAAGAAAGAGTAATATACTATATCAGCCGCACCTTGGTGACCTATGAGCTAAACTATACTCCCATTGACTGAGAATGCTTAGCTGTGGTCTTTACTTCACAGAAGTTGAGACACTACATGCTTAATCATAAAACCAAGCTCATTGCCAAGATTGATCCACTGAAGTATCTGCTAAATAGAGCAACTCTCACAGGTAGAATGGCTAAATGGGTAATGATCTTAAGCGAGATTGACATTGAGTACACTGAAAGAAAAGCTATCAAAGAACAAGTCATTTCTGATCAGTTAGCTGAGGTACCTATCCCCATGGAGCATCCTACACTTGCAGATTTTCCTGACGAGTCCATATTGACTATAGCACCAACAGTGGAATCATGGAAAATGTACTTTGATGGGTCATATACACATTGAGGCTCGGGGGTAGGCATTTTGTTTGTTACCCCTCAAGGTGACACCATCCCAAAGTCATACAAGATTACATTTCCATGCACCAACAACGTAGCGGAGTATGAGGCTCTTATCATGAGACTTCGCATGGCAATTAAGTAGGGATTGACAAGCTAATTGTCTATGGAGATTCTCAACTAGTCATCAGGCAAGTGAACAATGAGTATAAAGCCAAGGATGATAAGCTCCTGCCTTACAAAAGGATGGTGGATGACTCCAAGGGTTATTTTTATGACATCCATTTTGAGCATATTCCAAGGCTAAATAACAAAGCAGCAAATGCAATGGCCACAATAGGATCCTTGGTAGACATGAAAAAGGATGGCAAGAAGTGAGAGTTCCTAATCAAAGAACTCCCTACACTAGCCTATGATGTTCCCCAATTAAAACTGGTGTGCAAAATTATTGGTCCCCTCTCCCCATGGTATTAAGAAACATACATGTACCTCCATGATAACATTATCCTGCCAACCTTTCAGCATCACAATGAAATAGCTTCATCCGCCGAGCCTCCCACTTCACTCTTGTAGGTGACACCATATACAAAAGGAGTCTTGATGGTACACTTTTACAATGTTTAGACTTCAGGGAAGCTGAAGTAGCCTCATAAGAGGTACACAAAGGCATTAGTGGGGCACACTTGAGTGGACCTACCTTAGCTAAAAAGATCTTGAGAACAGGGTGCTATTGGCCAACCATGGAACGAGATGCCTACCGGTTCATGAAAAAATGTCTTCCATGTCAATAGCATGGGGATCACATCTATGCACCATCATAGGAACTGCAACCAATCACAACTCCATGGCCATTCTCACAAGGGGGCTCACCCTTGTAGGAAAGATCCATCCATCATCATCTAATGATCATAAATTCATCATCACTGCTACTGAATACTTCACCAAGTGGGTGGAAGAAATTCCACTCACTTACACCACCGAAATCCAAATAGCCAAGTTCATCCTTCATTACATTATATGTCGTTATGGCATGTACCCCATTCTATTATCATAGATAATGGGAAACCATTCAAAAACCAGGAAGTCCACACCTTGTGTGAGAAATTCCAAATCCAACATCACTTATCCACTCCATACTACCCCTAAGGAAATGGTCAAGCTGAAGCTTCAAACAAAACCATCTTGGGTATCCTGAAGAAAATAGTTAATGAAGTAGGCCACGACTAGCACCTTCAACTAAATCCTGCCCTATGGGCCTACCGTACTAGTATCTGCATACCCATAGGAGCCACACCATACTCCCTAGTATTTGGATCTAAATCCATCCTACCTATTGAAGTCGAGCTCCCATCCCTAAGAGTATCCCTACATAATATAATCACTAATGAGGAGTACCGAGTTGCAAGGCTGCACGAGCTAGAACTATTGGATGAGAAACACCTAGATGCACTCAATCATCTACAGGCCTACCAAAATTGCTTGAGAAGAAGCTACATAAAGAAAATCAAGAACCATAAGTTCGAAGTGGGTGACCTTGTCCTCATAGAAAACTAGAAGAATCTGCAGGAATGCCCTAAGAAAGGAAAATTTGAAACCAATTGGTTGGGGCCTTATGTCATCACTGCTAGCTATGGATCACGAGTATATTAGCTTACAACACTTGAGGGGTAACCTCTAGATGAGCCCATGAATATTCTGCATCTGAAAAAGTTCTATGCATAACCCATCGAGTATCCCAAGCAAAAATATGAAAAAATCAAAAAATAGAAAAAATCAAAAAATCAAAAAATCAAGAAAAAACCCGTGTGCAATAAAGCCATCCAATGGTGAAAATCACTTCGATGATGCCTTGGATTGGTACCATGGTAAAAACTTGTCTTAGGTGCCATGGGTAGTGGTTGTTCCTACCATCTGATAAGCTCTATTTTTCATCACAACGCTCCATATCAAAAACACCTTCCATGGCTTGGAATTTTGAAACATCAATCACCCAACCCCCATCATCCCACCCAAGGCTAGTCCATGGTACAAAGATCCTTGTAAGCTTCCTCCTATATAGCCAAAATTAAAAAATCAAAAAACATTAGAAAATCAAAAAATCCAAAAACATTAGAAAATCAAAAAAATCAAAAACATTAGAAAATCAAAAAATCAAAAAACATTAGAAAATAAAAAAATAAAAAAATATTAGAAAATCAAAAAAATCCAAAAACATTAGAAAATAAAAAAATCCAAAAACATTATAAAATTAGAAAATCTCAAAAACAATTGCAAAATCCCAAAAAACACCAAAAAAGCCAAAAATTTGCAAAATCCCCAAAAAAGCATTCCCACGACATCATCATGATTTTTGACATCCTCACAATCACCCAAAATCATCTAAGCCCTCATCTTCAACATCCATCCTAAACCATTCCCACATCATCAAGTCTTTCTAGAACTACATATTCATCTCACCTGTATCTTGAAAGTACCTTGATCTCGTGGACACAGGGTATGTAGGCTGTCTGGAATACGAAGGAAGTATCCAGTACTCAAGTACATAAGATGCACCCATCCAACCCACTTGGATGGTCCCTATTCACTGATCTTGCTAGATCCAACAAATGATACACACACTAAGCATACGCTCGAAACATCGCACCACACATAAAAATCATCAATCAACATTCTGACTATAATCCAACACATGGCCCGCCTATCCTTTTGCCCACCTTTTGAAAATTATCTAACAAAATCCAACCGATTCGCATCCTAGGATATATCATTCTTACAATGGACAAAATCTATCATCCTATCAACACTTATCTTGGCAAGAGCACACAATGGTTGTTTGTTTCTTTTTGTTGGTCATTTGATTCTTGGTTTTTATCTTCTGAATGCAGGAAATAAACTTTCTTTCAACTAGTATGATGATATGCAACATTGACTAGACAAGTTGCACTATTATCACAGTGGTTGGCAAATAACATGCAATGCACTTCTATCTGTAGGGGTAAAATAATTACTAAGTACCCTCGATCATTTCGCTCTCCTGCCTATTTCTATATGCTGTACTTGTGGGTGGATTTCATTACTCCAAGAATAGAATTCATATCTTGAATCTTAGGTCAATTCTAGCATGGTGCACCTCATTTGCATATATAGGCATTAATACCTTATATGTACTATGAACACTCATGGCTATGAGTCCCCTTCCCTTGGCTAGGCAAGGTTATACTACCTTGGGCATGCATGAAATCAACCTATTGTTTGTGGGTCTAGTCCATACAATTATGGGATATATATCATCACCTAGGTCATCTCATACCTTTGTGAAGTATATCCTACATTGATACAATAAATCAAGAAATGCTCTCAGTTAATCTTATGCAACTACTATAGCTAGCTCAATTCATCTTTCAAAACACTCATCCAACCATACTATCTAGGCCTAAATTTTTAACCCCCCTCTCACCTACCCTCAATCCATTCTAACCAATCTAATGCAGCCCAAACCGAAACAAATCCCCCTCAATGAAATGGTATATCATGACCTAGCAACTATCTTTTCCCCATCCCATTCCCCTCCCCAATCTTACTATACTTGGTCTAACCTTACCTAACCCATAAACCATTCCCCCTCCCCACCTATCCCCTACCACCAAGCCCCATCGCCCAAGGTTGTACAAAAACATCACGTGTATCATGACTTGATCACTTCATAAATCATTGCATTTTCAGTTTAGTCCATTTGCATACATAATATATGTTTATTAAGATAAGCATATATTTCCATTCCATTACATGTTGCATCCATAATAAATGTTTATTAATCTGAACATTTATATGCATTCCACATCCACATCATAATCCATAATCAAAACAAGCATACATAATGTAGGGAAAACATAACATCATCATATAAGATACATAATCCATCATCATCATAAGCATCACATTCACAAATAAAATCAACTCATAGCATGATAATGAAGACATGAGGGATATAGCCCACCAAGTACCACCTGCAAACATCATAAGCATCATAATAAAGCATCCATCCATAAATCTACAAGGTCATTTTAGATATCAGAAACATCAGAAAATCCTTACAACAATTAATATCTAAATTGAATTCCATTAATAAGGGCTTGCCAACAAGTCTGCTAAGTACCATCAATGTCATAGCATCACACAATATAACATAGATAAAAACATGCATCACATCATCATCAAAAATAAACCATAGCATCATATCATATTATACAACTATGTAGTCAACATGAGGTAGCAATTCCACCAATAAAACATAATCAAATCATAACATTATACCATCATATGCCATCATCACACATATATCCATCACATGCATCATCAGTACATCCATAACATCTCATAAACTCATCACATCATCATAATATGCATAGAATCATAACTGCATCACATCACATAATGCATACATAAACATAAACATTATCATAAAACATAGGTGCATACATCAACATAATCCATAACACATCATAAATGCATATTCATCATCATCATAGATCATTAGGTGTCATAATACATTGCAAAAAACATAATGTACATCACTCAAAATAATACAAGTCATGATACAAAAGGCCTCAAAGGGCTCCAAAATATACAACAAATATGTCATCCCTGGGCTGATGATCCCCTGCCTAAATTGGTAGGAGACCCGGGCTGTCGCTATTGCTACTGTAGTGGTGGTTATGGGGGCTGTTGTGTTACCTATGGTGGCTGTTGTGCCACCTACGCTGGGGGGCCCATCAGCTGCTGAATCGACTGAATGGATCTGGACTTACATGACCCAGACATTTGAGAGTTGCTCTGTTGACTATAACTAGGGATCCACTAACCCTCCAGAACAGCCAAACAATAGGCTACGTGATAATACTCAGCCCAGCCTCTCTACTCTGCCACCTATCCCTACACTTGTCCAAGCTATGTCTGCAACTGTGCAATATGTGTCTATATCAATGTCAACACAAGACCCATACCTGTACCTGCCACAACCCCCTACAAGCTTGCCACCTACTCCTCTACCTATTGGGCCCTCATCTATGTAGCCTGCTACTACGTTCTCTTTGTAGCCTCCTGTAAGCTAGTGACATGTCCCCACAGAGTCTCTATCTCCTCCTCATCCTCACCTCAAGTACGTTGATGAGAGGAATGCTCTCTTGGAGCTGAACCAACACCTACACTTGAACTACCTGCCTCTGCCTACCTAGCCCCTATAAACCTAGTTGCAACCTCTGCAATAGGTTGCTACGTGGACCTATGCCTCACCTCCAGCCTAGGTGCCTACTGTGCTACCAGAACTGTAGGTGTCCTCTGCCTCCTACCATGCTGTCGAGGCGCCCTCTGCCTCGGCACCTCTCCTATCTAAACCTGCTACTGTGGTACTCCCTCACCCTACTGTACAGGAACCTGTACCTGTGGCATGGCCTACTGCTATCCCTATGGTGGCACCTATAATGGTGGTATCATCATTTGTCTACCTCTCCCTCTCCTATGTCCTCTCACAGCTTCCACTTGCTCATATGTTGCTACTACCAATCATCATCCCCTATCTCCACCTCCTCCACCACTTTCTTCTCCTCAACAACATCCTCCTCATTTGTTCCTACCTACTCCATCATAGCTGGCTCCTCAGCTATATCTATAAATTAAGAAGGTTGCCACATCTGCCATTAGGTATCATAAGCCGCTATGGTGCTTGCATCGATCACTATATTTTGCCAATCCCACACTAGAGCCTGTAAAGCCGTGAAGTCTCCAATAGCCACCTGCGACTATATGGATAGGGGCCATCTCACGTGATCCCGAGGTGTTCGTATGAATATAGCCATCTATTGAGGAACATCCTATTGTAAACCAAACTGGTGTATGACTTGTGACAACAAATACATGTCGATGGTGTGGTCACCTCGACCCATCAGATATCGCGGTTGGAATATATACGGTAGGTGGGTATCATCATCTAGCCATGGCTCTATCCTGATATATGGTCACTAGGTGGACTGAATCACATCATCCAACACTCACTGCCAATACCGTACTTACCCTGTGTAGGAGTACTGAGCATCTCGATAGAAAAATACAAATGCCTTGAATGGACGGTGATAGTACCCACATCTTGGCCTCATGATAGCAATATGCTCCCACGCCCATACATGTAGTAATGTAACCCCAGCTGATAATGCTGAATCATAATGGTAAACTATTGTATGAATCTCATGCTATAACTGTACAAGCATACAAGGCCCCCAGGCATACATAGTCTCATCCTGAATCATCCCCATCCAACAGGAAAACATCTGCCCCGCCTGTTAGCACTCTTTTTGACCTGAGGGGTGATTTTTCATGTTTAGGGGGTTTCTTCATTTGAACCCTATATCTTCTTGCCCATTTTCCTAAGTGTTGGACCTCCTCGGCATTGTTCAGTTGCAGCATCATATTTTCTTTAAGGAGGAGATCATCATCATCATCTTGTCTTCGATGGTGGTCAGCATCATCATGATTTTCTGTCGACCGGTTTTCTCATCAGGATCATCATATTTCAATATCGGGTGATGTCTGGATATCATCCTGATCCTGCTGATGAGCTACAGTGCGCCCTGATTTGCTTGCGGGGGTGATTTTTCAAGTATCCGGTGATCTTCCAATTATCACCTTGCCCTAACATGATGATGATGTCACCCCGATCTTCTGAAGGGATTATTCTCTGAGTTGTTCAACCTGACTTGTTTTTTCCTAAGGGTCGTCATCATCATCATGATATTTCCAGTTATCACCGTGTTGCTTGCGGGGGTCATCATATTTTCTGCCTGCATGATATTTCGCCGGGGTGATATTTTTATCATCGGGTGATCTTGGTTATGATCATCCTGATGATGTTGTTGAAGAGTTCTAAGTGTGACCCGATATTCACTGGGGTCATCATATTTTGAACGTCAGGATGATCTTAGTCAATATCATCCTGATGATGTTGTATCACTTCATGTTCGTTGTTTTATCATCCTGATGATGCTGACGTCATTCTTATGTCGGGGGGATATCTATTTCTCTGCCTATCTGCATCATGATATTTCCGAAGGAGGGGGTGATATTTTCATTTTTGAATATCACCCAGATGTATGTTTGTTCCAGCATCATGATGATGCTGATATCAAGGAGATATCCGCCTGCCGGCTTCGTGCATTATCTAGTGGGGGGTGATCTTTTCAAGCATCATCATATTCATCTATCACCCCGATCTTATAGTGGAGCTACAGTGCAGCATGATATTTGTGCATCAGGATGATATTTCCAAATATCCGGTTATCTTCCGAATATCATCCTGATGTCGATATGATGATGACGTCATCAAGGTCCGGGGGGGGTCATATTTCTAACACTGATCATCTTGTGGAGATCCCCCGATATTTGCAAACATGATGATGACGTCATCCGGATATGAGGAGGTGCGCAGTAGGCAGATATGATGATGATGTCAGCAGGATATGATGATGATGTCATCAGGATGCTCATCGGCTAGACTTTTGGTATAAGCTCAGTAGGAGGATGTTCCTCCGATGGATCAGGTTGTGCCGATGAAGGCGATTATCATGCAGGTTATATTGCGATATGATGCTGACGTCAGGGTGATATTTCAAGCAACAGGATATCATGCTGCTGGAGGATGATGATGATGAAGTCTTATACTAGTGTCGTCAGGAGCAAAAGCACCGACATCATATATGCTCATGACCTAGTATATAAAGTGTTAAAGAGGTTGCTGCGGGGTGCATGTGGGATAATTGATATCCTGCATATTTTCATATATCATGACGATGAATCTTGGCGGGAAATGGCTGCGATCGACTGTTTGACGTTTTCCCGAGGCCGCGGGTTGGTGCGCCATTAATGGCGAGGGTTGCAGAGGTATGGGCGGATCTGGTACCCGATTGAAGGTGTACATCAGCGGACAGTGGCGCAGGGCTCAAGATTTCTTCCTATCTCCTCCCCTACCTGCTGCATTCATGTTTGGGTGCCAATCTGGTAGTGCGTTGAGCGCCATTTTTTCTGATACTGTGTATCTGGTGGGATTTTTGGTCAACCATGTAATTAATTGCTGTGGTACACTACCTGGCTGTTATAAGCAAGAAGTGTTACTCATTTTTGGTTGTTGAAAGTTGAAGATTTTTGGCTCTGTAATTCAAAACAAGTTGATCTGGTTGCTCTGTACAGCTTAACCTGTGAGTTTATGTATCTCTTGTTGTATGTTTTTGGCATGAAACCACTGATTTCATGATTAATCTTATATGAGAAATGCTATCTTAGCATGTGTTGTGTTAATTCTGTCTCCAGTATTGCATGTATTCTTCTTCTGAATCTGGATATTTGGGTAATGTTTAGATTCTAGAGCATAGAATTCCTATGTTGAATGTCTGATCTTTTAACTTCTGCTCAAGGGGTAGATTAAACTATTTTTAGGTTGAACATTGGGAAGGGTATACTGCAGTAGGGATGCCATAAGTAGAGATAACTTAACACTCTGTATTGGGAGATATTTGCAAGGCAGGTATCACATATATCCCCCTGGAATCCAGTTTTAGCTGTTCATGTTGATCATTCACAAGTGTATGTCTACTGACTCCAGGCCCTGGATAGGCACCAATCTTGCTTTGTTTTTGTGTTACAACCATGTCCAGCTTTGCATCCAAACTTAAAATCCAAATCAAAATCTAAAACAACCATTAGGACATTAGAATTAGTTTTAGGATCCTCAGTCCTCTGTCTACAACTGCAAATAGGCCCAAAGCTAGCCCCTTTGCTCTTATCTTTCAGTTTTGGTCTACTTACAGGAGGACTTATCTGCTTTCTGTCAGCATCCCAGCCTTTGTATGCATATCCTCATGGATGTTGAGTAGGGAATACCCCCCTAGGTTTTGCAGAGCCTGAAGAAGAAGAGGAGATAAAATATAGAGTCTATCTCCTACTCTGTTGGCCCCTGGCCCAGAGATCCTGTTGATCACTGATAGCTACCTTGTAGGGAAATCTGGGAATAAGCATCCAGTCTGGGAAAAAACCAACAGAAATTGGTGACTCCGCTGGGGAGTTTGTGAAAGAACCCTGGTTTTCAAAAGAAAACAGTTCCTAGTAATAGGTGGCGACTCCGAAGTAATCTCCCAACCGGTCAAAGTAAAATTTATATGCAGGGGAGAAGATCCCAACAAAATCCTTTATTTAAAGAGTTACCAGTAACAAGAAGAATGATGTACAGAAGAAAGGGAGCTATCTCAGTTAGTCATGAGGGTTCCCCCAGAAAAAATGATGATGTCCAAGATAACCCTAGGCCATCAGGACAGCATGTGCCTTACTTTTCAAATGCAGAAGCTGATATTCAAGGTGCATATGAGAGGCAACAGGGTGGTAGCATGAGAATGAGGTCAGAGGTGTTCCAAGAACGCCCATTTCTAGACCCAAGTGAAAGGTTTGAAGAGGCAGAGTCTCTGAGGGATGATGAAGATGATGACCAGAATGGTATGAGACCATCTACCTCCAGGCCTAAGGATGAACAGTTAGCTGAAGAAATCAGAAGTCTAAGAGCAGAACTAGAATATCTACAAGCCATGAAAATCAGAGATGATATGAAGCAAAAAGTGCAAGCCTTAAGAACTGCCCAAAATGATTCAGTTCCTACCCTAGAGAATGCAAATGTGCAGAGACATCAGCAAAGAAATGAAGTGCAACATCAGCATCATGATGAGAGACAAAATGTGAATGATGCTAGGATACCACTGAACAATGTAGGAAACCAGAATGCAAATAGAAATGTTAATGTTAATCAGTTAAACAGACAGCCCATGCAGTTAGATAGATTCAGGCAGCTGGTGTTTAATGGTATTCCTGGGTATCCTAACCCCATTGATAAGCATCTGAGGCTGCAAGTGCCTAAATTTTCAGGAAACAACACAGTGTCAGGAGAAGATCATCTAAAAGCCTTTCAAAATGTCATGGATAACTTTGAGGTTGAACATGAGGATGTTTTCATGAAGTCATTCATGCAATCCTTAATAGATGAGGCAAGAGAATGGTACAAGAATCTGCCTGACCAGAGTATTTCATCATGGGATGATTTTAAAAGGATGTTCAAGGAGCAATATGGTGACAAAACTGACCCTAGATTTTTTGTAAATGAGTTCACCAGTATCACTAAAGGGTCAAATGAGCAGGTTGCAGACTTTAATGCAAGATTTACTAAAGTGTTGAACAAATTGCCACATCACATGAGGCCAAATGAACCAATGTGCATAATATTGTATATCAATGCCTTTGATGCAAAAACTGCATATGGATTAAGAGATAAAGGTCCTACTACTCTCAGGGATGCTTTCAGAATTGCAGTGAATATTGAAAACAACAGGAAAGCATCGGGCAAGACAAATAGAAGGGATGATATATAAATTCTGCAGAACCCAAACAAGCCTCAGAACACTTAAGGTAGTACATCTGCCCCTGAAGATAAGATAGACAAATTGGCAAATGTTGTTAAGGACCTAAGCTATAGATTAGCTAGAAGTGAAAAAGGGATGGGTCCTGATAGGCAAGTCTATCAAAGGTAGGAAAAGAGGCCATCATTACATGATATGCCTTATAACACCAATTGGCATGATGGTAAGCCTGTATTCCCACGTAACAACACAAATCAGAGGGCTCAACATGTCAAAGAAACTCCTGATCCTCTAAAGAAAGCTATAAATATTGTTGATGATGCTCCATGGTGTATAATTTGTCAGATGCCACATTCACAGTCACAGTGTATGATTGCTCAATCCTTGTATGATAATGCTACATCTTGTAATGAATGCAATGAGCCACATCATGTGCAAGATGATGATGTTAGTATGTTGTCCATAGGTAATGGATACACTTTTTATGATGCTGATGAGAATACAGATCATCAAATTCAGGCCTGCCAACAGTTCCCATATGATGAAGATAATGAAGATAACTATGTGTATGCTCAGAACTCACACAATTTTCTGAGTAACTTACAACGACCTTCTGATGAGGAAATTAGAGCCTTCACAGCTGCAGCAGTTGCTCAAGTCAAAAGCAACTACAATCTCAGAGGTAAAAATCAAGTAGGCAGCCCACATCAGCCAGAAGATATTTCTGCAGGTCAGCTAGTGCATGATCATAAAGGAACTGAACCACAAAAAAGGCAGTGGGTAAATAATAAACAGAACTTTAGACATAGAACAGGTCATGAATTTCAAGGACCAGAAAACAAAATCCCTCAGGCTGAAGATCAAAGTAAAGGTTCGCAAGACAAGAATGATGATCAGGGAACTATGAAAGTGAAAGCTAAATCAGCTCAGGATAAAAACAAGATTGTGGAGCAAGCTACAACTGTTATACAAAATTATGCTCCATTTGATATAGCTCAGGCCCTCTCTCAGGTAAAAGTCTCTATTCCACTTATGGAACTCATGAAAGTGGAAGAGATCAAGAATAGGACAATATCCCTAATCTCAGGGGTACCTTTTCAAGCTAAACAAAATGTTCAGACCCAGGGTGAGAAACATGTCATGTGTAATGAAGAAGATGAGACTCCTGAAGTCTATTTAGGAATGACTATGACAAAGTGTCCTTCACAAGTGGAACCATTTTATGTTTCCCTGGTTATAAATGGAAAAATAATTAGAAATTGTATGCTTGACTTTGGAGCATCTACAAATGTCATGCCTTTGGCCATCATGCAACAAACTGGATTAAAAATTGACAAGGCATGTAGAAAATGTTATGCTATGGATGCAAGAGAGGTACCAGTTATTGGAATCATGAAGGATGTAGATTTCAAAATGGCAGCATTTCCTGAAAAGAGATATAAAATGAATATAACAGTGGTTGACATCAAGCCACAGTATGGTATGTTGTTGTCAAGAAGATGGGTAGCACTAATTGGTGGAAGCATGCAGCTGGACCTGTCATATGCCATGATTCCAATGAATGGAAGGGATGTTAAGCTAATTAGAGAACAAAGATCATCAGAGACAGTGGAAGACCAAGAAGCAGAGGAACAAGTATGCTTTGTAGACACTGACTGTGATAACTTCAAGGTTGTCTCAGATGATACAGAAGATAAAGAGAAAAATGCCTGCATTGAAGAGCTGGATCAGCAAGGCTTATGGACCATGTTTTTTGATGGAGCTTGTGCAAAAGAAGGCTCTGGAGCTGGAGTTATTTTCCTGTCTCCAACTGGTAAGCTCCTCAAATTCTCTTTCTTGCTGAGGTTTGATTGCACAAACAACATTGCAGAATATGAGGCTTTACTCTTAGGCCTAAATATTGCTCTCAAACATGGAATTAAGATGTTAAGAGTATTTGGGGATTCTGAGCTGATTGTATCCCAAATTAGAGGTAAGTATGCTGCAAAAAATAAAAGACTGAAACAATACAAGCATGCTGTTTGGGATACCATTGAACTATTTGATGCATTTTCAATAGGCTGGGTAGAGAGGTCAAAAAATGTTATGGCTGATTTCTTAGCCAATGTTGCAATAAGGCCAGATGACATCACTCTGTCAGGTGTTACAAATGTAGAAATTAAAATTAGGCCTGCAGTACCAGAAAATATATGCAGTTGGCAAGTGTTTAATGATGATAAGGATTTGTTGAAATTTTTGCACTGCATAGATGAATATGAGAATCAAGAAATTGATTTCCAAGCTTTTGTAGAGACTGTAAATGGAAAAGAAACTCTTGTGGGAAAAGAGATAATTCAATTGAAGACTAATAAAATCCCTAGAGGGTTGGTAGCTTTGGAAAGAGCTTTTGACAGTAGAGATAAACTGGTCACAAGGACATCTCCCACAAATAAGGAAGATTTAGAAGAGATAAATTTGGGGACATCTCAGGCCCCTCAGAAGGTATACATTGGTAAACAGCTCAAACCACACATTAGGAGTATGCTGATTGCATTACTGAAAAAGTATAAACATGTTTTTGCTTGGTCATATGAGGACCTAAAAGCTTATAGGGAAGATTTATTCCAGCATGAGATCCCATTGAAGCCTGGAGCTAAGCCATTTAGACAAAAGCAAAGACCTATTAATCCTACCTTAGCTCCCAAGATGCAAGAAGAACTCAAAAGGCTCAGGGAAGCTGGAATAATTGTGCCAATCAGACATTCAACTTGGGTGTCTAACCTTGTCCCAGTCAGAAAAAAGAATGGTGATATTAGGCTTTGTGTTGATTTCAGGAACTTGAATGTATCCTCTTTAAAGGATAACTATCCACTGCCTAATATGGAAGCTATGTTGCAGAGAGTGACTGGTTGTGAACTCTTATCCATGATGGATGGATTTTCAGGTTATAGTCAGGTGAAGGTAAAGGAATCAGAACAGTATAAGACCGCCTTTACCACTCCATGGGGAACTTATGTGTATGTTAGAATGCCATTTGGACTAACAAATACAGGTGCTACATTTCAAAGAGCAATGGATGTTGCTTTTGCAGGGTTGATTGATTCAATCTTGGCTGTATATCAGGATGACTTGACTGCTTACTCAAAGAAAGAAGAGCAGCATTGTTTTCATCTGGAGCAGATTTTCATAAGAGCACTAGAGTATGGTATTTCTTTAAATCCAAAGAAGTGTGCCTTTGGGGTAGTTGAAGGAAAGCTCCTGGGACATATTGTTTCCAAGGATGGAGTCAGGATAGATCCAGAGGGAGTGGCTGCTATTGACAGAATTCAAATGCCAAAAACTGTAAAAGGAGTTCAGTCCTTCTTTGGATAGATAAATTTTGCTAGGAGATTTGTTCCCAACTTTGCAAAAACCACAAGGAACATTTCCAAGATGATGAAGAAGGATGCAACTGTCAACTGGGAAAGGGAAGCAATAGAATCATTTCAGAGTATCAAAGAGGCAATCAAGATGGCCCCTGTTCTTAAATCTCCTGATTTTTCTAGGCCATTCCAAGTATTTTCATTTGCTTCCTTTCATACTGTTGCTGCATGTTTGCTACAGAAAAATGAAGATGGTTTTGAACAGCCCATCACTTTCTTCAGTATGTCCTTGCAGGCCTCTGAGTTGAAGTATGATATTATGGAAAAACAAGCATATGCACTAGTCAGAGCCATCAAAAGTTTCAGACCATACTTGGTAGGATCATATATAATTGCATATGTACCTTATGCAGCAGTCAAAGACATATTCACTCAGCAGGAAGTGACTGGAAGAAGGTGCAGATGGATAAACAAACTGCAAGAGTTCAACATAGACATACAAGTTACTAAGTTGATAAGAGGACAAGGATTAGCCAAGATGATGGCACAGTCAAACTTGGAAGCATGCCAAGTTAATGCAGTCCAAGATGAGAGTGTAAATGTATCAGGATCTGAATGGTACAAGGATATTATCTACTACTTGCAAAATCTGAATTGTCCTTCCCATTTCAGTGACAGTCAAAAGAGGACTTTAAAGTTACATGCAATCAGGTATGTTATTGTTCAAGGTGAGCTATACTGGAAAAACCCTGATGGTGTGCTGCTGAGATGTGTGGATGAGGATATGGCTAACAATGTTTTGATTGATATGCATAAAGGATTGTGTGGTGGACATTATACTGCCCAAACAATAGCTCATAAAATTCTCAGAGTAGGATATTGGTGGCCCACTCTCTTTTTAGATGCACAAAAGTTAGTGAGGAAGTGTGACCCTTGCCAAAGATTTTCAGGAAAGCTGAAATATGATGGTGCTTTACCCCTCAGAACTGTAACTGTGGATGCTCCATTTCAGCAATGGGGAATTGACTTCATAGGGGAAATTGCAGACAAATCAAGTGGGGGACACAGTTGGATTTTGGTGGCAACTGATTACTTTACCAAATGGATTGAGGCCATTCCAACTAAGAGAGCTACAAGTAAGGTGGTGACAGATTTCATACTAGAAAATATTATCATCAGGTTTGGAGTACCATTTAAGATAGTCACTGATAATGCTATGTGCTTCAGATCAGGTGAATTTGTTGATTTTTGCAACAGGTATGGGATAAATCTATCATATACATCACCATATCACCCACAAGGGAATGGTCAAGCAGAATCAAGCAATAAAAGCATCATGAAAATTATCAGGAGGATACTGGACAAGAACAAGAGAGCTTGGGACTCAAAATTGAACTTAGCAATATGGGCTGACAGAGTGACAGTAAAAAGGGCTATTGGGAAGTCACCTTTTGAGCTAGTATATGGTGCATCAGCTAGATTGCCCATAAACAATCTCCTACCAGTTTACAGATTCATTCAGGAAAATGATGAGGAGATTGAAGATTCCATGACAGAAAGAGTGAATCAGCTGGTTGCATTGGATGAAGACAGAAGGAAAGCCCACCAGATCAATCTCAAAAGACAACAAGATGTGAAACATCAGTTTGACAGGAGAACTACAAAAAGGAAGTTTCAAGTCAATGATCTGGTGCTCATTTGGAATGCAAAAGGTCAAGAAAAGGGTAAACATGGTAAATTTGAACCCTTATGGATGGGCCCATATCAGATTTGCAGTGCTCATGGGGAGGATTCTTATTTCCTCCAGGCCCTAGATGGTGAAGTTCTGGAATTGCCTGTGCATGGCCAATTCCTTAAGTTCTATTTTGCATAAACGACTTGTTGCTGTGCACATTTGTAAAAACATGTATGTAGTGTAAATGCCTTGTACAGCTCGTGCTTTTTGGCTTTATGTCTGGTCTGCCTGGAGATCTGGTTCTCGCTGCAGGTTTTCACCTGCACGTCCCCATTCGGAGCCAGTGTTAGCACTCTTTTTGACCTGAGGGGTGATTTTTCATGTTTAGGGGGTTTCTTCATTTGAACCCTATATCTTCTTGCCCATTTTCCTAAGTGTTGGACCTCCTCGGCATTGTTCAGCTGCAGCATCATATTTTCTTTAAGGAGGAGATCATCATCATCATCTTGTCTTCGATGGTGGTCAGCATCATCATGATTTTCTGTCGACCGGTTTTCTCATCAGGATCATCATATTTCAATATCGGGTGATGTCTGGATATCATCCTGATCCTGCTGATGAGCTACAGTGCGCCCTGATTTGCTTGCGGGGGTGATTTTTCAAGTATCCGGTGATCTTCCAATTATCACCTTGCCCTAACATGATGATGATGTCACCCCGATCTTCTAAAGGGATTATTCTCTGAGTTGTTCGACCTGACTTGCTTTTTCCTAAGGGTCGTCATCATCATCATGATATTTCCAGTTATCACCGTGTTGCTTGCGGGGGTCATCATATTTTATGCCTGCATGATATTTCGCCGGGGTGATATTTTTATCATCGGGTGATCTTGGTTATGATCATCCTAATGATGTTGTTGAAGAGTTCTAAGTGTGACCCGATATTCACTGGGGTCATCATATTTTGAACGTCAGGATGATCTTAGTCAATATCATCCTGATGATGTTGTATCACTTCATGTTCGTTGTTTTATCATCCTGATGATGCTGACGTCATTCTTATGTCGGGGTGATATCTATTTCTCTGCCTATCTGCATCATGATATTTCCGAAGGAGGGGGTGATATTTTCATTTTTGAATATCACCCGGATGTATGTTTGTTCCAGCGTCATGATGATGCTGATATCAAGGAGATATCCGCCTGCCGGCTTCGTGCATTATCTAGTGGGGGGTGATCTTTTCAAGCATCATCATATTCATCTATCACCCCGATCTTATAGTGGAGCTATAGTGCAGCATGATATTTGTGCATCAGGATGATATTTCCAAATATCCGGTTATCTTCCGAATATCATCCTGATGTCGATATGATGATGACGTCATCAAGGTCCGGGGGGGTCATATTTCTAACACTGATCATCTTGTGGAGATCCCCCGATATTTGCAAACATGATGATGATGTCATCCGGATATGAGGAGGTGCGCAGTAGGCAGATATGATGATGACGTCAACAGGATATGATGATGATGTCATCAGGATGCTCATCGGCCAGACTTTTGGTATAAGCTCAGCAGGAGGATGTTCCTCCGATGGATCAGGTTGTGCCGATGAAGGCGATTATCATGCAGGTTATATTGCAATATGATGTTGACGTCAGGGTGATATTTCAAGCAACAGGATATCATGCTGCTGGAGGATGATGATGATGAAGTCTTATACTAGTGTCGTCAGGAGCAAAAGCACCGACATCATATATGCTCATGACCTAGTATATAAAGTGTTAAAGAGGTTGCTGCGGGGTGCATGTGGGATAATTGATATCCTGCATATTTTCATATATCATGATGATGAATCTTGGCGGGAAATGGCTGCGATCGACTGTTTGACGTTTTCCCGAGGCTGCGGGTTGGTGCGCCATTAATGGCGAGGGTTGCAGAGGTATGGGCGGATCTGGTACCCGATTGAAGGTGTACATCAGCGGACAGTGGCGCAGGGCTCGAGATTTCTTCCTGTCTCCTCCCCTACCTGCTGCATTCATGTTTGGGCGCCAATCTGGTAGTGCGTTGAGCACCATTTTTTCTGATACTGTGTATCTGGCGGGATTTTTGGTCAACCATGTAATTAATTGCTGTGGTACACTACCTGGCTGTTATAAGCAGGAAGTGTTACTCATTTTTGGTTGTTGTTGAAAGTTGAAGATTTTTGGCTCTGTAATTCAAAACAAGCTGATCTGGTTGCTCTGTACAGCTTAACCTGTGAGTTTATGTATCTCTTGTTGTATGTTTTTAGCATGAACCCACTGATTTCATGATTAATCTTATATGAGAAATGCTATCTTAGCATGTGTTGTGTTAATTCTGTCTCTAGTATTGCATGTATTCTTCTTCTGAATCTGGATATTTGGGTAATGTTTAGATTCTAGAGCATAGAATTCCTATGTTGAATGTCTGATCTTTTAACTTCTGCTCAAGGGGTAGATTAAACTATTTTCAGGTTGAACATTGGGAAGGGTATACTGCAGTAGGGATGCCATAAGTAGAGTTAACTTAACACTCTGTATTGGGAGATATTTGCAAGGCAGGTATCACATATATCCCCCTGGAATCCAGTTTTAGCTGTTCATGTTGATCATTCACAGGTGTATGTCTACTGACTCTAGGCCCTGGATAGGCACCAATCTTGCTTTGTTTTTGTGTTACAACCATGTCCAGCTTTGCATCCAAACTTAAAATCCAAATCAAAATCTAAAACAACCATTAGGACATTAGAATTAGTTTTAGGATCCTCAGTCCTCTGTCTACAACTGCAAATAGGCCCAAAGCTAGCCCCTTTGCTCTTATCTTTCAGTTTTGGTCTACTTACAGGAGGACTTATCTGCTTTCTGTCAGCATCCCAGCCTTTGTATGCATATCCTCATGGATGTTGAGTAGGGAATACCCCCCTAGGTTTTGTAGAGCCTGAAGAAGAAGAGGAGATAAAATATAGAGTCTATCTCCTACACTGTTGGCCCCTGGCCCAAAGATCCTGTTGATCACTGATGGCTACCTTGTAGGGAAATCTGGGAATAAGCATCCAGTCTGGGAAAAAACCAACACCGCCGATCTGGCATCACCACACCTCCTATCAATACACACAAGAATAAAGTGAACTGATCTACACCCGCAGCCAAGGTCGCCTCGTAACTCATCTCTCGCCTATCCACTGATAGCTTTGGCTGACCTGGGGAAAATGCTCTGCCTAAGGCCCTCCGTCATCTCCTCGTGACATACACAACTCAGTCACCATGAATGGGTAACTTGAGGATGCGATAAACATCCTCAAGTGTGATAGTAATCTCTCCTGTCGGTAGGAGAAAGGAGCATGTCTTTGGATGATAACGCTCTAAAAGAACCATCATCAGTGCTCTGTGAGCTCGTAACACTGGCATCTTTGATACAGTCAATAGTCCTAACCTCACCAGTCGACCCTAAGTCGGTCCATAAAAACTATCAAACAGCTGCATCACCGAAGGCATATGTCACTCCTGCAAGCTTAGAATGAAAGATATGTCCACTTGCATCCACAAATGCTTGTCAAAACAAACCTCTTCTTCCAAAATCCAACCCTTCACATCAAATTTTCTGTCACTGGAATCCAAATTCGTTTTAGTGCCCCAATAGCCATCTTTTGTGCCAACTTTACAAATGACGCTACTCCATTCCCTTATGGTGCCACAACAGAAGATAGCACCACTGTGTAGATCTTCTGTGCCATTCTAGCCGAATGTGCTATTTCATGAAATAGTGCCACAATTCCTTTTGGCACCACTCCTTGAGATGGCACCATGTTACCTAATGGTGCCAATTCTATAGATTGTACTGCAAACCAGCAGGGTGCCAATACAATAGATTTCCTATTTCACGCCGATCCAGAAGAACGCACCACCCATTGCCCTATTTGGCACCACTTTTCTAAACACTAACCTAGCACAATATTGTGTCTATACAGACGTTGGCACCAAAATGACCTATTTTGGCACCAATTTGCCCCATTTTCCCTTTGTTGGATGGTGTCAATCTAGAGGATGGTGGCAATTCATGGCCATTTTGGCACCAATCGATCCCTCGATGGCACCAGAACTCGACAACCTAATTTCCTAACATAATAAATGTGATAAATGCAAAAAATGACAAAGCTAGGGTTGAAGCCTACCATGGATCTATCTTGTGGTGATCTCCCGTATGATCAGAATCGCTCAGAAATGTGCTCGAAGTGCAAGAACATCAGGTTACGGTTTGCCATCCTCTTCTTTTCTCCTTGTCCATGTGGCTCTATGTGTGTAAATGTGGCGCTCTTAGGGCCCACTTTTCTATTTATAGCAAGTCATGTCATCCTTCCATGCACTTTTTCCTCCCCAGGGTGCAAATCACAACCTTTTTCACCCATTTTTCTTCTTGTCATCCTATTTTTCCATCCTCTATCTAACTTTCACCTCCATCTCATCCTTTCAAGAGCTCACTTGAAAAAAAATTATTTTTTCACCCAACCTCTCAAGGGTGCATCCCTCCCTCATTTCACTCCTTCCCAGTAGTTGAGGCATATTTTTCTTTGACCTGATGCCACTTCCCTGCTAGGTCCAGATGCCACATCAAAGAGGGGCAAATGTAGACACCTAAAAATGTCTTCACCATCCAACCGACTCCTGACATCACTAAAAACACCAATTCCTCTTCCAAACAATTAATTAAATTTTTATTTAATTAATTACCCTATTCAAAATCTATTTTTCCTCCATTCATCCTACCAAATTGAATTAATTTTATTAATTCAATAGTTTAATATTACCCAATTAATTAAATAAATGCGCAAATATTTATTTGCTTAATTCCCCCTTTTTCCTAAAGTTAATTAATTAGGTAAATCATGCTTATCTAATTAATTTAGCCTATTAATCAACCTATCCCTACCCTAGCTAATTAAATATCTATTATTTAATTACCTAGCCTAACCTACATGACCCTAGACCTAGGATTAATTAAATAAAACCTTATCTAATTAATCTTAACCTCTCATTAACCCATTCCCTAATTTTTTCCTAGCCATATTAATTAGGCTAATCACCCTAATTAAAAAGGTCAAACCTAGCTTAACACCCTTCCCCACATCCTCCAAATAAAAAATTGAAATATATCCCACATAAATCAATTTTTTATACACGTGTCCAACATAACATTTAATACCTCTTACACCCCTTACATATGTCATAACTCATTAATATCCACTCTTCCCCAAATGAATTTTTAATTCATTTTACTCTTCCCCATGTGAATTGTTAATTCACATATAATCCATATCACCCAACCTCATTAACTCCACCCCTTTCTCAAGATGAATTTAAAATTCATCTTTATTCTTAGCCCTCCATTTTCCAAGATTAAATCTAGGCCCTCCACATCATTTTCATCCTCCACCATTGATCTTCCAAATCAATCTCCACCCTTGGATCAAAATCTTTCCAAAAAATCTATAAATAGAGCCTCTCCCAAGCCATTTTCTCATCCACAATTTGAGTAATGTTATTATGCTAAAATCTTGAGCTAGTCTAAGCTGTGAGTTGCATAGTCTTGAGAGCATTTCACATCTCTTTTGAGCATCTTGGGTAAATCTAGAGTGAGTTTGGGTACATCACTCTCCACCCTATCTTGGATTGTGAATCCATTTTTGAGGTATAATATTATGTTTTCATGCATTATTTCATGTTTTTCCTTTCATTTTGGATTTGACTAATCACAATACCTTAAACCCTAATCCTTTAACTCTAAACCCTAATCCCTCAACCCATAAACCCTTAATACATCAACCCTTAAACCCTCAACCCTTAAACACTAAACCCTTGACCCTTAAACCCTAAACCATTAAACCCTCAACCCTTATCCACCCCTCTCCTCCCCTATCCACCTCACCCCCATCTCTCCCTTGTCTCTCTCACCCCTCTCTCCCTAGGTTGTAGGTCTCTCACTTGTATATCTCTCACAGCTCTCTAGATATTTCCCTTCATCTCCACCTCTCTCCCTCCTCCTTACCCATATTTCCCTCGAGTTATCAACTTCACTCTCTCATTTTATTATATCTCTCCCCTCACCTCTCTATCTCTCACCTTTGTCTCCCCCTCACCTCTCTACCTCTCCCCTTTCTATGTCTCTCAGTCACTCCTTGTCTACCTCTCCATTTGTCCTTAGCTATCTAGCTTTCTAACTTAACCCTAAACCCTAAACCTTATCCTAAAGCCTCAAGCCTCAACCCTTAAACCTTAAATCCTAAACCCTCAACACTATACCTTAAACCCTAATCCCTTCACCCTTAACCATAAACCCTATCCCTAAAGCCTCAACCCTTAAACCTTGAACCCTAAACCTTATCCTTAAACCCTCTACCCTTGACACTATACCTTAAAACCTAATCCCTTAACCCTCAGCCTTAAAGCCTTAACCGTCAATTCTTAAACCTTCAACCCTAAACCCTATCCCTAATCCCTCTACCCTCGACACTATTCCTTAAACCCTAATCCCTCAACCCTTAAACCCTTAATCCCTCAAACCTTAAAGCCTTAAACCCTAAACTCTCAATCCCTAGATACCCTTAAACCTTAAACCCTTAAACTCTATACCCTATACACTTAACCTTGGACACTCAACCTTGAACATTATCCCTCAACCTTCAAACCTCTATCTTATACCCTATACCCTCAACCCTATACTTATGCCCTAAACCCTCAAACATCATCCATATGCCTTATACCCTCAACCTTAAACCCTAAATCCTATATCTTAGATACTCGACCTTGAATATTATCCCTCAACTATAAGTTCTCAACCCTCTACCCTATACCCTTAACCATATACATAAGCCCTAATCACTCAGTCCTCAACCCTATGCCTTAAACCCTGAAGCCTACACCCACAAACCATCATCCCTATACCCTATAACCTCACCCTTATACCCCAAACTTTGAATATTATGCCTCAACCATATACTTAAAACCTAAACCATACACTCTCAACCCAAGTCACCCTATACCTTATATACCCTCAATCCATATTGTAAACCCTAAACCCAATATCCTAAACCCTAATCCCCATGCCTTACACACTTAACCTTATACACTCAACAAGCTAAATATTATCCCTCAATTGTAACCCTCAACCCTCTACCCTCTACCCTCTACCTATTACTTAAGCCCTCATCCCTCAACCCTCAACCCTATACCTTAAACCCTAAACCAAAAAAACTCAACCCTCAACCCTAAAAACTATATGGGCTCAAGTCCTTATATACCCTAAACCCAAAACCCTTACACACATACATACAGGCATACATACATACATACATATGGCATACATATTTACATGTACACACATACATACAAACATGCATACATATATACATACATACAAGCATGCATACATGTACATGCATACATACAACAGTACATACATACCTACAAGCATACATATATACATATATACATACATCAAACATACTTAAGAAACTTGAACATAAATCATTAAAAGGGAGACATAACACGAGCGTGTTATAATGCACTCGTGTTATGTCGAATTGGGAAAACATTAGGCAAACTTGCAAAAAAGAAAAAAATGCAAAACATAACGTGAGCACATTATAACATGCTTGCATTATATTTTACTTTGGGAATCCCAAGCCTTAGTCTTGGGATTTTCTTTGGATTTCTAACCTAGAGGCTTAGAGTGCCTTCCCAACATCCAAAGACATTTTTTTGCATATTCTAAAGGATTTCGCATAATTTTGTTCATGCCAACCCTCAGATTTATACATGTTTCAAGGTCAAACAAATTGAACAATTGGGTAATGTTAGGCTTTCTCTTAGCCATTTAACGATGTAATTTTTATCACATTTTGACAATGTTAAGCCTTTCATCTTTAATTTCTTTTGTTTGTGTGTCCGTTTTTGGGCAAAAACTAGTGTTTGGTCTTTTTTCATTATAAATTAACCGTTCATTGAAATTTAAAAAAATATATATTTTTATAAACTAGACTCCATTCTACACATTAAAAAAAATTAATTTTCAATTAGTTTTCAAAATTTATAGGGGTATCACAGCCAAAATTATGTTTTTTAGGATGTGTCTACTTTGAAAATTAGTAAAAAATTAAATTTTCATTAAAAAATTATCAGAAAAATCAGGCATAAACTACATGTTGTTAGCTAATTTCTCACTGAATCAATTTTTAAAATACCAAAAAAAAGTTAACCTTTTGAGGGAGCCACAAAACTTGCTATGTTATGTTTTTTGATAGAAACAACACCAATTTCTATGGCTCCCTTTTTTGAACCCCTTAATCTATACCATTTTAAAAAAAATAGTAGTTTAGAAAGTAGACTCAAAGCACTACGAACATTGTTTTTGTTGCATATTCAAATTTTGAGTGTAACTATACTCAATTTCTCATCCAATGTTAGTATTTCCTGATTTCAAATAAAAAGTCACCACTTAAGACCCCTTTTTGGCCCCCCATCTTCTTCCACTTACCCTTGAGAGCTATGACAATTAGCAAATTCCAAGTGGATACATTCACCCAGGCATATGATAATTACAAGAAATAAGACATAGGGAAGTTAGTGCACGAAGAGGGCACATCTGAATGAAGGTGATGTTGCACCTAATATTATTCAGGATGTTTTGTCATTTTGTTACTAGCAGTTTGGTTGACTAAGTCAATGGTCTTAGAATATTCTACGTTGCCAGCTGTATCTCGCTGGATGGTTGCCAACTGGAAAATTGTGCCACGTATTTTATATTTTGACTTGGTCAATGCAGTATGAATTGTTGATTGTAATAGATAAATCCTGATCGTAGGATCCTTTGTATCAGATTCTCATCCTTGTCCTATAAAAGGGTGTAGAACCTCAGTTATATTCATTCAAAACTTAATTGAGATTGGATTGTTGAATGTCATGACCAATTCTCAATGTCAATTGTAAATGTATATTCCTTTTGCATACTTAATGAAGATGAAGACCTATGATTACAACTAATCATAAACTTTGAGTAATCTGTGGATGAATTTTGGACATGTTACTTTGATTTGTTGCGTCCCTTGGAGGACATCTCAGTCTGTGCATGTTGTCTTCATTCCTTTCCTTTCAAGTTAGCATCAATCATATTTAGTTATGTAATGACTTGGTGAAAATATGGTTTGATTTCCTTCTCTTCATGATAGTATCAAGGATATATATGGATCAACGAGTGAAGATTCATTCATTTTAGTAAAATTAGAAAGCTTTAGTTTAAGTTTGTTTAATTTCATTGAATCATCATCATAATTGTAAATACATAGAAAATAATAAGTAAATACAAAGAAATATGTTGATATCTCATAGATAACTGAATATCTTAAGCATATTTGAGCAAATAGCATGTCAAAAATAGCAAATATCATGCAAATAAACACAAATAATGGTAAAAATCATGGAAATACATGCTTATAGGCATATCATTTGAACAAATTTATAGTGGAGAAGTGAAATTAAGTAGAAATTAGTTCAGAATAAGTGGATTGAAGATAGTTTTAGAAGAACTAAACAAGAATCATCATGAATCAATCTAACAAGAATGATATGCAAAAGAGTTGATCAAACTTATATAAATATCTATGTGATTTGGTTAGATATAGTAAGAGTTAACCTCATTTGTTGAGAATTCATAGAGAACAGGTGAAACAGAGTATATGTGGATATGAAGAACTTCAAAATAGAAACGTAAGGCCCCTAAATGGAAAATAGCAACTCATATCAAACTAACTAAGAAATTATCAAAAGGTCAAGACCTAACTGAACTGAGACTTGGAGTTATCAATTCATCCTGAATTGATCATACTTTTCAAGATGATAAAGGTTTGTTTGGTAAATTCTTTATCTATGTGTATTATGACTAACATCATGATAAACATATATTGGCACTAGAAGGAGGGCCGAGCTTGCTGGTTCAGAAACTCATCATTTGGATATCATTTCTTGCACTCAAACAAGGTGATATTTTTAAATTCCATACGATCATGTCAAGCTTTGAGTATTTGTGCAAAGTTCTTACTTATCACTAGTTGTTTGAAAGATTTGTTTGCAAATACTCTGTCCTATGGTTAAATACTCCTGATCTTTATAGTCAATTGTTTAAATTTCCATAGTTCAAGTGAATATTTGTGTTTCCTACAAATATCCTGTCACTTTGGACATTTGATCATAAATATCCACTCTAAAAGAGTAAATACCCTAATCTTTGCAAAGATCTAACCAAAACAACCATATCTAATCATAAGTTGTGAAGCTCTAGCTCACAAACCTACTACCAAGTCGAGATCCACTGGACCTCTGGAGGAATTGCCAATTTTCAGACTTAGACCTCGTACAACCAATATTCACCATAGTCCTAGTCCTAGCTCACCTGTGTCCCTAGTGATACCTATTATAACACCTCCGGTATCTCTAGTAGCACCTCCAATGCCTCCAACACCTTTTGCAATAACTTTCTTTGATACTTAGTCATTGCTCTCATTTGTAGCATATCATGCTTTTCCAAAGAATCTGAACAAAATTTGTCTGAAGTATCATCCTTACCAAGATGTAGAGGATCACATCTGAACCTACAAGGAAGCCTATTTAAAGGAAAGAATAGAGTATGAAGATGTCGTGTGTAGGTTATTTCCTTACTCTTTAGGAGAAGAGGCTTATAGCTGGTACATTAGTCTTTCTTATTTTACCATCCCTACCTAGGACACTTTAGAGAAAGCTTTCTTAGGAAGATTTAAAATACCTGTAGATCTAGCTATGACATATCACATGTTTTCCACAATAAAGAGAATTGAGGGAGAGTTAATCTCCAACTTCAACTCTAGGTTCCAGAAAATGTGTTCCAAGCTAGTAGCTCCCTATAATGTAGGTGATGAGGTAGCAAGATCAATATACTACTCTACCTTAGATCCGTTAACATCCATGTTCATCAAAAGAACACACTCTGCAATAACAACATTAGCAAGTGCTTTTGAAGAAGCTATTAAAGTCAATCAATAGCTAACACCTGGCTTCACTCCTAATTTAGGATATCTGGCATATCCTATACAACTACAGGTTAATGGATCCTTGATAGCCCTAGCCATAATAACTAGCCTATTACAGATACCCCCACTCAGTATCATGTCTCCTCCAAATGGAAATGGCCAGCTGATATCTCATCCTAGACATGCACCTCAGGAGGCAGTGAAAAATAATAGTAATGGCAGTTCTTTCTTCAAACCTCAATAAGAAAATGTAGTTGCCAAAGCCCAGGAGTAGAAAGATGACATTAAGGAAATATATCCACAACTAAGAAAATTAACCACTAAGATCACACATATGAGGAGTTAAAATTTTTATTCTTAGGCAAATCAAAATAGAGGATATTGTTGATGGTGTTTTTAGCATGCAACAATGCAGGTGAAATATAGGTATCTTGAAAAAGGTATCCTATCCTAGATAGGACTACCCAAAGGCTTATACATCTAGGTCTTAGCTTGTAGGAATGACTTGGTTGGTATGTTTAGCTGTGCCAACAAGGGTTCTTACATAATATGATAGGGTTGGTAGAGGTAATGTCAATGGGAATGCAAAAAACCCTATGATACTTTCAGCTGATTTAAAATATGGGTGCTGCTAGAAAAACTAACCTAACAATTTGTGACAAAGAAAATGCAAAAGAGTAAGGGTTAGAAAGTAATCATAAGTGACATTCACAATGCAAAACTCATTAACAATAGACAAACATTCTAAAATTAAACCACTTTCTCCATTGCTAAGCTAACAGATTGCTACAACACTACATAAAATGATACTATCTTCTACGGAGCCTTAATATTTTTAGATTACATTCATTCATTAAATAGCCAATTACTGGCGTGATTTAACTAATGTAATGCAATTGAACTTAGCACAAAATAATAGTCCAGGCTAACTATGCACAACCACTTACAGTCAGCAAGCAACTAATAGTATAGACTTAGAACATTCATCAAATACCTTCAATAAACCATTAACATTGCAAAGCACAGTAAACTAATTAGCAGACCAAGATGTGAACCATGAAACCAAATTGATAACACAAAGAGACAAATTCTCAGAAGAAACTGTAGCAACTTGCTTTTGTATTGATAAGAAATTTTGCAGAGTGTCAACAATTCACCCTCAAGACTATTACAATGAGAAAAATGGTAGACCTTTATATAGAGGAAGCTCCATACTAAGTTTTTGAATGAACGGTGGAGATTAACTCAACACCAATGATCTAGATTACATGGCATTTAATGCACTATAGCAACTAAATTGCATTTTTGGATTAACATTTGTCTTGTAGGAAAAAGATGAAATACAACTTCTAAATACATTGAACCTAGACATTTTGAATACCCATTTAGTTGTACATAGGGAAAAGTCAATTTCCAAGACATAATAAAGACAAAATAAGGTCACATGACCCTCCAAATGTAGCATTAATTACAAATGACGGGATTCACATGTGACTCTACCGTTCATCTTCCTCCAAATTGATTTTCTCTTCTTCTACCTTTTTATTGTTGTATGCAACTAATGCTAATAAAGCTGGGTTGATGTTTGCTGGGTCTGGGTCCTTGATGTAATCTTCTCCAAACCTTAGGCTCTCAATCTCTAATGAGAATTTGCAGTACACATCTTCTCTTTATTTTCTTCCCCCTTTACACGCCAAAAAGGTAGCTCAGAGATCACTCACCTTTACAAGTTTTCAAACCATGTTCAGTGGTGAGTCTCCATGAATGACTTGGTACAACATATCTTTACATTGTTTCTCATCTATTGGGGTCAAATCATCCAAACTATTGTTTATACAATGCCTCAATGTATCATTTATTTCATATATTACCTCCATTATTTTAGTCTTCAATGTACTGAAAGAATCTTTCACTTTATCAAAAACACCTTTTCTTAATTTCATCTGTTCATACCATTCCTTAGGGTTCTTTAACTTATCCTTTGTCAAAATATTCTCTTTCAAAAGGACCTCCTTGGATAATCTCCTCATAGTTTGTACTCTTGGAAACATATGCGAATAGAATTCATCATAAGGTTCACATTCATCATGCAAATCTTCCCATTCTTCTCTCAAATGATGAAAGTCCTTATGCAGTAAGGATACAAAGGATATTACCTCACACCCTTCATCGTACACTTTTGTGAACCATTCATGCATGCCTGCAGTAGTGGTCTTGATATCATCAAACTTAGACAATTATTCTTTAGACAGCAGGGCAGGAGCTACTCTTGGTTCTCCATCAGAGTGCAATGGCTTCATTAGGAATTGTATGCATGCTTGAAGCTCTTCATTCTGCTGCTTCAACTCTTGTAGCAGGTCCCAGATTCACAGTTGTAACAATATAATCTTCTGCTCTAACTTTATTTTTATCAACATCTGTAGGTGGGATAGCCACTTCTGCAATCCTTGATCCTGTGGTATCCTTATATATTTTGAATTGGATTTTTTCTTTCTTCTTTTTCTTCAATTTCTCCACTCTAGCCAAGAGTGTATCCAAATCTAATTTCATTATTTCCACCTATGGCTCTTTATCCTATAACCTTTGCTATAACCAATTAGGTGTAGTGGAGGAGGAATCCTTAGGAGAGTCAATGTGACTGTCTCCTTTACTAAGTGACCCATCAAGAATTTCCAATTCAGTCCTATCCTCATTATTTCCTTCATCATCTGGCTTCTCAATATTTTGTAAATTTTCCAATATAGATTGTTGAGCAATCCCCAATACTATATTTGTTGTGCCTTTATCTACTGGGATGTAAGTCACCTCAACTATCTCAATGGTTGTGGTTGTGTCAACAATTGTCTCTCTTTCTTGGGACTCTAATTCTACACATACCTTTTTGATCCTGGGTAGTTGTTAGATGACTAAAGGGGTAGACTCTGAAGAGGAAATAATTGAAAGTGTTAAAGAATCACTTATGGATGACAAAGAATGAGAAACTAAGGAAGGTAGGTAAGTATAGTATAAACTGGCAAATGAGGCAAAACCTAGTGAAGGTGGTATAGGAGGGAGAGAGGACATGGAAGATATAGAAATGGGTGAAGAAAGACTAAGTGATGGGAGAGGAAAGGAAGGTGCCAAGATTGTGGAAATGGCTAGCAATGACATATGAGTGGAGGCGGTAATGGATGAAATAGATGGCAAGGGCATGGTAGATGTGGGAGGTGAAGAGGAGCTTAGAGGGATGATGGAGGGGGAAGTAAGTGAAGAGGATGAACTAGGTATGCTCACATTTGTTGTTATTGAAGGTAATTTGGGTGTTGTGTCTAGAGTAGAGGAAGTAGATGAGGTGACTTGTGGAGAGGATGAGGCAATGGGGACACTAGATGGAGATGAGGAAACTAGAGGGGCAGCTGAGGTGTTAGCAGGGGTTGTAGTTGAGATATCTATTGTTGAGACCTTTGGCTTTTTAGCCTTTGATCTCTCCCCTTTACTACTAGGTATATCTTTCCCCTTAACTGTCCCAGCCTAGGTGGTAGTAGGTGGATCCCTTTTCTATGCCTTGGAAACTGTCCTTTTAGTTTTCCCTTTTTCAGCCAATGGTACATGCTCTTCACTGTCAGTGTCTTTTACTACCTCCTGTTCTTCTACATTTATTTCTTCCAAAGGTTGATCTTCTTCATCTCCCGATTCCTTTTCTAATTCTTCCTTTGTGTAAGTTAGTGCCACTCTTATTTTGGCCAACATTGTAATCTGGCTTCTAACCCAAATTTTGCTGAGTTTGACTGGGTTTCTCATGGCTTCATCTAATGAACTTTCTTTTGTATTAGCCCAATTGGGAGAAGGGATAGGCTAACTAAGAAATGCTTCCAATGGGCCTCTCTGAACTACATTTCCATCCTCTATCATTTGGTCTAGAACTTGAATGATATGGAATCTTCTTATTTGTTATAAGGACAACTAGGAGTAATTTCTTCCTATTACATCATAGTCATCTACACAGTTTGCCCAGAAGTCTTCTAGGTGATCTTGATGAAATAAATTCTTACTAACATACCATTCCATTATCCCATGGGGATAAAATGTTTCCTTCTTATATATGGATGAAGGTTCAACAGTTGTAATTCTTTGTTTGAGTGCTCTGCTACTCCCAATGTGGTCTAAGAATAGTGACCATTTCCCAATAAAATTGGAAATTTAATATTGAACATGTGCAGATGTTTCAGCCTCTCTGCACAGGGGAAGATTTTTTTGAAATAAGGGCAGACAACTAAGAGGGGAGGTGAATCGGTTGTCTCAAAAACTTTTTTCCTTTGATGCAATTTAACTTCTTTTACCACTTATTAACATATGAATGATATAACCATGAAAGCATGAATCGACAACACATGAGTAGAAAGAAAATCAGCACACATAACACCAGGATTTTAACGTGGAAACCCGGTTAAGTGAAAAAACTACGGTGGGGGTTAATCCACAAGAAATTATACTCTGTTAAAAGTATTACAAACAGGGAAGGCATATGCCTTCAAGGGTGCACAGTGTAGAGCTCACTGCCTATAGAAATGATTACAAAAAGATTACAGAATGTTTTAACTGATGAATAACATCTACCAATGCAAAAATTTAGTTTGGGTTAAGCACATGATACTGATCTTACACACTTCATCCTTACTCTACCCTGTTTCACTCTTTAGCCATAATCCGAGCTTAGATCTTCACCTTTGCACTTCTTTCATCCTTTTTCACACTTACACCATTATCACATCATAAACACACTTTAAAACACTCGAATCTGTCTGCTATATATATCTACATCAAGAAATTCAATCAATTGTAGTCGGCTGCAAGAAAACTTAGAACATTTATTAAGAACTCTACTTTGTCAGCTAAATCCATGCACAATCAACAACGCGGACCAAAAACTTGTGTTCTCAAATCATCAATCATGTCGGCCAATACCACTGATTATCACAAATTACTTAGCCAATAGCTTTTCTTCATCCAGACCAAGATCAAATCCTAGGTCGGCATGTTCTTCTGACTGTACTGACTAATTGGAACTTGATACTTAGATGCATATAACTTTTGAATCCTTCATCACCAGAGGCTAAATTTCTAGATTTAGATAGTCCTAACAATCCTTATCACTCCCTTAGATCTGTAGCACACTGTAATTTTCCACTAGAGAGATCTTGACCAAGATACTGGACCCTGTCACATGCTCTATTTCTGACTACCCAGACAAATCTTCACTTTGATTTCCAGTATGAACAAATTATGTAATCGGATGTGTAAGGTAGACTTAGTTTCCATCATTGACAACACCTATCATGCATAGCAATGTCTCTTGCCAACAATCTCCCCCTTTCGCATTGATGGCAACACTTAGTGAAAAATGACTAAGTGTTGGAACAACTCCCCTTTACTTTGTACACTTATGCTTTTCACTATTCTCCAGTGCTCCCCCTTTGCTGGACTCCTCATTTTTCACTGCTCTTCACTCCCCCTTTGACATCAATGGCAAAGGGTGGGATCTACAAACCAAAATTTACACAAAAATTCTATATACCAAGCCGCATATGTACAAACAAACCTTATGTCCTATTTACATAAACTTAAGTATATCACCAAAAATGGTTTTCAATAGTGCCAGCTCACTATCCCATCTCTTCTTCATACTGTTCAAAATTGAGATGTGGCCACTGAATAGAAATGTTTGTGACTCTACCTTCTACAGATTAGTGGGGTCACTTGTCTGAGCGGCAGCTTGGGCTTCGGTCAAAGCATTGAACATTGCTTCCATTTTAGGGAAAATTAGTCCCTGGAGCTCACTCATCCTTGCCTCAATTCTCTCCTTTTCTTTTGTCAATTTCTTTATTTATTCAATTAAGATGATTGCTTGACACTCCTTGCTTGCCACTAATGCTATCATAGGATCAAAAGATTTGGATACACTTGATAGTTTTTGCTTAGACTCCTTTACTTTATCTTCAATATCCTCTATAAATTTAGGACAAGATAAGCAAAATTTATATACATTTCCTCCTTCTATAAGAGAATTTTGAATACTCTATACATTGGTATCTAGCACAATTCTATCTACTCCAATTATCCCTTTTGGAGCATCAAATATTTTACCATTGAATTCATTTTGAACCTTGACCTCTGCAGACATTTCAAGAGATTCAAAATGAGTACTTATAGAGTTTATCAAGTTCTTTAGCTGATCGGAGGGGGATGCTGATGAGTCCTTCTAGTATGTTGGCATGAGTTTCTCCAAAATCCCTAATGCTAGACCAAGTAGCTCACTATCTTCTATGTGAGACTTCAAAATGTCTTCTCTAGCCTTAGCTTGTGTAAGAGAGGCCCACATTATCTTCTGAATTAGTGAAAGACTATCCAAATTGATTGGGCCTTTCAACTCTTCTACAACTAGTTTATCATTTCCCAAAATTTCTTTCACTACTTTTATAGTGTCTCTTGCCCAAAATGATGTTTCTATTTGATCCTTATTAGTACTATCAACTGGATTGTCTTGCTTGGGCTCTTCATCAACCTTTGCAATCTCTTCTTCTTTTTCATTTTTGTCCTTGGCCTTTTCTGCTTCTTGGTCCTTAGCTTCTTCTATTTCATGCTCTTTGTTCTTCAATGAATCATCTCATTTTGAGCATATGTTTCAACATTCATCTCTATATCTTCTTTGTTTATTGCTTCCACTTTCAGAACAGATGAGTCATCTATCTCAGTTTTCTGCTCATTGATCTTCAATAATTCAACATCTGAAATTGAGCAATCATTCCCATCATCAATTTCTTTTACTTGTTCTTCTTCCATCATTTCTTCAACTTCTTTATTCAATGCTTCTTCTTCTAGAATAGAGATGTGATCTTCTTGTTCATTTTCTTTCAACTCCTCAATATTTGGAATGGATGCATCATTAGTGTCAATTGGTTCTTCTATGATAATATAGAATTTATTTTTGTCCAGAGCTTTCTTCAAAATTTTCTCTATTTCTTTGAGTACCTCATCCAGTTCTCCAATAATCATTTTATTCAACCAGATTTTGCTTCTGAATTCCTCTTTGACTTCTTTAAGAATCTTATCTGCTTCTTTTCTGGAGATTACTGGACATAGACTGGACATTACATGTTCCCTTAGCTCCAGATCTTTTGCTTTAGCAACTTTTTTCCTTATTTCTAGAATGTTTCTTAAGCTCTTAGGAACTTCTAACAAAATCTCCACTAGTGCTTTGTTGAATACATTCAAATATTTTACAATAGCATCTTCCAAAATTCTTTTGTCAGCATCACTGTAATGATCATAGAATTTAGTTATTGGTTTTAGGTTTCAATCTACAGTGATTGTTTTAACAATGTCCCCTATAGAAGGAATTGTCTTCTTAGCACCAGCTTCTGGATTATGCCTTTTGCTTGACTTCATGCTTCTAGAGGGCTTCTCCTTAGACACTTTAGTAGCTTTAGTTCCAGAGGCCTTTAGCTCTTTAACCTCATCATCTAAGTTAGTTTCTTCTTCATCCACTTTCTCCACACTGACATAAGTTCTTTTGCTTTTTACTTTAGTCCTTTTTCCCTCCTTACCAGAGGGTTTTTCCGTAGTAGGAGAAGGTGATGTACCAGAGGTTATCCCTGTACTTCTTGTAGTTCTTAGCTTATAGGAGGATTCTATCAGAACACTTCCCTATTCTTTTTCCTACTTCTCTTTCTCACCTTTCTCTATCCTTTCTCTATTTTGTCTCATAGCTTATCTTGTTATACCAATGCTTTCAGCATACATTTCAATTTGCCTTTGAATCTTTCTCTTAGATTCAGGCTTCTGAAGCTCAACATGTAGCTTCACATGAAGCTCTTCATAAGTCCCAAATCTCTCAACAGAATCATCCTTGGGTTTGCTCAAGAGATGTTGAGCATACATATCCAAAATTTTCTCATCTACCTCATACCTCGTGGGCATGATCCAAATAGTTTTGGGTTCTACTACTTCCATTAAGCACTAATCAGTGTCCACCATGAAACAGATTTCATTCTTGTATTTTTCAACAACCAATTTAGGGATTCTTTCCCTAGAATGCATCATATTCTAAAAATTCTTGAAGTATCCCCAGATTGCAGTTTTCTGTGCTTTAGAGTACACCAATGTTGTGTAGATGATCTCTTATCTGAATAGCAATTGGCTCATCATTAGTCGAGTGCACACCCTTTATTCTAGGCACCTTATTCATGAAGTAGAAAAATAGACATAGAACCAAAGTACCATATTTAAAGGTGTTTTTCTTGTCTTTCTTGATTTTGTTCAAATTCTCAATTAGTTGGTTTTGCAATAACTCACACAGGTCATAATCTGTATTTTCTTTTAACATTTGGTATGCAGCATATATGGCCATTCTGGAAATAGAGTTCTCCCTACTGGAGTGATAAATTTTGTAACCAATTACCATTGAAGCAAACTTAACATTCGAATCAATAATGTCATTGATAGTCATTGCCCTTTTGTCAAATTTGGCACCTGTTACATTAATTACGGTCTGGTTCTTCACAGATTTCAACATGGGTAAGCCACCGGTTGAATTTTACACAGTTACAACCCTGATAGCATCCTTTATAATCTTGAATGGTTTTAGTAGCCACATAAACTCATCATGCATTTGGCTCAAGACATATCAAAGTCACTCATTCCTATCAAATGTTGGAAATTCAATGACCTGTAGAAAATGTTTGCTTTCTAGAGCTTTATAGTCTAGTTTCAAATCATAGTTATCATCCCTTAAGTAGTTCTCAAACAAATCCAGCAATTTCAAGTTCCCAAATTCATCTATGCTACTGTGGATGTATGCCCTAATATCCTCGACATGCAGCACTCTGTGTGGGACACTAGAAAAAGGCTCCTAATGGGTCAACTTCGATGGACTTGAAAGGATGTTTCTTGAATTTTTGCCTAGGTCTCTCAATGATATTCACAACAAGAGGAGTAGCCATCTCAAAAGATTACAAGTTTAAAGCTTCACAGAAAAATACCTTTTTCTTCCATGGAATTAGGGTTAGCTGATGAATTCATTGGTCGCACTTCATATCCTAGAATTTTAGCTCAGATGCTCTTCTCCTTGTTCTCTTTGAATGAAAAGTGATTCAAATGATGAAGGGATGACCTTTTATGCTCCGCAAAACCTAATTCTCCATTGTAATAAATGTGTTGCCCTAACTTCATCTAGTTACTCTATTTCTTAATGCAGTTTCTCATGAATCGCTCTACAAATCACCATATCCACTTCTTTTCTTCTGGAAATCATTTCAAATGATCTGTAATAACCCAAATTATCTTCTCTCATTGTGCTAGATTTAGGCACCCACTTACTGGCTAGGGAAATAGGTTTTCAATGTAGCTCCCCCTAAGCCAGAGCTCCTGATTCAATTCCTAGAGGAGTTATCAACGTTGGATTCTGATGCGGACCCATCACCATCATTTCTTACACTTTTCTTCACCCATGTATTGTTCATTTCATTCTAGATCTCATTTACATCGACTTTGCCGTTGCCTTTGTCTTGTCTTTGCTCATCCGGTTTTCTATTTACCAGACCTCTTCTTTCATTATTCCTATTTCTACAAAATCTTGCAATATGATGAGATCAGTTACAATTGAAGCACACAACATTTCTTTTCTCATTTGATTGATTTCCTCTTGATCTACACTGATTAGCCATATGTCCAAATCTATTGCATGCAAAGCATTTGCCATTGAAAGAATTACCATTTCCTCTATTGTTAGAGTTATTCATTATCATACTTCTACATTCATTCGATCTATGACCATACCTCTTGCACTTGAAGCATTGACCGGAGAAGGATGGACCACTTTTATTTACTTTGCTTCTGCACTGAGTAGCTCTATGACCAAATTTATTGCAATTAAAACAATTTCCATTGAAAGATGGATACCTTTGTGCATTAGGTTGTCTTACTAGGGGTCTTCTAGGTTTGTTTCTCCCATTCCTTGATTGAGAATTTCTTTGTCCAGATCAAGAGCTTTCACCTTTCTCATACCCAAGACCATGCTTATCATCAACCTTCTTCTAACTGTCAAGCAACACCTCAAGTTTAGCTAGCTTATCTTGAATTTCTCTTTATATTCATTTGCAACTTCTAGGTCATGTTTGAGAATGACAATTTGCCTTTCAAGTTCTTCTTCATTGTCCCTGCTTTCATGTAGATTAGATTCTAGATGGCCAATTATTCTATCCAATCTACAGCATTCTTCTATTCTTTCTTTCAAAGATTGATTCAGTTTTTCTTTAGTCTTCTTCCTTTCTGTTGGTATTTTCTGAATCAGCATTAGGGATTGCCAGTTCTAATGCACAGGCAGATTCAACCAACTGAATACAGGAGGTTGCGTGAGCTCCTCCCCTTCACTTCTGGTTCTGCCGCACCAAGGGGGGTATCCCTATAACTCAAGATGTAACCTTGACTAGCTCAAAGATAGAAGGATCTAACTTGACAACAACAGGCAGAATACTCTCATGTATGGACCAAGATCTGCATGATAGATCACAAGGCTGGCAACATTCTTGGACATGATGTCTGGTTGGGTATGAGAGCATGCAGGGGGTTCCTAATCCTACTCCTACAACTAACAGGTGGAAGTATGAAATGTTTTAGTTTGAATTTTGGATGCAAAGCTGGACATGGTGTATAACACAAGAACACAGCATGATTGGTGCCTATCCAGGGCTTGGAGTCGGTAGACATACACCTGTGAATGATCAGCATGAATAGCTAAAACTAGATTTCAGGGGGATACACATGATATCTGCCTTACAGATATCTCCCAATGAAGAGTGTTAAGTTATCTCTACTTATGGCATCCCTACTGCAGTATACCCTTCCCAATGTTCAACCTGAAAACAGTTTAATCTACCCCTTGAGCAGAAGTTAAAAAATCAGACATTCAACATAGGAATTCTATGCTCTAGAATCTAAACATTACGCAAATATCCAGATCCAGAAGAAGAATACATGCAATACTGGAGACAGAATTAACAGAACACATGCTAAGAAAGCATTATTCATATAAGATCAACCATGAAATCAGTGGATTCATGCCAAATCGTACAACAGGAGATACATAAACTCACAAGTTAAACTGTACAGAGCAACCAGATCGGCTGGTTTTGGATTACAGAGCCAAAAATCTTCAACTTTCAACAACCTTGAATGAATAACACTGTCTGCATTATATAGCAGGAGGGTGTATTCAGCATTAACTACCAGGTTGACCAAAATCCTGCCAGATACACAGTATCATAAAAATGGCGCTCAAACACTACCAGATTGGTGCCCAAACATGAATGCAGCAGGTAGGGGAGGAGACAGGAAGATATCTCGAGCCCTGCGCCACTGTCCGCTGATGTACACCTTCAATCGGGTACCAGATCAGCCCACGCCATCGCCCATACCTCTGCAACAATTGCCATTAATGGCGCACCAACCCGCGGCCTTGGGAAGAACATCAGACAGTCAATCGTAACCATTTCCCACCGAGATTCATCATCATGATATTTGAAAATGCAGGATATCAATATCCCACATGCACCCCGCAGCAACCTCATTAACACTTTATATACTAGGTCATGAGCATATATGATGTCAGTGCTTTTGCTCCTGACGACACTAGTATAAGACTTCATCATCATCATCCTCCAGCAGCATGATATCCTGTTGCCTGAAATATCACCCTGACGTCATCATCACATCGCAATATAACCGCATGATAATCGCCTTCATCGGCACAACCTGATCCATCGGAGAAACATCCTCCTGCTGAGCCTATACCAAAAGTCTGGCCGATGAACATCCTGATGACGTCATCATCATATCCTGCTGACGTCATCATCATATCTGCCTACTGCGCACCTCCTCATATCCGGATGACGTCATCATCATGTTTGCAAATATCAGGGGATCTCCACAAGATGATCTATGTTAGAAATATGACCCCCCCGGACCTTGATGATGTCATCACCATATCAACATCAGGATGATATTCGGAAGACAATCAGATATTTGGAAATATCATCCTGATGCACTAACATCATGCTGCACTGTAGCTCCGCTATAAGATCAGGGCAAAATATGAATATGATGATGCTTGAAAAGATCACCCCCACTAGATAATGCACGAAGCCAGCAGGCGGATATCTCCTTGATATCAGCATCATCATGACGCTGGAACAAACATACACCCGGGTGATATGAAAATATCACCCCCTCCTTCGGAAATATCATGATGCAGATAGGCAGAGAACCGGATATCACCCTGACATAAGAATGACGTCAGCATCATCAGGATGACAAAACAACGAACAAGAAGTGATACAACATCATCAGGATGATATTGACTAAGATCATCCTGACGTTCAAAATATGATGACCCCAGCAAATATCAGGTCGCACTTAGAACTCTTCAACAACATCATCAGGATGATCATAACCAAGATCACCCGATGATAAAATATCACCCCGGCGAAATATCATGAAGGCAGAAAATATGATGACCCTCGCAAGCAACACGGTGATAACTGGAAATATGATGATGATGACGACGACCCTTAAGAAAAAACAAGTCAGGTCGAACAACTCAAAGAATAACCCCTTCAGAATAACGGGGCAACATCATCATCATGTTTGGGCAAGGTGATAAATGGAAGATCACCGGATACTTGAAAAATCACCCCCGCAAGCAAATCAGGGCGCACTGTACCTCATCAGCATCAGCAGGATAATAACCAAACATCACCCGATATTGAAATATGATGATGACGATGAAAAACAAGTCGAAGCAAACATGATGATGCTGACCACCATCGAAACAAACATGATGATGATGATCTCCTCCTCAAGAAAATATGATGATGCAGCTGAAAACTGCTGAGGAGGTCCAACACTTAGAACATTTTTTGGATACTTAGGGAGAGTGCCTGAATGAAAATTGCTCAAAAAACTACCAGTCAATTTAGGCACTAACACTTTATTCAATTTCCTTGGTTAGCCTCATCACCCCGAATTCCATCTCATGTTTTAGGACAACAACTTCTTTTGCTAACTTCTCACATTCCTCTATCTTCTCTTGGGCCTCATCCATGTTATTGTCTTCATTCTGATTTACTAGTTGAAGAAATAGCTCCTTCCTCTTTTCATTAGATTTGCTCAATTTTTCTTTTAAGGTCTTAATGAAATCTTTGGCATCTTTAAGGTTCTCTTGCAGATCTCTGATTTCTACTTTGGACAGGTCGAGATCATCTAAGGCTACTTTTAGTTGTTGATTGATACCATCAGAGTGCTTGAATGAACCCATTTGAAAACACCTTCCCAGATCTTCCTCAAGCTGTTAAACTTCTTCTAAGGAACCTCGCTCTAATACCAATTGTTATAATAAGGGTAGACAACTAAGAGGGGGGTGAATCAACTCAAAAACTTTTATCCTTTGCTGCAATTAAACTTATTTTACCACTTATTAACATATGAATGATATAACCATGAAAGTATGAATTAACAACACATGAGAAGAAACAAAATCAGCACACATAACACTAGGATTTTTACATGGAAACCCGGTTAAGGGAAAAAACCATGGGGGGCATTAACCCACAAGGAATTATACTCTGTTAAAAGTATTACAAATGGGCAAGGTACATGCCTTTAGGGTGCACTGCCTAGAGCTCACTACCTACATAAATGATTACAGAATGTTTGAACTGATGAATAGCATCTACTAATGCAAAAATTTAGTTCCAGTTAAGCAAAGAATACTAATCTTAAACACTTCATCCTTACTCTACCCTGTTTCACTCTTCAATCAGAATTTGAGCTTAGATCTTCACCTTTGCACTTCTTTCTTCCTTTTTTACACTTACACCATCATCACATCACAATCACACTTTAAAACACTTGAATCCATTGGCTATATATATCCGCATCAAGAAATTCAATCAATTGTAGTAAGCTTCAAGAAAACTTAGAACATTTATTAAGAACTTTTCTCTGTTGGCTGAATCCATGCATAATCAACAATGTGGACCAAAAACTTATGTTCTTAAATCATCAATCATGTTGACCAATACCATTAATTATCACAAATTGCTTAGCCAACATATTTTATTCATCTAGACCAAGATCAAATGCTAGGTCAACCTATTCTTCTTCTGACTGTACTGACTAACTGGAACTTGATACTCAGATGCTTAAAATTTTTGAATCCTTCATCACTAGAGGCTAAGTTTCTGGATTTAGATAGTCCTGACAATCCTTATCACTCCCTCAGATCTGGAGCACACTGTGATTTTCCATGAGAGTGATCCAGACCAAGATACTAGACCCTTGTCACATGCTCTATTTCTAACTACTCAGACTTAGACAAATCTTCACTCTAACTTCCGGTATGAACAAATTATTTAATGCGGATGTGTAAGGTAGACTTAGTTACCATCAATGACAACACCTGTCATGTGTAACAGTGTCTCTTGCTAATAGAGTTGTCTCGTTAGCTCAAGGAGAAGTATCTTGTCTATTGGATACTAGTGCAGCCTGTATGGTGTACTTGTGAAGCCTTAGATTCTTAAGTAACTAAACTTCTAAAATTGTAGGTTCCATCTCCCATATTGATGTATGACATTCATGGCTTTGGGAGATATCCTTAGCACAGTGCTATCTTGGAGTATCCTTGTGATATGCATAGTGAAGGCATCATTCACTCTCTTGTAATGAATAAATGATTGAGAGATAGTCAGTTGGGTATAGCATTCATAAACTTTCAATTGTTGGTCCCCATTCCCAACTTCTCCTAACTTGGACAGTCTTGGATATTCATTTCTTCTTTCCAAGGCATAAACAACATAGGAAGTCCATCTGAATGTCTCTTTTCCCTTGAAATTCACAAAGGCATCATGCATGTTGTCACTTAGGATTTGAGCCCATTGAATTTTCTTATTTGCATGTATTATTTCCTCAATGAGGGCAAACATCCATTCTTCAAAGGTGGAAGCAGATGGGAGTCCATAGATTCTTCTTAGTAAAGTCACCAAGTCCCCAATCGCGTCATGGAAATCACTTCTATACAAAGTATGGAGCAACTTGATTATAGTAGACCTCTTATGTTTCATCCAATGATCATTGATCTGCTTTTTACACTTGTCCACATCTTTCTTGTAAGTGTCCTCGACATCTTTCTTATCTGGTATGGACAACACAGGGTAAACTAGTGTACGAAAGATTTATGCCAAGGATTGTGAGCTTAAATTTGCTAGAACCTCCCATTTGCAGTTTGAATGGTTCTAGTTAGGGGATCATATCTTTCTACACATGTCACTATGATTTCTGCACATTGTGTAGAGGTAGGAAAGGTAGCTGCTTCTACGATACCATTATCTCTTATCTTCTTGGCCAGTGGTGTAGGATTTTGTCCAAACACCCTGAGTCTAAAGTCCTCTAGGTCTATATGACCTAGATCTGTGTCTTCAATGTTCTTCTAGGCATAGGTGATCTTGGTTTTAGGAGAAATGCCCTTGAATTCATACTTCATGTTTTGAGCTCAGGCAGACATTTAACCTGCATGGCTAGAACTAATAAGTCAAGGCTATCTTGAAGGTCTTTCATTCATAAGTCTTAGTGATTTAGCTATAAGTTACTCATCTTGTATTCCTAATTCAAGTTCTACCTTATGAAAAAGACATCAAGTCCTTTTCTAAGTTACAAATGCACAAGTTAATGATTTGCATATCATATCATTGTATAATATTCATTACATGACTTAACAATGTAAAAAACATTAAAAGTATATTTAAATCATTCAATAAATGCCACTTTCTTTGAAAATTGAGATAAAATCATGTAAAACATCCTATTTTTATCTTTACAATACTTAACCTAATAAAATAGATATAATTGTCTTTAGAATTTTCAAGAAATCAGGTCTCTTTCACAGCTTGTGCTAAATTTGGGGGTCTCAGACTTCTTTATGTCAAAGTGCTAATTTTGGTCTTGATAGACTTAGTGTGGGATTGGGAGGTTAGGGATTAACATTGGTTAAGGTGATTTTTCACGTAGGTCAAACACTTGAGAATTTAGCACAACAAGGGATACAAAGGATGGCGGTACAACTTTTGGCTTGAACTGACTAAAACCTCCTCATGAGGTAGGTCGGTGTGCTTTCTAGTGTAATATAGTCCAAGGTTTAGCGCTAAAGGTATATATGGATCTATCAACAGGGCCTAACGACATCACTAACTTGCACAGGTTCAAAAAAGGACTAACTAAAGTCAATAGAAGTAACATATGGTGCAAGTCAGGAGACGACAATTTTGGCACAAAATGTTTGAATATGGGCGAGCAGGATTTATGGTTGCAATGGACCTAGTGCAACTTTTTGTGCTAACTAAATGAAGTTGATGGGGATGGTTTTTAGTGTAGGTTAATGATCTTAGGTTTTAGAGCTGAATTCATTACTCTAAGTTGGCAAAGATTTTAGGTATCACTGATTGACTTTAAACCTAGAAAAGGTCCACAGGAAGGGTTTTCGGTGCAAAGTCCATGAGGACTAAATATAGCAGTAAGATTTATGTTGAAGAGGGTGTGGAAATTTCATAGTGTTGACTGACTTATGCTTAGGGAGTCAATTCAAGAGGTCAGTCAGGATCATTTTAAGTGCTGAAGTGAATGAGTTATAACCAACACAAATTTTCAAGGATTTTGATGGATTTTACCACAAATTTGTAGGTTATTGTGAGATGTGTTTAAGCACAAAATGATTGGTTTGGAATCGCAGTCCTAGGGTTTACTGGGCTCTAAGTTTGGGTCATAATAGGATTAAAATTAAGTAATGCAAATGTCATGCCCTAGGGTCTATCTAGTAATTGAATGGGAGATTTTCAACTAAGCATGACATATTTAAACCACCACAGAAATAACCCTCTTTAAACTAGACCCTTGCATCAATAAACAAACTTAGGAACCCATTTGAAATGAAAAGCCTGTACATAAAACCCTAGGTTTGAAAGGATAAGGCAAAGGAAAAATGTCCTAAACTAGTTTTAGGAAAGTTGCAGTGGTAGAGAAAATACTTTTGGATGTGTCTTTGATCAATTCTCATTGCCACCAAATTTGCTCGTCATTTGAGTGATTTGCAGAGCTCTTGAAAAATTTTGTTTGTTCATAGAATGAGCTCTCAAAATGAATTTGAAACATTATATTTTCCTGTCTAATCTGCCATTAGTGCGGAGGTACCTTTGCCAGCCCGGTGCACAATGTGCAGAGAACATTTAGGGTTTTGCATGGGATCAGGGTTCCTTAGACCTAGCATGACTTCTGGGCTCCACAAACTAAAGTTAGTGGCTAGTGATTTTAGTGCAAAGTTTGTGATACAAAATTTCAGCGTCGGCACTACTTTGAGCACTTGCTAACTTACAAGGATTTCAGACTCTTCAGACAAAGTTAGTGAAAAGGAGTCTTAGTGCGTAGTTAGTGGAGGGTAAATTCAATGTGAAGGCGGAGGGCAAGCAAGTTAGTGCTAAGTCAATGACTTACGATTTAGCGCTAAGGTCAGTTGATCATCTTTTCAGCACTAAGACTCCTAAGACTTTGTTTTTGATGATGAAGGCTATTTTGACTCAGTAGTTTTGGATACCTAAGCAACTTACACGTCTAAGAGAAATGCGACTCTGACTTTACATGGGTCATTTAATTATACATCCTTGAACACCTTAAGAACCAACTAGAGTAGGGCTGACACTCTAAGCTAAAATTTGAAAGAGGGTGGTCTCCATTTAATGAAATGGGGTGTGTGTGCAAAGCACAATAGATATCTTGATAGAGGATATGGAAATAACAATAATAGGTCTAGATATCCCGACAAGGGGTACAATAATGATAGGAATTTCAATAACAACAGCAATAACAACACTGCCCCTAGGACACCTAGAACTTGGAACACGCAACCAAACAATGGTTCATTGCCTTAACCATTGGATAATCAACCTCCTACTGAGTCCAAACAGACTACTAGGGTCAATTTAGCAGAGGCCACACTCACAAATTGGTGTAGAGTGCAAAATACCAATGCACACACTAAATTAGACTACCCTCAATTCAAAATAGTAGCCAATATATTCTAGGCTGAAGTATCAAATACTATAGGAGATCCTCCTTTCCCTAAAGGAAATGAAATTGTGCCCCTTGGATATGAGTTTGTGCTTGTGCTTGAAAGTACTAATAGCCATCAGCATCACCAGATGACCTCAACTCAAGAAAATTGCACACTAGCATGCAAAGAGTTTGCCTTAGCATTTGAGTCGAACTATGTGTTCCCTTTTGAAGATGAAAATGAACCCGAGCCAGAACCTGAAGAGATTCATGCTTACCAACAACAATATAAGGGTAGACACAATTATAACCTCAGGAGTAATGCAAATACACCAATTGGTCCATTGACCACATCTATTCCTCCTAACAATTTTAATACACCACCAGATCCAAAAGCCAGTAATAACCCTAGTCCTTCTAAAGTGAATACTTAGTACTTCACACCTTAGAATATAGTGTCAAAAGCCATCAGCTAACTACCTAAGTTAGATAAACTTGTAAAGACACAAGGTAAACTGGTGTACCAATGATTTCTACCAAGGATTGGGAGCTTAAATCTGCTAGAACCTCCCCATTTGTAGTTTGAATGGTTCTGGTTAGGGGGTCATATCTTTTTGCACATGTCACTATGATTTCTACACATTGTGTAGAGGTAGGAAAGGCAGCTACCTTTGCGATACCATTATCTCTTATTTTATTGGCCAGTGGTGTAGGATTTGGTCCAAACACCCTGAGTCTAAAGTCCTCTAGGTCTATATGACTTAGATCTATGTCTCCAATGTTCTTCCAGGCAGAGGTGATCTTGGTTTTAGGAGGAAAGCCCTTGAATTCATACTTCATGTCTTGAGCTCAGGTAGACATTTAACCTACATGGCTAGACCTAATAAGTCAAGGCTATCTTGAAGGTCTTTGATTCATAAGTCTTAGTGATTTAGCTATAAGTCACTCATCTCGTATTCCTAATTCAAGTTCTACCTTTTGAAAAAGACACCAAGTCCTTTTATAAGTTACAAATACACAAGTTAATGATTTACAGATCATATCACTATATAATAGTCATTACATGACTCAACAATGTAAAAAAACATTAAAAGCCTATTTAAATCATTCAATAAATGCTACTTTCTCTGAAAATTGAGATAAAATTATGCAAAACATCCTATTTTTATCTCTGTGGTACTTAACCTAATAAAACAGATATAATAGCCTTAAAAATTTTCAAGAAATCAAGTCTCTTTTATAGTTTGCATTGAATTTGGGGGTCTCGGACTTCTTTATGTCAAAGTGCTAATTTTGGTCCTAACAGACTTAGCACAGGATTGGGAGGTCATGGACTAACATTGGTTAAGGTGATTTTCATGTAGGTTGGCCACTTGAGATTTTAGTGCAACAAGGGATACAAAGGACAGCATCATGGCTTTTGGCTCAGACTGACTAAAAGTTCTCATGAGATAGGTCAGTGCGCTTTCTAGTACAAGCCAATCCACATGATTTTTAGTGATAAAGGTATATATGAATGTATCAACAGGACCTAACGACATCACTGACTTCTGCAGGTTTGAAAGAGGACTGACTAAAGTCAGTAGAAGTGGCATATGGCACAAGTTGGGAGATGACAATTTTAGTGCAAAAGGTTTGAATGTGAGTGAGCAGGATTTATGATTGTAATAGACTTAACACAACTTTTGGTGTTGACTGACTGAAGTCAGTGGGGATGGTTTTTGGCACAGGTTAATGATCTTAGGTTTTAACGTTAAATTCATTAGTCCAAGTTGGTGGAGATTTTGGGTATCACTGACTAACTTTAAACATAGAAAAGGTTGGTGGGAAGGGTTTTTGGTGCAAAGTCCGTGAGGACTGAATCTAGCACTAAGATTTTAAGTTGAAGGGGGCGCAGAAATTTCACAATGCTGACTAAATTATGCTCAGGGAGTCAATTCAAGAGGTCAGTTAGGATCATTTTAAGCATCGAAGTGAATGAGTTATAACCAACACATATTTTCAAGGATTTCAGCAAATTTTACCAAAAATTTGCAAGTTATTGTGAGATGTGTTTAAGCACAAAACAATTGGTTTGGAATCACAGTGCTAGGGCTTACTGTGCTCTAAGTTTGCATCATAGTAGGCTTAAAATTAAGTAATGTAGATGTTGTGCCCTAGGGTCTATCTAGTAATTGAATGGGAGATTTTCAACTAAGCATTACAAATTAAAACCACAATAGAAAAAACCCTCTTTAAACTGGACCCTTGCATCAATAAACAAACTCAAGAACCCATTTGAAATCAAAAGCCAATACATGAAACCCTAGGTTTGAAAGAATAAGGCAAAGAAAAAATGTCCTAACCTAGTTTTAGGAAAGTTGCAGTAGTAGAGAAAATGCTTTTGGATGTGTCTTCAATCGATTCTCGTTACTGCCGAATTTGCTTGCCGTTTGAGTGATTTGCAAAGCTCTTAAAAGAGTTTGTTTGTTTGCAGAATGAGCTCTCAAAATGAATTCAAAACATTGTTTTTTCCCATCTAATACACCATTAATGCAAAGGTATCTTTGCCATCCTGATGCGCAATGTGCAGAGAACATTTAGGGTTTTGCATAGGATTGGGATTCCTTGGACCTAGCGTGACTTTTGAGATCCACAAACCAAAGTTGGTGGCCAACGATTTTAGCATAAAGTCTATGTTACAAAATTTTAGTGCCAGCGCTACTTTGAGCACTTACTAACTCGCAGGTATTTTGGACTCTTCGTACAAAGTCAGTGAAAAGGAGTTTTAGTGTGCGGTTGGTGGAGGGTAGATTTAGCACAAAGGTAGAGAGAAAGAAAGTTAGCACTAAGTCAATGTCTTATGATTTTAGCACTAAGGTCAATGGATCATGTTTTCAGTGCTAAGACTCCTAAGACTCAGTTTTTAATGATGAAGGCTATTGTGACTCAGTAATTTTGGAGACATAAGTAACTTACATGTCTAAGAGAAATGTGAATTTGACTTTAGATGGGTCATTTAATTATACATCCTTGAACACCTTAAGGACCAACTAGGACAGGGCTGACACTCTAAGCCAAAATTTGAAAGAGGGGGGTCTCCATTTAATAAAATGGGGTGTGTGTGCAAGGCACAACAAATGGTGACTCTCATGGGGAAATGCTTCAGAGCATTTCAAAGATAAACTTTAGTTCCAAACCTAGAATCTCTGTGTTTCCCACATGCCAAATAGGACAACATGATACCTTATCATAGAAGTAGAAATCAATAGCGGAGTGCAACCATCCATATCCTGAAAAATTGAGTGTGTGAAATTGCATTAATTTCCATCCCTTATTAACTAAGGTCATCCAAGATCCATTGTATTAAGCTATGTAGTTTTGACATACATCTCATCCACCTTGACATTGCCCTGCTGCCAGTCAAACATCCTTAGCCCCGACGGAGTTGTCTTGTAAACCCATTAGCTCAATTGAGTTGTAGTGTGTGCTAGATGCAATTGGATTTTTCTCTCTTTGTTCTCTTTTTTTTTGACTTTATTGCTGGCAGAGTACAATGCAATACCACTTACCCTTCCAATCTTGCTAACCAAATCCACAATGGTGGTAGAGATGATGGTCTTTAGATTTTTCACTTAATACAAGATCACCAAGAATCCTTTAGCCACTTTAGGATCATTAAAAGTGTAAGAGATATATGGATAGAAAACACTTCAAGTACACCAACTAATGACTCTTTTCCCATGAACAGACTTCATACCATGCAAGTATAACTGTGGAATCCATAGGAAGACCTAAGTAGAAAACTTCAACTTCTTAAATAAATATTCCTAATTATTTAGCCAACAAAGGACCACCTATTGGCCCGTACAATTTGCCACCACATTCAAGAAAAGGAGATCCCCAACAAAGCAAGGACATAAAGAAAAAGAAAAGCAAGAAAGAACAACTAACCTCAGTGAAAGCAAACATCTAACAACTACAGAAAGCAAGAACTATCCTAACAGCAACCTAATATAACCAAAATAGACAGGCAACCTAACTATGTACACTAAAAGAAGGCAAAGATGCCTCCTAGGCCTCGAAGTAGTGCTTCAAGAACTACCCATTGACAAGAAATGGGAGCTCCTCACCAGTAAGGCTCTTCAGTCGGTACATGTTATCTCCAAGGATCTCATAAATCTGATATGTACCTAGCCAAAGTTTGTCAAATTTACCATGTTCGCCCTTCTTCTCATGGGCTTTGTCCCAATACAAGACTAAGTTTGAAATATGGAAGGCTTTGACTTTAGCCCTCTTATCGAACCATCGTTTCACTACACCCTGATGTTTGGCAAAGTTTTCTAGGGTAGCATCAGATTTTTCTTCTAGGTACATCAACCAGGCCAAGCGGGATGACATTTGATCATTTGGTTCTAAATGGTCTTGCATGAATTGCAGCATGGGAATTCTCAAATGGATGGGAAAGATAGGCTCAACACAATAAAATAAGTGATAAGGGGATGTGCCTAGTGTAGCCTTGTGTCTGACCCTATCTGCCTATAAAGCAAACCTAAGCTGAGTATGTCAATCTCTAGGATTCAAGATTATCACGCAGTTTTTTAATGACCTCAACAATGTTTTTGTTCATTGATTCAGCCACTCTATTTCCTTGGGGATAATAATTAGATGAAAATTTTAAAACAATTCCATAATCAAATGCCCAATTAAAAAAGTGCAGTGAAGAAAATGTAGGGCCGTTATCACATACTAGAGAAAAGGGACAGCCAAACCTTGTGATGATGTGCTTTTCAACAAATTAAATTACTACTTTAGTGGTGCACTGCTTACATGTGAGAGCTTCTAACCATCTTGTATAGTATTCAGTAGCAGTTAAAATGTATTTGTGGCCTGTAAAAGAGGGTGGATTGATCATAACAATGAATTCTAGCCCCCACTGCATGAATGGTCGTACCTCCAGAATAGGTTGCAAAGGCATAGAAGCATTTCATTCTCTCATTGCAACTGTCTGGCATGTATGATAGGTTTGTACATGCGAGTGTGCATCCTTGAACAGTGTAGGCCATTAGTACCCTAGTCACAAGATTTAGTTAGCGGTTGAAAGAGCTAACCCATGGCCTGTCCTAAACTTTTCATGGAAACTAGTCAATACCTGGGTTACTTTCGTTTTATCTAGACATCTCAAATAGATACCTTCATGGTTCTTTTTGTATAACACTAATCCTTTAATCATAAAGCTACTACTTTTTAATCTAAGTGCTCTTCTCTGGACTGAATTCAGATGAGGCAAGCAGCACCAATTGAGAAGATAGAATACAATGTCTTAGTACCATTCATCTTTGTAAATATCTTCTAACATATAATGCTGAGAGACTAAGCCTGGACCAGCTTCAGCCATTATTTCTCTTAGTACCTAACCTCTTACTAGTTTCATGGGTTGTATTTCTATATCAAACTCTTGGAGGATTGTGACCCATTTTCCTCTTCATTCACCCAGCTCACTTTGCATAAGTAGTGCCTTGACTATTACATCAGGCACAATTGTGATCACTTGGCTTCTTAAGATATAATGGTAGAACTTTTTCACTGCCTTGACTAAGGCATATGCTTGTTTTTCCACATTCAAATATCTCAGTTTTGCATCTTTCAAAGGAGTGCTCATAAAAGCTATAGGTCTTTCATAGTCAATGTCTCTCTTTTGTGTCAGCATTGTTGCATAGGTATGTTCAGAAGCGGAGTAAATGCAAAATGGCAGTGTATAATCAAGACTTACCAGTATTGGGGCATTAGCTATTACCTATTTGATTTCTATAAAAGAGACCTTAGCCTCTGGAGTCCATTCCACCTTAGTATCTTGTTTCAACATAGCATTTAGTGGGCGAACAATCTCAAAAAACCCGATGATGAACTTGCAAACAAAATTGATCTTACCAAAATATGACTTCAATTCTTTCTTACTGGCTAGGGGTTAGATCTTGAGAATTGCTTGGACTCGATCAGGGTTGATTGATATACCTTGCTCAGAAATCACATGTCCAAGCAACTTTCCTTCAGTGACTCCAAAGATACATTTCTTAGGATTAGGTGAAATCTCAGTCTCTACATTGTTGCAGAATTTTCCTTAGGTATGCCACATGATCTTCCCTTTTCTTCAAAAATATAGTGAGATCATCCATGTATATAATGATGCATTTTCCAACTAATCCTTTAAAAGCTATGTCTATTGCACATTGGAATGTATGTCCTGCATTGATTAACCCAAAGGGCATCCTATGATATGCATAGATTCCACACTTGCATGTGAAAGATGTCTTCAACCTGTCTTCATACTCTACCATTACTTGGTTATAACCTGAATAACCATCTAGAAATGACATCATTTGCGAGCCATTAACTATTTTCAACACTTCGTCTAGGGCTAGCAATAGATAATTATCCTTTTCTGAGGCCCTATTTAAATTTCTGAAGTTGACACAGAGTCTAATTTCTCCATTTTTCTTACTCACTGGTACTAAATTTTTCCACCCAGGCAGAATGCCTTATAGGGAATATAATTCTGTTAGATAGCAATTTATGTACTTCCTTGAAAATTAATGGTTCTAGCAGAGCATTAACTGGTCGCTATCTTTGCCTGAAAGGTTTTACCCCTCGCTTGAGAGGTATCGTATGAGTTATGATGGAGGTATCATACGTCTTGAGATCTTCATAACTCCAAGCTATGACTTCATGGTAATCCCTTAATGCATGAATAATTCCTATCCTTTATTCACCAGTGATGGCTTTTCCAATGAAAATGTTCTTAACATCATCAAGAGTCCCTAAATTGTAAGGTTCACATTGTACACCAAGGGATTCTCCCTATTTATTCTAGATTCCAAATTTGTCTGAATCAAACAACCATTCTAACTCTACCACACCTTGAGGAATAGTGTTTGTCTTCAAGTTGAGAACTCCTTCTAGATCCATTTTAGCAGGCTCCAACTCCTTGTCTATTATCTAAGTACTGAAAACATTAGACGAGGTGAGAAAATCAATTATGTACTTGTCATCCTCAAAAACCTAAAAATTTGTGATGTTATCTGGTACAGAGGGAATCAAGACTAATTCTACACTAAAATTCTTCAATCCTATCATGGACAGTGGTTCTAGAGAACTAGTTGCCTAAGCCAAAGCATCAACAACATGATTCTTTCTACATGGGATCAACTAGATATTAAAACCATCAAAACATACAATGAAAGCCCATATACAGTTCTAATACCTATTCAATCTCTTATCATTGCATTAATACTACCTTCTTACTTGCTTGACGACCAATTCAGAGTCACCAAATAGATGAATAGTTTTAACCTTTTTCTGAAGTACCATCAACAATCCATGCACCAAAGATTTGTACTCTGCTACATTATTAGTACAGGGGAATTGCAACCAATATGCTGCTAAATATGAATTTGCCATGGGGCTGATCAATTCAAAACTTGCACCAGATCCTTGTTTACACCTAGATCTATCAAATCTTAATGTCCAAATGTGGGAGTCATTGCCCTTATTACTTTGTGTAGTTTGTTATTTTTTATCTGACTAAGATTCCTAACCAGTTGTACCTGTAGCAGCCTAATTTTCTTTTAGGACTGCTAAAATTTTCAAACACTTTTGCACTTGTTTAACTGCTTCTTGACAGAGTGAAAATGTAAATTTAGAATGGGAGGCATCATGAAGGCGACACCAGTTTGGTAGTAGCAACTCATCCATTTGTATTTTCTTTCCAATAGCCAATTGGTCACTCATAAATTTAGCTACAAAATTTCTAAATCCTTCAAATATTCCTTGTTCTTCATCATTAGAGGACTCTTGGTCTAACTACACATATGCCTCTATACTTTCTTAACATCTTCTAAGTGGCGGATCAGAGAAGTTATTGCAATTTAGCATGAGTATTTTCTCTACCTAATTAACTTGGGGCAGGTAAACCCCTAGTTTTACTTCCAAAAATAGAATCTCATTAGTTTAATTGTATTTTGTGATCATATGCTTCATTTTTGTCTCTCTTTCAATGCAAATATGATTTGTTAGTCCTTTCCAGGGCAGCCACATATGGGAAACATTTGTTGCCATATAATTGTTCAAATTTCTAGACTAATCCATGCTTAAAAGCATGCCATAATGATCAGGGATATCAACTACTTGAATATCTATATATTGTTGCACCCTAGAATTTGATGCCAATTACATATGGATCCTGTTCAATTCGCCCATCACATTGACCTCAGTTTTGTCTAATTGTGTAACTTTCCTAGAAGATTTTGTTGGAGTGAGACCTAGAGCCTTGCATACTAACAAAGGAATCACATTGGTGGAGGCCCCAGAGTCTACCAGATAGTTATGGAGCTTCTTCCCAAATATCCTAGGAGTCAAGAGGAAAGGTGGACTTTCTCTTTTATCCTTATATAAAGTAACCTTTTGCTCAGCATCTGTCACATGGACTTTATCTTTCCATTTGTCCATATTGTCCTTTGGTGGAGCTTACTTTTGAGAAGGATCTATCCTAATGCTTTCTCCCATGTCTTGAAAGAAGGTTGTCCTAACTTCTGGAACTTTCAACAGTTCAAAGACTGATAGGATGACTTTCATTTTCTTGAGTTTGTTAGCAACATATTGTCCTAACTTGGCTATTTCAGTCCTTTGGGAATTTTCAACTATAGATCCTTGATGCATTGGCTGGGGTGTTGCCTTGGGAGGCTCAGGATTGTTGGAGGCCTTGGGGTTAGGTGGAATCTGATAGCTATTTGGAGGGATTGAGGTGGTGAAGGGACCTTTTGGTTTATTGCTTCTAAGGTTGAATGGAGTTTTATTATAATGTTGATAAGAGTGTACCTCCTCACATTCTTCCTCAAGCTGATTGTCATATTGGAAATGAAATGTATAACTATCAAGTACAAGGGCAGTGTCATACCTCTAAGTTGGGACAAGTTCATACCCTGTCGGAGGATTCTCTGGTACTTCTGCATTCTAGATCTCCATTTGAAAAACACTTGAACCTATTTGGAACTCTGGGCAATCCAATTCAGAATGAGCATTTGTATTGTGAAGTGTGCACCATGAAGATAAAGCTACTTCGGCCAACATCACTTGACCAGGTGGACAACTTTTGACATTTTGAATCTCCAATGGTGAAGGAACTCCACCATTATTTGGTCTACTATTCCAAGTTTAATTTTGCCACTAGTAATTATGATTCTGATATTGGTTCTAATTCTTAGTCCTTTGCTGCAAGTAGGCATTCTGATTTCTTAGATGAGTAACTTCAGTAGTAAGCTTCTTCATTTGTTCTGCCAACTCCCTAATGTCATTTTTGTCATCCTTGGCTTTGGCAGCTTTAGCTGACTGGAGGAAAGGTATTTAGGTAGGAGGCAATTCTGCCATTGGATCTCTAGGATGGACCACTAAGGCTTGCGTTGCGACAGGGACTGGGATAGGATTCATCACCGGCGTATGATTAGCTAGAGCCTGATTGATCATAGGTATCTAGTTTGGGATGGCCATAGGACCCATGTAGTTTAGTGGGCCTGTTTCTATCTATCCCAATTGAGTGTTCACAGTAACAACCTTAGCATATGCTTGAGCTAGGGTAGCCAGAGCTAGGTTAGATCTTCTCACAAACATGGAAGTAAGCTTGTCCAGGCCTGCATAGTAAATGGGTAAGGCTACAGCTTGATCTAGGGCATAGGGAGCTTGTAGACAGCTGCATACTTTATGAAATTAGTTATTGAAAAAACTTATTAACTCCCCTTCAGCTCTGTGAATTTCCACACAAGACCTATAAAACTCTACTATAGTGGTGGGCATCCTAAAGTGGTCTAGAAATGCATTCTTCAAATTCAACCACAAATTTATGGAAGCTGCAGGGAGATTGGCAAACCAGTAGTAGGCTTCATCCTATAGAGAGTAGGGAAACAATCTATAGACCACATCCTCATGTTGCACTTGAAGCATAAACATATTACTTTAAAAAAATTTAATTTGCTCATTAGCAGTTCTTTCAGGGTCATTTGTGCGGAACATAGAGCAAAACTTGTGAAGGTTTTTGGGCATATCATGATAAGCATTGAATTGGAGTGGGGACTAGTTATTAGAAGCAAAAAAGGCCATGGCTGGGAGATTGACTAGGACTGTAGCTAGGTTTCTTGGAGTAGATTGAGCCCTTGGAGTTCTGGGTACTCCTTGATCTCTCCTGGTTCTTCTAAATGCTATTAGAGATAGTAGCTCTTCTCTAGCTGAGCTGGACCTGGTATGTCTTTTCCTAGTCCCCAGACTTGTTGATTCTATGGAGAAAATTTTGACTTGGTTGCCCTCCTTCTAGTGCTAATTCTGTTGATTGTGTGTTTAGCACACAACATGATGCAGGGGCTTCCAGTGGTGTAAGGGCAATCTTACATCACCCAAAAAAAAGATGTGTTTCAAATTTGTTCATGTTCTTTCCATTTCTTTTCAAAATTTGTGGTTCTGGTTCCATAATCGCTTGAATAATGATGTAGAACTTTCAGTTTTTCTAAACTGCTAAAAATAGTAACTTGCTATTTTTAGAAAGTTTGCAATTGGGCACGGATTGAAGTGAAAATATACAGGAAGTTACATAACAAAAATATAAGACCTTTGCTAAAGGAATCACACAAAGATCATTTGTAAGCTAAAAGATATTAAAGTTTCTGTTTCCTAAAAAATACCTAAAAATTATTCAAACTCAGGTTTGAGGCACCAAAAGGCCCTGTACGGGCCCAAAAATGGCCAAAACTAATAGAGCAGGTTCTTATCACGTAGAGTACTCCGCGAGCTTTCTGACACATAAAACGGTTCATCAATCAGACACCTGGATCAAAAGTTATGGCTCCAGGAAGTTGACCTATTTTTTGGAGGGCGATGCAAATTTTGAAATTAGGTTGTTAGCCGCCAAAAATGCTATTAATAACCTTTTTGGGAACCCTGGGAAGTAGTAGAGTTAAGGGGACAAGTGTGGAGTCAAGAATAGGTGGGAAAATAGAAACCCTAGCTAATTTAGGGTTACAGAAGGCATGTGATTCTAGAGTCTGGGAATAGGAAGCTATAATGTGTTGCAGCCTGTGGAGGGTTGATTCCTCTGATTGTATTTGAGGTTCTGTAATGTATTAAGTTGTCCAAATCAATAAAGGAAGTTCTATTTTCTATGTGCAATTTATGTTGTGTTTTTTATAATTTACCCCTTCATCAAGTGGTATCAAAGTAAGGATTCCTGAGTGTGTAGACAGATCACCGACCGTGAGGTAGTTTACACCAGGATCTGAGGTTGTGGGTTTACTGTGGAGACCAAGATGCCTCCATGAAGAAATCATGTTGGGAGGAATGCTTCGATGGAAGAGGGTCTTAGAGCCCTACAAAGGCAAATCGATGCATTGCAAGAGGAGCTATGAAGAGGGTTTAAGCTGAGGACAAGAGAAGAAAGTGAAGATGAAGTTGAAGAAGAGCTATCTGAGGAAGAACAAGACGCTGTCGGAGATCCTGCAGAAGTTAGGTTGTTGAGGGAAATTTTGAAGATCGGAAAGAGGCCGAAGATCAAAGTTTCTACATATTCTAGAGATTTGAATCTAGAACAACTTATTGATTGGATCAATGACATGGAGAAGTATTTTGAGTATGAAGATGTGGAGGACCCAGATCGAGTTAAGTTTGCAAAAATAAAGTTGAAGGGCCATGCCAATATTTGGTGGAAGGAGGTCTAATTAGAGAGGAATAGAAGAGGAAAAGGAAAGATCACCAGATGGGATCGAATGGTGGAGAAACTAAATAAGCAGTTCATTCCTGTGACTATGAGATGGAGTTGCTCAAGAAGCTGCAAGGACTGAAGCAAGGTAACAAGTCTGTTAAGGAGTATACAGAAGAGTTTTATAAAATTACTATCAAGATAGGCCATGCAGAGGCCAACAAGGAGAAGGTAGCCTATTACATTAATGGGTTGAGGCCGAATATTCAAGAGAAGTTAAGCCTGGTCAGAATGACCACCATAGAAGATGCGTACCAGTTTTCCCTAAAGGTGGAAGTGAAGCTAAACAAAAGATTTGATAGCAAGCAAAGAGGAAGAGGTTAAGGTGGAAGACCCTATGGAGGCCGTAATGAAGATCAAAAGAAAAGTGAAGAAGTAGGCACTAGTTGAAATCAAAGAGGGGATAATACCTACCACCCTCGTGACCAAAACAATGGTGAGAAAAGAGGAAAAGGCAGACCTGGAAGAGGAGGTTTCAGAGGAACTTGTTTCCAATGTGGAGAAGAAGGGCATCAAGCATATGAGTGTCCGCAACGTCGAGGAAGGACAAATAGAAGACATGAATGTAATGCATGAGTTGTACATGTAGATGAAGACACACATTCTAAGCATTCTGAAGATGCTGAAAGGGGAGAAACCCCAATTGTCAAAAGAACCTCACTGAATGAGGAGAAAGAAGCCAATCAGAGGAAGAGTTTATTCCACACAAGGTAAAAATGTGAAGGTAAGTCTTGTGATATTATTATTGATAGTGGAAGCACTGATAATCTTGTTTTAGAGGAGATGGTTGATAAGAAGAAAGCATCCACATCCATATCGGATTGCATGGTTGCAGAAGGACCATAGAGCTTTGGTCAATGAACAGTGTTTAGTGAAGTTCAAGATTGGTGACTACCATGATGAGGTGTTGTGTGATATCATACCAATGGATGCATGTCATATGTTATTGGGGAGGCCGTGGCAGTATGATAGGAGCACTGTCCATGATGGCCGTGCAAACACATATTCCCTAACAAAGGATGGAGTTCATCATAAGTTGAAGCCCTTGAAGGAGGTGGAAGAAAAGGTATGTAGTACTGTCAAAATTTGCTTGGTAGATGGTAGGAAATTTTTGGAAGGTATGAAGCATGAGCGTCATTGCTTTGCATTGATTCCTAAGATCAGTCAAGAGAAATGTGAGGATGTACCAGCAAAAGTCTCAGATATGTTGGAAGAATTTTAGGACATTATCTCTGATAATGTACCAGAAGGTTTACCACTAGTAAGGAAGATAAGTCATCAAATAGATTTGATACTAGGAGCTAGTTTGCCAAACAAGGCAGCCCATAGAATGACTCCAGCAGAAAGTGAAGAGTTGAATGGACAAGTTCAGGAGTTGTTGAGGAAGGAATTGATAAGAGAAAGCCTAAGTCCATGTGTGGTACCTATAGTACTCGCACCAAAAAAAGATGGAGAGTGGAGAATGTGTACAGACTCTTGAGCCATCAATAAGATCATGATTAAGTACATATTTCTATTGCCCAAAATCGATGACATAATGGACTATTTGAGTGGAGCCAAGTACTTCATGAAGATTGACCTGAAGAGTGGGTATCACCAGATCCGTATCAGAAAATGAGATGAGTGGAAGACAGCCTTCAAAACCAAAGAAGGTTTGTATGAGTGGTTAGTCATGCCATTTGGACTAACCAATGCACCAAGCACATTCATGCAACTCATGAATGAGGTACTGAAAGAATTTTTGGGAAGTTTTGTTATTGTTGATTTGGATGATATTTTGATTTTTAGTAAGACTTGGGATGAGCATCTGATGCATATTAGAAGAGTTCTAGAGAAGTTGAGGGAGGAGAAGTTGTTGATTAATATGAAGAAATATAGTTTTGCAAAGGAGTTAGTATACCTGGGATTTGTTGTCTCAGAGGAAGGTCTTGAGATGGACCCAAAAAAAAGTAAGGGCTATCATTGAATGGCCTATGCCAAGGAGTACAATGGAGGTAAGATCTTTTCATGGCTTGGCAAGTTTTTACAGAAAGTTTATCAGGAATTTTATTAGCATTTGTGCACCCCTAACTAAGACATTGAGAGGGGATAGAAAAGAGTTTAGATGGACTAAAGGAGCAGACAAGAGCTTTGATACATTAAAGTAGAAAGTAGTAGAGCAACCTGTTTTGGCACTTCCAGATTTCAATAAGATATTTCAGGTAGATTGTGATGCTAGTGGTAGTGGTATAGGAGCTGTTTTGAGCCAAGAAGGTAAGCCCATTGCCTATTTTAGTGAGAAGCTTAAGGATGCCAAGAAAAAGTATTCTATTTATGATCAGGAATTTTATGCAATAGTTCAGGCTTTGAAGAAATGGAGACATTATTTGTTGCCAAAGGAGTTTGTTTTATATATTGATCATCAGGCTTTACAGTATCTTAATAGCCAAGGAAAGTTGAACCAAAGGCACTTAAAATGGGTTGAGATTTTGCAGATCTATACTTTTGTTTTGAAGCATAGGAGTGGGAAGTCCAACAGAGTTGTAGATGCCTTGAGCAGAAGGCAAAATTTGTTGACAGAAATGAAGATAGAGGTTGTTGGGTTCGATGAGCTAAAAACTTTGTACCCTAAAGATTCAGATTTTGTAGAGGCCTAGAAAGCTTGTTTAGAACTTGTTACTTTGGATAGGACAAAATGGTTGGATTTCATAATCCAAGATGGGATGTTGTTTAGGGGAAGCCAATTGTGCATTCCAAGGAGTTCCATGAGAGAGAACTTGATTAAGGAAAAGCATAGTGGAGGATTAGCTAGACACTTTGGTCAAGATAAGACCATTGCTATTACTGGTGAAAATTATTATTGGCCATAGTTGCAGCAGGATGTGAGAAAATTTGTACAGAGTTGCAGATTGTGTCAGATGGCAAAAGGAACGAGTCAGAACACAGGGCTATATCAGCCATTACCTGTACCAGAGAAACCATGGGATGATATTAGTATGGATTTTGTTCTTCGCTTACCAAGGACATAGAGGGGACATGATTCCATTTTTGTGGTGGTGGATAGATTCTCGAAGATGACACATTTTACTCCTTGCAAGAAAACTAATGATGTTGTTCATATTGCTAAATTATTTTTCAAAGAGGTGGTGAGATTACATGGTCTACCAAAGAGCATAGTTTCAGATCGAGATACCAACTTTGTTGGTTATTTCTGGAGAACATTCTAGAAGAAGTTGAAGACAGATTTGAAGTTTAGTTCTGCACACCATCCACAGACTGATGGACAGACAAAAGTGGTAAATAGGAGTTTGGGTACCCTGCTACTATGCTTAGTAGGAGATAAGCCCAAGGGATGGGATTTGATTTTACCACAGGCAAAATTTGTTTACAACAATTCTATCAATAGGAGTACTGGTAAATCACCATTCCAGATTGTATATGGGAATAGTCCAAGAAATGCTTCAAAGTTAAGGAAGCTGGATAAAGGAGAAAAGACAAGTGTTGAAGCTGAAAACTTTACCAAACATCTGAAGAATTTGCATAAAGAGGTGAGAAGGCACACTAATAAGATGAATATTCAGTACAAGGCTAAGGTAGATCAGAAGAGGAGGTATAAGGAGTTCTAGGTAGGGGATGAAGTCATGGTTCACTTGAGAAAAGAAAGTTTCCTAATTGGAACATACAATAAGTTGAAAATAAAGAAATTTGGACCATGGAGAATCTTGAAGAAGCATGATTCAGGAAATGCATATAAGGTAGAGCTACTGAGTGGGATTAATATTTCCCCTATGTTCAACATTGCTGACTTAACAGAATATCATGAGGGTGGCATAGAGGATGGAACAACAAAAGAATAGTGGAGTATTTCGGCATCAACTTCAACGAAGGAGATAGAAGAGACCTTGGATAGCCATGTGGGAAGAAGTACTTGGAACAGGCAATATGAAGAATATCTGGTGAAATAGAAAGGAAGACCTATTGAATATTCTTCTTGGTTGTCTAAGGTAGAGTTTGACCATTTGAGTTTTCCTCACACAAACACCTGAGACGTAACAGGGTCACTTCTCAAATTACCCTAAGTGTCTGATACAGGAGAATCTAGTGGTGTAAGGGCAATCTTGCATCACCCAAAAAAAAATGTGTTTCAAAATTGTTGATATCTTTCCATTTCTTTTCAAAATTTGTGGGTTTAGTTCCATAATCGCTTGAATAATGATGTAGAACTTTCAGTTTTTCTAAACTGCTAAAAATAGTAACCTGATATTTTTAGAAAGTTTACATTTGGGCACGGATTGAAGTGAAAATTTACAGGAAGTTACATAATAGAAATATAAGACCTTTGGTGAAGAAATCACACAAAGATCATTTGTGAGATGAAAGATACTAAAGTTTCTGTTTTCTAAAAAATATCTAAAAATTATTCAAACTTAGGTTTGAGGCACCAAACGGCCTCGTACGGGCCCAAAAATGGCCGGAACCACCAAAGCAGGTTCCTAGCACATAGAGCACTTTGTAAGCTTTTCGACGCATAAAACGGTTCATCAATTGGACACCTGGATCAAAAGTTATGGCTCCCAGAAGTTGACCTATTTTAAGAGGGAGATGCAAATTTTGAAATTAGGTTGTTGGCCACCAAAAAGGCTATTAATAACCATTTTTGGTAACCCTGGGCAGTAGTAGAGTTAAGGGGGCAAGTTTGGAGATAAGAATAGTTGGGAAAATAGAAACCCTAGCTAATTTGGGGTTACAAAAGGCAGGTGATTCTAGAGTCTAGGAATAGGAAGTTGTAATATGTTGCAGCCTATGGAGGGTTGATTCCTTTTATTGTATTTGAGCTTCTATAATGTAATAAGTTGTCCAAATCAATAAAGGAAGTTCTATTGTCTATGTACAATTTCTGTTGTTGTGTGTTTTATGATTTACCACCTTCATCAAGTGGTATCAAAGTAAGGATTCCTGAGTGTGTAGACAGATCGCCGACCGTGAGGCAGTTTGCACCGGTAGTTTGCACGAAGACCTTAGGTTGTCAGTTTGCTCTGGAGACCAAGATGCCTCCACAAAGAAATCATGTTGGGAGGAATGATTTGACGGAAGAGGCTTTCAAAGACCTACAAAGGCAAATCGATGCATTGCAAGAGGAGCTATGAAGAGGGTTTGAGCCAAGGACAAGAGAAGAAAGTGAAGATGAAGCTAAAGAAGAGCTATCTGAGGAAGAACAAGAAGCTGTTAGAGATCCTACAGAAGTTAGGTTGTTGAGGGCCATTTTGAAGATCAGAAAGAGGCCCAGGATCAAAGTTTCTACATATTCTAAAGATTTGAATCCAGAACAGCTTATTGATTGTATCAATGACATAGAGGAGTATTTTGAGTATGAAGATGTGGAGGACCTAGATCGGGTTAAGTTTGTAAAAACAAAGTTGAAGGGCCACGCCAATATTTGGTGGAACAAGGTCCAATTAGAGAGGAATAGAAGAGGAAAAGGAAAGATCACCAAATGGGATTGGATGGTGGAGACATTGAAGAAGCAGTTCATTCCTGTGGACTATGAGATGGAGTTGCTGAAGAAGCTGCAAGGACTGAAGCAAGGTAACAAGTCTGTTAAGGAGTATACAGAAGAGTTTTATAAATTTACTATTAGCACAGGCCATGCAAAGGCCAACAAGGAGAAGGTAGCCCATTACATTAATGGGTTAAGGCCGAGTATTCAAGAGGAGTTGAGCCTGGTCAGAATGACCACTATAGAAGATGCGTACCAGTTTTTCCTGAAGGTGGAAGATAAGCTGAACAAAAGATTTGATAGCAAGAAAAGGGGAAGAGGTCAAGGTGGAAGGACTGGTGGAAGGCCCTATGGAGGCTGTAATGAAGATCAAAAGAAAAGTCAAGAAGCAGACACTATTCAAAATCAAAGAGGGGATAATACCTACTGCCCTCATGACCAGAACAATGGTGAACAAAGAGGAAGAGGAAGAGACAAACCTGGGCAAGGACCTGGAAGAGGAGGTTTTAGAGGAACCTACTTCTAATGTGGAGAAGAAGGGCATTGAGTATATGAGTGTCTGCAATATCAAGGAAGGACAAATAGAAGACTTGAGGTAATGCATGAGTTGCACATGTAGATGAAGATGCACATTCTGAGCATTCTGAAGATGTTGAAAGGGGAGAAACCCTAGTTGTCAGAAGAACCTTGCTGAATGAGGAGAAAGAACACAATCAGAGGAAGAGTTTATTCCACACAAGGTGCAAATGTGAAGGTAAGTGTTGTGATATTATTATTGATAGTGGAAGTACTGATAATCTTGTTTTAGAGGAGATGGTTGACAAGTTGAAGTTGACAAGAAGAAAGCATCCGCATCCATATCAGATTGCATGGTTGCAAAAGGACCATAGAGCTTTGGTCAATGAGCAGTGTTTAGTGAAGTTTAAGATTGGTGACTACCATGATGAGGTGCTGTGTGGTATGATACCAATGGATGCATGTCATATGCTGTTGGGGAGGCCGTGGCAGTATGATAGGAGCATTGTCCATGATGGCCGTGCAAACACATATTCCCTAACAAATGATGGAGTTTGTCATAAGTTGAAGCCCTTGAAGGAGGTGGAAGAAATGTATGTAGTACTACTAGAATTTGTCTGGTAGATGGTAGGAAATTTTTGGAAGGTATGAAGCATGAGTGTCATTGCTTTGCATTGATTCCTAAGATCAGTCAAGACAAATGTGAAGATGTACCAGTAGAATTCTCAGATATGTTTTAAGAATTTCAGGACATTATCTCTGATAATGTACCAGAAGGTTTACCACCAGTAAGGAAGATAAGTCATCAAATGGATTTGATACCAAGACCTAGTTTGCCAAACAAGGCAGCCCATAGAATGACTCCAGCAGAAAGTAAAGAGTTGAATAGACAAGTTCAGGAGTTGTTGAGGAAGGGATTGATAAGAGAAAGCCTAAGTCCATGTGCAGTACCTGCAGTACTCACACCAAAGAAAGATGGAGAGTGGAGAATGTGTACAAACTCTCGAGCCATCATTAAGATCATGATCAAGTACATATTTCAATTGCCCAGAATGGATGACATAATGGACTATTTGAGTGGAGCCAAGTACTTCACAAAGATTGACATGAAGAGTGGGTATCACCAGATTCATATCAGAGAAGGAGACGAGTGGAAGACAGCCTTCAAAACCAAAGAAGGTTTGTATGAGTGGTTAGTCATGCCATTTGGACTAACCAATGCACCAAGCACATTCATGCGGCTCATGAATGAGGTACTAAAAGAATGTTTTGGAAGTTTTCTTATTATTTATTTGGATGATATTTTGATTTTTACTAAGACTTGGGATGAGCATCTAATGCATATCAGAAGAGTTCTAGAGAAGCTGAGGGAGGAGAAGTTGTTGATTAATCTGAAGAAATGTAGTTTTACAAAGAAGTTAGTATACTTGGGATTTGTTGTCTCAAAGGAAGGTCTTAAGATAGACCCAGAAAAAGTAAGGGCTGTCATTGAATGGCCTACACCAAGGAGTGCAACAGAGGTAAGATCTTTTCATGGTTTGGCAAGTTTTTTACAGAAAGTTTATCAGAAATTTTAGTAACATTTGTGCACCCTAACTAAGACAATGATAGGGGATAGAAAAGAGTTTAGATGGACTAAAGGAGCAGACAAGAGCTTTGATACATTGAAGCAAAAAGTCATAGAGCAACCTGTTTTGGCACTTCCAGATTTCAATAAGATATTTCAAGTAGATTGTGATGCTAGTGGTAGTGGTATAGGAGCTGTTTTGAGCCAAGAAGGTAAGCGCATTGCCTATTTTAGTGAGAAGCTTAATGATGCCAAGAAAAATTATTATGTTTATGATCAGGAATTTTATGCAATAGTTTAGGCTTTGAAGAAATGGAGACATTATTTGTTGCCAAAGGAGTTTGTTTTATATACTGATCATCAGGCTTTGCAGTATCTTAATAGTCAAGGAAAGTTGAACCAAAGGCACTTAAAATGGGTTGATATTTTGCAGAGCTATACTTTTGTTTTGAAGCACAGGAGTGGGATGTCTGACAGAGTTGCAGATGCCTTAAGCAAAAGGCAAAATTTGTTGACAGAAATGAAGATAGAGGTTGTTGGGTTTGATGAGCTCAAAAGTTTGTACCCTAAAGATCCAGATTTTTTAGAGGCCTAGAAAGCTTGTTTAGAACCTATTACTTTGGATAGGACAAAATGGTTGGATTTAATAATTCAAGATGCATGTTGTTTAGGGGAAGCCAGTTGTGCATTCCAAGGAGTTCTATGAGAGAGAACCTGATTAAGGAGAAGCATAGTGGAGGATTGGCTGGACACTTTAGTCGAGATAAGACCATTGCTATTATTGGTGAAAATTATTATTGGCCACAGTTGTAGTAGGATGTGAAGAAATTTGTACAGAGTTGCAGAGTGTGTCAGATGGCAAAAGGAATGAGTCAGAATATAGGGCTATATTAGCCATTACTTGTACCAGAGAAGCCATGGGATGATATCAGTATGGATTTTGTTCTTGGTTTACCAAGGACATAGAGGGGACATGATTCCATTTTTGTGGTGGTGGACAGATTCTCGAAGATGGCACATTTTATTCCTTGCAGGAAGACTAATGATGCTGTTCATATTGCTAAATTATTTTTCAGAGAGGTGGTGAGATTACATGGTCTACCAAAGAGCATAGTTTCAAATCGAGATACCAAGTTTGTTGGTTATTTCTAGAGGACATTGTGGAAGAAGTTGAAGACAGATTTGAAGTTTAGTTCTGCACACCATGCACAGACTAATGGAAAGACATAAGTGGTAAATAGGAGTTTGGGTAACCTGCTAGGATACTTAGTAGGAGATAAGCCCAAGGGATGGGATTTAAATTTACCATAGGCAGAATTTGCTTACAACAATTCTATAATAGGAGTACTGGTAAATCACCATTCCAGATTGTATATGGGAATAGTCTAAGAAATGCTTCAGAGTTAAGGAAGCTGGACAAACGAGAAAAGACAAGTGCTGAAGCTGAAGACTTTGCCGAACATCTGAGGAATTTGCATGAAGAGGTGAGAAGGCACATTAATAAGATGAATATTCAATCTAAGGCTAAGGCAGATTAGAAGAGGAGGTATAAGAAATTCTAGGTAGGGGATGAAGTCATGGTTCACTTCAGAAAAGAAAGGTTCCCAATTGGAACATACAATAAGTTGAAAATGAAGAAATTTGGACCATGTAGAATCCTAAAGAAGCATGATTTAGGAAATGCATATGAGGTAGAGCTGCCGAATGGGATTAATATTTCCCCTATGTTCAACATTACTGACTTAACAGAATATCATGAGGGTGGCATAGAGGATGGAACAATAGAAGAACAGTGGAGTATTCTGGCATCTACTTCAATGGAGGAGATATAAGAGATCTTAGATAGCCATGTGGGAAGAAGTACTTAGAACATGCAATATGAAGAATATCTGGTGAAATGGAAAGGAAGACCTATTGAAGATTCTTCTTAGTTGTCTAAGGCAGAGGTTGACCATTTGGGTTTTCCTCACGCAAACACCTGGGACGTGACAAGGTCACTTCTCAAATTACCCTAGGTGTCTGATGGAGGAGCATCCAGTGGTGTAAGGGCAATCTTGTATCACCCAAAAAAAGATGTGTTTTAAAATTGTTGATGTTCTTTCTATTTATTTTCAAAATTTGTGGTTTTGGTTTCATAATCGCTTGAATAATGATGTAGAACTTTCAGTTTTTCCAAACTACTAAAAATAGTAACCTGCTATTTTTAGAAAGTTTGCATTTGGGCACGGATTGAAGTGAAAATTTACAGGAAGTTATATAACAGAAATATAAAACCTTTGGCGAAGGAATCACACAAAGATCATTTGTGAACTGAAAGATATTAACGTTTTTGTTTCCTAAAAAATGCCTAAAAATTATTCAAACTCCAGTTTGAGCCACCAAACGGCCCCGTATGGGCCTGAAAATGGCTAGAACTAGTAGAGAGGGTTCTTTGCGCGTAGAGCACTTTGTGAGCTTTCTGACGCATAAAACGTTTGTCAATCAGACACCCAGATCAAAAGTTATGGCTCCTGGAAGTTGACCTATTTTTGGAGGGAGATGCAAATTTTGAATAGGTTGTTGGCCGCCAAAAAAGCTATTAATAACCATTTTTGGGAACCCTGGGCAGTAGTAGAGTTAAGGGGGCAAGTGTAGAGTCAAGAATAGGTAGGAAAATAGAAACCCTAGCTGATTTGGGGTTATAGAAGGCAGGTGATTCTAGAGTCTGGGAATAGGAAGCTGTAATGTGTTGCAACCTATCAAGGGTTGATTCCTCTGATTGTATTTGAGCTTCTGTAATGTAATAAGTTGTCCAAATCAATAAAGGAAGTTCTTTTTTTTGTGTGCAATTTCTATTGTGTGTTTTATGATTTACCCCCTTCATCACAACAATGCAGATGAAATACATGTATCTCACCTCTCTTGAAAAAGGTATCCTATCCTAGATAGGACTTCTTGAAGGTTTATACAGCTAGGTCTTAGCTTGCAAGAATGACTCGGTTGGTATGTTTAGTTGTGCCAACAAGGGGTCTTACATAATATGATAGGGTTGGTAGAGGTAATGTCAATGAGAATGTAGAAAACCCTATGATACTTTCAGGAGATTTTAAATATAGGTGCTGCTAAAAAACCTAACCTAACAATTTGTGACAAAGAAAATGCAAAAGAGTAAGGGTTAGAAAGTAATCCTAAGTGACATTAACAATGCAAAACTCATTGATGGTAGACAAACATTCTAATATTAAACCACTTTCTACATTGCCAAGCTAACAGATTGCTACAACACTACAGAAAATGATTATATCTTCTACAGAGCCTTAAGATTTTGAAATTACATACATTCATTAAACACCCAATTACTGGCATGATTTAACTAATGTAATACAATTGAACTTAGCACAAAATAATAGTCCAAGCTAACTATGCATAGCCACTTACAGTCAGCATGCAACTAATGGTATGGACTTAGAACATTCATCAAATACCTTCAATAAACCATTAACATTGCAAAGCACAGTAGACCAATTAGCAGACCAAGATGTGAACCATGAAACCAAATTGATAACACAAAGAGACAAATTCTCAGAAGAAACTATAGCAACTTGCTTTTGTATTGATCAGAAATTTGGTAGTGTCAACAATTCACCCTCAAGACTGTTATAATGAGAGAAATGGTAGCCCTTTATATAGAGGAGGCTCCATACTGAATTTTTGAATGAACAGTGGAGATTAACTCAACACCCATGGTCCAGATTACATGGCATCTAATGCACTATAGCGACTAAATTGCATTTTTGGATTAACATTTGTCTTGTAGGAAAAAGATGAAATACAACTTCTAAATACATTGAACCTAGACATTTTGAATACCCATTAAGTTGTACATAGGGAAAAGTCAATTTCCAAGACATAATAAATACAAAATAAGGTCACATGAACCTACAAATATAGCATTAATTACAACTGACGAGATTCACATGTGACTCTACCATTCATTCCTCCAAATCGATTTTCTCTTCTTCTACCTTTTTGTTGTTGTATGCAACTAATCCTGATAGAGCTGGGTTGATATCTGTTGGGTCTGGGTCCTTGATGTAATCTTCTCCAAACCTTAGGCTCTTGATCTCTATAAAGAATTTGCAGTCTCTTGATTTTCTTCCCCCTTTAAACATCAAAAAGGAAGCTCAGAGATCACTGACCTTTTTAAGTTTTCCAATAATGTTCAGTGGTGAGTCTCCATGAATGACTTTGTACAACCTGTCTTTACACTGTTTCTTGTCTATCGGGGTCAAATCATTCAAACTAGTGTTTATACAATCCCTTAATGTATCATTTATTTCATATATTACCTCTATTATTTTAGTCTTTGCTGTACCAAAAGAATCTTTCACTTTGTCAAAAACACCTTTTCTTAATTTCATCTATTCATACCATTCCTAAGGGTTCTTTAACTTATCCTTTGTCAAAATATTCTCTTTCAAAAGGACCTCCTTGGATAATCTCCTCATAGTTTGTACTCTCAAAAACATATGGGAATAGTATTCATTTTAAGGTTCACATTCATCATGCAAATCTTCCCATTCTTCTCTCAAATGATGAAAGTCCTTATGCAGTAAGGATGCAAAGGATATTACCTTACACCCTTCATCATACACTTTTATGAACCATTCATGCATGCCGACAGTAGTGGTCCTTATATCATCAAACTTAGACAATTCTTCTTTAGACAGTAGGGCAGGAGCTGCTCTTATTTCTCCATCAGAGTTCAATGGCTTCATCAAGAATTGTATGCATGCTCAAAGCTCTTCATTCTGCTTCTTCAACTCTTATTTTGTCATTTCATCTTTGTTCAATTGGTCCAAAATGTGGACATTGTCACCTTGAATTCATCTATTTTCTATCCTCTTGTAGGAGGTCACAGATTCACAGTTGTAATAGTATAATCTTCTACTCTGACTCTATTTTTATCAACATCTACAGGTGGGATAGCCACTTCTGCAATCCTTGATCCTGTGGTATCCTTATATATTCTGGATTAGATTTTTACTTTCTTCTATTTCTTCGGTTTCTCCGCTCTGGCCAATAGTGTATCCAAATCCAATTTCATTATTTCCACTTGTGGCTCTTTATTCTATAACCTTTGCTGTAACCAATCAGGTGCAGTGGAGGAGGAATCCTTAGGAGAGTCAATGTGACTATCACCTTTACTAAGTGACCCATCAAGAATTTCTGATTTAGCCCTATCCTCATTATTTCCTTCATCATCTAACTTCTCAATATTTTGTAAAATTTCCAATATGAATTGCTGAGAAATCCCCAATACTATATCTATTATTCCTTTATCTACTGGGTTGTTAATCACCTCAACTGTCTCAATGCTTGTGGTTGTGTCAACAGTTGTCTCTCTTTCTTGGGACTCTAATTCTACACATACCTTTTCAATCCTGGGTAGTTGTCGGATGACTAAAGGGGTAGACCCTGAAGAGGAAATAATTGAAAGTGTTAAAGAATCACTTATGGCCGATAAAGAATGAGAAACTAAGGTAGGCAAGTATGAGATAAATTGGAAAATGAGGCAAAACCTAGTGAAGGTGGTATAGGAGGGAGAGAGGACATGGAAGATATAGCAATGGGTGAAGAAAGAATAAGCTGTGGGAGAGGAAAGAAAGGTGCCAGGATTGTGGAAATGGCTAGTAATGACATCTGAGTGGAGGTGGTAATGGATGAAATAGATGGCAAGGGCATAGTAGATGTGTGAGGTGAAGAGGAGCTTGGAGGGATGATGGAGGAGGAAGTAAGTGAAGAGGAAGAACTAGGTATGCTCACATTTGTTGTTATTGAAGGTAATGTGGGTGTTGTGTCTGGAGTAGAGGAAGTAGATGAGGTGACTTGTGGAGGGGATGAGGCAATGGGGACACTATCTAGAGATGAGGAAACTAGAGAGGTAGCTAAGGTGTTAGTAGGGGTTGTAGTTGAGACATATGTTGTTGAGACCTTTGTCTTTTTAGCCTTTGAGCTCTCCACTTTACTACTGGGTATATCTTTCCACTTAACTATCCTAGCCTAGGTGGCAGCAGGTGGATCCCTTTTCTATGCCTTGGAAACTATCCTCTTAGTTTTCCCTTTTTCAGCCAATGGTACATGCTCTTCATTGTCAGTGTCTTTTACTACCTCCTATTCTTCTACATTTATTTCTTCCAGAGGTTGATCTTCTTCATCTCCTAATTCCTTTTCTGATTCTTCCTCTATATAAGGTAGTGCCACTCCTATTTTGTCCAACATTGGAATCTAGCTTCTAACCCAGATTTTGCTAAGTTTGATTGGGTTTCTCATGACTTCATCTAATGAAATTTCATCTACATTGGCCCAATTGGGAGAAGGGATAGGCTAACTGAGCAGTGCTTCCCATGGGCCTCTCTAAACTACATCTCCATCCTCTATCACTTTGTCTAGCACTTGAATGATATGGAATCTCCTTATTTGTTCTAAGCACAACTGAGAGTAATTTATTCCTATTAAATCATAGTCATCTACACAGTCTGCCTAGAAGTCTTCTAGGTGATCTTGATGAAACAATTTATTACTAACATACCTTTCCATTATCCCATGCAGGTGAAAATGTTTCCTTCTTATATATGGATGAAGGTTCAGTAGCTATAATTTTGTCCGAGTGCTCTGCTACTCCCAATGTGGTACAAGAATAGTGACCTTTCCCAATAAAATTGGAAATTTATTATTGAACATGTGCAGATGTTTCAGCCTCTCTGCACAAGTGAGGAGTTTCCTAGTTAGCTCAAGGAGAACTATCTTGTCTATTGGATACTGGGGCAGCCTATATGGTGTACCTATGAATCCTTGGATTCTTAAGTAACTGAACTTCTAAAACTACAGGTACCATCTCCCATATTGTTGTATGACATTCATGGCTTTGGGAGATATCCTTAGTGTAGTACTATCTTGGAGTATCTTTGTGATATGCATAGTGAAGGCATGATTCACTCTCTTGTAATGAATCAATGATTGTGAGATAGTCAACTGGGTATAGCATTCATAAACTTTCAATTGTTGGTCCCCATTCCCAACTTCTCCTAACTTGGATAGTCCTGGATATTCATTTCTTCTTGCCAAGGCATAAACAATATAGGAAGTCCATCTGAATGTCTCTTTTCCCTTGAAATTCACAAAGGCATCGTGCATGTTGTCATTTAAGATTTGGGCTCAGTGAATTTTCTTATTTCCATGTATTATTTCCTCAATGAGGGCAAACATCCATTCTTCAAAGGTGGAAGCAGATGGAAGTCCATAGATTATGCTTAGTAAAGTCACCAAGTCCCCAATCTCATCATGGAAATCACTTCTATACAAAGTATGGAGCAGCTTGATTATAGTAGACCTCTTATGTTTCATCCAATGATCATTGATCTGCTTTTTACACTTGTCCACATCTTTCTTGTAAGTGTCCTTGGCATCTTTCTTATCAGTTATGGACAACACAGGGTAAACTAGTTTACCGAATATTTATGCCAAGGATTGTGAGCTTAAATATGCTAGAACCTCCCCATTTGTAGTTTGAATGGTTCTAGTTAGGGGGTCATATCTTTCTACGCATGTCGCTATGATTTCTGCACATTGTGTAGACGTAGGAAAGGTAGTTGCTTTTACGATACCATTATCTCTTATCTTATTGGCCAGTGGTGTAGGATTTGGTCTAGACACCCTGAGTCTAATGTACTCTAGGTCTATATGACCTAGATTTGTGTCTCCAATGTTCTTCCAAGCAGAGGTGATATTGGTTTCAGGAGGAATTCGCTTGAATTTGTAATAAGTCAAGGCTATCTTGAAGGTCTTTAATTCCTAAGTATTAGTGATTTCTCTATAATTTACTCATCTCATATTCCTAATTCAAGTTTTACCTTATGAAAAAGACACCAAGTCCTTTTCTAAGTTACAAATGCACAAGTTAATGATTTGTAGATCATATATCATTGTATAATATTCATTACATGACTTAACAATGTAAAAAAATTAAAATCCTATTTAAATCATTCAATAAATGCTACTTTCTCTAAAAATTGAGGTAAAATCATGCAAAACATCCTATTTTTATCTCTGTAGTACTTAACTTGATAAAATAGATATAATTTCCTTAAGAATTTTCAAGAAATTAGGTCTCTTTCATAGTTTGTACTAAATTTGGGGGTCTCAGACTTCTTTATGTCAAGGATTTAATTTTTGTCCTAATAGACTCATTGCGGGATTGGGAGGTCACAGACTAACATTGTAGGAGTACAATCAACACTGAGAGGGGGGGGTGAATCAGTGTTGTGTGAATTTTCAAATCTTTTTACAAACTTTAACTTTCAAAGCACAAGGAGAGAAAGATAGCATTGATTTGTCAAATACATATGCACATGACTGTGAATACATAAAGAGAACAAAACTTCATAAGTAAATCATACACACATAGAGAAGATTATGACACAAGATTTGCACAAGTGGAAAACCCTCCAGGGGTAGAAAAACCACTCTAAACTGCCTCACTGGCTTAACAGATAAAACATGCCTCACTGGCTACAAAGAAGCCTCATTGGCTACAATATGTGTCTCACTGACAAATGTTAAGGTCTCACTGACCTATAAGCCTCACTGGCATATTGTGCCTCACTAACTTTTCTCAATGAATCAAAAAAAAAATTATCATGTGCAAGAAGTGATTGCTGTCCAATCTGATTTGCACCATTCAAATCAACTCATCCGCAACATATATTCCATCATTCAAATCCTCTGACATTTCATCCTTGAAATCATCTAATTCACCTGATGAGAGATATATATCTTTTTCAATACAAATTAGTTTTCACATTTATCTGAATTATTGTCTTCACCATTGCATGTTGATCTGCACAAGATTACACACACTATCCAAGCATCTGCAATATCATTAAAAAAAACATGTGATCTTTCACATTCAATTCTTCTCCTGCAATACAAAATCTCTTCACTTTTCAAATCCCTCTCGTATTTAATTTTTTAATTTGATTAACATCTCTATAAAAACCAATTTCACTTGTATGACCATTTCCATTCACGAATGATTTGCAAGAATAAAATCATATCTCTCAACCAAATCTGCACAAAAAATGACTTTCATTTTTTAGTTGATCATATTCCCTTTCTTCAATCAATTTGAATCAATTTGTCCTGTTTGTCATGCATCTTCCCTGCATAGAAAATATTCAAACAAAATTCCAATTCCTTTCAAGATAAATGATCAAACTTTGATATTCTTTTGTCTACAATTTTATCTTCATCTATAAAAACAAATTAATTCTCCTCTAAAAATTGCTCAAAAAAAAATTCTTCAACCAATGCCCTTTTCACAAAACAAAATCCTCTTCTCACAAAATAAATCTTCAATAAAAAACATTTTATCCCTTCATCTTCTTCAAAAATTCTTTAATTTGTGAAACTGATCTTCAATCAAATCATTTCATCTCCAAAAAAAACTATTCAATCTACCCCTAAAAAAAATGAAACATTTCTATTTTCCTCTATATAAAAAATTTCTCTTATCTATACTTATAAGAGGGAAATAAATTTCCATTAAAAAAAATGCCCTCTTAAAATTTTCTCTGTAGTTCACTTATCACGAAAGAAGAGAGTAAAATTAGAAGGAAATTTCTTTAAAATAAGTTTTCAAAATTCTTAGAAAATCGGCCTTTTTAAAGGCTAAAATTTAGCCTTATAATACTTATCTCTAAACAAGGCATCATTACAGCCTTGAACCCATCAAAAACAATACTAAGGTGTTAGGGTCTAAATAATATTCTTTCCTTAAAAATTGCTCTATAAGCAAGGCATAAATCATGCCCATAAACATGTGTATTTTATGCTTTGTATAAACAAGACTTTTCATCGAAAAGGTAGATGCTTTTTTTTTAAAACATAAATCCCTTCATTGAAGTCGGGCTCCCTCCACAAAATATATATTATGCTCCTTAAAACAATTCGATGCCTTTTCTCATATAAAGGGAGATCTTCATTGTTGGGGCTTCAAAAGGTTTTATTTGCCCATTCACAAGAGCCCAAACCCAATGGTAAGAGATGTGAAGAGGGCTGATAAAAGCATGAGTAACATACCCTTTACTAGGTCACACTTAAGTGACATGACCTGCAAATACAGGTCAATGGTAATTTAAAAGAAAAACATGCATAGGTCATAAGATAGAATATATAAGGATTTTGAGAGATGTTTATTTAAGACACATTTAAACCATTTTTCTGCCAATACTATCTTAATCTCTGCCACTAAACCTCTTATATAATGAATGTGTCATGAGGTCTGTAATTACGATGAAGAGCAAGTGAAACCAAGGAGATGAACATCAAAAACATATATACCAATGCCAACACCCACTGATCCTCTAACCAACACAAACAAGTTACTATGATTTCATCACCATACTTATCACTACAAAACATTTGAATCAATTACGTTTGTCTCAACAATGTGACCACCATAAGCTTGTGTAAGAATAAATCTCCTTTCATAGACTTGAATTATCAAGAACTAAATGAATATTCATGTCCTCTACCTGTTTCCTTATGTGACAAACTAATGAGATAAATTGAACTCATCTAAATTCTCCTCAACCATGGATGGTGACCATTATCAACTGAATCCAACAACTTGCATCAACTCAACATCTTGTGTAAAGAAATGACCCAGAAGAACAAGAAGCATAATAACATAAATGCACTGCAACTTACCATCAAACAACGTGATTCCTACCACATACTGCTACTACATCCTTGAAGACACCACACTATATGAAAGATATACACTTATCAAGATTGAGTGAACAACTCCTGATTGATTCCTGCCATAAGTGAACAACTGTGAAATGATCCTCAAATGCACAATAACTCAACTTCTCTCAATATCTTTTGACATCAATGACAAACTATCACCATCAATCTCCCCCTTTGTCATTGAGGGAAAAACTCCATGAAGCATTCTTTCTTTCTCCCCCTTTTTGACATCTAATGACAAAGACTATTATCTCCCCCTGAGAAAATAACTCCAACTCCACAGAAAAATGTTATAGTATGATCATAACAATTATAATCACATTGCATTATGAGCACCTTGAAGACATAAACTCCTGTTAACCTTTGAACAAGAATGATTTATGATGATAAAAATCCTGAAACTAGTAAAAGACAATCCTTGTTGAACATTATCATCTGCTATTGCTGATTCAAGACATACCTTTAACTTCCTCTAATGAAATACAAGTTATCACCATCAATGTCATAGGTTGAAGAACTCTGTCTGAAACATATTAGTGAGGAAAATCATCAATGAAACAAGTGAAACACTATCTCCAAATCACCTCAAAGTTTCAATACTTATGCAAAACATATGCCATAAAAACATTACACAACAAGGTCATTGGTATGACCATCAAATCAACTTCTTTGATATGAACTATCATCCTGCAACCAAACTATTCTGACACCTTTTTTTTTTGACATGACAAAGACTGAAGACCATCTGAACTATCCTCTTGTTCTGCATAAGAAACTTTTCACAACATAAAAATTGATCCCTTTTTAACCTTGTAATTCAAATCAACCCATCAAGACTGCACAACACCTTGCAAAAAAACCAAATGCAGAGACAAGAATTTAATTGACTGCTTCCATTTGTAACCTCCTTAGCCCACATAATCAAACATCTGAGCACCTTGAGAACATCCTAATTGGTTTTGAACTTCCCAATCTCACTCACAATAACTGTAACACCATGACAACTTAATCTTTGTAAGTATTAACATGATATGACAAAGAAAAAACAAATCACTTAACTCTATCAAACTCTTTGTGCTTGGAACCCTTGAACATCTTAACTACAATATAACATCACATCACAAACCACTGATCACCTATATCACTGTTACACATAAACAATATCAAAGATGAATCCAAAACCAACAAAACAAGATCATCAAAATGATAAACATCAAATGATCTTCTTCCTGAAACCTTTCGAGGATACTTGATAGAACATGAATAACTCCCCCTTACTTCATGCTCTTAGTTATCCAACTAATGATGTAACTTGTGCAAGATGCACAAGTTTAGGATCCTTCTTGTCTTGACTTTCTTTTCTTTTCCAAACCTGTATAAACCTTTTCTTTTCTTTGCTCTAGGTATCTGCTCTAGATATCTTCAATCTATTCCTACAAAATTGTGCCTTATGCCCAAGATTATGACACTTAAAGCATGTGACATTATAACCAATTAGAGAAGTAAAGGAATCATATCTCTTTGACATGCCAAAAGTACTTCCATAATCATATCTTCCATGCATCCAACAGTCTCTTTCTATGTGACGAACTTGGTTACAGTAGTAACATATTGCATTAGAATTCTTGTTTTCCATTTTAGAAAGAATTTTGTTCTTATGCCACTCAACATTATTTATAGCATAAGTCTTACAATTTCTAGCTCTATGACTATAGCTATGACAAGAATAACAATATCCATGTAACTAAGAATAATTATACCTTATTGAATGGTATTGCCTAACAGGTGGAGGTCTGTTTATTTTTTCTCTTACATCATCAGGAGGTGGAGGTCTGTTTGTTCTTTCTCTTACATCATCAGGAGCTTTATCTTTTGCTATCTTCTTGTCTTCCTTAAGAGCAGTAGGAGGATTTCTGACTTTGGAACACTCTCCTTCTTCAGTATTCTTTTCAAACAATAGATTCTTGTGCAACTTAGAGGATGCCTTTTCTAACTCCTTTCTTAAAGAAACTATTTCAGATTCATACTTTTCACAATCAACATCTTTGACCTTTAGCTGATTATTGACATCTTCTTTTATTTTCTTAACTTCTACAATTTGAGCCTTCAAAACTATTATCTATTTTTCTACATCTTGAAGATTTGAAAGAAATTTTGTCTTGGAATCCTTTTCCTCTTGAAGTTGCAACATTAACCTTTTGCTCTCCTTTCTAAGTTTTTTGATTTCATCAAGGACACAAATGAGCTCACCTTGCATATCAATCTCATAATCATCTTCATTATTAATCTCAACAACAAAATTTTCATCAAGCTCTTGTCTTTTTACATTCATATTGAAGTCTTCCTTTTTATCAAAATTCTCAACTGCAAGATCATTCTTTTTGCTAGTCTTAACAGAGGCTTGCTTTTGATCATCATCAATCTTTTCTCTAGTCAAGACTTTATTTCTATTCTTCTTTCCCATGGTACTCCAAACACAGGATCTACCCAAGCTGATTAGGCTACAAAAGGAAAACCTGGCTCTGATACCAATTGTAGGAGTACAATTAACACTGAGAGGGGTGGTGAATCAGTGTTGTGTGAATTTTCAAATCTTTTTACAAACTTTAACTTTCAGAGCACAAGGAGAGAAAGATAGCATTGATTTGTCAAATACATATGCACATGACTGTGAATACAGAAAGAGAACAAAACTTCATAACTAAATCATACACAAATAGAGAAGATTATGACACAAGATTTGCACGAGTGGAAAACCCTCCAGCGGTAGAAAAACCACTCTAAACTGCCTCACTGGCTACAATATGTGTCTCACTGACAAATGTTAAGGTCTCACTAACCTATAAGCCTCACTGGCATACTATGCCTCACTCACTTTTCTCAATCAATCAAAACAAAAATTCTCATGTGCAAGAAGTGATTACTGTCCAATCTAATTTGCACCATTCAAATCAACTCATCCGCAGCATATATTCCATCATTCAAATCCTCTGACATTTCATCCTTGAAATCATCTAATTCACCTGATGAGAGAAATATATCTTTTTCAATACAAATTAGTTTTCACATTTATCTGAATTATTATCTTCACCATTGCATGTTGATCTGCACAAGATTACACACACTATCCAAGCATCTGCAATATCATTAAAAAAACATGTGATCTTTCACATTCAATTCTTCTCCTACAATACAAAATCTCTTGAACTTTCAAATCCCTCTCATATTTAATTTTTTAATTTGATTAACATCTCTATAAAAACCAATTTCACATGTATGACCATTTCCATTCACGAATGATTTGCAAGAATAAAATCATATCACTTAACCAAATTTGCACAAAAAATGACTTTCATTTTTTAGTTGATCATATTCCCTTTCTTCAATCAATTTGAATGAATTTGTCCTATTCGTCATCCATCTTCCCTGCATAGAAAATCTTCAAAAAAAATTCCAATTCCTTTCAACATAAATGATCAAACTTTGATATTCTTTTGTCTGCAATTTTATCTTCATCTGTAAACACAAATTAATTCTCCTCTAAAAATTGCTCAAAAAAAAATTCTTCAACCAATGCCCTTTTCACAAAACAAAATCCTCTGCTCACAAAATAAATCTTCAATAAAAAACATTTTATCCCTTCATCTTCTTCAAAAATTCTTTAATTTGTGAAACTGATCTTCAATCAAATCATTTCATCTCCAAAAAAAACTATTCAATCTGCCCCCTAAAAAAAATGAAACATTTCTATTTTCCTCTATGTAAAAAATCTCTCTTAACTATACTTATAAGAGGGAAATAAATTTCCATTAAAAAAAATGCCCTCTTAAAATTTTCTCCATACTTCACTTATCATGAAAGAAGAGAGTAAAATTAGAAGGAAATTTCTTTAAAAAAAAAGTTTTCAAAATTATTAGAAAATCAACCTTTTTAAAGGCTAAAAAATAGCCTTATAATACCTATCTCTAAACAAGGCATCATTACAGCCTTGAACCCATCAAAAACAATACTAAGGGGTCAGGGTCTAAATAATATTCTTTCCTTAAAAATTGCTCTATAAGCAAGGCGTAAATCATGCCCATAAACATGTGTATTTTATGCTTTGTATAAACAAGACTTTTCATCGAAAAGGTAGATGCTTTTTTTTTTAAAACATAAATCCCTTCATTGAAGTCGGGCTCCCTCTACAAAATATATATTATGCTCCTTAAAACAATTGGATGCATTTTCTCATATAAAGGGAGATCTTCATTGTTTGGGCTTCAAAAGGTTTTATTTGCCCATTCACAAGAGACCGAACCCAACGGTAAGAGATGTGAAGAGGGCTAATAAAAGCATGAGTAACATACCCTTTACTAGGTCACACTTAAGTGACACGACCTGCAAATACATGTCAATGGTAATTTAAAACAAAACATGCATAGGTCATGAGATAGAATATATAAGGATTTTGAGAGATGTTTATTTAAGACACATTTAAACCATTTTTCTGCCAATACTCTCTGAATCTCTGCCACTAAACCTCTTATATAATGAATGTGTCATGAGGTCTGCAATTACGATGAAGAGCAAGTGAAACCACTGGACTGAGCAAGCAAGTGAAACCAAGGAGATGAACATCAAAAACATCTATACCAATGCCAACACCCACTAATCCTCTGACCAACACAAACAAGTTACTATGATTTCATCACCATACTTATCACTACAAAACATTTGAATCAATTACTTTTGTCTCAACAATGTGACCACCATAAGCTTGTGCAAGAATAAATCTCCTTTCATAGACTTGAATTATCAAGAACTAAATGAATATTCATGTCCTCTACATGTTTCCTTATGTGACAAACTAATGAGATAAATTGAACTCATCTGAATTCTCCTCAACCATGGATGGTGACCATTATCAACTAAATCCAACAACTTGCATCAACTCAACATCTTGTGTGAAGAAATGACCCAAAAGAACAAGAAGCATAATAACATAAATGCACTGCAACTTACCATCAAACAACTTGATTCCTGCCACATACTGCTACTACATCCTTGAAGACACCACACTATATGAAAGATATACACTTATCAAGATTGAGTGAACAACTCCTAATTGATTCCTGTCATAAGTGAACAACTGTGAAATGATCCTCAAATGCACAATAACTCAACTTCTCTCAATATCTTTTGACATCAATGACAAACTATCACCATCAATCTGCCCCTTTGTCATTGAGGGCAAAACTCCATGAAGCATTCTTTCTTTCTCCCCCTTTTTGACATCTAATGACAAAGACTATTATCTCCCCTTGAGAAAATAACTCCAACTCCACAGAAAAATGTTATAGTATGATCATAACAATTATAATCACATTGCATTATGAGCACCTTGAAGACATAAACTCCTATTAACCTTTGAACAAGAATGATTTATGATGATAGAAATCCTGAAACTAGTAAAAGACAATCCTTGTTGAACATTATCATGTGTTATTGCTGATTCAAGACATACCTTTAACTTCCTCTAATGAAATACAAGTTATCACCATCAATGTCATAGGTTGAAGAACTCTGTCTGAAACATATTAGTGAGGAAAATCATCAATGAAATAAGTGAAACACTATCTCCAAATCACCTAAAAGTTTCAATAATTATGCAAAACATATGCCATAAAAATATTACTCAACAAGGTCATTGATATGACCATCAAATTGACTTCTTTGATATGCATTATCATCCTGCAACCAAACTATTCTGACACCTTTTTTTTTTGTGACATGACAAAGACTGAAGACCATCTAAACTATCCTCCTGTTCTGCACAAGACACTTTTCACAACATAAAAATTGATCCCTTTTTAACCTTGTAATTCAAATCAACCCATCAAGACTGCAGAACACCTTGCAAAAAAAACAAATGTAGAGACAAGAATTTAATTGACTCCTTCCATTTGTAACCTCCTTAGCCCACATAATCAAACATCTGAGCACCTTGAGAACATCCTAATTAATTTTGAACTTTCCAATCTCACTCACAAGAACTATAACACCATGACAACTCAATCTTTGTAAGTATTAACATGATATGACAAAGAAAAAACAAATCACTTAACTCTATCAAACTCTTTGTGCTTGGAACCCTTGAACATCTTAACTCCAATATGACATCACATCACAAACCCCTGATCACCTATATCACTGTTACACATAAACAATATCAAAGATGAATCCAAAACCAACAAAACAAGATCATCAAAACGATAAACATCAAATGATCTTCTTCCTGAAACCTTTTGAGGATACTTGATAGACCATGAATAACTCCCCCTTACTTCATGCTCTTAGTTATCCAACTAATGATGTAACTTGTGCAAGATGCACAAGTTTAGGATCCTTCTTGTCTTGACTTTCTTTTCTTTTCCAAACCTGTATAAACCTTTTCTTTTCTTTGCTCAAGGTATCTACTCTAGATATCTTCAATCTATTCTTGCAAAACTGTGCCTTATGCCCAAGATTATGACACTTAAAGTATGTGACATTATAACCAATTAGAGAAGTAAAGGAATCATATCTCTTTGACATGCCAAAAGTACTTCCATAATCATATCTTCCATGCATCCAACAGTCTCTTTCTATGTGACCAACTTGGTTACAGTAGTAACATATTGCATTAGATTTCTTATTTTCCATTTTAAAAAGACTTTTGCTCTTATGCCACTCAACATTATTTCTAGCATAAGTCTTACAATTTCTAGCTCTATGACCATAGCTATGACAAGAATAACAATATCCATGAAACTGAGAATAATTATATCTTATTGAATGGTATTGCCTAATAGGTGGAGGTCTGTTTGTTCTTTCTCTTACATCATCAGGAGCTTTATCTTTTGCTATCTTCTTGTCTTCCTTAAGAGTAGTAGGAGGATTTTTGACTTTGGAACACTCTCCTTCTTCAGTATTCTTTTCAAACAATAGATTCTTGTGCAACTTAGACGATGCCTTTTCTAACTCCTTTCTTAAAGAAACTATTTCCGATTCATACTTTTCACAATCAACATCTTTGACCTTTAGCTGATTATTGACATCTTCTTTTATTTTCTTAACTTCTACAATTTGAGCCTTCAAATCTATTATCTATTTTTTTGCATCTTGAAGATTTGAAAGAAATTTTGTCTTGGAATCCTTTTCCTCTTGAAGTTGCAACATTAACCTTTTGTTCTCCATTCTGAGTTTTTTGATTTCATCAAGGGCACAAATGAGCTAACCTTCCATATCAATCTCATAATCATCTTCATTATTAATCTCAACAACAAAATTTTCATCAAGCTCTTGTCTTTTTACATTCATATTGAAGTCTTCCTTTTTATCAAAATTCTCAACTACAGGATCATTCTTTTTGCTAGTCTTAACAAAGGCTTGTTTTTTATCGTCATCAATCTTTTCTCTATTCAATACCTTATCTCTATTCTTCTTTCCCATGGTACTCCAAACACAGGATCTACCCAAGCTGATTAGGCTACAAAAGGGAAACCTGGCTCTGATACGAATTGTTGGAGTACAATCAATACTGAGAGGGGGGGTGAATCAGTGTTGTGTGAATTTTCAAATCTTTTTACAAACTTTAACTTTCAGAGCACAAGGAGAGAAAGATAGCATTGATTTGTCAAATACATATGCACATGACTATGAATACAGAAAGAGAACAAAACTTCATAAGTAAATCATACACACATAAAGAAGATTATGCCTCAAGGGGTAGAATAACCACTCTAAACTGCCTCACTAGCTTAATGGATAAAACATGCCTCACTAGCTACAAAGAAGCCTCACTGGCTACAATATGTGTCTCATTGACAAATGTTAAGGTCTCACTGACCTATAAGCCTCACTGGCATACTGTGTCTCACTCACTTTTCTCAATCAATCAAAACAAAAATTCTCATGTGCAAGAAGTGATTGTTGTCCAATCTGATTTGCACCATTCAAATCAACTCATCTGTAACATATATTCCATCATTCAAATCATCTGACATTTCATCCTTGAAATCATCTAATTCACCTGATGAGAGAAATATATCTTTTTCAATACAAATTAGTTTTCACATTTATCTAAATTATTATCTTCACCATTGCATTTTGATCTGCACAACATTACACATAGTATCCAAGCATCTGCAATATCATTAAAAAACATGTGATCTTTCACATTCAATTCTTCTCCTGCAATACAAAATCTCTTGACTTTTCAAATCCCTCTCATATTTAATTTTTTAATTTGATTAACATCTCTATAAAAACTAATTTCACTTGTATGACCATTTCCATTCACAAATGATTTGCAAGAATAAAATCATATCTCTCAACCAAATCTGCACAAAAAATACTAAGGGTTGGGATCTAAATAATATTCTTTCCTTAAAATTGCTCTATAAGCAAGGCGTAAATCATGCCCATAAACATGTGTATTTTATGCTTTGTATAAACAAGACTTTTCATCAAAAAGGTAGATGCTTTTTTTTTTAAACATAAATCCCTTCATTGAAGTCAGGCTCCCTCCTCAAAATATATATTATGCTCCTTAAAACAATTGGATGCCTTTTCTCATATAAAGGGAGATCTTCATTGTTTGGGCTTCAAAAGGTTTTATTTGCCCATTCACAAGAGACCGAACCCAACGGTAAGAGATGTGAAGAGGGCTGATAAAAGCATGAGTAACATACCCTTTACTAGGTCACACTTAAGTGACACGACCTGCAAATATAGGTCAATGGTAATTTAAAATAAAACATGCATAGGTCATAAGATAGAATATATAAGGATTTTGAGAGATGTTTATTTAAGACACATTTAAACCATTTTTCTGCTAATACTATCTTAATCTCTACCACTGAACCTCTTATATAATGAATGTGTCATGAGGTCTATAATTACGATGAAGAGCAAGTGAAACCACTAGACTGAGCAAGCAAGTGAAACCAAGGAGATGAAAATCAAAAACATCTATACCAGTGCCAACACCCACTGATCCTCTGACCAACACAAACAAGTTACTATGATTTCATCACCATACTTATCATTACAATACATTTGAATCAATTACTTTTGTCTCAACAATGTGACCACCATAAGCTTGTGCAAGAATAAATCTCCTTTCATAGACTTGAATTATCAAGAACTAAATGAATATTCATGTCCTCTACCTGTTTCCTTATGTGACAAACCAATGAGATAAATTGAACTCATCTGAATTCTCCTCAACCATGGATGGTGACCATTATCAGCTGAATCCAACAACTTGCATCAACTCAACATCTTGTGTAAAGAAATGACCTAGAAGAACAAGAAGCATAATAACATAAATGCACTGCAACTTACCATCAAACAACTTGATTCCTGCCACATACTACTACTACATCCTTGAAGACAACACACTATATGAAAGATATACACTTATCAAGATTGAGTGAACAACTCCTGATTGATTCCTGTCATAAGTGAACAACTGTGAAATGATCCTCAAATGCACAATAACTCAACTTCTCTCAATATCTTTTGACATCAATAACAAACTATCACCATCAAACATTGCTTAAGGTGATTATTCACACAAGTTAGCCACTTGAGATTTTAGTACAACAAGGGACACAAAGGATGGTGGTGTGACTTTTGGCTCAAACCAACGAAAAGCTCCTCATGAGGTAGGTCAATGCGCTTACTAGTGCATTACAGTCCAGGGTTCAGTGCTAAAGGTATATATGGATGTATTAGCAGGACCTAATGACATCATTGACTTGCATGGGTTTGAAAGAGGACTGAGTAAAGTTAGTAGAAGTGGCATATGGCACAAGTTAGGAGACAACAATTTTGGTGCAAAAGGTTTGAATATGGGCGAGTGGGATGTATGGTTGCAATGGACCTAGCGCAACTTTTTGTGCTAACTAACTGAAGTCAGTGGGGATGGTTTTTAGCGCAAGTTAATTATCTTAGGTTTTAGCACTGAATTCATTAGTCAATGTCGATGGAGATTTTGGTTATCACTGACTAACTTTAAACCTAGAAAAGGTTAGCAATACGGGTTTTTGGTACAAAGTCTATGAGGACTAAATCTAGCACTAAGATTTTAAGTTGAAGAGGCCACAAAATTTTCACAGTGCTAACTTATGCTCGGGGAGTCAATTCAAGAGGTCGGTCAGGATCATTTTAAGTGTTGAAGTGAATGAGTTATAACCAACACAAATTTTCAAGGATTTCGATGGATTTTACCACAAATTTGTAGGTTATTGTGAGATGTGTTTAAGCACAAAATAATTAGTTTGGAATCGCAGTGCTAGGGTTTACTGCGGTCTAAGTTTGGGTCATAATAGGGTTAAAATTAAGTAATGCAAATATTGTGCCCTAGGGTCTATCTAGTAATTGAATGGGAGATTTTCAACTAAGCATTACCTATTTATACCACCATAGAAAAAACCCTCTTTAAACTAGACCCTTGCATTAATAAAAAAACTTAAGAACCCATTTGAAATCAAAAGCCTATACATGAAATGCTAGGTTTGAAAGAATAAGGCAATGGAAAAATGTCCTAACCTAGTTTCAGGAAAGTTGCAGTGGTAGAGAAAATGCTTTTGGATGTGTCTTCAATCGATTCTCACCGCCGCCAAATTTGCTCATCATTTGATTGATCTTCAGAGCTCTTGAACAATTTTGTTTGTTCACAGAATGAGCTCTCAAAATGAATTCAAAACATTATATTTTCCTATCCAATCTACCATTAATGCAGAGGTACCTTTGCTAGCCTAGTGCGTAGTGTGTAGAGAACATCTAGGGTTTTACATGGGATCGGGGTTCCTTGGACCTAGCATGACTTCCGAGCTCCACAGACCAAAGTTAGTGCCCAATGATTTTAGCGCAAAGTCTGTGTTACAAAATTTCAGCGCCAGCTCTACTTTGAGCACTTACTTACTTGTGGGGATTTCAGACTCTTTAGTCAAAGTCAGTGAAAAGGACTTTTAGCATGCAGTTGGTGGAGAGTAGATTCAGTATGAAGGCAGAAGCCAAGCAAGTTAGCGCTAAGTCAATGAATTATGATTTTAGCGCTAAGGTCAGTGGATCATCTTTTCAACACTAAGACTCCTAAGACTTTGTTGAAGGCTATTCTGACTCAGTAATTTTGGAGACCTAAGCAACTTACATGTCTAAGAAAAATGCAACTTTGACTTTAGATGGGTCATTTAATTATACATCCTTGAACACATTAAGAACCAACTAGGACAGGGCTGACACGCGAAGCCAAAATTTGAAAGAGGGGGGTCTCCATTTAATGAAATGGGGTGTGTGTGCAAGGCACAATAGATATCCTAATAGAGGATATTGAAATAACAATGATAGGTCTGGATATCTCGACAAGGGGTACAATAATGATAGGAATTTCAATAATAATAGCAATAACAATGCTACCCCTAGGAAACCTAGAACTTGGAACACATGACCAAACAATGGTTCATTACATTCACCATTGGATAATCAACCTCTTATTGAGTCCAAACAAACTACTAGGGTCAATTTAGCAGAGGCCACACTCACAAATTAGTACAGAATGAAAAATACCAGTGTACACACTAAATTAGACTACCCTCAATTCAAAATAACAACCAATATATTCCAGGATGAATTATCAAATACTATAGGAGATCCTCCTTTCCCTAAAGGAAATGAAATTATCCCCCTTGGATATGAGTCTATGCTTGTGCTTGAAAGTTCTAATAGTCATCAGCATCACCAGATGACCTCAACTTAGGAAAATTGCACACTAGCATGCGAAAAGTCTTCCTTAGCATTTGGTTCAAACTATGTGTTCCCTTTTGAAGATGAAAATGAACCTAAGTCAAAACCTGAAGAGGTTCATGGTTACCAACAGCAATATTAGGGTAGACACAATTATAAGCTTTGGAGTAATGCAAATAGACTAGTTGGTCCATTGACTGCATCTATTCCTCCTAACAATTTTAATACGCCACCAGATCCAAAATCCAGTAATAACCTTGGTCCTTCTAAAGTGAATACTCAGTACTTCACACCTTAGAATACAATGTCAAAAGCCATTAGTTAATTGCTTGAGTTAGATAAACTTGTCACATACTTGGCTGAAGAGATGCAAAAGATAAAAATCAACCTCTCACTATCAGAATTGCTAAAGACCCCAATCATCAAGAAGGCTTTCTTGAAGTCATTAGATGAACCCACACCTGAAGATGATAATCCTAGTCCTAACCCTAGTCACATCATGACTAGAGATCCTGCACCCAAAGATAACACTGTCAAACCTAAAGTGCAGGGTACTGTTCATGCTGTTGAGGCATCACATATGACTCTATACAAAGATAGGTCAGAGTCACCACCATTCTTACTCACTCTATGAATATTTGGCAAGAATTTACACAACTATCTTATGGATTCAAGTACATCAACGAATGTGATGCACTTATCCATTTGTAATGTTTTAAATCTACATCCAGCCAAATCCCTCAAAAAGGTAACACAACTTGACAAAATAGAAGTGAGTGTGGCAGGAGAATTAACTCATATCCACATGCAGCTTGCATTAGACCCAAGGGTGCAATATTACATTGACATCTAGGTAGTGGACATACTTGATACCTATGGATTGCTTCTTAGCAGGGATTGGTCCAAGATGCTAAATGGTTACATAACCACTGACTTTAGTCACATGTGGTTACCATGGAAAGGAATCCCCAATCAGATAAGGATAGAAGTTAAACCTAGGATGACACACATGATAACTAAGTACAATAATACCAATGAGGTATTGTATGTAGATGTTGAACTAGGATTTTATGCTATAAGACCTCAAACTGTTACAATTAAAGAAGTCTTGATGTGCAACATGCATATACATGAAAATAGAGATAAAGAGGAAAAGATTATCATTGAGTCTGATTACTGTTCAAGTGATGAAGAAGAAGTCAATCACTTCACTGAGTTTGAAAGGTATTTGACCAGAGAAATATAGAAATGCCAGTTGTTGGGTACATCCATTGATGATATCCTGATATTTGGATGGTGTAGATTACATGATGATGCACACTCATAAAAGGATTGTGAGACATGTCTAGATATGATTGAATTAGAAAAAGTAAACCTGTAAGGTGGATCATCATCAATTGAGATAAGTGAAGTATCTAATGATGATGATATTGATTCTTATTTGTTTTCTTTAGATGCAAGAGAACATGAAGAGGAAGTGCATTGGGATAATGTCTTCATGCCGGTTTTAGAAAATATTTTGGTATGCAAGGAGATACAACCCCATGAGAAGAAAAATATTATCACCCTGGGATCTGATTGTTTCATCAAATCTAATTATGAGTTATCAGATGAGGACAAGGGGAGCCACCTAACTCAATTTGAGGAGTTTTTATCTAAACAGATTCAGAGACATATTCTATAAGGAGTACCTTCACATCATGCATTGATTGAAGGTTGGTGTAGACTTCATGAGGCACCACATTCAAAAACATGTACTTTATGCCTACATATATTGAGTAAGGAAGAGTAGTTGTGCTCAAGAGATGAAGTGCATGATATTAGGGATATTCCTGAAGATGAAAGAAAAGAGTTAGCAACATCTCCAGATGGAAGAGGAGAAAAAAATAAACTGATAAAAAGAAAGGATGATGTTTTAGCTACATCAAAATGCCCATAAGGGGTAAAGACTGTATCATAAAAGATGAAATGGATATCAATAGGTGCAGTTGCAACAGTAAAGAAGAAAAGGGAAGGTCCTGATAAACCCTTAATAGAAGGTAAGCCTTAGATCTTGATATTTGATGGTTCTAAATCTAAACAAGGAGCCAGAGTAGGCATTGACCTCATTGACCCATCAGGGAGGTCATTTTTGGCAGCATATAGGTTACAATTCCCTTGCACTAATAATGTGGTTCAGTATGAAGCCTTGATCCATGGGTTGTTGTTTGCTCTCAAGAAGAAAGTTAAGATTTTGCATGTCTATGGAAACTTAGAATTAGTAAAATAAGTGAGGAGAATCTACACATGCAATTACAAAAAGATATCAAATTACAGACATAGAGTTTGGGATTTAATAGAAAGCTTTGATGCTTTCAATATAATGCATGTTCCCAGGGAACAAAATCATAGAGCTAATGCATTGGCACAAGTTGTCAACACTTTGGAGCCTTTGTCCATTTCTGGGATGAAGGGATTTTTGGTAGAATTGGTATCAGTGCCTTCCATACCTGATAATGTCACTAATTTCTAAGTGTTTGATGATGACCAACACATCTTGGATTTCATTGCAAATAAGCATATATTCGAAGCACAGATCCTAGATGAGAAGATCTTGGAAGATCATGTATGGGAAGAGGGAGAAATTATGGACTTTCTAGGCAACAAAATTCCTAAAGGCATGATTGAGCTTGAAAGAGCTTTTGATTTAGACAACATGATAAAATAAAAAGACCTCCCTAAGATAGATGGAGGAGAGTATTTACCTATCAACATAGGGTAGGGTGAGGACACAAGAAATGTCCTAATTGATAATGTTTGTTTTGAAGAAGAAAAAGAAGGAATAACTCAAGAATTGAAGGATTATATCCATGTCATTGCCTGGACCTATGATGAACTAAAAACATATGATACATCCATCATCACCCATACAATACCATTGAAGCCTGATGCCAAGCCATTCTGGCAGAAACAGAGGCCAGTCAATGCTTTGCTAGAACCTTTTATCTTTGAAGAAGTCAAAAAGTTATTGAATGCAAGGATCATATTCCCTATTAGGCACTCAACATGGGTAGCCAATCTGGTTCCTGTCAAGAAAAGGAATGGAGACATATGTCTATGTGTGGACTTCAGGAATCTAAATAGAGCATCAAAAAAAGACAATTATCCTCTTCCTTCTCTAAATAAAGTTCTACAAATAGTAAATGGAGCCCAAATGATGTCCTTCCTAGATAGTTTTTTCTAGATATAATCAAGTCATAGTGGACAAGATAGATAGATTAAAGACAACATTCACCACCAAATGGGGGATATTTGCTTATAGACGCATGCCCTTCAGTCTGATCAATGCTGGAGCCACATTCCAACACGTAATAGACATAGCATTCAGGGGGTTTGTTGGCCAATGCATAGTCATATACATGGATGACTGGATAGTCTTCTTGAAGAAGAGAGGTGACCATATAGATGACCTTAGAAAGGTTTAAGAAGTACAAACAATATGGTATTTCACTAAACCTAAAGAAGTGTGTATTTGGAGTGACCACAAGTAAGTTGCTTGGTCACATCATATCAGAAAATGTGATCACCATTGATCCTATTAGGGTTGAGTCTATAATGAAAATACAACTTCTAGGGAGTAAAAAAGAGCTAAAATCTTACTTTGGTAAGATTAATTTTGTGGGGAAGTTCATTATAGGATTTACAGAGATAGTAAGGCCACTCAATGCCATGCTCAAGAAGGATGCCAAAATTGACTAGACACCTGAGGCAAAGGCTGCATTTGAAGATATCAAGAAGGCCATAGTAGATGTACGTGTCTTGATCATCCTAGATTACACAAGAGATTTTTATATTTACTCATTTGCTTCAGAGCATACTTGTGCAGTAGTTCTGACACAAAGGAGTGAAGAAAAGGAAGAGAAACCTATTGCTTTTATGAATTCTCCATTTAGAGATGCAGAGCTTAGGTACATCAATGTTGAAAGGCAAGCCCTTGCTCTAGCCAGAGTAGTGAAGAAATTTAGACACTATATCTTGATAAGAAAGGTAATTGTTGTTGTACCTGATACAGTGGTCAAGATGCTCCTGATGTAGAATGAACAAGGAGAGAAGAGAGAAAAATGGATAACAGTGCTCCAATAATACGATATGGACATAACTCCTATGAAGATGGTTAGCAGACAAGCCCTAAGTCAAATGATCATTGAAATTGATCCAAACTTGAGAAGTCAGCAATATGTTGTAGACACAAAAGAAAATGATGAGTGGTATTCGGATGTCAAACATACCCTGATCACTGGGAGATGCCCACCTAAGATGCAAGCCTCTTAGAGGATTTCCCTGAAGATTAAATCATAGAAATACATGATCAAAGGAGGGGTCCTCTTCAAGAGAAACTATGAAGGGATATACCTTAGGTGCCCAGACAATCCAGAAGCTGATAAAGTCCTCACAGAGTTAGATGATAAATTTGGAACATCACATGGATCCCACCTAGCTACCACTCATGCTATCCTGAGAGAAGGATATTACTAGCCAACCATCTTTAAAGACACTACTAATCACATCAAATTATGTCATACATGCTAGACTACATCAAATAAAAAAGATATGTTGCTTAACCTCTGCAACCCGTCATGGAGATGTGCCCATTTGCACAATGGGCCATGGACTTCATCAGTCCAATCAATCCTCCATCATCATCAGGACACACGCATGTATTAACAATCATAGATTATTGTACCAGGTGGACCAAAGCCATCAACAACAAGACCTGTATTGCAGAAGATGTGATCAAGTTTCTAGAAATCAACATTATTACCAGGTATGGAGTTCCTTATGCCCTTGTGTGCGATAATGGACCAACTTTTGCATCTTTAAAATTGTCTAGTTGGGATTTTGATCATGGGGTGATCTTAAAGTTCTCTTCAAACTATTATCCCCAAGGTAACAGCTTAGTAGAGTCAACAAATAAGAACTTACTGAACATCATAAAGAAATTGATTGAAAAGAATTCTAGAGAATGGAATACCCTACTTAAATATGCCCTGTGGGTAGATTGAACTAGAATGAAGACTGCCTTGGGAAATTCCCCTTACTAGTTAGTTTATGGGGTGGATCCTATCCTCCATGTCAACCTCAAAATCCTTACCCTACAATTTGCATAGGAATACTTAGGTATTGACAACAAACAAGAGGTCAGGTTACTTCAACTTATGCACCTAGAAGAGAAGAGAGATAGATAAATTGACTGATTCTCCAAACATCAGGCTATTGTCAAATGTTGGTTTGATAAGAGAGCTAAAGTAAAAGCCTTCAGAATATCCGATTTAGTCCTATCATGGGACAAAGCACATGAAAGGAAAGGTGACCATGGAAAATTTGACAAACTTTGGACAGGTCCCTTCCAGATCTTAGAATCCTAGGTGATAGCACCTATAGACTGAAAACTTTAATAGGTGAGGATGTCTCATTTCTAGTCAATGGATAGTTCTTCAAACACTATTTTCAGGCCCAGAGAGGTCATTCCATGACATTGTATCATAATGTACATTTTTTATAGTTGTTTGTATAGTCTTTTTTTGTGTGTTTGCTTTGCTTCTCTTGTTGGTGAGTCTTTGTTCTGGTTAGGTAAGATGGTGCACCTTTTCACTTTAGAAAACCACAGAAATTGTTAGAATTCAAGAGATGAATATAACTTCATACATAGGTTTTAACTCATGTTATAATAAGTATTTTTTATCAGGGCTAAGATATCCTATTCATCAGTGATAAGTTTTCTTGTTCAAAGGGGATCCTCACTGAATACACCTAACAGCCTTGGGTTTGTTGAACATGCTGGTCTAGTGTTAAGTAAAAAATCCAAATGTTTGCCCTTTCTACCATTGCAATTCTCAACCTAAATGGCAAGTGCCCACACCTTGCAAAATGTGCTTACATGATGATATCTTATGGATTGAAATTAAAAAAAGAAAAGGAATTTTGAATATCCACAAGGATAATTAGGCCATCCAAGTAACCCTACCAAGGCTATAGACGCCTAACTAGCAATAGGGCTCTACTTGGGGGAATTGCAATGATAACCTTGCCAGGGCTATGGACGCCTGCTGGTAGCAAGGCTCTATCCAGGTTGGCTATGATGGTTGAACTAAAATATGTAACTTAACACTCGTCACTAGTGTCTTCAACTTATCTACAAGATGAAGGATATGAACCACGTGCACACACCTGATTCCTTCTTGTAATATTGTTTTATTGACGAACATGATATCATTCAGAAAGGTTAAGATGTTTATACTTGATAGGAGTTGGAACATTATGTTTTAATTTGTGCTCATCTCTTGAATTGTTTGAATTTGGTTATTTTCTTTGGGGGCAAGTTGTTGTGTGGTTACACGACACACCCCATTTTGCCCCAGCAAAACAAGGACCTAACTTTTTGGGTGATATGGTAAAAGTAGCTTCAGATGCATATCAAAATGTTATCCTCTACATTTTAAGACCTCAAGATCCTGGTCAAAATCCAAAATAAGAATTTGTCCTCATGAACCTTGCCATGTGAAAGAACATAAAATTTCAAGCAAGTTTGTTTTTCGAAGCAGCTCAAAATTCACAAAAAACAAAGAAAGTTATGTCTAGTCAAAGTTCAGTCAACGGGTCCACAGGATCTTCATATTTGCATATCATCCAAATATTATCTTAATATCCTAGTGCTCACTAATGTCCAGACATCAAATTTAAGAAACATAGTGGTTTAAACATCAAAGCAGGTGGGATATTACTTAACATCCTGATCTTCTATAATATCCTGATCTCTGATAGCATCTCAATGTCAAATTTAGGTCACCTGGTCACTTAAACGTCAAAGTGAGCAGGATATTATTTAGTATCTTGACCTTAACTTTAGTATCCTAACCTTTGGTAACATCCTTATCCTAGTGACATCACATCATCTTAGCTTTACATAGAATCCTAGACAAAATGACATCACCCAGATATTACTGTGTATGAATATTATTGTTATTAGTATCTAGATCTTATTTCCACATCCTAATTCAGACGACATCATGTCATCTTATCTTAATGAAGAAAGATAAACTTGCTTATGTCATCAAGATATTATTCAATATCCTGATCTTAACTTAGTATCCAAATCTTTTAGACATCCATCCTAATGACGTCATCTTATCTCAATGCGAGGTAAACAACACCATGAGCTGACATCACCTAGACATTAAGCTAGGGGGGATACTTCATATTACTAATATCCTAATCTTTCAAACATCCCCATTCTGATGACATTACCTTATTATACCCCAATGAAAGAAATCCAGATTAGACATCATCATATCCCTGCAAGAGAATCTTGTCAGCAAGAGGGATTCTCCATGCTGCTGCGTGGTAATGACACATGTCCACATCATATCCTGACCTCGTATGAACAAATTTGAGACCCAATAATAATTTCTTCATCAACAGAGGTTAACCTGACACATGATGACATTAGCCAAATGTTCATATCTAAATATCCATAAAAATATTCCTCTACAAGATATCCACTCCCTATAACCATGCTTTTTGCATTTAATACAGTGCGATTGGCCATTGGCATTTAAATTTGAATGCGTGCCAATGGACACCAATGATAATCCTATGCAATCTTGCTAATTTTGACTGTCAAATCACATTGAGATCATTAATAAGCCCTAATTGTTTAAGGAAAAAGGGATTTCTTTCAACATAAGTGACACAATTGCATACTAAGAGCCCTAATTTCCATTGTTGAGAACTTATTGCATACAAGAGTTGAGCTAAGAAAAGAATTGCTGAAGGATTCCTTATCTAGAGCTTTTGTTCAGACATCGCCACATTCATAATAGGTTAAGGAAGCATATACAGGTACATATACAATCCTATCACTCTAGTTATGTTCATAAGATCATATTATAATTGATTAAAGAAATGGTAAATGGTACACAGTGATAGTGATTATGCGTTATGCATAGCATCTATTCAATTCATAAGGTTTAGACATATTGTCATTTTAAAATGTAAAAAGCATTAGTGCACTAACCTTAGATAAACAAGTATATGCTATTATTTGAGACTGTATATTCAAATTGTAGGACAAATTGTTGCATCAATGCATAGACAAATGAGATGTAGAGTTCAAGTCGAGTATGTTTCCCAGAGCACACAGTGTATATAGCAAGTTGGGATTCTCTGAGGATACACATTGTGGGAATATAGACATTGAGGCATTTAGAGCTTAGATTGATGCTAGAGAAGAGGACACCTGATTGAATAACATAGTAGCATGTGGTTTGTTTCATGCCACTGGTTTTCCCTACTCTGTATAGGCTTTGACCTTTTGGCTAAGTCTGCATTACACTATAACATTAACACAAGGAGAATAGAAAAACAAGAGGCTTTATGCAGATTAGTCTATAGATGGTATTGATGAGGTGTTCCACTTGCCTACTTCTCATCCTATGTGTGTACTAGACCTGGATGCACTGGCTAAAGAATTTGAGGCCAATGATAAGAATTATAGAAAAGTCATATACCAAGGATGGAGACACCCAAGTAATATAGCCAGAGCAGCTGCCAAAATGGTGGTACACTTATATAAATTTGACTTCAATTAATAATGTTCATGCTTAGCCAAATGAACAGATTAGTGGATTGTGGAATCTCTGAACCTTGGATGTTTAGGTTAATAAGGATGGTGGTAGAGTACAAACAAGAGAATGCAAAGGTCCAATGGGCCAAGATAATTAGTGATACCATTCATGACCAGTTGTTCAAGTGGAAAGAAGGCAAGGGAGTGATCTTCAGGATGACATTCTACTTGGTGTATGCCCATGCGGTGAAGGGTACATTTAATGGCCTACAGACTATAGGAAAGCTTGGGAAATTACCCAATGAGAAAACACCCTGGGAGCACTATCCCCAGTTAGAAGGAAGACTTTTGATTCAACATTATAAGATGGTTAATGATGCCTTTTCTATGCACCTAGTCCAACTCATGGAAGGGGACAAGACTAAATGATTTTTAGTAGGTGCTACAAAAGCCACTAGTGGATATGGGTCTTGGTTCATCCAAGCCAAAACTTAATCATAAATCTGGATGGAGGGTTTGGGTGGGAAACCATACATGCTACCAAGGTACCTTATGGACAAGGTGGTACTAGTTTGTGGTAGCAGCCATAGAGAATGCAAGAAAGGTAGAGGTAGAGTTAAAAGATTTAAATTTAAAATTGTTTCCTCTGGACAGAGATTACGATCCTTACCATAGGATTGAAGAAAGGTTCAACAAGAAGTATAAGCATAGTGTCCACCTTGAGGACTACTGGGCAAATTGTGATGATGAACATGACATCAACAGAAGAGAATATTAAAGACTAGCATTGGATGAGATGAGAACAATAGGTCAACCTAAATTGCTCCCACAAATTAGACAAGATGATGATAATCTCATGGATCTAGAATATGAACAAAAGTTATATAATGACACCTTTTCAACCTTAGACTTAACACAAAATGAGGAGACTTTGATTGATGCCCTCACCGCCAAAGTTATGGCTAGAGAAAAGAATTGGGTTGCTCAAAAGGTAAATGAGATTAAAAGAAAAGGTGTGGCAATAATAAGTGACAAAAAGGGAAAGAGAAAGGAAAGAGAAGAACAAGGATACAATGATTTCCTAGTGCATAAAAGACAGATCTTAGGGACAAAATTGCTTGAGCCTAGCTCATCTGAAATAGCAGAGGAGATTACTTCTGAAGGAGTATCCCTTGTGTGCCAACCATTGTCACCCCTGACAGGACCAGTGCTCAAGGCTATGCTAATATATGCACCCCAAATATCCATAACCCAAGGGGAGACTTCAAAGGATTAGGAGATCAGTCTAGGTGGGACTGCTACAGAAGGAGGGAATGATGATGAAGAAGATCAAGTGTCAATTGGGACACTTAAAAGGAAAAGGAAATATGATGTGTTGCAAGGTGTCAAGGTGCCCAGGCAGTCTAGATATCAAATCCCTCACATGAGAGGGGCTATTTCACCACCACTAGTAGCAATGTCAAGATCAAGTGATCCATTTGTAAATATAGTTAAGGAATTACAACATGAGGTGCCAATAGAGACAATAGTAAAAGTGAAAACTAAGATGACACAGGAAGTCAAAAGCCAAGCTCAAGAGGATGAACCTACAAAGGCCCTTCCAATGAGTCAAACCATTGATTTAACTGAAGATGAGCAGGTGAAGGATATCACAAATCATCATATTGGGCCCATGCTACAACATACAGAGGCTACAGGCCAAGGTGATGCAGCAGTAGAGACACATGCAAAGGAGATGGAAAAGGTAAAATCTCCTGAAGTAGAAGTAGAAGTGCATATGGGACCTCCGAACATCCTGATCGAAGAGGTGACTAGCCCAGCAGCAATAGATTTGACTTACTTGCCTGAGAAGGAAAGCACTGAAAAGGAAGAGGCTATTAAAGATAGCCAAACATTGCAAGAAAATATTCATGTGGAGATTGATACTGGAAATAAAGAAACTCAAGATGGAGGAGCCCATTTGGACATCCCTGAAGATAAAGTTCCACAAGAAAAGGATGGTAAAACATAGGATGATCATCCCCCTCTAGACCAAGGGCAAGAAAAGTAAGTGCCTGAGAAAGAAAATTCAAATGCTAGAACATAATAGCAAGAGAACATACAAGAACCTGATGAGGACCAGGAGAAAGATCAAGATAAAGGAACACAAGATGCTCAAATTGAGCAACTAGATTAGAAAGGATCACAATCAAAGGCATTATCTTTGATTTCATCAGAAGTAGGCCAGACAAAAGACCATCAGGTACCATTTGATTTTAAGTCCTTGTTTACTCTTGATTCATCAAAAGCTAAATGGAGAGTTAGAACAGTCTCCACCATAAAAAGAGATCCAAAGACAGGGAAAAGGATAGCTCAAGCTGTTGTTCCTATAGTGGATAAGGCTAATGGAGAGATCAGGCTAGAAGAGTTCCAGGTGACACAATATTACTTAGGTCATGTCACCACAGAAAAGGAAATCCAAGAACATATTGAGAGCACAGAGGTAGTGGTAGCTAAAATAAGAAATCTCAAAGAAAGGAAGAAAGAGTTAAAAGAGTAAAATGCTAGTGGCAACAATTTATACAGGGATTAGTGAAGCCAGATAGCTTGGTGTCCACCCTACAAGCTACACAAAAGCCAGCTAGATTTACATTAATAAGTGAAGAGGAAATAGCCAACCTAAATGTATAAAAGTACCAAGCTAATATTATGGACAAATGGTTCATAAGGTTCATGGCATCTGGGGAGGAACTAATAAAGAATTCTAAGTCTAATTAGGACACATTGTCCAGTCTAAAAACTAACATTGACTCTTTAAAGAGTGAATTCACTCAAAGAATATAGAAGTGTAATTATGCAATGGTAAGGCTCAAGATAGCCAAATAGATGACTGATGGAGAGCTGCTGAAGAATAAAATTATCACCAATGCAACTTTACCACTCATGGATACCTAGGTGACCTAGATGAAGTATGAATTAGAGGTATTAAAGGCCATCATGATTAAGGTAAGAGATACTCAAACCAAGATCCATGATTTATTATCTAAAGAAATGAAGATCTTGGAGAAGTTGTTAGAGGATGCAGTAATAGAAGTGTTGATATGCGTCAGACAACTGAGAGGGGGGGTGAATCAGTTGTCACAAAAACTTAAACACTATCTATAATTAAACATTCATCACTTATCCACAATTATTATGATTTAACAATGAGTGCATGAAATCAGAAACTAAACCACAGATACAACATCAAACACAAGAGACACTAGATTTACGTGGAAAACCCCAAGGTGGGGAAAAACCACAGAGAGGATTAACTATCAATATATATTGCAATCTTAAAATAATGATGTTCAAGCTTGGTTACTTCATGGGCCTAAACATACTGGCTTAGTACCATGAAGAACAACTAGGTCTAGCAGGCTCACTGCCTCAACCCTAAACCTAGCAAGATTACAATAAGGGTTGTCGAACCCTGAGGGCTATTAAACCCTACTGGCGGCTTACTGTTAGACTCACTACCATGATCAACACCTTTCTTATTTGTTATTGAAGTATAATAATTCCACTGCTCTGGTTTTCCTTGGCTCTGCTCTTCCTCTTCTTTCCTCTACCTCTTCTTTGCTCTGCCTTTTGGACCTTTCTTAATATCTTTCCATTTCTGCTCAAGGACACTTTTTCCACAACTCAACTACAAGTATTTATACACTACATCAACCCTGAAATGATCGTCAAGGTAGGCATCACAATCATCAACCATTGGAACAATCTCCAAGGTCAGTATTACAAACAATTACAAAATAGGTCCTGACCTATTGCAACATTATGCAAAGGGAATGAAATGTGGACCATGCCATGCCTTATCTAGGACTCAAACATGATCTTCCACATCACAACACACTTCCACAATCTTCCAGAGATCTCTACAATCACTGGGATTAACCAAGTCAGCCAATACTGGTTACATGCTACATTATCTGGGAACAATCTTCAAACACAATCTCAATTTCTTAATGTGGACTAAAGTCTAGATAGGAACATGATTAGGAGACATCCACAAGAACACTATAATCATCAGGAGCAATCGCACAAAACTTAACCACTTTATCCATAGGAATCTTCTCATCGGAACACATGAACTTCACTGTCTTCAACTGTCATAAAAGAAAGATAGCTTGCAGACCATGAAACCATGAACCATTACAACTGTAGGCTCTTATCATCATCCTAGACTTCCCTCTAGAACCATAGAGTAAAATAATTTATTGTGGAGGAATGTGGAGCTGAATACTTTCTTCTTGTCCCATCTGAACTTACAAAAAAACAAGTTTCACTCTGGTGAACACAACTCACTCAGATCTTTATGTGGAGGCTTCAAACTCAAAATGCAGTATCCTTAGTCATACCTCTAACTTACTTCCAATCCATAGAACACAAACATCCAATAGAAGTAAATGCGAACCAGTTTACCGGACTGTTCTTCAACATAGAACTCACTGTCTGTACTGCACTTCTCTGTAGCTCACTAGTTTCTTATGGAGAGGCTAATTTTCTCAATATCCTTAATATACTAGTCTTCTAAACAAGTAATAGAATAAGATACAGTTGACACCAATGACAATAAGGATATGTTGACGTTAATAACAACACCGATTAGGCAAATACTTGCAACAAGAAGAACTAGTCCCAGAAACAAAGGAAGATATCCAAATGTTCAAGGACAAATTTAAGCAAGTCATAGAGGATCCATTAGAGTTCTTTACTAAAGATGTTATGGATGAGATGTCTATGTTCAATGCAAAAGTAAATACATATGCCAAAGAAGTAGATAGCAGGACATCTATGCTAGAACCTTTGGAGGAACAAATAAAAGCATTGAGGTATGCTAAGTTGAGAGCTATGCCAATTAGCAAATTCCAAGTGGATACATTCACCTAGGCATATGATAATTACATGAAGTCAGACATAGGGAAGTCAGTGCACAAAGAGGGTACATCTGAATGAAGGGGATGTCACGGCTAATATTATTTAGGATGGTTTGTCATTTTATCACTAGTAGTCTAGTTGACTAAGTCAATGGTCTTAGAATATTCTAGGTTACTAGCTATATCTCACTAGATGATTGCCAACTGGCAAATTGTGCCACATATTTTGTATTTTGACTCGGTCAATGCAGTATGAACCATTGATTGTAATAGATAAATCCTGATCATAAGATCCCTTGTATCTAATTCTCATCCTTGTCCTATAAAAAGGTGTAGAACCTCAGTTATATTCGTTCAAAACTTAATTAAGATTGGATTTTTGAATGTCATGACCAATTCTCAAAGTCAATTGTAAATGTATATTCCTTTTGCATACTCAATGAAGATGAAGACCTATGATTACAACTAATCGTAAACTTTGAGTAATCTGTGGATGAATTTTGGATAAATGTTACTTTGATTTGTTGCATCCCTTGGAGTGCATCTCAGTCTATGCATGTTGTCTTCATTCCTTTCCAATTTAGCATTAATCATATTTAGCTGTGGAATGACCTAGTGAAAATATGGTTTGATTTCCTTCTCTTCATGATAGTATCAAGGATATATATGGATCAATGACTGAAGATTCATTCATTTCAGTAAACTTAGAAAGCTTTAGTTTAAGTTTGTTCAATTTCATCTAATCATCTTCATAATTGAAAATAAACAGAAAATAATAACCAAATAAAAAGAAATATGTTGATATCCCGTAGATAACTGGATATCTTTAGCATATTTGGGAAAATAGCATGTCAAAAATAGCAAATATCATGTAAATAAACACAAATAATGGTAAGAATCATGGAAATACATGCTTATAGGCACATCATTTGAACAAATTTACAATGCATAAGTGAAATTAAGTAGCAATTAGTTTAGGATAAGTGGATTGAAGATAGTTTCAGAAGAATTAAACAAGAATCATCATGAATTAGTCTAACAAGAATGATATGTAGAAGAATTGATCATACTTATATAAATATCTACGTGATTTGGTTAAATATAGTAAGAGTTAACCTTGTTTATTGAGAATTCACAGAGAACAGGTGAAATAGAGTATATCTAGATATGAAGAACTTCAAAACAAAAATGTAAGGCCCCTGATGGAAAACAACAACTCACATCAAACTAACTGAGAAATTATCAGAAGGTCAAGACCTGACTGAACGGAGACTTGGAGTTATCAATTCATCCTAAATTAATCATACTTTTCAAGATGATAAAGGTTTGTTTGGTAAATTCTTTATCTATGTATGTTATGACTAACATCATGATCAACAAATAGCTCTCCAACACCTATCTGAAATCAAAAATTTGATTTTGTATGCAAAAGTTATGAACATAAAACTATCTTGGAGCAATGCCTGGTTGCAAGGCACAAAATTTGACACAAATAGAAAAATATGCCAACCAAGCCTACATCAATGTGTAGTGGTTAAAGAGACCTTTCTGACACCTATAAGAAGTTAAAAATCTGACACTGTGGGCAAATGTTGTGCCCCTTGGAAGAAAATGTCCCCTGAGGGCTAAAGGGGGCCCTAGGGGGCCTGTCCGTACAGGCTGACATAAGCATGACATCATTGTTGATTTCATCATGTTGACTAGGCATACTATGCATAGGTGGCACTGACTAGGCTAGCACTAACGTCATCAAACTTTGACTTTGACCGGTGGATATAAAAAATGTTTTCAAAACAATTTTATTATTTTCCACACCATACATGCGAACTCCAAAATCAATTAAAAAGGAGGTTTAAAAGTTTACAAAGTCTGATTTAAAATATTTATATTCACTATCAAAAAACTTTGGAACACCTGCTATCAAATCATTTTTTTTCATGACGTTTAATGTTTTAAATGCCCATTAAAATGACTGTGGGGCCCTTCGTCATCGACTGGCCTATGGCCATGACCCAACTCAGGGGTTTGGTTGATGACAGGAGGCCCAAGCCTTCTTGCCCAGTCCAACCTTGTCGTCGGCCTTGCTGGACCGGAAACACAACTAGCTAGGGGCCGACCAAGGCCTGCGTAGGCATGGGTGGGGGTACGACGGTCTATGTACCCCCCCCCCAAAGTTTAATTTTTTTATTTGTAATATCTTTTCCAAAAAACATTTGCATGGTTTTAAATTTTTTTGTTTATTTTTCAAAACTATAAAAAAATTAAGTGCAGGTAAATTTTTTTTTTCAACTGTGTACCTACAAATCCATATGATCATATGACTGAACTGGGCAGGGGTAAAATTTTTTTCCTGAAGCTCCGGTGACCAAAATAGGTCAAATTTTATATGAATCTTTGCCTCTCAGGCTTCTTAGACTCAATGGCGAGGTCCATTTTGTCCTAAGAGGTCATCTACATAGATCCCTCCTCAAAACCCTCACATTAAAGCACAAAACTAGGAAACCCTTTGCCAAGATTTTTCACCTTCAGATCTACAATAACCACAACAATTCTAAAACACTCACAACCCCATATCTACAACACAACAACCTAAAAAAATCCTCAAATCTAGTATTGTCCAAAATCATTCCTGCATTGTCATGGATTTAGCTTTGCACCAAATCTACACAAACAAGAGTTATACCAAAACATGGATCTGTGAAAACACCCAGAACCATAAATGTATAGATACATCACATGCAAGCGCATACAAGTAGTATGCAAGTATATGCAAGCCATGAAAAGCCTTAAAGCTCTGATACCACTTGTTACAAATATATAGCTAGATCAAACCAATTCCACATAACCCAAAGGAGATGATGATGCATACAATCTTACAGATTTACCATAATACAACAATCAATAGACAATCATCAAGATAACACAAGATATACCCTAGGAAAACCCTCTTTGAGGGAAAAAAGCTAGCCTCCAAAAACATTCATACTCAATGTATTATTCAGCAATAAGAAATTACAATACACTCATAGAATCTCCATGAACACCTCTGAAACATCAAGCTCCTCCACTGCAACCTCCATGTATTCAAGCATGAATCCACACATCTGATGCCATGCTTAACAATATGCACTCTTAAGAGAAAACTTAGTATAATGATAGCCTCTCACACAACTTGTAAAATAAGAGCCAACCCTAACCACTAACCATGTGCTTGCTTTTATAGACTCAATCTTACACAAATACAACTTGTGGTATTGGATAAAAATAATGTGACTCAAAACCATGAGCACAAAACCATTGACCCCAATATTTTTTTATTTTACACAAATAATAAATATTTGCCTTATGTCTCCCAATGTTAAATACAACTTCTACATGTAGCACTAAATAAATATTTAATGTGGCTAAACATATCAATTAAGATGCACCACAAAAGAATATTTATTTTATATAATTAAATGAATTAATGTTATACAAGGTGAAAAACACATTTTTCCCAACACTTCCCTCCCCTCTACCTCCTATTCTCTCTCTCACTCTCTACTTCCATCCCCTCTCTACCTCCTACCCTCTCTCTCACTCTCTTCATCCCTCCCCTCTCTACCTCCTACCCTCTCTCCCAATCTTTACTTCCCTCCCCTCTCTCCCAATCTCTACTTCCCTCCCCTCTCTACCTCCTACCCTTTCTCACTCTATACTTCCCTCTCCTCTCTACCTCCTACCCTCTTTCTCGCTCTCTTCTTCCTTCCCTTGTCTACCTCCTACCCTATCTCACTCTCTACTTCCCTCCCCTCTCTACCTCCTACCCTCTCTCTCACTCTCTACTTCCCTCCCCTCTCTACCTCTCCTCATCATTCTTCCCATCCAATGAACTTTCATAAATTATCTTGTTTCAATTTCATCCTCCCAATTTATATCCTCATCCCTCTTTACATGTCCTAGTTTTCTTGTTTCCATGTTATTTGTCGATAAGGGAGAGGGAGAGGAAGGAAGAGGGAGAGAGGGTGGAGATGGAGGGGAGAGAGAGAGAGAGTCCTAATTTTCTTGTTTTGGAGAGAGAGAGAGGGTTGGTCAGGTTTATGAGTTTAGGTTGCTTAAGTTTAGGGTTTAGGGGAATTATTTAGGTTTAGGGGTTTAGGGTTGCTTGGGTTTATGGATTATGGTTTAGGGGTTAGGATTTAGGGGCATTATTTAGAGTTTATGGGTTTTGAGAGAGAGAGAGGTTTAGGGTTGCTGAGAACTTTGCAGGCATTATTTAGGGTTTATGAGTTTAGGGTTGCTCAAGTTTAGGGTTTAGGGGTTAGGGTTAAAGGGAAATTATTTATAGTTTAAGGGTTTAGCCTGGTTTCTTGAGTTTAGGGTTTAGGGGTTAGGAGCATTATTTAAGGTTTATGAGTTTAGGGTTGCTCAAGTTTAGGGTTTAGGGGTTTAGGGTTGCTCTGATTTAGGGGTTAGGGGTTAGGGGTTTAGGGTTGCTTAGGTTTAGGGGTTAGGGTTTAGGGTTTAGAGAGAGATAGAGAGAGGGGACCGATAGAGATTGGGAGAGATAGTGAGATAGAGGTTTAGGGTTGCTTCTAGGGTTTATGGTTTAGGGGTTTGGGGTTTAGGGGTTTAGGGTTGCTCAGTTTTAGGGTTTAGGAGTTAGGGGTAGGGTTTAGGGCCATTATTTAGGGTTTAGGGTTTAGGGTTTAGGAGTTAGGGGTTAAGGTTTAGAGGTTTAGGTTACAGTTTATAGAGAGAGGACCGATAGGGAGATATAGAGGAGACTAAGGAGAGAGATAGGGAGATAGAGGGTGAGGGACATGGCCAGAGACATAGGCAGAGAGATTGAGAGGTAGAGGGGTCATACAGACAAGGAGATAGGGGTTTAGGGTTGATCAGGTTTAGGGGTTAGGAGTTCAGAGAGGGAGAGATAGGGAGATAAAGGTTTAGGAGCATTATTTAAGGTTTAGAAGTTTAGAGAGTGAGAGGGAGATAGAGAGGTAGATACATACTTATACATAAAGGTTTACATAGATATATACTTACATATATATACTTATAGATATATACTTATACATAGAGAGAAAATACTAAAATACTTGTTTGCGTGCATGAAAGCATAAAGATTTCATGCTTCCCAAAATGCGAGCATGTTATAACGCGAGCATATTTTGGGAAGCAAAAAAAAGGGAAAAAACATGTGGGATCCATGATTCAAACCCCACATATATGTTATTACCTACTTTTCATGAATGCTATCAGACAAGAAAACGCTTTTTCATGGTATTTAATAGTTTAAGAATCATTGTTTGATCAATCCACCACCTTTTTTGTTTTTTCAATGTAGAAGAACTGGTTTTGCATGTTTTTAGACAAAATTTGATTATTTAAATTGAAAGTTTCATGTTTCATATTGTTTCAAAGCTAATTACCATTGATATAGATTTAATTTGATGATATATGTTTGCTTTTTTCATAAATTTCACTAATCCTATTCTAGAGTTATATAGAATTCATAATCAAACTTTCCAAAAAGATCAATTTGAGGATTTGGAAACCAAATTTTGGAGGATTGGTCAACTCAAATATCAAATTCTAAGGTATTTTCTTTATGTCCAATTTAATTCATTTTATGTTGTTTAGAACACTCACAATCACTAAAAGTGAAACTATCTAAGTTAAAAAAGTCATCATTATGTGTATTAATAGAATTAGAATCATGAGTATCTTGAATCATTAATAGAATTTGTTGTATCTTGAATTTGAACTATGTCATCGATACCTCCCTATAACAAAGTATTATCATCATTCTATCTATCATCCTCTTGGCCATTCAACTCATGCTCATCATTGGGACTAGGTGTGCCATCATACTCAATGTCTTCTTTACTACCAATTGACTGATTTATATTGATTAATTGTGATAGTTCAACACTTTCAGTGCTTACAAGGGTACACCATACTTAGCTTGTTTGTCATACTTGTCTTCATACTTAGTCAAAATTTGTTGACCAAAACACATGAACCATGTACATGTCTTCCTACACTACAACCAAAATCAAACTATGGATTGTGATAACAAAGAGAAACTCTCAATTGCTTCTTATCACTTGTGATACCTCAAAAAATTCTCTAGAACATATACATGTTCTCAATTGTCACCACATGCACTCCAACATTGCCACATGTGCACTTGCACTACCATACATGCTCCAGCAACTCACTTAGCTCGTGATGCAATAGCAAGTTCTTCACCAAGCATCTTGCAATTACTACCATAGCAACACTTTGTTGTAATAAATCTCCATGCCATAGTACAATGTACAACTCTTAATGCATGGTTACCACATAGGCTTCTATCACTATCTTATCAATTTATGATCAAACTGTTCAACAATATCTTGAACAATCCACAAATCTTCATATGCAACAAGTTCAACTCCTTAAAGGTCAACTAACCATATTGGCCATGACATAACCAATTGATATCCTCAAGAGTTTCTTTTAGAGCATCTATTTTTTAATAAGCACATTTGCAATGGAAACATTCTATTTGTTGTCATGAGAACTTCCGCTACAACTTTTTCCACCATGGTTTTTATCAAAACATTTACTTGAGTACCATCATCAAACAAAACTCTATATCTATTTTCAATAAGCTAACCTACAGTCAATAAATTACACTTAAGGCCATCAACTAATAAAGTATCTTGATTTTTTTTACCTCACCTTGGTTGGTGTGAATGACCAAGGTGTCTTTTCCAACAACTTACACTACTTTATTGTCTCCAAATTTTAATCAACTCTTTACAACTTTATCAACTAACATAAATAAGTCTTCATTAACTATCATATGATTCAAACAAACAAAATCAAGAAACCAAACATTATCTTAATATTTCTCTTCTACATGATAAAAGAAAAAAATATTGGAATTGAGATAGTCTCCTTCATTTCAAGTGAAAATTGCTTTCTTATTTCACATGTGACTCTGTTTGAGCCTACACTCATTTTCGAAATGCCTAATGTCTTTATACAATGATGGCATTAAATATGCCTTTTATTTATAGAACATCTATGTAATGTCCCAAATGGGATATTACATAATACTCTTGGTGTATGCCCAAAAACCCTAGTTCTGCACTAAATTTTTGCACCTTGTTATTCTACCCTAACCCTAACTCTACTAAAAATCAAACTTGTAATGATGGAAATTGTGAATCATAAATCATAGAAAACATTCATAAGACCATACCAAATGATTTGCCTCACTATGTAGAAGAGATTTAGCATGAAAGTGCATATAGAACATGTAGAACCATGCCAAGAATGATGAACATATATATGTTGTTGTCATAAGCTGATTATGAAGTCTAATAATTACATCAAGGGGCAATCATGTCGAATTACATATATAAGGATCTATTGTTATGAATTAGCACATGTACATACCAAATTATGCAAGGATAGGCTCCAATGAGGGTTGATAAAGGAAGAATAAGTTTTCTATTACAATCTACCCAAACCCTAATGCATCAACTATAGTCATTATATGTTGATTATTCATTATGCTTCTAACATCATCATTGTCTTATTCATGATGCATATAGAAATCATCATCATGCCAAGGAAATGAGCGAAGACTCTAACACCTGAAAAGCGTGAAGCTGAGAATGAGAGGAAAAGAGAAAGAATGAGGTGAATTCGCGAAAGTAGGAAATTGTCAACCATACAAGAAGACATTCCACCATTGCCAATTGAAGAGGAACATGACACATATAATGAAGCTAAGAGAGAGAGAGATGGAATTGGCAACACAAAGGGAATGAATTCAAAACCTCCATTTAATGAGAAAACTAAATCTCTAAGTTGGAGGAACTCCATCGTCCACAAGTTAAGTTGAAGGAACACCATCATTATATTCTCAAATTGGAGGCACTCCATCTTTCACAAGTGAAGTTGAAGGTACATCTTCATTCTATTCTCAAGTTGGTGGCATGCCATCATTCACATGTCAAGTAAAAGGTACACCATCTTATCCATATCAACTTCAAGCCTTTTCATCCTTTTCATCTCCAATTGAAGGTACGCTATCTATCCCATCTCAAGTAAATATTGAAGAAATTCCTAATGTTGAGTCAACTTTACCAATGAAAATGCCTCCTAGAATTTTGCATAGGAAGCCTAAGTTTCTAATTGATATCAATGAGAAATTTTTGAAGCTCATGAAAAGATAAGATTCCCAAGCGTACTTTCCAAAGATATGCAAATAAGATATGGAAATCATTCTTTGAGAATTTTAATGAAATCGGAAGATGTCAACTATTTGTTGAATTGATGAGAAATCTAAAATTTAGGCCCATTATGAAGATTCTTGGCCTAAAAACATTGGGTGCCTCAAGTGAAAAATTAATTGTAACGAATCTAATGAGTGCATATGAAAGTGTGGGTTCCACCTCATGCACCAAGGATAGTAATGTCACACAATGTGTCATTACATCAACAATAGTAAGCCAATAAACAAAGAAAGATCGCCTCATTAGAAAGACAAGTCAACCATTGAAAATAAGTAGAAAAACTCTAATGAGAGCCATTGGAAGATGTGAAAGAGTTGAGGACCCAAACACCAATGAATTGTGGGCATTCTTTGGGAGATTCCCATGAAAAGACAAAGTTGTTGTTGAAGCCTTGAGATCCGTCATCAAAGAATTTTGGAAAAATAACACAAGGGTATCTCCTAATGTAAGAGATGCTATGAGAAGGAGACTTAGTTGTCAAAACCGTGAGCTACATCCAAAGCATTTTTTGGATGTGACTCAAACATAATTTTTCAAGAAATTTCAAGAGATGTATCCTCAAGTGAAAATTAGTCAAAGGTATTTTGAAATGGTAAATCCTTTTTATGTCAAAATAAATCACACATGCACAACTTGTTGTATAATACATATTGATTTTTCTAATCATTATGATGTTTATAGATATATATTTGTAAATTTGCATACTAACGATGTTTTTTAGGAGTGTAATTTAAAGTGTCCGCCTAGATCTTCAAGAGATTTCATATCAAGCATCTTATGCCAGAGAGTGGATGGTCAATTATTCCACAATAGCTTATTCTTGGATGGCACATGCGATCATTGTGGTGGGTTGCAACATTTGCAGATTTGTCAACATATGGACAACACACATGCAATTGGAAATGAGCTAGTAAGTTTTGGTAAATATAAGACAGTGGCATATAGTCTAAAAGATGGAAAAGAAGAAAAAAGTTGTGAATTGGTCATTCAAAAGATTCCAGTGTATTAGTTTATGTCTATTTTTTGAGATAATATAGTTTACGAGCATGCAAGGCATACTCATAGAGCTCGATGCTGGACTTGCAATTCAAGTTATGCAAGGACATGTTTCCACTTGGTACCATCATTTTAGTTGTTAACTTTGCAAAAAACTACACACTACAGCCACAGAATGAGGTTCAATCATAGTATTACAACTCTATGTAGGTTATCATATTTGTGCAAATAGCATTCATTCATGTAGAAGATAGTACAGAGGACAACAAGAAGATCTTGAGGGAATATTATTTTTATATTAGTGATGATTCTACATATTCTACAGAGTTCGTGCAAGGTTGCTTTCAGATGTTCTACCATGATTTGGCTAGTAGGAGCATATCATATCGTTAGCATATCATACGGTCAGATAATTGTACATCACAATTCAAGAACTCACAGATGTTCTATTGGTTGAGCAGGATGCATATGCTGAATGGTGTTCAACATATGTGAAATTTTTGTGAGGCTAGGCATGGAAAAGGGGAGCATGATGGTGCAGGAGCATGTATCAAAAGGGCATTGGCACGAGAAGAGTTGAAGTACAAAGACAATGCAAAGTTGATAGATGCAAGATCAATTATCAAATGATCTAATGCTACAATGGATCCAAGTAATGAAGGTAAGTCTACATTTCATAGATATTTTTGGTTGGCTGATGATACTAATATTGCAAAATATGAGAACTATTGTACATTGATAGGATCGAGTGAGCTACACTCTTTTAGAAGCTCTAATGCAAGTTCATGGAGTATTCATACGTGGTAAATGGCATGCTTCTTTTCTTCATGTAAATATGTAGCTTGGTATGATTGTGAGTCAAAGGAGTGTGTTAATGATTGGTGTACAAGAGGCCTAAGCCTGATTGACATGTATCGAATACCGATAGCACTACAAATCACAGAGGTTGAATTATCGGTTGATTTTGACATTGTTTCAGATCTAGTTTAACCAGGTATTATCAGCATTCAAATTTAATAAAATTCAATATGCCATCTTATTTTGTAGTTTTTCTTGTATTGTTGACTATATTCATTAAACTAAATGCACGTATCAATGCAAGGCATGTTTATGCAATTATTGCAGCTAAAGATAATGAAGAAGGAACATATTATTATTTGTGTCATTGTGTTGAGGTAAAAAAGGAATTATATTCCCATATTATAGATGGAGAAAACATCGAGTACCCTATAGGATCAGTGGTTGTTACTGGAACATGGCTTAGAAGGTACCTAGTGAAGAAGTCTGATGTGTGGTTGTTCAAGGACTTTGACACACATAGGAAGAGTCTTCATTATTCTAACCTTGTTGTGGAATCAAATGTTCATTTGATCAAATATGGGGGTAGATCATTGAACAGGACCTTGTGGAAGGTTTGCGAGTATGATCACGAGGCAATACTCAACACAATAAAGAGTAGAGTAGACCCGGATGGCTCATTGGATTGAATTAGTGGAATGACAGAAAGGTATGTTATTTTTCTTTGCTATCCTCATTTCAACTTGTATATTTTAGCCACTCATTTTAGCTAAATAGTGCAACTACATTTGCATGCAAGATTTTAGTATGATGGAGGTAGGCATAATTCTTATGAAGTTGCCTTTCAAAAGAAATTAAGGTAGGTTTTCATGATTATTTCACGATGATATGTCTCTTACTTTCTATTTCATAATGAGTTTTAATGAGTTCTAATGACAAACAATTGATAGCAGTGGTAAGGGCAGCCTAAATTGATGCCCTACAAGACATTGAATCAAGTGAGAAGTCTGAATTTTCATCTATCAAAAAGGTATTGTGACTGATTTTTTACATTAGACATCTCTTGGGGCCAAATGGATGGTGCCAATGCATTTGGGTGGGCAGGTAAATGCTAGGGGGGATGTCTTTTCAGTGGCAAAGCCTCATGGTCATTCTTGGCTAATCTCTCAAGAGCCCTAAGAAAGAAAAGGTGACAAAATTTGCACTGACTGCTCCATCAAATTGTGACACCTAGGAACATCTTCTTTGCATGTATAAGTGGATATCAAGTCCATCTACAAACACCTACCTCAATTTTTGCTAAATCAAGTTTGTTTGCCTATGGTGGCAAGGAACACATTGTTCTAAAATGCTTTAGTTTCATGCAGTGGAAAGGTTTTAAAAGTGACATTTTGCATTCCATAGCTCGTGGGTATGAATAGACCACACCAATACATTGGGGTGGATGGATAAATGCTAGGAGAGGTCTCGTTTTATGTGCCAAGCGTCCCAGTTGTTCGGGGCAGCAAGCTACTGACAAAGTCCCTTAAGATCACTAAGACCAAAAAAGTGCCAAACTATGACAAAGCAGTTCTCAGAATTCATGGTAGCTAGGAACATTCCATTTGAACCTATAGGTGCACATGGGGTCCATCCACAATAACCTCTCTCAATTTTGGTCAACTACAGTTTGGTTGACCATGTTGAAATCAAATGCATTCTTGCAAAATGCTTCAATTTCATGTAGTGGAAAGGTTGTAGGAGTGACATTTTGCATTCCATAGCTTGTGGGGCAAAAATAACTATGGAAATGCATCTAGGTGGGTGGGTAAATTCCAAGGGAGATCTCATTTCATGGACCTAGCATCCTAGTCGTTCGGGGTGGCAGGCTACCAGCAAAGTCCCTTAAGATCCCTAAGACCAAAAAAATGCCAAACTATGATAGAGCAATTCTCATAATTTGTGGTAGATGGGAACATTATGTTTGGACCTATAAGTGCATGTGGGGTCTATCCAAAATAACCTCTCTCGGTTTTGGTCAACTCTAGTCCATTTGACCGTGCTGAAAACAAATGCATTCTTGCAAAATGCTTCAGTTTCATGCAGTGGAAAGGTGCCAGGAGTAACATTTTACATTCCATAGCTCATGGGGCTAAATGGACTACACCAACACATTAGGGTGGGTAGGTAAATTCTAGGGGAAGCCTCCTTTTGTGGGCCTAGTATCCCAGTCATTCCAGGTAGCAGGCTACCGGCAAAGTCCCTTAGGATCCCTAAGACAAAAAAATTACCAAACTTTGACGGAATAGTTCTCAGAATTCATGGTAGCTAGGAACATTCTGTTTGGACCTACATGTGCATGTGGGGTCCATCCATAATAACCTTTGTCAATTTTGGTCAACTCGAGTCTGTTTGACCATGCTAAAATCAAATGTATTCTTGCAAAACGCTTCAGTTTCATGCAGTGGAAAGGTGATAGGAGTGACATTTTACATTTCATAGCCTATGGGGCCGAACAGACTGTGCTAAAGCATCAGGATGGGTGGGTAAATTCCAAGGGAGGTCTCATTTTGTGTACCAAGGGTCCCAATTGTTCGAGGCAGCAAGCTACCGACAAAGCCACTTAAGATCCTTAGAGCAAAACTACAAAACTTTGACGGAACAATTCTTAGAATTTGTGGTAGCTGGGAACATTTTGTTTGGACATACAAGTGCATGTGGGGTCTGTCCACAATAACCTCTCTCAATTTTAGTCAATTTAAATCTGTTTGACCATGCCAAAATCAAATGTATTCTTGCAAAATGCTTCAGCTTCATGCAACACAACCTTGTCAAGTGCCATATTTTTTGTTTTGCTCATTGTGGGGCTGAACCTACTACACCAACACATCAGGGTGGGTGGGAAATATTAGGGGAGGTCTCATTTCATGTGCCAAGCATCTCAGTCATTCCGGGCTGTAAGCTACCAATAAAGTCAAAAGTTGCTAGGACTAAAATTTTGTAATCCATAGGTCATGGGATTGAACCAACTACACCAACATGTCTGAGTGGGTCGCTAAATGCTAGGGGAGGTATCTTTTCATGAGCCAAGTGTCTCAATCATTCTGGGCTATAAGCTATCGATAAACTCGAAAGGTGCCAGAAGTGACATTTTGCATTCCATAGCTTGTGGGGCTGAACGAACTGTGCCAACGCATCAGGGTGGGTGGGTAAATGCTAGGAGAGGTCTCATTTTGTGAGCCTAGCATCCCATTCATTCCAAGAAGCAGGCTACTGGCAAAGTCCCATAGGATCCCTAAGACCAAAAAACTACCAAACTTTGATAGAATAGTTCTCAAAATTCATGACAACTGGGAACACTCTGTTTAGACCTTTAGGTGCATGTGGGGTCTATCCACAATAATCTCTCTCAGTTTTGGTCAACTCAAGTTCATTTGACCGTGCCGAAATCAAATGCATTCTTGCAAAATGCTTTAGTTTCACGCAATGGAAAGGTGCCAGGAGTGACATTTTGCATTCCATAGCTTGTGGGGCTGAATGGACTATGACAATGCATTAGAGTGGGTGGCTAAATACTAGGGGAGGTCTTGTTTCATGTGCCAAGGGTCCCAATTGTTTGAGGCAACAGGTTACCAGAAAATTCACTTAAGATCCTAAGAGCAAAAACTACCAAAATTTGACAAAATAGTTCTTGGAACTCATGGTAGGTGGGAACATTTTGTTTAGACCTACAGGTGCATGTTAGGTCTTTCCACAATAACCTCTCTTAGTTTTAGTCAACTCAAATTTGTTTGACCATGCCGAAATCAAATGCATTCTTACAAAATGCTTCAGTTTCATGTAGCACAACCTTGCTAGGTGCCATATTTTGTGTTTTTCTTATCGTGGGGCCAAATAGACTATGCCAACATGTCAAGGTGGGTGGTTAAATGTTAAGGGAGGTCATGTTTTGTGTGCCAAGCATCCTAGTCGTTCTGGACTGTAAGCTACCAATAAAGTTGAAAGTTTCTAGGACTAAAATTTTGCATTGCACAGGTCGTGGGGTCAAACTGATTATGCCAACATGTCTGGTTGGGTGGTTAAATGCTAGGTGAGGTCTCCTTTCATGTGCCAAGTGTCTTAGTCATTTTGGGTTGTAAGATACTGACAAACTCGAAAGGTGTCAAGAGGGACATTTTACATTCCATAGCTTGTGGGACTAAATAGACTTCACTAATGCATTAGGGTGGGTAGGTAAATGCCAAGGGAGGTCTTGTTTTGTGGGCCTAGCATCCCAATCATTCTGGGTAGCAATCTACTGGTAAAGTCCCTTAGGATCCCTGAGACCAAAAAACTACCAAACTTTGACGTAATTGTTCTCAGAATTCATGGCAGTTGGGAACATTTTGTTTAGACCTACAAGTGCACATGGGGTCCATCCACAATAACATCTCTTAGTTTTTGTCAACTCTAGTCTATTTGTCTGTGCTGAAATCAAATGTATTCTTGCAAAATGCTTCAATTTCATGTAGTGGAGAGCTGCCAAGAGTGACATTTTGTATTTCATAGCTCGTGGGGCCAAACAAACTGCACCAACGCATCAGGGTGGGTAGGTAAATGACAAGGCAAGTCTCATTTCATGTGCCAAGGGTCCCAATTGTTTGAGGCAGTAGGCTACCAGGAAAGTCACTTAAGATCCTAAGAGCAAAACTACCAAACTTTGACGAAGTAGTTCTTAGAATTCGTGACAATTGGGAATGTTTCATTTGTACCTACAGGTGCACGTGGGGTCCGTCCACAATAACCTCTCTTAGTTTTGGTCAAGTCAAATCTATTTGACCATTCTGAAATCAAATGCATTCTTGCAAAATGCTTCAATTTTATGCAACACAACCTTGCTAGGTGCCATATTTTTTGATCTGCTCATCATGGGGCCGAACCGACTGCACCAACATGTCGAGGTGGGTGGGTAAATATTAGGGGAGGTATTCTTTCATGTGCCAAGAGTTCAATTCATTCCAAGTTGCAAGTTACCGACAAAGTGACTTTGCCAGTAGCTTACAACCTGGAATGATTGGGACCCTTGACACACAAAATGAGACCTTCTCTAGCATTTACCCACCCACCCTGATGCATTGGCATAGTTAGTTTGGCCCCATGATCTGTGGAATGCAAAATCTCACTCCTAGCACCTTTCAACTTTGTTAGTAGCTTGCAGCTCAAAACGACTAAGACACTTTGCCAGTAACTTGCAGGTTGGAATGACTTGGACTCTTAGCACACAAAATGAGACCTTCTCTGGCATTTACCCAACCACCTCCATGGGTTGGCGCAGTCGGTTCGGCCCCACGAGCTGTGGAATGCAAAATCTCACTCCTAGCACCTTTTGACTTTGTTAGTAGCTTGTAGCTCAGAACAACTGAGACACTTGTTGCATGAAAGGAGACCTCCCCTACCATTTACCTACCCACCTAGATGTTTTGGCACAATCAGTTTGACCTCATGACCTTTGGAATGTAAAATTTTAGTCCTAACAACTTTTAACTTTGACGATAGCTTACAACCTGGAATGACTGGGATGCCTGGCACATGAAATGAGACCTCTCTTAACATTTAACTACCCACTCCAACATGTTGGAATAGTCAGTTCAACCCCATGACAAGCAAAAAAAATATGGCACATGGCAAGGTTGTGTTTCATGAAACTGAAGCATTTTGCAAGAATGCATTTGATTTTGGCATGGTCAAACATATTTGAGTTGACTAAAACTAAGAGAAGTTATTGTGGATGGACCCCACATACACCTATAGGTCCAAACGAAATGTTCCTAGCTGCCATGAATTCTAAGAACTATTCCATCAAAGTTTGGCAGTTTTTGCTCTTAGGATCTTAAGTGACTTTGTCGATAGCCTGCTACCTCAAATGATTGGGACCTTGGCACATGAACAAGACCTCCCCTAGTATTTACCCACCCACCTGGACATGTTGGCATAGTCTATTCAACCCCACGAGCTATGGAATGCAAAATGTCACTCCTGGCACCTTTTCACTATATGAAACTGAAGCATTTTGCAAGAATGCATTTGATTTCAACATAATCAAACAGATTGGAGTTGACCAAATCTAAGAGAACTTATTGTGGATGGACCCTGCATGCACTTGTAGGTCTAAATGGAATGTTCCTAGCTACCACAAATTCCAAGAATTGCTCCATCAAAGTTTGGCATTTTATGGTCTTAGGGATCCTAAGGGACTTTTTCAGTAGCCTGCTGCCTGAAATGACTAGGATGCTAGGCCCATGAAATGAGACCTCCCCTAGTATTTACATACCCACCTTGATACATTAGCATAGTCCGTTCGGTCCCACGAGGTATGGAATATAAAATGTCACTCATGTTACCTTTCCACTGCATGAAACTAAAGCAATTTGTAAGAATGCATTTGATTTCGACATGGTCAAACAGATAGTAGTTGACCAAAACTGAGAGAGGTTATTATGGAAGAACCCCACATACACTTGTACGTATAAATTGAATGTTCCCACCTGCCACAAATTTTGAGAACTATTCCATCAAATTTTGGTAGTTTTTAGGTCTTAGGGATCTTAAGGGACTTTACCGGTAGCCTACTGTCCAGAATGACTAGGATGCTAGGCCCATGAAACAAGACCTCCCCTAGCATTTAGCTACCCACCCCAACATGTTGTTGTAGTCCATTTAGCCACATGAGCTATGGAATGCAAAATGTCACTCCTAGCACTTTTCCACTGCATGAAACTAAAATATTTTGTAAGAATGCATTTGATTTCAACACGGTCAAATGGACTTGATTTGACCAAAACTAAGAGAGGTTATTGTGAACAAACCCCATGTTCACCTATAGGTCCAAACAGAACATTCCCATCTGCCATGAATTCTGAGAACTACTCCGTAATAGTTTCGTAATTTTTTGGTCTTAGGGATCTTAAGGAACTTTGTCGGTAGCCTGCTGCCCTGAATAAATCAGATGCTTGGCACATGAAACGAGACCTCCCCTGGCATTTACCCACCATCCTTGATGCATTGGTGTAGTTCATTCAGAACCACAAGCTATGGAATACAAAATGTCACTCCTAGCACCTTTCCACTGTATGAAACTAAAGCATTTTGCAACAATGTGTTCCTTGCCACCATAGGCAAATGAAATTGATTTAAAAAATCAAGATCTACACCAAAAAAGTAGTCATGCTCTTGCTTCTAGTTCAGATTTGTTGTAAGCTACACCTTAGAGCAGTCATCGTAGGTATGAAGGGAAAATGCATAAACAAAAGGAGAATACATAAACAGTGAAGAGACTCAAGAAGACATTATTACAGTCAGGTCCGTCCTTGAGAGGCATATATAATGCTTGGAACCCTGATAAGGAGACTACCAGCCATGTTTAGCAGTGATATACGGAGCCTTAGATGTAGTGCCCCTCCATTCCCACCTTGGATGTACAGGTGAACTAATCAAGGCACCTAAATATGAAGGTAAAATAATGGGATTAATTAAGGTAAGGCTTTGACATTGTTTTGCATTCCTATGATTAAGATGTCGATCTTACTACAATTGCTATATGTTAGAATCAATCTCATGGACTGATTCTGTTAGATTTATTTGTTATGATGGTACTTCTGAGACTTATTCAATTTCATGCACCTATATGTTCAATGTATGGTTCTATTCAGATAATGAGGTAGATTTGATTTGGTTATGGTTATGTGTTATCTAATCTAGATTGATATGATGTGGAAAGGACGATGTCGTATCACTCGCTTGCGAGTGCCCTGCAATATTGTGATTCCTTTTTCACCTAGTGTCAGCTTTTGTGTGTCTATATATGCTTGACTGTGTCATTTGTTGCAGGATGCAGGTATCAGGCATTGACTCCACCTAAATTAACAGGTCTGAGCGTACCCTGAACCCAATGGATAAGTTGCTCCGGAGATAACTTAAGGTCGCACATCTCAAGTCATCATCCTCGATCAGGATGCATGACATGTCTAGTTCAACCTGTCAGTTCTGTCAGTATGTCAGGTCTTGCAATTGATTGATATTTGATGGAGCCTGTTGGTTAAGTACGTATTTGGCCTTGGCTTGTGAACATGTTTGATTTGGCTTTTAACGGTTGTCTTACTCAGTGGGTTATGTTGTATGCCTAGATTTCATTATATAGTCATACTAATATTTGATCCACTTTAATATTTAATAAGGTCATATAATATTCTTATTATTATTATTAATATTTAATAAGATTAAATTGGTAGTTGATAATTACCTAGTTCAAAATAATTATTTAAAGTTGTTTGAATATGAATTATTTTATTACTACTATTAAATTGATTTATTTAAGGGAAGGTCGCTGAACACTAGTAAACGCACTAACCAGACCCTAGAGTAGAGAGGAGACAGTGCTATCATCCAATTGACGAAGCCTAACAATTGGATCAAGAGTGTATTGATTCAACGTTACACTATGGTTACTAATAGATTTGTAATAATATGTTATTTATGATGGATATATTTTGGCTATATATTGTACTAACACTTCTTGTTGAGTGTACATGTAGAATTATTATGTCAATGGATGATGGTGGTCATTTAGCCACTTTATGTCTTTCTGTGTGATGTCTGACCTAAGCATGGGGCCCTAAGGTCTATTGGCCATGATGTTAAGAAATCTTATTTTTAGTTTTATGTGATAAAATGATTATGTTCTTGTGTGGGATTTAACCTTGTAACTTTTAAAATAAATTTTAAGTGTTTTTAAGAGGTCTAAGTTGTATTTTATATTTGGAAAATTGTCTTATGTCCAAGGTACATAGGTAAGAAGTTTATTTTTGTCATTTATAATATTTTAAAAGGTTTTTAGACCCTCTTTTAAGCCCCACTTACAAAAGTGACGAAAATGGGAAGGTGATTGGTCGAATTAGTTGGGTGGTTGAGTTAGTTCTGGGTAGGAAGTTACTCTTTCCTTCTCTTTAAAAACTCTTCATGGAGTGGGGGTGACTTGCTCATTTTATGATTTTCATTCAAGGATTCTACCATTAGTGGGATATTGCGATTGAGGTATCATGTTTTCTTTATTAATTAAATATAAATATTATATGTTTTTCTTTATTGATTAAATGTAAATTTTATATGTTTTTCTTTATTGATTAAATATAAATATTATATGTTTTTCTTTATTGGTTAAATGTAAATATTGTATGTTCTAAATATTATATGTATCCTTTATTTATTAAATGTAAAGGTTGTTTTTGTAAGGGTTGTTTCTTGTGAAATTGGAAAAGCAAACATTTTAATGTAAATCTTGAAAGAAGCATATTTGTTGCCTTATTTGCATGTCATAAACCTAGATCATCATACCATGAATTATATTTTTGATTTTTACATTAGATCTTCCTATAGTTATAAGATAGTAATCGCCATATATATTGGCATTAAGGTTTGCATATAATCATATGTTATCTATATATTAGTATTAAGATTTCTATATAATCTTATAATTGCTAAATGTTGGTGTTGGATCTTAGAAATGATGGTTTTTATCTATTTTTAAAAAGGGGTTACAAAGTCATCTTGCTAAGGATCTGTTAGTTTGTTCATATCCTCTAATAGATAAACTAATGATGTTCTTTGTGTACGTAAGTATCTTTGAACCTTGTCAAATAGTTCAAGTACCTTGTCCATTAGAGTATTCCTTACTTCTGCCTTCTATTAGATCTAGATGGAAATATTTTTCTTATGTGCATTAAGGTCTCAAATAAATATGGACTCTGGATCATATAAAACTACCCACTTTTGCATAGATTCTTCAGGATCCAATTCTTATAGTAGATTGTATTAAACATCTTATTAGCTCTTCATTTAGTCAATTTATATTTTGGGTGTCTTATTCTTTGGTTGTTCAAATCTTCACAGTATTCTTGATCGACCATAATCCAAATCTAGATAACCCATTTAATACGGTGTGCATACTCCTTAAGTCTGTCAAACTCCATCCTCTAGGTGAGACTCTAGCCATGTATAACAAAGGTGTTTCAAATTGGGTGTGGTGGTCTATGAAGTCATCGCTTGAAGAAATGGAAATGGTGTGGCTGCTACTCAAAGGCAGAGTGGTGTTGTTTATAAACCATCAAAAATTTGAAGGTTGATTGACCAAATCTTACCTTGAGGATAGGAATAACCTACACAAGTGCATGAACGTGTATATAAACATTTATGTCATGTGGATATTTGTACAGGTATCAATTATTAATTATAAATTAAATATGAATCCATGCATAGTTAAGATACACGATTTAGTAGATGAGTTTGTTGGAGTATATATATATGATATAGATATTAACTTATGAAACAAAAGAAACGTAGTTGTTATAGTTTAATACAAATGTTTATTAAACTAATCGATATGATCGCATATTTACTGTAATATGGCATTAATTCTATTATAATGGTTTTGTTAGTAGAAATATGATATATGGGTTTGGATTATAAATGTTGTAATTAGCATTTAAGTTATAAGTATTTGTAATTAATATTATCTATGCATTGTTTAGCTTGACGGTTATATGTAATTGATGAGTGATTAATATAATAGATAGAATTAATATTAATTAAACTAGACCTAGGTTTTATGAAATTCTTGGTGGAGATATAACTTGAATCTAGTTGCTAATTTGATTAAATAGAATTGCTCTAGTAAGAAGAATTTATGTTGTCAATGAGTTGATTAGTTGAACTTGCTTATTGCAAGCAAAATTTTCATGTGAGTTGGTCTATGTGTAAATTGTCAAGTTTAGGTTCCAGAGGCATAAGGTAATATGATTCGATGGCATGTATTATGTTCATAGGTGTCTTGAAATGAAGATGTTGCAAGAACATGATGTCTTTTATCTATGTATGTGGGTCTTGGTAAACAATAATGTGAGATGATGTAGATACTGTGTTGTGAATATATTATGATGGGGTTAAACCTCCTTCACGTATGTGTTGATATTGAGCTTGTGTTTAGTATTGTAATGGGGAGATCTTGGAAATCGTAATGAGAAACTATTTTCATGGTTGAGAATTGCGAGCAAGATGACCCATACCTTGCTCGGGATATGTGTTGTTATGGTTATTGTGATTGATTAACAGAAAATTTTGGGACAATGATGTACAGGTTGGTCATTGTAATTATGCTTTGTAAGCAAGAAGGTAATGTATTGCATTGTTATGTATACTTATCAGTATGATAGTGATTGTCTTGCTTGATGGTTGGGGTTTCTAGATGCAAGTAGGGGAGTGGCTTTCAATGTGGGGCCGACACCCAAAGTGGCTGTTAGGATAACCCATTGAAAGTTGTTAATTAAGTGAAAACCTAAAAATGAATGGGGGGAGAAGGGTAAATTACACATTAAAAAAATAATTGGATTTCCTCTCCCATGCCTATAGTGCTTGTTTAGACTAAGGATGGGTAGAGAAGACCTGGTTGGCAAGATCAACTTCCTTGTCCTCACAAAAGGAAGGTTGATTCTGCATGTGTCATCCTATGGGGCTGGCGCCTAGTGAGAGGCTGTCAGGATAACCATAGATGGGGGTTGGCGCCTAGTGAGAGGCTGTCAGGATAACCCATGTCAGGACCATGCGATGACACTCTAGACAAGTGTTTACAACACCTCAAAATCACATAAGGAAATATCTATTACCAAAGGAATGCAGACCAAAATAATTAGGTGTTCTTCTTTGTTTAGTACTATATTTTGCCATGTCGAACTTAGGCTACTTGAAGGTACACTTCTGGAGATGATCCTTTGTCATTCTCACCACCGTCTCCATTTCATGTTGGATTTCATGTTGGAGATCCAATCTAGTGTTTGAAGTGTGTCTTGTGAAAATGAAGAAGTAAATGTGGATATGAATGTGTGTGTGTCACATGTGAAGTCTTGTGATTGTGTAAGGGTGACAAGTGCAAAAAAGAGAGATCTTATAAAAGTAGAGCAATGTGACAGAGTATAGCAGGATGAAGAGTTTTGATTAAGTTTTATGAGCTTCATTGGAACTGTATCCATGCATTTACAAATGCAATTTTAGTAGTTCATTTTGGCAGTGAGCCATCCTTCTTTTTCTTTCCTTATGGCAGTGAACTTGTATGCAGTGAACATCTTTCTTTGGACAGTGAGTCCTTAAGGGCAATGAGCCCTGGGCAGTGAGTCCTAAGGTAGTGAGCCTCTTATAATTTGGTATTGTTACTAATTATATATTGTGAGCTAACACTCACCGTGGTTTTCTCATTTTGGGTTTTCCATGTAAAAATCCTAGTGTCTATGTGTTATGTTTTGTGATTGATCATTCTATGTTTAACTTGCTTTAATGTTGTTGAATGGGCAAATGGATTAATGGCTTAATTAGTGAATGGTTTAAGAGAATACTGATTCACCCCCCTCTCAGTATTCTAGGTGTTCAACACAAAAGAGTAGTGGTAGTAGCAAAGAAGTTTACGAATGTCAAACACAAGCATCATGGGGAGACCTAAGGCTACATGCAAGGTTGTAAGCAAATGAGACAAAGGTACTTTTAATTCCATGAAAGTAGTTATGGTTTAAGCAACGGATAGATGCCCATATGATATGCATGCAAGACAAACTAAAGTTTCAAGCAGAGATTTTAGATTAAAGGTTTCATTTTATAGAAGTCATGGTCAAGTTAAATCAGATTTAGTAGAAAAAATAGGTCATATGGGTATGTTTCTTTCACTGTGGGACAACATATGTTTTCATGGAATTTCTCCAAAGGAAACCATTCCCACTTTTGCTGTGATAACAGTCACATGGACTATTTTAGAAGTAAAAATCAGTCATATTGAATGACTGTTATGACTGTTACAATCACATGAATGACTATTAAAGTCATATAGATGACTGAAAAAGTGTAAAAATGGTCATATATATGACTGTTACAGTCAAAAAAAGTGTAAAAAAAGTCTTACATATGACTATTACAGACAAAAAAAAGTGTAAAAAATAATCATATATATGATTGTTACAGTCAACAAAGTGTAAAAACTTTACCCAGTATCTTCCTTGCCTATGCCAAAATGGGATCTTTCGAACACAGTATGGACATCCATCAAAGCATAAAAGATATGGAAATTTTGATAGATGGTGTAGTTGCAACTGCCCTTAGAGACATGTATGCAAAGTGTGGAAGCATAGACAATGCATGTGAACTGTTTGGCATGATGCCTCAAAGAATTTTGTCAGATCTTGTAGTTGCAACTGTCCTAGTAGATATGTATGCAAATTGTGGAAGCACTGACAAGATACGTGAACTCTAACATGAGGCCTCAATGAAATGCCATCTCATGGAATGCAATGATTGCAAGATATGCAAAAAATGGATTTTTTGATAACTCTTTATAAGCTTTCAAGAAAATACAATTGGCGGGTGTAAAGCCAAATTCCACAACCTTAGCCAGTATCCTCCTTGCCAATGCCAAAATGGACATCCATCAAAGGATAAAAAAGATATGGCAATTTTGTTAGATGTAGTTGCAATTGCCCTTGGAGACATGTATGCAAAGTGTGGAAGCATAGACAAGGCATGTGAACTATTTGGCATGATGCCTCAATGTAATGTCGTCACATGGAATACAATGATTGCAAGATATGAAAAAATGGATTTTTGGATAAGTCTTTAGAAACTTTCAAGCAAATGCAATTAGTGGGTGTAAAGACAAATTCCCCAACCTTAGCCAACATCCTCCCTTCATATGGAAAAATGTGTTCTTTGGAACATGGTATGAACATCCATCAAAGCATAAAGGATATGGGGATTTTGACAGATCATGTAGTCAGATCATGTAGTTGCAACTATCCTAGTAGACATGTATGCAAATTGTGGAAGCATAAACAAGATACGTGAACTCTTTGAAATGATGCCTCAATGAAATGCCATCTCATGGAATGCAATGATTGCAAGATATGAAAAAAATGGATTTTTTGATAACTCTTTATAAACTTTCAAGAAAATACAATTGGCAGGTGTAAAGAAAAATTCCACAACCTTAGCCAGTATCCTCCTTACCTATGACAAAATGGACATCCATCAAAGCATAAAATATATGGAAATTTTGTTAGATTTTGTAGTTGTAACTGCCCTCAAAGACATGTATGCAAAGTGTGGGAGCATATACAATGCACGTGAACTTTTGGCATGATGCCTCAAAGAAATGTCGTCACATGGAATGCAATGTTTGCAAGATATGAAAAAAATGGATTTTTTGATAAGGCTTTAGAAACTTTCAAGAAAATGCAATTAGCAGGTGTAATGACAAATTCCCCAATCTTAGCCAACATCCTCCCTTCATATGGCAAAATGTGATCTTTGGAACATGGTATGGACATCCATCAAGGCATAAAGGATATGAAAATTTTGTCAGATCTTGTAGTTGCAACTGTCCTAGTAGACATGTATGTGAATTATAGAAGCATATACAAGATACATGAACTCTTTGACATGATGCCAATGAAATGCCATCTCATGGAATGCAATGATTGCAAGAATATGCAAAAAATGGATTTTTTGACAACTCTTTATAAACTTTCAACAAAATACAATTGGCGGGTGTAAAGCCAAATTCCACAACCTTAGCCAGTATCCTCCTTGCCTGTGCCAAAATAGGCATCTATCAAAGCATAAAAGATATGGAAATTTTGTTAGATGTTGTAGTTGCAACTACCCTCAGAGACATGTATGCAAAGTGTAGAAGCATAGACAACACACATGAACTATTTTCCATGATGCCTCAAAGAAATGTCATCACATGGAATGCAATGATTGCAAGATATGAAAAAAATGGATTTTTTGATAAGGCTTTAGAAACTTTCAAGCAAATGCAATTGGCAGGTGTAAATACAAATTCCACAACCTTAGCCAACATCCTCCCTTCATATGGCAAAATGTGATATTTGGAACATGGTATGGACATTCATCAAAGCATAAAGGATGTGGGAATTTTGTCAGATCTTGTAGTTGCAACTGTCCTAGTAGACATGTATGCAAACTGTGGAAGTGTAGACAAGATACATGAACTCTTTGACATGATGACTCAATGAAATGCCATCTCATGGAATGCAATGATTGCAAGATATGCAAAAAATGGAAGCAACTACCCTGCGAGACATGTATCCTCCTTGCTTATACCAAAATGGGATCTTTGGAACATGATATGGACATCCATCAAAGCATAAAAGATATGGAAATTTTGTTAGATGTAGTTGTAACTACCCTTGGTGATATGTGTGCAAAGTGTGTAAACATAGACAACATTCGCACGTGAACTGTTTAGCATGATGCCTCAAAGAAATGTCATCACTATTGATTGTCAAGAACACTAAGAGGGGGGGTGAATCAATGTTCTATAAACCTTTTCTTGCTCTTTTACTTTTAACCATTTCATAGGATTAATCAAATAGAAGCATAATATACAAATGAACAGCATCCACGAAAGCATGACACATAACACCAAGATTTTACATGGAAAACCTGAAAAGGGAAAAACTACGGAGAGGATTAGCTCTCAAATATATATTGCAATATTCACAAAAATAATGTTTAGGCTTGGTCACTCCACGAGCCTGGAACATGTTGGCTCACTGCCTCAACCCTAAACCTAGCAAGATTACAATAAGGGTTGTTCAACCCTATTGAAGGCTCACTGCTGACTCACTTCCTTGATGATGAAAGCTTGCTTCCAAACATATTACACATGAAAACTAAATACTGCTTAAGCATCTGCCACTATGCCATGGTGCAGTCATTTAACAACTGAATTCTGAATCCCAAGTCTTCATCGCTGCTAATCTTCTAACTCTACTCTGCTATTCACATCCTCTCATCACACACACACCCCACTAAACCAAAATTCATTGCTCTTATAAATCCACATCATGATTTGATCCACAATTAGGTCGGCATCCAAGAAATGAAACATGTACATAGAAAGATGTACCTTGTCACTCAATCCAATGCACTATGTGTCACGCGGACCCAAATCTTTTCCCAAACATGTTCATATATGTTGACTCTAATCATTCAAATAACTGAATAGATCTTTCACACACTATCCTCTGTTTGCATCATGATTTATCTCACCAATCAGCCTGTTCCTCAAGAGCATGTACTAACAGGTTCATCTGCTAACTTACAACTTCTACCGTGGATCACAACACACCTCCAAAATCATGTCAAGGACTCTTTACACATTCCCAATCTTACCCTCAGAACTGCAAGGCATGATATCATCTTGTGAAGAGATGTGGATCGTTAGAACTCAGACTCTATCTCTGTCAAACTCTGTCAAACACTATGTCGATACTTAGTATCTTGTAGCTAACCTTCCAGTGAACTTCAAATCTCCTAACTCTGGAATAAGACACTTCATACAAGTGTTTAGAACACCTTGAAACTGCATAACAAAATACTTATCTGCGGAGGAATGCAGACCACTGCACTGGACCCTGTTCAATGTTCCTGCTATACCTTTGCTTATCTGAACTTAGATAATTCTTCAAGGTGACTTTTGGAGGAGATCAAGATTTAACCTTTGAATCATAACACTATCAAATAATTGAGAACATCATACCTAAACCACATTATAGAATCATCATCTGTGGAAACATAATATCTGACTTACTATCCTCTACTCAGAATACTTTCCATACTTAGCCATTTTTTGTCAACCGGACCTAGGATCCAACATGTCTTCTCGAGATATCTCTTCCTATCATGGTGATTAGATCTCTGAGCCTTATTGCCATCAATGACAACATACAAGTCAATACTAGAGTAGTGTCTCTTGCGAACAATCTCCCCCTTTGGCATTGATGGCAACACTTAGTGAAAAATGCTTGACTGGTCTCCCTTACTATATAAACTTCATTCTCCTACTCCCCCTAAGATGATTGTCCTTTTTTCACTAATCTTTTTCTCCCCCTTTGACATCAATAGAAAAGGGTGTGATCTGGAACCAAAAATCTGTCAAAAATTCAAAATTTTATGTACTCTATCGCATATTTACAAGTACAATCTTCATCTTAATTTGTGTTTGAAGGCAAAATGTCACTATAGATCATCTTTATTAGAGCTATCTCTCCATTCCATCTATTTCTTGCACTTTCTAGAATGTGGATGTGACCATTCATAAAAAATACTAGCTTATTTGCCTTCTGTACATCTGATGGTGTATCAATTAGTGCTTGAGATTTCAAGGCGTCATCTGCCAAATTGGTCATGGAATCAATTTTTGGACTTATCAGTCCTTTCAGCTAGCACAACCTGTCTTTGATTTCTCCCCTTTTCTTCATCAGAGTGTTCAAATCATTATGGATATTTGCAACTTGTGTTTCTTTGGCATTTATTGACTCAGCTGCTGGATTATATGTCTCAGAGATATATAGCAGTTTGAGTTCCAAGTCTTTGATTTTATCTTCTAGCTCCTTTGTGATCTTTGGCCAAGAAAAACAAAAAATGTATATTTTTCTGGCTTCTTCAATGGCACTTTGTATGTTTTTAATCCCATTATCTAATAGAGTTTTGTCTTTGGATATCATAGTCTTCAACTCAGTCAACCTATTTTCATTAAACTCTTTTCTAACCTTTGCTTCTGCAGATTTTTCAAAAGATTCAAAATGTACACTTACAGAGTTTAATAGCTTTTTGAGATGGTTAGCAGGGGATCATAAGATATCCCTTTGAAATGATGGCATTAGTTTTTCCAAGATAGTAGATGCGTCATTAATCAGTTTGTTATCTTGACCATGTGATTGTAATAACTCTTCCTGTGCCTTGGCCTGAACCATAGATACGAGGTTGAACTTTTCAAAAGGTAACAATGAGGCCAAGTTTATTGGTCCTTGAAGGAGTTTAGACTCATCTACAACTTGTTGACTCCCAGAATGAACTACGACATCTGCATTGTCTTTTGCTCTCTTAGATACTTCCTCTTGATTTCGTTTCAGAGGATCCATGTCCATATTCTCTAGTTGATCTGTGTTTTGTTTCAGTGTAGGGCTCCTTATCTATTCCCTATTGTCTTCATCCTCAGCCTATTGCTCAGGAGGCAAATCAGTTTCAATTTCACCTTGATCTATCATATCCACTATATCAGTGTTGGGAACTTGATCACTCTGTTCTAGTCCTTGATTTTGGCTTATCTCTGGTGGAGATATGTCTTCATCATTTGCTTCTTTATTGTCATAGATAGTGGGAATATTGTTTTTCTTTAATGTCGCTAGGGTGATCTCCTCTATTTCCTTTACCACTTTGTCAATTTCTCCCAACATCAATGAGTTCATTCTTTTCTTGGTCCTAAAAGCATCTTTGATTTCTTTTGAGATTTTGATCTTCTTCTCAGGAGTGATTTCTGAACATAATCATATCAATGAGTGCTCTCTCAGCTCAACATCTTTTTCCATAGCTGCTTCTTTTCTTGTACTCATTACATTACCCAGGCTATGTGGTAGATCAGTAATAATTTTAATTAGGGCCTTATTGTAGATGTTTAGATATTCTATAGCAGCAGTCTCAATGATCCTCTTGTTTGGATCATTGTATTCATCATACAACTAAGCTATGGGTTTCAGATTTCCATCAACTATTATGGATTTGAGAACATCTTCAAGGCTTATAGTAGCTTCCTTTGTTTGAGGCTCATCTTGCTTTAACCCTTTCCCAAATCTACTCTTATTGGAGGGCCCTTTTTTGCTAGTTCTTGAGGCTTTTGAGGCCTTAGTCTTCATCTTATTTACTTCCTCATCTGATTTTTTGTCTTCTTCATCAATAGTTATACTTGCATGCATTCTCTTGGCCTTAGACTTCTTTCTTTTGGAGCTGGTGGTAGGAATTTCCACATTTGCAAATGGTGTGGAACTGGAGGGAGTGGATGAGGCTTCAACATAAGTGGAGGCTCTAGTTTTTCTTTTTGTCTTCTTTGGCTTTTATAGCTCATCTTTGGGTTCTTTTAGAGCCACAGATGTTTCACCTTTTCTCTTTTCTTATGCTTCCCTAACAGCTTGTGCCTTTTCCCTTGCCTTTTCCACTTCTTCTTTTGTGAATCCATGTTTTATGGCAATTTCTTCTACCACTTTCCTCATTTTCCTAGAGATTTTAGGTTTTCTTACCTCAACATGAATTTTAGCATGCAATTCATCATAAGTCCCAAATCTTTCTTCCTTGGGATCTCTGGGTTTGCTTAGCATATATTCAGCATAGTTTTCTAGTATAGCTCCATCTAACTCATATCCCATAGGCATAACCCAGACCATTCTGGGCTCAACGACTTCCATCAAACACTGATCTTTTGTCACAATGAAGAAGATTGTATCCTTGTATTTTTTAACAACTATTTTGGGGATTCTTTCTCTGGCTTGCACTGATCTTTGAAAACTCTTGAAATAGCCCCATAGGGCTGCATTCTGTGCATCAATGGTACCTATACTACTCAACAAATTTCTAATTTGAACTACGACAAGTTTATCATTAGTCTAGAATAGATTCTTCATACCAGGTAACTCTTGCATAAAATAGAAAAATAAACACATGATCAGTGTGCCAAATTTAAAGGGGTATTTACCTTCTTTTGTCTTCTTCATGTTATCCATTACTTGCTGTTAGAGCAATTCACAGATGTCATAATCAATATTTTCCTTAATCATTTGATAGGTTCTATAAATGGCCATGCCTGAAACAGAGTTCTCCTAGTTGGTGAAATAAACTTTGTATCCCAATACCATTGAGGCAAATCTCACGGCATGATCCTCAATATCATTTATTGTGAAGGCTCTCTTATCAAATTTCATTCCGATAGCCATAATTATTGTATCATTCTTCATGGCTTTCAATAGAGGTACTGATCTGGTAGAGCATAATCCAGTGACTACCCTAATAGCATCTTTTTTAATCTTGAAAGGTCTTTCAAGCCATATCTATTCATCATGAACCCTGTTTAACACATATCAGACCCATTCATCTTCCATAAATGCTGGGAAATTCAAGTACTAAATAAATTTCTTTTCTTTCAATGCTATATATTCATTCTTCAATTCAAGATTCTCATTGCTCAATTGTTTTGTGTAGAGATCAGTAAACCTTCTATCACCAAATTCATCTAGGGCAACATGAATATATGCCCTAACATCTTTTGTATGCATGACTCTGTGACGAACACTTGAGAATACACCCAACTGATTGACTTTGGTTGATTTGCATGGGTGTTTTTTGAATTTTGGTCATGCCCACTTAGTAATATCAACAACTTGCAATGATGCCATTTCAGAATTTTAATAGATTCACAAGAAAGTTTTGAATGAGATTACCTTGTACCACTGAATTAGGGTTTCCTTTTTCTAAAATTCTCCAGGCCCTTCAATTCTTGGTTGTTGTTACTCAAAGTCTGTTCCGATCTCTCTGAATACTTGCTAGTTTTGAGTGTAAAGTGATTTTGAGATTAAACAAGTTCCTTTTATCCTCCGCATGACTTGACCTAGTCGTCATTAAATGGTCATTCCCAAAAAGCTGTCAAAACTCTTTACTATAGACCACAATCGATTAGAATTGCTCTGCAATATGCCGCATTGACCCTTTTTCTTCCATTTTTTCTTTCAATGGACTTGTCAGATTTCACCACATGACTCATTGCTGGATTCCAGCTCCAATTATCTAGCTAGGGAGATTAGATTTTCAATATTACTCCCCCTAAGCCAGAGCTCTCTATTTACTCTTCAAAGAAGGTATCCGCATCAGATGTTGGTGCAGATCTATCCTCAATTAAAATTACTTCCTTATAAATCCAGATCTTGTCCATTTCTTCCTTAGTTTCAATAGGATCAACCTTTTCTTTTCCCTTCTCATTTTTCTGCTCTGTTTTCCTTTTTTCAGAATAGCTATCTCTCTTCACATTCCTGTTTCTACAAAACCTTACAATATGTCCAGATTTGTTACAATTGAAACATACCACATTCTTTTGACCTTGATTCCTTCCATTGATTGAATTTAATCAACATTGATTAGCCATGTGTCCAAATCTATTGCATGCAAAACACTTTCCATTGAATGATTGACTATTCTTGATATTTTGAAAATTAGTTCTTACCGAACTTCTACATTCATTTGGTCTGTGTCCCATTTTATAGCATGCATTACACCTAATAGAATTTTGACTTACTTTACTTCTACATACAACAACTCTATGACCAACCCTATTTCAAGTGAAGCGTTTACCTTTGAATGATTGTTCATTCCTTCCATTGTTGAAACTTTTCCTGATCTGATTTCTACATTCAGTTGCATTATGACCAATTTTCTTGCAATTGAAACACTGACCAGAAAATGATGGAATCTTTTTATTGATTTTGCTCCTAAATTGAGTAGCCTTATGACCATACCTATTGCATGAATTGCAATAACCATTGAAAGATGGGTACCTTTGTGCATTCGATTGTCTGACTGGAGGTCTTCTAGGTAATCTTTTTGATTTCTGAACTAATTTCTTTTGTTTTGTTGTACTTCAGTGTTTATTTGACCAATTTTTTAACTTTCCCCTTTTTCATATCTCAAGCCTTGCTTGTCATCTACACTCTTTTGGATGACAATATCATTTCATCAAGTTTTGTAGTACTTATCTTGAATTTTTCTTCAAAACTTTTGGCCTTGTCTAGATCTATTTTCAAACTTATAATTTCTTTTTCAAGTTTTACAAAATCTTCTGATCTGTTCTTCACAATCAAATTTAGATTATCTTCATCTCTTGTTCTTTTTGTAAATTCTACTTCCAAATTATTTAGGGCTTCATTTGCTGATAACAATTGGTAACTAACTTCTTTGTATTTGTCCTTGAATTTCCTGACTTGCTCTTTCAACTTTAAGATGCATTCATCGGCTTGTTGCAAGTTTTCTTTTAGGTCCTTGACCTCTACTTTAGAATTTTCAAGATCCATAAGAGCTGCTTCTAGTTGGTTGTATCTCTCATAATTTCAATACCTTCTTACTACCATGATCATACTATCCCAGATCTTCCTTAAGCTATTAAACTTTTTCCAAGGAACCTTTCTCTGATACCAATTGTTGATTGTCAGGAACACTAAGAGGGGGTGAATTAGTGTTCTATAAAACTTTTCTTGCTCTTTTACTTTTAACCTTTTCAAAAGATTAATCAAATAGAAGCATAATATACAAATGAATAGCATCCACAAAAGCATGACACAACACCAAGATTTTACGTGGAATACCTGAAAAGGGAAAAACCATAGAGAGGATTAGCTCTCAAATATATATTGCAATCTTTACAAAAATAATTTTCAAGCTTGGTCACTCCACATGCTTGGAACATGCTGTCTCACTGCCATGAAGTACAACTAGGTTTAGCAAGCTCACTGCCTCAACCCTAAACCTAGCAAGATTACAATAAGGGCTATTAAACCCCAATGGTTGTTAAACCCTGTTGAAGGGTTACTGCCGGTTCACTACATTGATGATGAAAACTTTCTTCCAAACATATTGCACATGAAAATTGAGTACTGCTTAAGCATATGTCACTATGCTAGGGTGCAGTCATTTAATAACTGAATTCTGAATCCCAAGTCTTCATCGCTACTGATCTTCTAACTTTGCTCTGCTATTCACATCCTTGCATCACACACACCCACCCCACTCAACTAAAATTCATCACTCTTATGTATCCGCATCATGATTTGATCCACAATCAAGTTGACATCCAAGAAATGAAACATGTACATAGAAAGATGTACCTTGTCGCTCAATCCAATGCACTATGTGTCATGCAGACCCAAATCTTTTCCAAAACATGTTCATATATGTCAGGTTTAATCATTCAAATACTTGAATATATCTTTCACACACTATCCTTTCTTCGCATCATCATTTATCTCACCAGTTAGCCTGTTCCTCAAGAGCATGCATTAACAAGTTCATCTGCTGGCTTACAACTTCTACTGTGGATCACAACACACCTCCAAAATCATATCAAGGACTCTTTACAGATTTGTAATCTTACCCTCAAAACTACAAGGCATGATATCATCTTGCAGAGAGATACAGATCATTAGAACTCAGACTCTGTCTCTGTCAAACTCTGTCAAACACTATGCCAATACTTAGCAGCTTGTAGCTAACCTTCCGGTGAACTTTAGATCTCCTAATTCTGGAATAAAACACTTCATACAAGTGTTTACAACACCTTGAAACCGCATAAAAAAATACTTATCTGTGGAGGAATGTGGACCACTGCACTAGACCCTATTCATTGTTCCTACTATACCTTTGCTTATCTAAACTTAGATAATTCTTCAAGGTGACTTCCAGAGGAGATCAGGACTTAACCTTTGAAGCATAACACTATCAAACAATTGAGAACATCATACCTAAACTACATTATTGGATCATCATTTGCAAAGACATACTATCTGACTTACTGTCCTCTACTCAGAATACTATCCATACTTAGCCATTTTCTGTCAACCGGACCTGGGATCCAACATGTTCTTCTGGAGATATCTCTTCCTATCATGGTGATTAGATCTCCAAGCCTTGTTGCCATCAATGATAACATACAAGTCAGTACCAAAGTAGTGTCTCTTGCCAATAGTCACATGGAATGCAATGATTGCAAGATATGAAAAAAATGGATTTTTTGATAAGGCTTTAGAAACTTTCAAGAAAATGCAATTAGTGGGTGTAAAGACAAATTCCACAACCTTAGCCAACATCCTCCCTTTATATGGCAAAATGTGATCTTTGGAACATGGTATGGACATCCATCAAAGCATAAAGGATATGGGAATTTTGTCATATCTTCTAGTTGCAACTACCCTAGTAGACATTTATGCAAAGTGTGGAAACAAGACAAGGTACGTGAACTATTTGACATGATGCCTTGAAATGAAATGAATGCAAGATATGCAAAAAATGGATTTTTTTGATAAGGCTTTATAAACTTTCAAGAAAATACAATTGGCAGGTGTAAAACCAAATTCCACAACCTTAGCCAGTATCCTCCTTGCCTATGACAAAATGGACATCCATCAAAGGATAAAACATATGGGAAATTTGTTAGATGTTGTAGTTGCAACTATCCTCAAAGACATGTATGCAATGTGTGGAAGCATATACAAGGCATGAGAACTATTTGGCATGATGCCTCAAAGATATGATGCATCATGGAATGCAATGATTGCAAGATATGAACAAAATGGATTTTTTGATAAGGCGTTAGAAACTTTCAAGAGAATGCAATTGGCTAAAGTAAAGCCAAATTCCAAAACCTTAGAAATGGTATCTTTGGAACATGGTATAGACATCAATCAAAGCATAAAGGATATGGGAATTTTGTCAAATGTTGTAGTTGCAACTACCCTGTGAGACATGTATGCAAAGTGTGGAAGCACATACAAGGAATGTGAACTATTTGACATGATGCCTCAAAGAAATGTGGTCTCATGGAATGTAATGATTGCAAGATATGCACGAAATGGGTTTTTCATAATGCTTTAAAAACTTTCACAAATGCACAAAAGAAAATTTCAACCAAATTCAGTTGGCACATCTAAAACCAAATTGTACAACCTTATCCAACATCCTTCTTGCCTATGCTAAAATGGGATCTAGGGAACATAGTGTAGACAACCATCAAAGCATAAAAGATATAGGAATTTTATCACATATTATATTTGCAGCTACCCTTGTAGACATGTATGGAAAGTGTGGAAGCATAGACAAGGTGCATGAACTGTTTGACATGATGCCTTAAAGAAATGCACAATCTCATGGAATGTAATGATTGTAAGATATGCACAAAATAGATTATTTGAAAACGATTTATAAACTTTCAAGCAAATGCAATTGGCACATGTAAAACCAAATTCCTATAATGATAATTGATCATCATATTAGATATTTAATATAAACTGTCATATACATAATGTCATGAACATAACATCTAGTCTATATACAAATCCATATAGGCATGTCCAAACAAATCCATACAGGCAATATACAAAAATATAAATTGGTAACATACAAAAGTATGTATACAAAGCCATCTAGGCATCATTACAAGAAATGTCTCAAAAATTAGTTTCCTATGGACTTTGATCAAATAATCAGTGACCCTTGCTTGGCCATGAAGATGGAGAGCCAATTAGTGACTCATCCTCTCTCTTCCATCAAGTAGACCTCCTTGACAGAGATTTGTGTAGCTCCACGTGTTAATAAAATCAAACAATATGCACATTAATATAGAAAGCATGGAATATATAACATCACATATGTAATCGATCACTTACCACTATCTGATGATCAATCTCAATCATCTCTTCTCTCTCTTCATCCATACTTGGACGAGTTGGAGTTGTGACCTCCTATGAGAAGCATCAAGAAGAAAAATTAACTAAACATAAATATCATTTATGTACATCAAATGACATGAGATAAAACAAGAAATAAAAAATGACATTTACATGTTATTGGTTCATACCTCGATCAAAGGATTTGAAGACATCATGGATGCAGCAATGCCTACCTACGCTAACTCACGAAGATGAGGAGTCTCCATATTCAGTATCTGAAAATAGAGTTCAAGATTATTTGACCAAAATAAATACATAACATTATTTAAATGCATAATGATTAGAAATAGTTAAATTTACCTCCATATAATTGGTTTTGCATCCAGGAAACCAAGGAAACTATGGAGGTACTGGTGAAGCTCCCTCTTGAAATCATCAAATTGTCACAAAATAATATTACCAATGATATATGTACAATAATTATGATCATCTGATAAATTACATACCTATTAACTTAACCTCCTCTCATACCCTGCCAATGGATAGCTAACAGAGGTAGGAGAAAGACTTTGATCCTAGAATTTCATTGCACTGATAATTACATACATTATTTTTTACTTATAATATAGACAACCATATAAAATTAATTACAAATTTCAAATAAAAATTTATTAAATCAAGTTGAAACTTGTAAAAAATTGCCTGAGAGTCAATACCAAAAGTACACTATAAGACATCATCGATGAGAACAATATCATCCAATATGGATGTGTCTATCATTGGATGTTGCTCCTATGTCATAGCATCCTACCGAGAGTCCTGTCGTGAGTCCTACATCCCATAATCACACAAGTTCCCACATGAACTACACAAATGTGGGAACAAATGACGCCTACTACTCTCACCCTCATTAGCCTAGGTGAGATCATGAGTGTGCTATGCTAGAGACTGCGTGAGAGCAGTCAATGAATGTAATGTCTCCACCTCAACACTCTCCTTCATAGTTAAAGGGAGTGACACACGTTCTAGCCTCAACAAGGGTCTAGGTACATGATTTTTGTCTCATTGAGCCCCCTCTCTATCTTGGACAGAGACACCACCTCTTCCCTGGAACTCTCAAATGTCAAAATAATTAGGAATCTTCTTGAGGACGAACTGGCAATGGAGTTTCCTCAAGAAATATTGTGGCACCTCATTGTTGTTGCATGGGCGCTCATCAAAGACCATGTACCATCTATCCCAAAAGTTTTGGGATATATCTTGATTTCTACACCAATGAATAAGGAACTGTTTGCAAGTTTCTTCTAATCTTTGGCTAGTTTTAGGATTAATAAAGCGTGCACATAATGCAGATTTTGTAATTTTTTCATTCTTCATTTGTTCATAAGACAATTTGTCAGCATAGTATTGCCAACACCTCTCCCTATAGTCATGAAATTTGGTGATTTGTTTTGTCACCGATTCAGTGTGGGAAACAATCCTCTCTAATGACTTTGCAAGTGCTCTACTATGATCAGTGCTTGCTCTCGGATTGTTTAACATTTCAATAAGGATTTGAAGATGTCTTTTATTTTCTTCTATTTGACCTAAGTAGTTTTCTTGAGTATCTCTTACACTGTGAGGACTTGAAGGTGGGTTTTGAGGGTTTTGAGGGTTTTGGGGGTTGTTTTGACCATCCTCAATTGGATTTGTGTTTTCTCTTACCTCATTAACTATAAATGCAATATAAAAAACTAATCAAACATTGCAAAATTCAAAAAAAATTTCAAACTCACAAAAATTAATCAAACCCTACCTTCTTTGGTTGCTAGACCCTCCACATTTGCTTCATGACATCTTCGAGAGCGGGTTTGGTGAGGTGGCATCATGAAAATGTCAATTTATCTCTTGCACTTGCTTGGTTTCACCTTCCTTGAACACACTTGTGTGATAATGTTTATTTTTTCTCCACACTTAGACTTTTGGCCACAGGTAATGAAGAAATCAGAGTTTTTCTCACTTTTAAGCAAAGAAAAACATGAGCACGTTATAATGCACTCACATTATAACACGCTCATGTTTTAGGCTCAGTAATAGGCTTGGTTATCAAGCCTAAAACATGAGAATGTTATAATGTGTTCACATTTTGCTTTGCATGGGACCAAAAAGTCCATGTGGCAACTTTTTGGTCCCCCATCTTTGTGCATATACCCTTTGTCATTTAAATTTTGCTCTAATTTTGGTATGCATTGTTGCAGACCTTGTCAGGTGGTAGCAATTTTTTTTGGATTTAACTCCATCCTATTTTGATTTTAGTAGCTACAGACTATGGCAACCTCCTCAAAGTCTTTTTTCCTTGTGGCTAGAATAAAGGGTTAGGTAGATGGTATTAGTGGAGGGATCCGTTTCAATCTTAAAGTGGAAAACACAAGCAGGTCTCTAACATTTGGGTGGGTCCTTAAGTTAGTGGAGGCGGCAACATTTGCGGTGGTATTCACTACTTTCCTTAGGAGATTTGTTGCATTCCTAGAGATGGACTGCATCCCTTGAACGTGATATGTCAGGATCCCTTAAAAGCAGTGATAGTCTTTTGTATGAGGGGGAGCTGCAATCTGTGAAGGTGGGATTGTCAATATAGCAAGGAAGAGTTGTATCACTGTGGAAGTAGATCCTAAATGGGAGTATGGCCAGTGTATGAAGTAGAGGTGGCATTTTTTTGTTGAAGCCTTTGGTGGGGAGTGACTAGAAGTTTTTTCTCTATATAGAGAAATTTATTTTAATGATGCTATACATGTGGAACTAGCTATTGCAGATCTTGACCAGGATCATTTTGAATTGTAATTTGTTGTTGATATCTCTGAGACTTAATAAAGAGTGAAGTTATTTGTTTTATTCTATTTCTTCAGTGTTTGTTAGTTTTCTTTTACCACATCAAAAATGAACAACAAAGGGTGATGGAACAAGACATTGCAACTGAACCTCTAATCTCATCAATACCTAAAGAAGATACCATCTATGATAATGATCTAAACACCTTTATTAATGAAGATATCCTCTAGTTTGTAGAAGAAATTATAGAGGAAATAGCAACAAAAGAGATCAATGAGAATATAGCTTTTGACTTCAATTAGAGGTTGTCTATTTATCAATTAGAGAGAGATGAAAACTAGGCTTTCAATACTCCATATCATTCCAAAAAAGGTAGAAAACCTAAGAATAAGAAAAATCAAGAGGAAATTGTGGTTGGAATCCAATCCACACTTGATAGTATGATTAGAATGAGGAAAGTCTATCACTTTCCTCAAGAGAAATGAGGATCCTTTCTTGGAATACTAGGGGAATTAATGCCCCTAAAAAAGATGCTTAAACAAGCATCAAATTGATCCCAAAAAGTTTGATATTGTTCTGTTCCAAGAAACTAAGCTCTCTAAATAATGACACAACATTTTTTAGAAATGGCTACAATGGAAATACCTCTTGGTAGATGCATCAAGTACTTCAGGGGGTCTAGCTTCCATCTAGAATCCTAAAACCATCTAGGTTGTATCTATTACTTCAAGCAATAATTGGATACTTTTGAAGGTTTCTAGTGCAGGGTCTTCTTCACCTATTTGGATTTTTAATGTTTATGGCCCCAAAACTACAACACAAAATAAGTTACTCTAGAACCTGTTGTCTTCTCTTCTTCAATAGATAAAGGAAGAACATGTCATCCTTGGAGGGGACTTCAATGCTATAACTGATTTAGGGGAAAGAAGTGTTGAACACACCAAGATATTGAGAGGGGGGTTGAATCAATATCTAAACAAACTTCAATTCCTCTGGAGCAGATTAAAACTTAAGCATTACAACATTAACATAAACATGAAAGATCAACACATAACACCAGATATATGTGGAAAATCCAAAAAGGGAAAAACCACGGTGAGGATTAACTCACAATAGTTGAAGCTTAAAATAACAACATTGTTTTAGGGCTACAAGCAAAGGAATCTACTACTCCTTGTTGACTTTGTTTAGGGCTGCAACCCAAAGAAGCTACTACTCCCTAAAAAATTTGCTTTAGGCTCACTCCCAAGGAAGCTACAACTCCCTTCTAAGTTTGTTTTAGGGATACAACCCAAGGAAGCAACTACTCCCTAAACTAAGAATAAACTCAAGAAAGATTATAGCATGATAGTCTTTCTATTGTCTAAAAATTGACATTGAAGCTCACACCTTTAATGATTGCGATTCTACCTCTTCACACTTTCTTCTAATTATTGGATTAGTGAGGCAAACTCTACACTTCCCTCATGTCACAAAAATATCTTCAAGATGAATCAGGATAGCCTCTAACACTTCTTCTTTTTCTCCTTCAGTTGGACATCACAATGCATAAGAGTTTCGTATTCTGCTCTTCACACACTCACATGTTCATCTTCTCAATCTTGCTTCACCTAGACCAACTTGGTTTACAATTTATACATGACATTACATTGATTTCATTACAAGTTAGCCAATACAATGAGAATATTGCATTTTACAAGTCAGCCACAGATCACACAACATAAAATATACATAGGGAAAGCCCTATCATGAACTACATGCTAATCCAAAAAGAAATGCATGCCTTGTGGATTCCAATACATGCTTAGTCCAGTCCTAAATAGTCTTCATAGCATCATTCTTCAAGGAATATCATCCGCATGTTACACACATTTGAATTAGGTCGCCCTTAAGAAAAAACTAATGAAGCTTGAAGCACAACAAACATTTCAACTTGGCGGTACTCATGAATGATAACACATTGTTTGTTCTTCTTCCAGATGAGTTAGAAAGACCTATACAACATCTCCAACCATTCCTTGAACTCCACACAGCAACAACATGGTGGCGCATACCTTCAACATTCTCCAGTTGGCCAGACGGAGGCATAGCCTAGAAAAATCATCATTCCAGACCACAACCAGTACCCTGGAGAGAGCAAAAAAACACCTTGTGGAGCAACTAGACACAACATAAGATCATCAAGACCATCTTCCATCAGTCAATGTATCATTTCAAGCTACAACAAGTTGGGGCACATCATTAGCATATGTCCTAAGAATAGTTAAGCATCCAGAACAATCTCTATCACAACTGTCATTTGAAAGCTAAGCTTACGGATCTCCAAAACACCTAAAACACATATGGATGCACTCATAAAATTCTATGAACATATCCTCAAAATTGCATAGCCATATCTATCACTTGGAGAAATGCAAAGCATTCCAAACAGTTTTCATCATCACTTGATTCTACCAGAGCACAAACTAGAACTCTTTCTTTCATAACTTCCACTAGACAAAGGGACAATTGATCTAAAACTTTAGATTTAGTACCTTTACATCATACTTAACTTAACTTCTAAAATGCATGATCATATATTCAAATGTGGAGGAATGCGGAGCATTTTACTAGAATGCCTTTCAGGCACCTCTCTGTGGCAGAAACCTTCACCAACTTTTGGAAGCCAAAATCTTCATATAACTACACAACATCCTTGGAAACAACATGAAGGATCATAAAACATGCCACAAGTCGTTAGCAACATCTTCTCATCATCAGCATAGCTTAATGTATCATCATTCATCTTAGTGATTCTAATTTCAATCTTAATATTTTATCATGAGGTCATCTTTGTGCTTCTAATTCCCATCTTAATATCTCATCATGAAAACATCTTTGTAGACCAACAACTTGACTTGACACTAATCAGGACATGGCATCCAACCATGAACATTACTGAATCTCATTGCTTTTTCTAACCACAAGCATGCTCAATACACCTTAGCTTGACATTAATCTGGGCATGACATCCAACCATGAACATCAACAACCCACTATGAACCACAGTAATATCACTGAATAGCATCACCAGTGTATCTCACTACATCTCTGTATCTCACTAGTGTATCATCATCACAAGTTGAGTGTTGACCTTACTTTAAGAGTTGACATCAATGACAACACATATTACCAACAATCTCCCTCTTTGTCATTGATGGCAACACATACTCCCCCTTAGATGTACATTTCTCTCTCCCCCCTTTGACATCAAGGACAAAGGGTGATTTCTTCTTCCCCTTACGGCACAAATTCTCCTCCTAAGGTGCACAATTTCTCTTTCTCTCCTTTTGATGTTCATACCTTCTTTCTTGAAACAACTCAGGGCTCCCCCTGTTAGCAACAACCACTACCTACTCCCTATGAGAAGTAGCCACCATCAGTCTAGGAAAAAGATATAACATGAACCACTCCCCTGAACAGATGCACCACTATGCATCTAGAAAGAAGGAGGAGCAATTACCCCTAGCCTCTGCCAAAGGTCCTCAAAAGTGTCCTTTACAAGAGCCTTTGTTTGTGAAAATATCTACAATCTGATCCTTTGTTGGAACATATTTAACCTTACTTCCTTATCTACAACCTTCTCTCTCAAAAAGTGATACTTGATTGCCATATGCTTGGTTCTAGAATGGATCACTAGGTTCTTGGAAACATTGATAGCACTTGTATTATCACACAAAATAGGAATAGGCTCATCATATAGTACTTTGATATCCTTCAGGATTTGCTTCATCCACAACCCTTGTGTATAGTAGGATGTTGTTGCAATATACTCTACCTCTGCAGTTGAAAGGGACATTGAATCTTGCTTCTTGCTTTGCCATGAAACCAATTTGCTTCCTAAAAAGAAAGCACCACCACTTGTGCTTCTTCTATCATCAACACAACCAGCCCAATCAACATCAGTGTAGGTACTCAAATAAAAGTCATTACCTCTTAGATACGATAAGCCATAATCCAAAGTTTTGAATATTTTTTTCACTGCCTTCTCATGTGTTTGCTTGGGATTAGCTTGATATCTGGAAACCACATATACTACATGCATGATATCAGGTCTAGAAGTAGTCAAGTACAACAATCCTCCAATCATAGATCTATAGGAAGTTTGATCAACCTCCAGAGACTCACCATCCTTGCTCAAGTGACATCCAATGACCATGGGAGTACTCACCAATTTTGAATCTTCCATACTAAACTTCTTCAACATCTCTCTAACATACTTAGCTTGAGAAATAAAGATACCATCATCTAGCTTATCAATTTGAATTCCAAGGAAGAAATACATCTCACCAATCATAGACATCTCAAACTCTTTTTGCATCTCCTTTACAAACCTCTAACACATATCATCGTCTACACCAAAGATGATGTCATCAACATATGATGTAACTATCAATATCATATCTCCTTCTTCCTTGATGTAAAGATTCCTATTTGGAGTACCCTTCTTGAAGCACTGTTGAAGTACTTTAAGTACTTATCCAACCTAGCATGCCAAGCCCTAGGTGCTTGCTTGAGACCATACAAGGCCTTTTTGAGTCTGTACACCATGACTGGATCTTCTGATATCTGAAAACCATTGGGTTGCTTAATTTAGACTTCTTCCTCTAGATCAACATTCAAAAGTGCTGAATTGACATCCATCTGATAAACCTTAAAGTTCTTGTGAGAAGCAACAACAAGAAACATTTTGATTGCCTCCATCCTGGCTACCAGAGCATATGTCTCCTTAAAGTCAATGCCTTCAACTTGTGAATATCCTTTACACATCAATCTTGTTTTGTTTCTCACAACTTCACCTTCTTCATTCAACTTGTTCTGGAACACCCACTTTGTTCCTATGACATTCTTGTTGGCTAGTCTGGGAACCAATTCCCATGTTTGATTCTTCTCAATATAATCTAATTCTTCTTCCATTTCTTTTATCCATCCATCATCTTTTCTAGCATCAACAAAGGTTTTGGGCTCTACCTTTGATAATAAACACAAGTTTACTTGCTCATATGCTTTTGCAAGACTTCTCCTGGTCAACACACCTTTATTTTGTCTCCAATAATTTGATCTACTGAATGATTCTTATGAACATACTTTGCTAGAGTCTTGGATATCCCTTTTCTTCTTTCCCTTCTTTTTCTTCATCTTCAATGCATGGAAAGATATTAGATCTAGAGTCCTCTGATTCTTGTGAGATCTAATACAAGTCTTCATCTACTTTGACATTTGTGATTTCAATCATCTTTCCCAATCTCTTCTTGTAGCATCTATAGGCCTTGATTATGGTTGAGTAACCAAGAAAGATCCCTTCATCACTTCTTGAGTCCAACTTTCCTAGGTCTTCTTCATCTCTTCTGATATAGCATTTGTTGCCAAAGATCCTAAAGTATCTAATAGTGGGATGTCTTCCATACCATAGCTCATAAGGGGTCTTAGTGTTATTGACCCTCACTTGTACTCTATTAGTCAGATAAACAACAGTGTGAATTGCTTCCTTTTAGTACATGTCAAGTAGATCTGTATCCTTCAATAATTCCCTAGCCATTTCTTGCACAATCCTATTCTTCCTTTCCACTACCCCATTTTGTTGAGGGGTCCTAGGAGTTGACATCTATGTCTCCTAATACTATGATCTTCAAAAAACTTATCAAATTCATTTGAAGTAAACTCACCTCCTCTATTAGACCTTAAACATTTGATCTTAGTATCCATTTAATTCTCAACCATAGCTTTGAAAACCTTAAACTTATCAAAGGCATCTAATTTTTCTCTTACCAAAGTAGCCCAAGTCATTCTAGAATAATCATCAATAAGTAACATGAAATACCTTTTACCTTGTCGACTCTTTACTCTTGTAGGGCCACATAGGTCAGCATGGATCAGCTCCAATGGCATTGAAGAGGAGTACTCCTTTCTCTTGAAACTTGTCTTTGTTTACTTTCCCATTTGACATTCCTTTCATAATTTGTTTGTAGGCTTGGTTATCTTAGGCATATCTCTCACCACATGAATAGAGTTAATCTTTACCATATTGTCAAAGTTGGTGTGTACCATTTGCTTGTGCCATAGCCAACACTCACTGGATTGAGCCAATAAGCATGTTATTCCATTTACCTCCTTCAGATGATAGATATCACCATATCACTTGATGCCTTTTGCAACTAGTTTTTTGGACCCTACCTTCCTGATTTCACAACCTTTGGCATGAAAGGTAAGATTGTATCCTTTACTTCACATCTGACTGACACTAAGAAGATTATTCTTTAGTCCTTTAACATAGAGAACATCCTCAGTCTTGTTCTTCCCATCAATAGTTATAGCACCCTTTCCATAGATTTGTGTTGACTCATCACCACTAAACTTAACAGCTCCACCATAAACTTCTCCTTGTCACTAGTCATATGATTAGAACAACCATTGTCAATTACCCAAGCTTTGGCTTCTTCTCTTGAGTTAAAAGTAGTCCATACCACCGTTGATCTATCATTGTTTTGTTCATCTTTCAAGGTCTCAAACTCTTCAGATTTTTTAGTATCATCCTTTTTGTTACCAATATTCAAGGCCATGAAGAGTCTTTCATCATTTGAATCATCATGATCCTCATCTTGTGAAGAACAACTACTCTCCATGGAATATAGGTTTCTTTTGAACTTGTCTCTCTTGTTACTACCCCTTGAATCTTTAAAAGGGCATTTAGAAGCAAAATGACCAATCTTTCCACAATTGAAACATTTGAAAGGTAACTTACCTCTATATTTGCCTATGCCTTTCTTCAGTGTTCTTACAAAGTTTGCTTCTATCTCATCAAGGTCATCATCTTGATTAGCTGCTTCATCTTCTATCTTCTTACTTGCTTTGAATGTTGCTTCGTTCTTTGGAGCACCTTTGTCAAATTCTCTCATTTCAAAGGCTATGAGAGAGACAAAAAATTGATCTATTGTGTATTTAGCCAAATTCTAAGATTCATCAATGGCAGGCACCTTATGACTATAAGATTTAGGAAGAGATCTCAATACCTTTTTCACAATATCATCTTCTTTCACTTCTCCACCAAGACCTCTAATACCATTAACTATTTCATCTACCTAGAGCATGTAACTAGCAATCTCTTCTTCTTCTAACATTCTCAAGGTCTCAAATTTTCTCTTGAAAATCTACATCTTGGCTTTCTTCCCTTTACTATCTCCTTCATAAATACTTGCAAGTTTATTCCAGACATCCTAGGTAGATGTACAACTCATTACCTTCATAAGTTTTGAATTAGATAGCCCACTCATGATAGCATTCTTTGCCTTGGCATTGTTATCATACAACTTAATCTCACCTGCATCTATACGATCATTAGTAGGAATAGTGTAACCCTTCTTGATTGATTGCCAAATGCCAAACCCTAGAGAAGATAGATAGTTTTCCATCCTTAGATTCCAAAATGAATAATTTCTTCCATCAAACATAGGTACCTTAAGAGATCCATTATTAGCCACCCTAAACCTTCCTCAAATGACGTTAAGCTTCTTCTGAGTAACTTGGCTTTGATACCAATTGTTAAACACACTAGAATACTAAGAGGGGGGTGATTCAGTATATAAATAAACTTCAAATCCTCTAGAGTAGATTAAAACTTAAGCATTACAGGATTCAAATAAACATGAAAGATCAACACAATGCACATCAACACATAATGCCAAATATACGTGGAAACCCCAAGAAGGGAAAAACCACGGTGAGGATTAACTCACAATATATGAAGCTCAAAATAACAACTTTGTTTTAGGGCTACAACCCAAGGAAGCTACTACTCCCTACTGACTTTATTTTAGGGCTATAACCCAAGGAAGCTACTACTCCCTGCTGACTTTGTTTTAGGGCTAAAACCAAAGGAAGCTACTACTCCCTAAAAACTTTTCTTTAGGGTCACTCCCAACTAACCTACAACTCTTTGCTAACTTTGTTTTAGGGCTACAACCCAAGGAAGCAACTACTCCATGAACTGAGAATTAAATCAAGAAAGATTACAACATGACAGTCCTACTATCTAAAAACTGACATTGAAGCTCACACATTTGATGATTGCAATTCTGCCTCTTCACACTTTCTTCTAATGATTGGACTAGTTAGATACACTCTACACTTCCCTCCTATCACAAAATATCTTTAAGATGAATCAGGACAGCCTCTAACACTTCTACTGTTTCTCCTTTAGTCGGACATCACAATGCATATGATTTTCATATTCTTCTCTTCACACTCACATGTTCATCTTCGCAATCATGCTTCACCTAGACCAACTAGGTTTACAATATATACATTATATTACATTGATTTCATTATAAGTTGGCCAATACAATAAGAATATTACATTTTACAAGTCAGTCAGAGATCACACAACATAAAATATGCATAGGGCAAGCCCTATCATGAACTACACGCTACTCCAGAAAGAAACACATGCCTTGCAAATCCTAATACATGCTTAGTCCAGTCCTAAAAAGTCTTCACAACATAATTCTTCAAGGAATATCATCCGCACATTACATAAATTTGAATTAGGTCACCCTTAAGCAAAAACTCATGGAGCTTGTAGTACAATAGACATTTCAACTTGGTGGTACTCATGAATGATAAAACATTGCTTGTTCTTCTTCCAGATGAGTCGAAAAGACCAATACAACATCTCCAACCATTATTTGAACTCTGCACAACAACAGCATGGTGGCGCATACCTTCAACATTCTCCAGTCGGCCAGACAGAGGCATAGCCTAGCAAAATCATCATTCTAGACCACAACCAGTACTGGAGAGAGCAGAAAAACACCTTACGAAGCAATTGGAGACAACATAAGATCATCAATACTATCTTCCATCAGTCAATGTACCATTTCAAGTGACAATAAGTTGTCACACATCATCAGCATATGTCCTGAGAATAGTTAAGCATCCAAAATAATCTCTATCACAATTGTCATTTGAAAGATAAGCTTGCAGACCTCCAAAACACCTAAAACTCATATGGATGCACTCATAAACTTCTATGAACATATCCTCAAAACTGTACAACCATATCTATCACTGTGGAGAAATGCAGAGCATTCCAAATAGTCTTCATCATCACTTGATTATGCCAGAGCACAAACCAGAACTCTTTCATAACTTCCACTAGACAGAGGGATAATTGATCTAAAACTTTAGATTCAGCACCTTTACATCATACTTAACTTAACTTCTAAACTACATGCTAGTATCTTCAAATGTGGAGGAATATGGAGTAGTTAATTAGACAATCTTTCAGGCATCTCTCTATTTGGAAGCCAAAATTTTCATATAACTACAAATACATCCTTGGAAACAACATGAAGGATTATAAAACATGCCACAGGTCCTCAACAACATCTTCTCATCCTCAGCATAGATTAATGTATCATCATTCATCTTAGTTATTCTAATTCCCATCTTGATATGAAATCATCTTTGTGCTTATAATTCCCATCTTAATATCTCATCATGAAAACGTCTTTGTAGACCAACAACTTAAATTGACAGTGATCAAGACATGACATCCAACCATGAACATTACTGCATCTCATTGCTTTTGCTAACTACAATCATGCTCAGTACACCTTGTCTTGACATTAATCTAGGCATGACATCCAACCATGAACATCAACAACTCACAATGAACCTTAGGAATATCACTGAATATCAGCAACCCTAAACATCAACATCACCATTGTATCTCACTGCATCTCTGTATCTCACTAGTGTATCATCATCACAAGTTGAGTGCTAACCTTACTTTAAGTGTTGACATCAATGACAACACATATTGCCAACAAGAAGAGGAGGAATTATCCCACTGAACAAGACTATGGAGGACTTCAAAGATTTGATTGAAATCAATAACCTAGTAGAATATCATCCAAAAAATAGCTAATATACTTGGTCCAATAGAAGAAAGGACTTTCATTTGGTTGTTGAGAAACTAGACTATTTCCTTCTCTCTTCTAATTGGCTACTTCATCCAAGCCAATTTAGCTCACTGGTCTCACCTTTTCCTAGCTTAGACCATTTTTCCATTGCATTGGAAGTTATGAATGAAGATGATGCCCCTTCAATCAAATCACCATTTAGATTTGAGTCCATGTGGTTTAGTGATCCTAATTTTATCCCCTTCATCAATGGTGGATAGCAACTCCATTTATTGAGGCCTCTAGAATGTTTCAACTTTGTAAAAAGCTTAAATTTGTGAAGCTTAAACTTAAAAAATGGAATGTTGCTCACTTAAAAAAACATTTTCAAGGAAAAATGCAAATTTGAGATTCAATTGAAAGACCCAAATCAATATATCGTAGCTTTTGGGATAAACAAGGAATACTTTGAAGTTGAAAAAAACTAAAACTGGATCTTAAAGAAATTGTACTAAGGGAATAAATTTACTAGAGGCAAAAATCTTAAGAAATTTGGCTGAAGAATGGAGAAAAAATACAAAATTATTTCATGCCTCCACAAAAATGAGAAGTCAATTCAACAAGATTAGTCCTATAAAATCATTACAAGAACATCTTCTTGAGGATCCACAAGATATCCAAAGAGAGGTAGTCTCATTGTTTTAAAATCTATTAACAAAAATTCCAATTCCTAAAGATACCCTTCCCCTACATCTCTTTGATAACATCGCCTCTCTCATCACCCTAGAGCACAACAAAAATGTTGCTACATTGGAATTTACTTTGGAGAAAATTAGGTTTTTGGTTTTTTCACTATTACCAGATAAAGCTCTAGGTCATGATGGCTTCACTACATTATTCTTTCAAAAATGTTGGGACTTCATAGGAAGGGAGTTGTGGTTGGCAATGGAAGAGGTGAGGAAAAAGAAAAATATTTTAAAGGAAATTAATGATATGTTCATTGTTTTGATTCCTAAATCCCATAAGCCAGCTTCTTTTCTTGAATTCAAACCTATATATCTATGCAACACTATCTATAAAATTATTTCCAAAGCTATTACACTCAAGATAGCAAACATTATACCATCAATCATCTTAGATGAGAAGGGTGGTTTTATCCCAAGTAAAGAAACAGGAGAGAGAGTGTTGGTAGCACATGAAGTTCTCCACTCTATTAAATTTAATAAAACCTCTACTAGGATGATCAAATTAGACATGATGAAAGCATATGATAGAGTGAGATGGGAATTTCTAATGTTGGTTCTCCAAAAATTTGGCTTCTCCTCCCACTAGAGTAAATGGATGCTTGCTTGTATCTCAAGAGTCAGCTTTTCCATCCTTTACAATGGAAGTCCTACAGAATTTTTTAAGTCCTCTGAAGGCATCAGGCAAGGGGACCCAATCTCCCCCTCCATATTCATTATCATGGCTAAATTACTCAGTATATCCATATCAAATACTAATAGAAATCATAAGTGGAAAGGCATCAACATTCCATGATTTTCCTTCCCCATTAATCACGTACTCTTTGTAGATAACACTCTATTCTTTGGTCAATCAACTTATTCTGAGGCCAAATTCATAAAGCACTCTTACAGACTATAATAGGATTTTAGGTCAAATATAAACTCCTTGCTTCCACAACACTCCTATTGCATTACAACTTAGAATTGCCCTAAAACTGAATTCTAGGATAGAATAGCTCAAAACATAGGGAAATAAATATCCTCTTGGAAAGTAAAATGGCTCACTTTGGCAGGAAAGTTGATAATGATTAAAACTGTGCTCTCAGCCATACCCATTACATGATGTGCCGTGACTCAAATTGCTAAACATTTTGAACTTAGCTTTAATTAGATGTATTAGATAACTATGTTCTAAATGAATAATTGTTTATGGATAAAGTGAATGTTACTTTCCTTTTCAGGTATACAGTTAGAAAATGATGAAAATGTATGATGCTTTAGCTATGGATTTTTGGTACTAACCTATTAATGGGAAAAATCAAGTTGAATGATTGCAGGTATGTGTTGAAGGCAAGGGTTTGGGTAAGGCAGAGGTGACCTAGCCATGTGGCAAGGATGGGATGGAGAGAATCTCAATGTCACACACACAAGCACTTAGTTCATGTTGCATTGCATTTTCATCATTCATGGAATGGTCTTTGTGTTTGATGTTATTGATTTATACTCATGTTAGAAAAACACCTCCATTATGCTCTCTTAGATGTGTAACTAAATGAATTAATCCAATGTCTTTTATTTGAAATAGACTAAGTCAAAATGGTATGCTCTCTTCTTTATCATAGACAATAGTTTCCTTTATTTATTTTCTAGAGGAATATTTATGAGCTAAATTAAAAATTGTATAAACAAAAATATGATTTATTATTAATATATAAATCTATCAGTATAAAAGTAAGATTCCTCGTACTTCCTTTAGATAATAGCCATTCTTTAAAAAAAACTATACGGTTAAGATAGAAGAAATAAAAATAAAAAACAATAAAAAGATAGAAAGAAAACACGATTTAGAAAGAAAAGAAAAAATCAAAAAAGATGAAAAAGATAAAAAAACACAATAATAAAAGAGAGAGATCTGCATAAAAACACATAGGGTACAGAAGGCAAGAGAGAGATCTTTGATCATAAGGGAGAAAAGAAAAGAAATCTCTCAACCAAGCGTAGGACACTAGGTAATTCTTTGGTCAGCCATGTTTTCTTCTAGAACGGTCTCTTATGTGAATCCCTTGCTCCTTCTTATGTTTGCTGCTGAATTAATTAGACTGAATCTTTTCAATAAAATTTATATCGATCTCATTGATGAAATCACCATTATCTTGATTCTTGGGGTTAAAGTTATTCTAGCCATCTTACCATTTCTACCACCTAACCATGTTGAGTAGCTTCTTGTTTTATTATGCAGACTGGTTTAAGCTCCAGATGATTTGTTTTGAAAGTGAAGGTCTATTCCTCTATCTAATGTGATTTACTTTACTATACTGGGGTCGGCCTGCTATACTTCATCATCTTTTTCTTTAATCTAGTCGATCCCATTAAAATGAACTACTCCTTTATCCTCGTTTCAACTCTGGTATCGACTCTCATCTAATCAATGATCCTCAACTTTTAGTGGTCCTTGTGGTTAAATCAATCCTTGATTTAGATAAGAATCGGCATGTGATAAGTTTTCCACCGATGAATAGTCTCCTACAAATCACATCTTTAATCGGCCTTCCTTCACAACCTACGGCCTTCTGCGAATGATAATGGCATGTTTTTTTAGCAATGGACTTGTGTTGTTAATGAATCTCTCCAAGCTAGAGCATACGGTGCATTCACCTTAAAACCTGTGATGAAATCCTTTATTTGCAGGTCAGAGAAACTTAATGTACACTAACAATTGATGCTTACAATTAGAGTTTCATGTTTCTTCTCTAAATGCATGGTCATAGTTAAAAGTTTAGCTACTTGTAACGAGTAGGATGCTTTAAGTGTTACCAAGATTCAAATATTTGGGCACTAATTTTTTCTTCGGAGTCTCTTAAAGCTATCTAACTAAGGCTAGATCAAAACAAAACTGTCAAACCTATTAAACACACCTAAACTGAAGTACCCGACGAGATCAACCTAAATGAAATTTTCTTATATGGCATCCATGCTTATTCTAAAATGGCCTTCTAAATTGATTATTGTTGAAATGAATAAACTAATCAGCCTTAATCACTATGTCTCACCTCTGTCAAATCTCTTATGTTGAATTCAACATCATCGCCAGTATATATATATATGAATCGACCATTGTTTCAATGGATCACCCTTCCACTTAATCGTTTGTTTCCACTTTTGAATTAGACTCAACGACCTCTTTTTTAATTAATTTATCCTTTTATAGTTATGACCTATTTAAATACATCTTCAGTTTTTATTTTTAACCTGTGACCTCTTATCTAGAGAGGCCCTTTCTCTTTATTGCAGATCAACCTGATCAGCCTATTTATTCTTCATTACTACCTGTTAAACTTTAAATGACCTGATTTAGTCTTTTCAAAATAGCTGCAAGCTTAGTTTTTAATGGTCTTTTATTACTATTCATTTGTTTCTAACTTTCTTTCCAGACTCTAGTTATTCTTTCTCCTAATATGATGATGATACACCCTATTTACTGCATTACGGTCCCTCATGTCGGTAGTAGCCTATTGTTAATTCAACTTTCTTTTGGCCTTTAAACATTCTTTGATCATTTTATCTCCTTACAAGCATATCAAATTATGTTGTTGATCTCATCCTCATGACATTAGGTAGTATTTGGAAATAGTAGTTGAAAGAGTGGAATTAGTGAACAGACATTATCTTTAGATTAATATATTCACATACTAAACAAATAAATTCAAAGCAATACTTTTATAAAACATTTAATAGTGGTATTATGAGCATGAAAATAAAAGTGAAGGGTATGTGAGAAGTTGTTTTATTTGAGAGAAGTTATGTTTACCTTCCCAAACTTATGTAAATATTTATGTATAGAGGTCTATATAGGTAGTTGTTTTCCTTTCCATCGTCACCATTGTCATTAATCTTTTCCTTGGTTAAATCGGTAATTTTAATGGAATAAGTTGTACCTCTATCTTCTACACTTCAAGTAATGGTAGAATACGTTTTGCTTATCTATATAGAGATTATGAACTAAATTATGTTGAGTTTTAATGAAAGAAACCAGTAATGATCTTAGTCAATTGCTTATGGTGTTATGTTTATTTCGCACTAGAAGTAGTTTAGTTTTGCCTTGTGAAATATGAGCTTACCTTCTGAGATAGGATGCCAAATGTGGGCTTACAGAGAAGGTAATTTTCTTTTTCAATATTACCAAATTGTTTATGCTTTAGCCAAAGCTATAATGTACCATTGAAATAGATGGATAATGAATGCCTAGTTGTTATTTATTATTCTCTATCACATCCTATATGCAAGAAATAAGTTCATTCTAGATTAGAGTGCATATAGGCATCAATCATGCATTAAGAGTTTCGCTCCTGCCCATTTGTACCAAATTTCTAGGCGCCTCATGCAAGGTTGAGTATTGTTCGAGTTAGAAAGAATTCTAAGGAAGTGTTGTGCTTCATGGTTGGGTGGAAAAATCACGTTAACCATGTTCTTGACCTTCATCTTGTGGAAGACCAGTGGGTTATGGCGGCTGAAGATAGATTGTATATTGATTTTCTTTATGTAATTTAGATATGGATATATGATCATATGTATGACTTGTTTAGCCAAAATATGTAATTGTACTTCTCTTTGATGTGCTCTTGTTGCACTTGTAAAATTGTGAAAGATTATCTAATTATGGATATCTCTGTAAATGGAAAACATTCATTATCTTATATAGATTGAGTTTTTCTTTTCATTGGTAATTTTAGTAAGTGGTTAAATTAGACTTTATATTTGGTATCAGAGCATCTAGGTTAAACACTAGGACCTTCGCCTATTTACGCTAAACATGCAAAACTGTGCAAATTGTTCACAATGGACACAAGGCACACTAACCGAAGTGCAGGATCCCATGGTGACCCAAACAAGAGATTGGACCAAATCCTCACCTTGCTATCCCAACAAGGGGCTAGGATGGACACTCTGGAGCAAGAGATAATAACAAATCAAGCTAGACAAAATAAAAATGGAAATGAGAACCACAGGAGTGAAGTGAGAAACCCTGAAAATGAAGGAAATGCAAATAATTAGGGTAGAGTTGCTTAAGAGTTGGGCAAGGACATTAAGAAAGTTACCCCACCTAAGTTTGATGGCAAAACCATTGGAGATGGGGTGGAGGCTTGGATCATATAAATGGAGAAATATTTTGATCTTCGCAACTTGTCCAATGAGACCAAAGCAATTTGGGGGTCATATCAGCTCATGAGTGAAGCAACCACTTGGTGGGGCAATGAGAAAGTCAAGAAGAGGTTGTTACCTGGGGAAATAATATGGGAATACAGCCTGTAGATTTTTAGGAAGAGATGGTTACCATAGTTGTACTTTGACAAAAAGATGACTAAGTTTCAAAATCTTACTCAAGGAGGGATGACAGTGACACAGTATTTGGAAAGATTTTTCCATCTTCTCAAATATGTACCATAGTACTAGTTAGATGAGAGGTTCCAAATCCAAAAAATTATCATGGGGTTAAGGCCCCAGATTGAGGTAGATGTGGATATTCACAATGCCTCAACTATGGATGAAGTCTTCGAGAAAGAAATCAAATAGGAGCAAAAGTTGCAACAAGTTGCCAACTACTGCGAGAGCAGGGATGCGAAATATGGAAAAAAGAAGTTTCAAGGAAATAACAGTAATAAGAACAACAATAATCAAGGCAACAATAACAATCAAAAAATCAAGAATTTGAAAAGGGGAAATAACTCTCAAGACCAAAATGGCAAGAATCAAAACAACAACAATAAAAGTAATATAAGAGATATATCAGATAAACCTAGAGCACCCCATGGAGGATGTTACACTTGTGGTGGAGAGCATTATGCTAGTGTGTGTCCATAGTGAGAGAATAACCAAAAGGATAGGAACTAGCATTAGATCCATGTGGTGGTTGACAATCACCAAGCAGATTTCTACGTGACACCGATCCAATGTACCAATAAGCTCTACAATTGTCCTATTTCTATATTAATTGACACTGGAGAAACCGAATGTTTCATAGATCCTAACATCATTTCTAAGTTATCTATTAAACTTAGTTATATGGCTAATTCATGAAAAGTTCAATATAGAAATCAAGTAGAGAAGAAGGTAGAGCTATGTCTTGCTTGCAGCGAATTAGACTTTCCCAGCTTCCAAACCCAAGTCAGCCTGTATGTAGCACCCTTAGGGTCTTACGATATAATTTTGGGGATTAATTGGCTCACTAAACATAAGTCAATAGTGGATTGTGAGGAGAAAAGTGTGAGATGTTTGGATGATTAGGGAAACCATGCAAAAATTCATGACTTGAAGAGACCACTAGAACTCAAGAAAATCTATGCCATGTAGTTGAAGAAAGCTAACAAGAAAGGGTGTGCCATCTATACAGTTAAGGTTAGAGGCCTAGATAGCTTGAAACCATAAATTAAGGACTATCCTATTCTTAAAGAGTTCCAAGATGTGTTCCCAGATAAGCTGACTGAGTTACCGCCAAAAAGGGAATTCAACTTCTCGATAGACTTGCTACCTATAACTGAGCCTCAGTCAAAAGTACCTTATAGGATGACTACAATTGAGTTATATGAATTGAAGGCATAGTTATAGGAGTTATTAAATTAGGGGTTCATAAGACCCAGTGTGTCTCCATGGGGAGCACTAGTTATTTTTATGAAAAAGAACGATGGGACCTTACGGTTGTGTGTCGATTACAGGATGGTCAACAAAGCCACCATAAAGAATAAGTACCCACTCCCAAGGATAGATGAAATTTTTCATCAGATGAAGGGAGCCAAGGTGTTCTCAAAGATAGATCTAAGGTCAGGATACCATCAATTAAGGATAAAGGATCAAGAAATTTCAAAGATGATATTCAGGACTCGATATGGGCACTATGGATTCACTGTGGTACCACTCGGGTTTACCAATGCCCTAGCATCATTCATGAACCTGATGAATAATGTATTTTGAGGCTGTTTGGATGATTTTCTGTTAGTATTTTTGGATGACATTTTGATCTATTCCAAGTCAATAGAAGAGCATGATAACCACCTGAGGATAGTCTTGCAATGCTTGAGGGAGTGTAAGATTTTTGGGAAGCTATCCAAATGCACTTTTTATCAAAGTAAGGTGCACTATTTAGGTCATGTCATTTTAGTGGAAGGGATAGCAGTGGATCCGAAAAAGATCAAAGCAATTATGGAGTGGCCTGCACCGCAAAATGTAACGAAAGTCTAGAGTTTTATGGGACTTGATAGATATTACGGGAAGTTTGTAAAGGGGTTCTCTATGATAGTAGCACCCATCACTTTGCTTCAGAAGAAGAGAAATAAATTTGAGTGGAGTGACAAATGTGAACAAGCATTCTAGCTTTTGAAGGAGAAGCTCACGACATCACCTATCCTGACTATGCAAGATCCAAATGGGCACTTCACTGTGATAACTGATGCTTCAAGAGAGGGTGTAGGAGGAGTGCTTATGCAGGATGGACAAGTGGTGGCATATGAGTCTAGAAAGTTGAAACAACATGAGTTGAACTATACACCACATGATTTGGAGTTGCTTTCTATAGTGCATGCACTTCAAATGTGGAGGCACTACCTTCTAGGAAAGCCCTTCAAATTGAAAATGGACCATTTGGGGATTAAGTATATCTTCACTCAACCCAATCTAAATGCTTGACAAAGAAGATGGTTGGAGTTTTTTAGTGTGTATGATTTTGGAATCGAATATATAAAAGGGAACGAAAATAGAGTGGCAGATGCCCTTAGCAGGAGGAGACATCTTGCAGCCATGCTCACTATAAGATCAAGTTTTAGGCAATAGGTAATTTAGGCTCTACCAGAAGATGAACACTATGCTAGAGTGAAACAAGCCTTAGAACAAAATCCCTCTAATCATAGGTTGATGGATATATGATTGAGATGGATGAACTTTTGAGGTATTAGGGATGAATATATGTTCCTGAATCGGGGGAGTTGAGGAAGCTAGTTCTTGAGGAATTTCACAATGCACCATACTCAGGGCACCCTGGAGTGATGAAAATGATAGAAGGATTGAGGACTTTGTACTTCTGGCTAGGACTTAAGAAGGATGTTATAGAATTTGTGGCCCAATGCTTGGAATGCCAGCGAGTTAAGGCTAAGCATGTGCATCCGGTAGGACTTTTATACCCACACAATGTGCCAAAGTATAAGTGGCAAGTAATCAATATGAACTTTATTCAAGGGTTACCCATGACCAAGAATTGACATGATGTCATCTTAGTTGTTGTAGATAAGTTGACAAAAGTGGCTCACTTTATTCTAGGAAATTTCAAGGATGGATATTTGATCCTAGCCAAAAAGTTTGTTTAGGAAATCTTTCATTTACATGGAGGGCCAGAGATGATCATTTATGATCAAGACACTCGCATGACTTCTAGATTTTAGACGACACTGAATGCATCCTTGGGAACTAAACTAAACTTTAATTTAGCCTATCATCCTCAAACTGATGGTCAAATAGAGAGGGTGAATAAGGTGGTGGAGGATCTCTTAAGGATGTATTGTATATACCAATAGTAAAAGTGGTAGGAGTATCTTCCCTTAGTGGAGTTTGTGTATAATAATTTATATCATGCCTCCTTAGGAATGGAACCTTTTGAAGCTCTATATGGGCGTAAGTGTCATACACCTATCAGTTGGGATAAGGTGGAAGATAAGTGTCGTACACCTATCAGTTGGGATAAGGTGGAAGACAAGATAGTAAAATTTGGACTTGATATGTTGAAGGAAATGGAGGATTAGATGAAGTTGATTAAAGAGAAATTGAAACAAGCTTCAGACCTACAGAAGAGTTATGCAGATAAGAATAGGACATTTAGATAGTTCTCAGTAGGGGATAAGGTCTTCTTGAGAGTCAGACCTCAGAAAGGTTCCATTTCATTTGGCAAGGCATCCAAACTTGCTCCCAGATATGTAGGATCATTTGATGTGTTGGATGTAATTAATTTAGTTGCATATAGGCTTGCTCTACCACTTGTTCTAGCCTAAATCCATAATATCTACCATGTATCTTTACTTAAGTCATATCATCCAGATGCTTCACACATTCATGATTAGCATACCATGCAGGTTCAGGATCCCAGGGTGGTGCTAGTGGATCCCACTCACATTTTGGAGAGGCACAATGTTAAGTTGGATAATAGGGATGTTGTGTAGTATAAGGTCTAGTGGGACCAATACTCCATGGATAATGCCACCTAGGAGAATGTTGATGATATAGATAGAGCTTTTCCTCATTTAAAAAATTAGCATAAACTCTTTTATTTTGCACAATTATGACTTGGTTGATACATTGATATTAAGTTGTGTGAGACAATTATGTTCAATGATATTTGTGTAATAAGATATCAGGACGATGTCTCTTCCAAGTGGGTAAGGATGTCACATCTCAAACTGCTAGACTTTCTAAACTTAGCTTTAATTAGGAGTATTTGATGACTGTGTTATAAATGAATAATTGTTTATGGATAAAGTGAATGTTACTTTCCTTTTCAAGTATATAGTTAGAAAATGATGAAAATGTATAATGCTTTGGCTATGGATCAAGGGTTTAGTTAAGGCAGAGGTGACCTATCCACCTGACAGGGATGGGATGGAGATAATCTCGATGCCACACACAGAAGCACTTAGTTCATGTTGCATTGCATTTTCATCGTTCATGGAATGGTCTTTGTGTTTGATGGAATTGATTGATACTCATGTTAGAAAAATACCTCCATTGTGCTCTCTTGGATGCGTAACTAAATGAATTAATCCAATGTCTTTTATTTGAAATAGACTAAGTCAAAACAGTATGCTCTCTTCTTTATCATAGATAATAGTTTCCTTTACTTATTTTCTAGGAGAATATTCATGAGCTAAATTAAAAATTGTATAAATAAAAAATATGATTTATTGTTAATATATAAATCTATCAGCATAAAAATAAGATTCCTTGTACTTTCTTTAGATAATATCCATTCTTAAAAAGAAACTATATAGTTAAGATAAAAGAAATAAAAACAAAAATCAATAAAAAGATAGAAAGAAAACACAAGTTAGAAAGAAAAGCAAAAATCAAAAAAGATGAAAAAGATAGAAACACACAATAATAAAAGATAGAGATCTACATAAAAACACATAGGGTATGGAAGGCAAGAGGGAGATCTTCGATCGAAAGGGAGAAAAGAAAAGAACTCTCTCAGCCAAGCATAGGACACCAGGTAATTCTTTGGTCAGCCATGTTTTCTTCTAGAATAATCTCTTATGTGAATCCCTTTCTCCTTCTTATGTTTGCTACTGAATTAATTAGACTAAATCTTTTCAATAAAATTTACATCGATCTCATTGATGAAATCACCATTATCTTGATTACCGGGGTTAAAGTTATTCTAGCCATCTTAAAATTTCTACCACCTAACCATGTTGAGCAGCTTCCTATGTTATTGTGTGGAATAATTTAAGCTCCAGATGATTTGTTTTGAAAGTGAAGGTCTATTCTTCTATCTAATGTGATTTACTTTACTATACTAGGGTCAGCCTGCTATACTTCTTCATCTTTTTCTTTAATCCAGTCGGTCCCATTAAAATGAACTACTCTTTTATCCTCATTTCAACTTTGGTATCAATTCTCATCTAATCGGTGATCCTCAACTTTCAGTGGTCCACGTGGCTAAATCAATCCTTGATTTAGATAAGAATCGGCATGTGATAAGTTTTCCACTGGTGGATAGTCTCCTACAAATCACATCTTTAATTGGCCTTCCTTCACGACCTGCGACCTTCTGCGAATGATAACGGCATGTTTTTTTTAACAATGGCCTTGTGTTGTTAGCTAGCCTCTCCAAGCGAGAGCGTACGGCACATTCACCTTAAAACATGTGATGAAATCCTTTATTTGCAGGTCAAAAAAACTTAATGTACACTAACAATTGATGCTTACAATTAGAGTTTCATGTTTCTTCTCTAAATGCATGGAAAATTTTAGCTAGTTGTAATGAGTAGGATGCTTTAAGTGTTACTAGGATTCAAAGATTTGGGTGCTAATGTTTTCTTCTAAGTCTCTTAAAGCTATCTAACTAATGCTAGATCAAACAAAACTTTCAAACCTATTAAACACACCTAAACTGAAGTACCCAATGAGATCAACCTAAATGAATATTTCTTGTATTGCATCCATGCTTATTCTAAAATGGCCTTATAAATCAATTATTGTTGAAATGAATAAACTAATTGGCCTTGTCACTATGCCTCACCTCCGTGAAATCGAGCAAGGTTGAATTCAACATCATCACTAGTATATATATAGAGAGAGATCATTGAATCAACCATTGCTTCAATGGATCACCCTACCACTTAATTGTCTGTTTGCTCTTTTGAATTAGACTCAACGACCTCTTTTTTAAATAATTTGGCCTTTTATAGTTATGGCCTATTTAAATACATCTTTGATGTTTTATTTTTAACCCGTGACCTCCTATATAGAGTGGCCCTTTCTCTTTATTGTAGATCAGCTTGATCAACCTGTTTATTCTTCATAATTGCCTATTAAACTTTAAACGCCCTGATTTAGTCTTTTCAAAGCAGCTACAAGCTTAGTTTTTAATGATCTTTTATTACTATTCATTCATTTATAACTTTCTTTTCAGACTCTAGTTATTGTTTCTCCTGATATGATGATGATACACCTTATTTACGGCATTACAGTCTCTTATGTTGGGAGAAGCATGTTGTTGATTTGGCCTTCTTTTGGCCTTTTAACATTCTCCGATCATTTTATCTCCTTACAAGCATATCAAATTATGTTGTTGACCTCATCCTCATGACATTAGGCAGTAGTTGGAAATAGTAGTTGAAAGAGTGGAATTAGTGAACAAGCATTGTCTTTAGATTAATATATTCACATACTAAACAAATAAGTGCAAAGCAATACTTTTTATAAAACATTTAATAGTGGTATTATGAGCATGAAAATAAAAGTGAAGGGTATGTGAGAAGTTGTTTTATTTGAGAGAAGTTATGTTTACCTTCCCAAACTTATGTAAATATTTATGTATAGAGGTCTATATAGGTAATTGTTTTCCTTTCCATCGTCACCATCATCATTAATCTTTTCCTTGGTTAAATCGATAACTTTAATGGAATAAGTTGTACCTCTATCTTCTGCACTTCAAGTAATGGTAGAATACATTTTGCTTATCTCTATAAAGATTATGAATTGAATTGCATTGAGTTAAATTAATGAAAGCAACCAGTAATGATCTTAGTCAATTACTTATGGTGTTATGTTTATTTCGCACTAGAAGTAGCTTAGTTTTGCCTTTTGAAATCTAAGCTTACCTTCTGAGATAGGATGCCGAATGTGGGCTTATAGAGAAGGTAATTTTCTTTTTCAAAATTACCAAATTATTTATGCTTTGGCCAAAGCTATAATGTACCATTGAAATAGATGGATAATGAATGCCTAGTTGTTATTTATTATTCTCTGCCACATCTTGTATGCAAGAAATGTGTTCATTCTAGATTAGAGTGCATATAGGCATCAGACATGCATCGAGAGTTTCCCTCCTACCCATTTATACCAAGTTGCTAGGCAGGTCATGCAAGGTCAGGTATTCTTCGAGTTAGGAAGAATTCTGGGGAAGTGTTGTGCTTCATGGTTGGGTGGAAAAAGCACCTTAGCCATGCTCTTGACCTTCGTCTTGCGTAAGACCAGTGGGTTATGGTGGCTGAAGACAAATTGTATATTGATTTTCTTTATGTAATTCCGATATGGATCTATCATTGTATTGATCATATGTATGACTTGTTTAGCCAAAATATGTAATTGTCCTTCTCTTTGATGTACTCTTGTTGCACTTGTAAAATTGTGAAAGAATATCTAATAATGGATATCTCTATAAATGGAAAAGATTCATTGTCTTATATAGATTGAGTTTTTCTTTTCATTGGTAATTTTAGTAAGTGGTTAAATTAGACTTTACATGATGTCAATTAATAGTAGAGTTTTTGGTTCCACTGTGTATTGCTTTAATCTGCATCAATGTTTCGGATCACACTCCATGATCCATCATCAGGATGAGAAGAAGAGAATGTCGGATCATTCTCTTCTTCTCATCCTCATGATGGATCACGGAGTGTGATCCGAAACATTGATTTAAAATAAAGCAATACACAGTGGAACCAGAAGCTCTACTATTATATCATGGACTGTGGAAATATCATGTCTACAACGATGTCAATTCTTAGGATTCTCAAAGGTATTGCCAATGATTTGGAAAAAGTATTAGGCACTTTCTTTGGTGCCAGGACTTTGGTGAGAAGGATAAAAAAACATCTCTCTAATCTCATGGGATAAATTTTGTAAACCTTTTTAATAAAGGAAGTGCAGGGATTCACAATATTGAGGCACATAATATGGCCCTAGGAGCCAAGCTAGCCTAGCACTTGTTTGCAAAACCAGATACCAAATAGTGTAAAATCATGAAGGAAAAATTCATATACTCTCCTAAACCTGGGAGATTATTCACCATCTCTAATTCCCTTAGGATCCAAAATGTGGAATTTTATTGTAGATTGTAGAGAAGTCATTCTACCTCATTTAACATGGATTACCAATAATGGTGAAAAAGCCAAATTCTAGATGGCTCCTGTAATGGATCCCCTCCCTTAGCTAACTTGCAGGACCTACAAGAAACAAAAAGAATTCTTTGTTAGATATGGGGAGATAAGATAAAGGATTACTTTGAATTCTCAAAAGATTTTTTTAGAAATGTCAAATGGAAAATTTTTCATAATTGCCCCATACCTCAGGATCAAAAATCATTGTTACAAAATTTGTTGGGAAAAAGGAAGATATTCTACTCTTCTAATCTTGACAAACTCATATGGACCCCTTCCAAATCAGGATAGTATTATGTAAAGCAGGGGTACTCAGCTCTTACTCGTTTAATGGTCTATGAAGTTTGGCCAAGCTCTTTATGCTGTGGTAAATATTGTCTCCCCAAAGTAGGGGCCTTTACATGGCTTGCTCTTAATAAAAAAATTCTTACAAGCTCGAGACTAGAAATACTGGAAATTTCTCCATCTTTTAAATGTGCTTTGTGTGGTTGTCAGAATGAATCTACAAACCATTTACTCTTACATTGCCCCTTTGCATAGAGTTGTTGGGTATGGTTATGTTTCAATCTAAGATGGCAAGGTCCCCTCCTAGACACTTTATTCAAACTTTTATCAAGCTGGCCTTCAGTGTACTCACAATCAATCTTCTTCAGTATATGGAAATGTTCTCCCTCCATTCTCATCTAGAATATTTGGTTAGAAAGGAACAATATAATTTTTAGAATGAAATCATTTTCCTTCTCTGAAGTGATAACTAGTATTAAAAAGTCCATTTCTAAAAATGTTATGACATAAGTCCTACGTGATGGCAATTGCACTAGATCTTTCTCAGATTGGGATGCCTAGATAATTAAAAATTGGGAGGGTATCAAATGTCCTACTGATAGGTGTATATCTAATCAAATCAAACTAGACCAAAGTAAAATAAATTGGGCCCCTCCCTTAGAAGTATAAACTAAACTTTGATGGTGCCTTTCATGAGAATCCTAGTATTTTACGAGCAGGTTGTGTTATTAGAAACTCCAAAGGTATTGTTCTTTGTGCCTTGACAGCTAAATTGTTAAGGGTACTAATAATGAAGCTAAAGTGTAGGGTCTTCATCTTGGAATGTTGTTAACTAACAAATACCATTTGCAAAACTAATCAATCAAAGGGGACTCTATGATAATAGTCAATGCCTTTAAAAAACAAGGGCGAGGTAAATTGGAGACTAAAAAATATCCTTTTTGATGTTTGGAACTTACTAGACGGTCTAAATTCCTATGAATGCCTGCATTGTTCTAGAGAGGGAAATAAAGTGGCGGATTTCTTAGCTAATTTAGTTATGACCAACCTTCGAATGCAGCAGAATTTGGCAAATATTTCCATTTATTAAATACGGCTCAAATTGTGAAAGATATGCTCAAGATGGAAAATCAGCTACCATTCTGGGTTTTGAAGGAAATCAGGCTCGATATTGTGGGATCAAATGATGAACTCTGGCTTGAGTCGGCACTTAAAAATCTATCCCCCATCGAAGTAGCAGAAGTGAGGAATAGGAAATACAACAAAGAATCTATGTCTTGCAATTGCTTCATGACTACATTGTTGACAAGAAAGTCAACGACCCCTCCCACATCCACTTAGATCTTGGAAGCCCATGACTGAAATTTTACTGAAGATTCTAAGAGTTATTATTTTCAAGATTCTAACCCCATGTTTATGTAGTCCTGAAATATGTATTAAATCCAGTGCAATAATCCTACTAATTTTGTCCCTAATTTTTGTTATATTTGTCATTTGGCACCATATTAACAAGGTCTATTCTTAATATCATCCATTTTAATAGTCAAAGGTCTATTTTGGCCAATAAAAATAAAACAAATATTTACCACTTTTTTTGTGAATGAGGTGTAAAATTGCTATTAAATGTTTGACTATTAAAATGGATGATATTTTAGTAGAGTGATTAAGGCTTACATATCCCCTAAGAAAGGATAGAAAAACATGTTCCACTGTAGAGGAACTAAAAAGAGGAGTGAAATTCAAGAAATTGGAAGGTGACAAAATAGGAATTAGTCACATTATGTTCGAAGAGAGATTTCACACTGTATTTGTCCAAGTTTATAGTAGATAAGATCAGAAGTGATACACAGAAACTTGATTGCACTGGAAATATGCTCCCAAGAAGAAGAGAAACCCATTACAAGATACGCCATTCTAATGAATGATCTGATTAACACTAGTGAGGACGTGGGTATCTTGAGACGAGAGGGCATCATCATCAGCAAGCTTGGAAGTGACGATGAGATTGCACAGCTTTGGAATTCTATGGTGACATGCACAGAAATCCCACTTACGATCCTATTGACAAGGTTGCTTCATCTATAAATCATTACTGCAAAAAGTGGTGGAAAGTTTTATGGGCTCAATTTATTATGGTTCACTGTTCAAAGCCATGGTTGTTTTTCTCTCTTTTGACTGGACTTATGCTTTTAGTGTTAACACTTATCCTACTAATTTGTCTTTTTGAATCGTGCCAACTCAAAATTCAAATAGACATTTGTTGGATAACTGATGTGGCACAGCCACATGTGCAGTTTCCATTTTAGTATTTCTATTTTCTTAGTTAGTTTCATTTAGATACTTTTAGGAATTTGGCAACTTTTGTGTTGCATGATGATGCATGTAAATCATGCTATCTTTAGTTTGTTATTTTCTGTTTTTTCTATTTAGATTCCTTTGTAGCAAAGATATATATAATGTAATAAAGAGTTGTAGCTCTCTAGTTTTTCAACAGCAATAAAAGTTTATTCTCTATGTTTGCATCTATCCTTTTATGGTTTTTTGTTTGTCTGCTGTCATATTTGTTTGTTTAAAAAATCTTCATTTGGTATCAGAGTAGGTTAATTAGTTAGAAAATTTATCATGTCAAATTCTAACTCTTTGCCAATCCCAGAATTTAATGGATCTGATTATGATTATTGGTGCATCAAGATGATGACTTTTTTGATAGGAAAAGATTTATGGGAAATTGTAGAAACAAGATATGAAGAGCCAGCTGATTGGAATGTTCTTGCAGCCAATGATAGAACAGCTAAGAAAGAAGCTAAGAAAAAGAATGCACAGGATTTATTTCACATTCAAATAGCTCTTGATAAGAGCCTATTTCCAAGAATTGCAGGTGCACAGACAGCTAAAGATGCTTGGAAGACTCTACAAGAAGCTTACCAAGGTAGTGATCAAGTTAAAGTTGTGAAGTTGCAGACATTAAAAAGAGAATTTGAGAATTTGAAGATGCAAGAAAGTGAAAATGTGAGTGATTATTGTGTAAGAGTAAAAGATGTGGTTAATAAAATGGCTACTCTTGGAGAAACTATGGACAATGAAGTTGTGATCAAAAAGGTGTTGAGGTCTCTAACACCAAGGTGGAACAATGTTGCCATCATCATTGAAGAAAGCAAGGATTTGATTGCTCTTCAGTTTGATCAGCTTGTTGGATCTCTCATGTCTCATGAAGAAAGATTGAGAGATTCATCTGGTGAAAGTAATGAGAAGGCTTTTGCTTCCAAAGTACAAATTACAAAGAATGAAAATGCTAGCACAAGTGCAAAAAATAATCAAGGCCAAGGTAGAGGTCAAAATTAGAATTCTTCAAGAGGAAACAGAGGACAAAGAGGTGGTCCAAGAGGAAGAGGCAGAAGCAGATTTGATAAAAGAAATGTTCAATGTTATCACTGTAATAGGTATGGTCACTTTGAAAGGGAATGCAAATTAAAAGAAGGTAATAACAATAGAAGTGCTAATTTTGCTAATGAGAATGATGAGGCTTCTCCTGGTAATTTATTCTTATCATATGACAAAGCTAAAGATAGTTCTAAAGAAGTCTGGTATTTAGATTCAGGTTGTTCTAACCACATGTCAGGAAATGATAAGATTTTTTCTACAATGGATAAAAGTTTCAAATCTAAAATTAAGCTTGGTGATGACAAGTCCTTGGAGGTTGCAGCTAAAGGTGCTATGGAGGTGAATACAAAAGAAGGTAAGAAATGTGTGACTGATATTTATTACACTCCACAATTAAAACATAATTTATTGAGTGTTGGGCAGTTGTGTGAGAAGAATTATAAGGTGGTATTTGAAAATTAGCAATCAAGGCAATAGGGTGGTTACAGTAGTGCCTATGTCAAAGAATAGGATGTTCCCATTGAAGTTTGGTGAACAAAACAGCCATCTTGCCAATATGGCATATGAGGATAAGAGTTGGCTATGGCATCTCAGATATGGCCATTTGAATTTTCATAGTTTAATGTTTCTCACTTCAAAAGCTTTGGTTTATGGTTTGCCTAAGGTTCAGGAACAGAAGGAAGTTTGTGAAGGTTGTGCTAAAGGAAAGCATGCAAGAGAGTCCTTTCCAAAAGGTAATGCATGGAGGGCCCATTACCCACTTCAATTGGTTCACTCAGATATTTGTGGCCCTATGCAGACAAAGAGTTTGGGTAAGTCATCATATTTCATTACTTTTATTGATGATTACTCACGTAAGTGTTGGGTTTATTTTTTGAAGGCCAAGGATGAAGCCTTTGATACATTCAAAAGGTTTAAAGCCTTTGTGGAAAATGAAAAGGGTTGTAAGATCAAATGCTTAAGGACAGATCGTGGAGGAGAATTTTGCTCAAGAGATTTTAAGAATTATTGTGATATGCATGGCATCAAAAGGCAACTCACCACTGCTTACACACCTCAACAAAACGGGGTAGCTGAAAGGAAAAATCGTACAGTGGTGGAAATGGCAAGGAGTATGCTACATACCAAAGGATTAGACAATTCTTTTTGGGGTGATACAGTTGCTACAGTAGTGTACATTCTCAATAGGAGTCCTACTAGAGCACTTGACATGATGACTCCTTATGAAGCCTGGTATGAAAAAAAGCCTAATGTTAATCATTTTAGAGTTTTTGGTTGCTTAGCCTATGTTCATGTGGCTGATCAAAAGAGACACAAATTAGATCCCAAAAGTGAGTCATGCATTTTTGTTGGATATAGTGAGCAAAGTAAGGCTTACAGGTTGTATAACCCTCACACTAATAGTATTCTTGTTTCAAGAGATGTGATTTTTGATGAAGGGGGAGTTTATGGTCATCAAAAAGGCCAAGTTGAGAAGTCTAAATCTGTTTTGAGTGGTGGTATTATTGCTGATATTGATCATGAGCAGCTAGCTAATACTTCAATTCCAAGTGCTATACATCCACCAAATAGCCCCTCATCTACTTCTTCAGTTTCAAGTACAAGTCCAAATTCAAGTCCAAGTCCTACAAGGAAGGTAAGAAGCTTAAGTGATATCTATCAAAGAAGTACAATCCAAGCACATGAAGAGAATCCTATAGGTGAAACAATAAATTTTGCTTTATTCTCACAATCTATTTTTGAACCATCATGTTATGAAGATGCATGTGTTAATGAAGTTTGGGTGGAAGCAATGCAAGAAGAGATGGATGCTATTCATAGGAATGGTACTTGGGAGCTTACAGAGCTTCCTCATGACAAGAAAAAGATTGGAACTAAATGGGTCTACAAGACTAAGTATCATAGTGATGGGAGTGTTGAAAGACGCAAAGCAAGATTAGTCGCTAAAGGCTTCACACAGAGGTATGGCATTGATTATGAAGAAATATTTGCACCAGTAGCCCAACAAGAGACTATTAGAATGTTGATTTCCCTTGCAACCCAAAAGAAATGGAGCATTCATCACATGGATGTGAAAAGTGCCTTCTTGAATGGGTACTTAGATGAGGAAATTTATGTGGAATAGCCACAAGGTTTTGAGGTGCAAGGAAAAGAACATCATGTCTACAAGTTGAAGAAGGCCTTGTATGGCCTCAAGCAAGCACCAAGAGCTTGGTATGCTAGGATTGATGGGTATTTTCAGCAAAATGGCTTCAAGAGAAGTAAGAGTGAGCCTACCCTCTACTACAAACAAGAAGGTAATGATATTCTTATTGTGAGTTTATATGTTGATGATTTGTTGTATATGGGTAGTAGTTCTAAGATGAAGGATGAATTCAAGCATGCTATGATGAATGAGTTTGAAATGAAAGATTTAGGCCTTATGCAATATTTTCTAGGCATGGAGGTTTATCAAAGTAAGGATGGAATTTTCCTTTGTCAAACAAAATATGCCAATGATATGTTGAAGAAGTTTGATATGGTTGATTGTAAATCAGCCTCCACTCCAATTTCTCATGGAGTTGTGTTGTGTAAAGAGGATGGTGCTGAAAGAGTTGATGGGACATCTTATAGAAGTGTGGTTGGCAGTCTAATGTTTCTAACCCACACCAGGCCTGATATTGCTTATGCAGTTTCTCTTGTTTCAAGGTACATGACAGAACCTTCTGAATTACATATGCAGGCTGCTAAAAGAATTTTGAGGTATGTGAAAGGAACTCTTGTTTTTGGCATTCATAACTACAGTTCTAAAGGATTTAATCTAGTTGGTTTCAGTGATTCTGATTGGGGAGGTAGTGTGGATGACCGAAAGTCTACCTCTAGTAATTGTTTTACTTTTAGTTCTAGTTTGGTTTCTTGGAGTTCAAAGAAACAAAGTATAGTTTCTCTTTCTTCGACAGAGGTAGAATATGTTGCAGTCACCTCTGCAGGTACTCAAGCATTATGGCTCAGAAAAATTCTTGAAGAGATTGGAGAAAAACAAGTTCAACCTACAATGCTCTTCTGTGATAATATGAGCACAATCAAATTGTCAAAAAATCCCGTGCATCATAGTAGAACTAAACACTTTGATCTGAAATATCATTTTATCAGAGATTTGGTGCAAAAGAAAGAAGTAGAACTCAGGTATATCAAGACTACAGAACAACTTACAGACATTTTCACCAAGGGAGTTGCAAAGGTTCAGTTTTTGATGCTTCGAGATCATATTGTGACTCCTCTCTGCATCAAGGGGGAGTATGTTGGATAACTGATGTGGCACAGCCACATGTGCAGTTTCCATTTTAGTATTTCTATTTTCTTAGTTAGTTTCATTTAGATACTTTTAGGAATTTGGCAACTTTTGTGTTGCATGATGATGCATGTAAATCATACTATCTTTGGTTTGTTATTTTCTGTTTTTTCTATTTAGATTCCTTTGTAGCAAAGATATATATAATGTAATAAAGAGCTGTAGCCCTCTAGTTTTTCAACAGCAATAAAAGTTTATTCTCTACGTCTGCATCTATCCTTTTATGGTTTTTTGTTTGTCTGCTGTCATATTTGTTTGTTTAAAAAATCTTCAACATTGTAGTGTTTTAGAAAATAACATTATGTTGTAAAGAAATACAATGGTAAGTTATGAATTAATGAGGTGAAAATTGTCTCATAACACGGTGAGTTTCTTTTTCAGGCTCGCTTTTGTTTGGACGGTTTGGACGAAATTCTAATAATACTCATTCACATGGATACTACTGATGGGATGAGCTGGAAGCAAATGGATATGACGAATGGATTTCGACTTATGTGATTGACTACACTTCCAGTAATAAGACTTCACATTACACCGTCATACGCCAAACGACCGATCAGTGTTAAATCTTATAAATGTTAGTTTGAAATAGGCACTGACACAGATAGCCATGAACCATTTAAACGTTTTCCCATTTAGAGTGTCGCCCTTACCTGTGTGCCTGAACGGAAAATGCAGTGTATTCAGGTGGGTTACTAACCTAGTGGCTAAAGCATATCTCCAACACTTTGATGCACATTTGATGAAGATGTCTGAGAAATTGACAGAGCTCAAGAACCCAAAGAGCATTTACATGGGCATCACGTTTGCTTCCCATCATACTTGTGAAGATCTTCCATCTTTGGCTGTTGACGGTCAAACGCCGTGAACATATCCCACTTCTCCTCCTCCTCGCCCAGCGAGTTTCCAAACAGATTGAAATATCCTCCATACATTTTCTTCACATAACTTCTGTGTGCGGCCGCTAACAGAACTCCAAACCTCTTATTGCCCATACTGAATATTATAAATTTACAATCTTCCTTTTGAATACCAGACAGAAAGCAAAGCAATTATGTTTGGATATCAAGAAACCAATGAAATTCCAGTTCAAGATGATAGCTGTGTTGGGATATGTAATTTCTGCCACCTCAAGAATAAAATCATTGAACATTTTTGATCCGGTGAGGCCACAACACGGGGGTCCTCATCCTCAAGCATGAGCACTTACAAATTAGAGCACATCCACATTAGAAGCCAAGAGTCACAACTTAGAATTCCACTAACTATGGAAAACCAAGAGTCACTTAGATGTCTCTATGGGGACTTGAACTTGGGTCTCCTCAACAAGAACCCAATGTTTCAACCAATTAAGCTCAACCCCTTGGACAAATGAGGCACAAATATTAAATGTAAAGTTCTAGAAGGAAACAAGATAAGGATATAGAGTTCTAGATGAGAAAGTTTCCAGAAGGAAATGCATTGTCGTAGAAGGTTTCTAGATAAGTCAATAGAAGGAATGGAAGGGCCTAGAAAGGTAAATGAATGTATGACTAAGGCCTCTATAAATAGAGGCATCATGTAATGAGTTTCTTATCAAGCAATTGAAATTGCTTTGATCACCAGGCAATGGATTATTGAATGTTGTAGCATTTGTATTCTGGATATTTGGATAATTTGTGTGTATCTTCATATATGTTTGATATTTTGTGTTTGTGCATATTTTACACCACCAACAAGTGGTATCAGAGCAGGTGAGATCTAGGGTTTGCAAATTGTCTGAAGACAAAGAGTTTGCAACATCTAAGGTGATAATGTTTGCATGGAGCAAGTTGCCTAAAGATAAAGGGTTCGCTGTGTGAAGAGATTGAGCCTGTCTGAAGCCACAGATCTTTGGGAGAAATATTAAAATCGCTGCTGAGGCGAGTTTTTGCACTCGTGGCTATTTAAATTGCTGGCGGCCGCCAAAGTTAAAAGGATCGCCCAAGTCTTACTAAGGAGATACAAGGGTTCGTAGATCTTTGGTAAAGAGTGCCGGTTTATTATGTTATTTATTTGCGTATGCCACTAAAGGAAAATTTACGGCAGTTCTGGTTTGATGTGAGATTGGAGATTAAATCGCAGGAAAAATAAAAAGTCGCAGCTTTGATGTGAATTCGCCCAAGGAGAAGCTGATAAATATAATCAAGTTATTCAAGGAGTTTAGATCGCAGGAGAAAATTGAAGGAGGTTGTTGTCAAATAGATTTTGTTAGCTGCTGAAATGCCAAAAGGAAATTGGTGTATTTAAAGCTGCCGCTGATGAAATTAAATTGCCCAAAACTGAAGGAAATAAGGAGATTGTGTGTTTCTCAAAGCAGAAGTTGCCACCGTGAGAAGTATATGGAAGTCATTATTTAAAGATTTGGAACTGCAAAAAGTTTAAATCATTTGAAGAATTGCAGCCGCTAGAAGGAGATCAAAGTCATCATAAAGAAATAGTTCCACAAATCTAGAGAAGGACACAAAAGTGTAAAAGGGTTTGTAAGCCGTCAACCTGAAGATTGAAAGAAGATAGCCAAAGAAAAGAGGCCAGAGATAATTAAAAAGTCAGATCACTACAGCAGCCAACTAGAAATAAAAGAGTTGAAGGTAAATTCCCTGAAGGCAAAAGCTGATAGCAAGAAACAAAAGGAGCTTGCAAGATTGTAGATTAGAAGGACTTAAGTTCCGGAACAGTCTATCCAGCCATCAGGATGGAATGTCCATCCTGATGGGCATGTAAAAACGGTTTTCGAAAAACATTGTCACGTTAGTATGGGAGAGGACCTAGTAGTGGTGCACCCTAACTTCACGCCTCTTAAAATCATACGTGGCAATTTCGAATCACTCCAAAAATTTTACAATAGCTTATTTGGCAACGCCCCTGCTTATAACTAAGGTTTCAGGGCCACATCATCAAATATGATGCCACATCAACATGCTTTTTGTTGAGGTGTCAAATAGTTCCCCAAAAAAAAGTGTGGAGCAATAGGCGTGCATTAAGACCTCATTTGATGGTGCGCTGATGTGACATCACATGATTGGTTGCTTTTTAAACCTAAAGGGCACATTTCATTCAATTATTAGTACTTATAATAACACTAACAACCTTAAACTCACAACTACTAGTACTAAACTTTAAAAATATTAGACCTTAAATGTACATATACTAGTACTAAACTTAAAAAATATTGCACCTTAAATGTACATGTACTAGTACTAAACTTAAAAAATATTGGACCTTAAATGTGCATATACTATCTCAGCCATTGGAACTATCCCACCTACTGGGTCTTTTCCTTCACTGCAAAAATGGTCGGAAATGTTGTCTCGCATCGTAAAAAATTCACGCCGAAAATTCTCTAAACTCGTCGGTTGTTCTCAAGCTGCGAAAAAAAATCGTGTCACTAGATAGTCTGCGATTTCTATTTAATATTTTTCTGGAAAGGGAAAAGCAAATAACTCACGATATTTCTATTTAATATTTTATATAATTTAAGATATTAATATTTAATATTATAATATATTATATAATTTAAGATATTAATAATTAATTTATATAATATTTATTTAATATTAATATAATATAATATAAAATATTTAATATTATATAAAATATATAATATAATATTTAAATATGCAATTTAATATATTTAATATTAGATATTATGATTCAAATTATTTAAACATTATAATATATTATATAATATATTAAATTATATGAGTGTTTCCTAATCGTTTGCAGCATCGTTTGTTGAAGACCGGTGTATCAAAACTTCTAACTTGTTTATTGCAGGATGACCGGTCTAAGTTTATTGTAAGTATATTTGCACTAACTAGGAACACTTCATTTTCTAAGGGGATCAATTACCTTTCTTTGCCGTGTTTGGGATTATTCATTGGGGTATGCTCTCCCCTTGCACCATTCAGTGACCCTGGGGATCAGAAATCGCAAATCAACCACGTGAATCTTGGGAGGATATTTATATGTTTGATTGAAAGATTTGCATAAGTAATCTTATTTTTTAGGTCTAGAAAATGAAAAGCACAATGAAAATGGAGGTTGAGAATTTCAAGGATACCAACTTTGATCTTTAGAAGTTCAAGATGGAGAACATTTTTGTTGATAGAGATATGTGGGCTATAATTTTTAGTCAAAAATCATTAAGTATGACCACATAAGACTAGATAATGGATGACAAAAATGCTATAAGTGTAGTTCACATGTGCCTTTTTGATTCAAGAAACTTGAATGTATTAGGAGAAAGTATGCTCACCAAGAATCTTTAAATGAAGTTTGGGAAATTGTATCAGATGAAGTCCCTTATCATCAATTTTTTCTTGAGATTTATCGTATTCATCAAGAAGATGACTGGTGGTGATTCCATGATAGAGAATCTAAATTCCTTCAACATAACTGTAAAAATGAATGAGAAAGACCAATGCATTACCCTATTGTGTTCTTTGCTGAATTCATGGTACAACCTTTTCATGGTGATTAGTATAACATGTTGGCATGTGCCTTAAAACTACAAATTCATGCTTTACTATTTGCACATGCTACATTAGTAGCCCTATGTTTGTAACCAGCCTATGAAAACACATGATAGGGATTACTCTTTGGTATGGGGTTGTGGTCCTTGTGCATTGTCATATTCTTGTATAATTTATTTCATTCACTTCACAGTCTATGTACCTATGTGTATGTCATGGCCCCTTATGTACTATTTCAATGTTAATATAATGGGCCCCTATGAAATTAAATATATCAAGTCTTAAAGAATGGTTTCCTTAAACCTAGGTTTTGATCCCCTATATTTTTCATGTTCTACCTAAGCATTAGAGAGCCCAAGTTGTGCATTCATGGCTGCTTGTTTAAAGCGTTGATTCTCTAATATGTCTTTTTATGCACTTCTATGGTGCCAAAAATAACTATTCTAGTGAGGTGGCTCCACATACAAAAATGCAAATGGTGTAATGTCATGTGGTTGTATGTTAAGGATTGTTGTGGGTGTAATGTTCATAGAAAATATTCCCAAAATAATTCAAAGGGGTGAAAGTTCTTTGTAGATGAGAAGGTGATGTGACATTTCTTGATTAGGCAATAAGAAAAAATGCACTAATGAATAATTAATGTCAAGCACTTTTATTTTTCTCACCATGCATTACCTGAAGAACTCAAAGGTCCATTAGATTTGACTATTGATCTCTTTGCAACTTAAAAATATTTAGTGAGCCTACAACTTCCTTTAAAAGCCAATATATGCACTTTGTGTTCATGGATTCCTTCTCTATCCACAATTATGTATAAGAGAGATTTCAATGTAGTTTTATAATTTGATTTGGTTGTTTTAAAGAGGACTAGGACATGGGACATGATTGTAAAGTAGTTTCCCCTTTTATAAGTTATTTTCGTGATTGTAAAGTAATCCTCTATTAACTATGGCATGCATGCTTACCTGGGCTTCATGGTTTTCTTATTTACATTTTAGGGTAGCATTTAAGAACTAATGGATATTCATGTTTTCCATTTGAGTGATTGTGTGTAGTCTTGGAAAGTACCTTCTAGTTTTCAAGAAGGGTAATTACTAGAAATCATGTTATGTGTACTTGCAACTAGGGTTTCACAATTTAGGCAACTGTAAGTTTGTTCTTCTCTTCCATAGCATATGTGTTTTCTATTTATGTGTAGTAAGGTTCCCAATATCCACACAATTGATTATCACAACATGTGGACAACTAAATAAGTTGAGACATGAGGTCTATATGCAAAATAATACACTTGTCTTATAGAGTTAATAATTTGGTAGGAACCAAGGGCTATATATACTCCTACATGAAAAACATGTGAATTACAAAAGAAAAAAATGATATTTCAATGTGTCTCTTTCTAGGATATATCCTTGAAACACTTTTGACACACAAAACATTCAAATCCAAAGGAACAAAAACTTAGCCAAACTCCTACACTAAGCACTAAAGAAATCACCTCTATCCAACAAAATTGATGCACAACAATTGAATCCCTAGCCATTGTGAGATTCCTTTTCCAACATCTGATAATTTTCCTTCACAAGATATATATCATGTACCCTACATTAAGACTCGGGTATGTGCAGGATCATCGTGGGCCAAACAGTGACAATAGAAAAAAAAATCACGTTTTTACTTAGCTAAATTTGTGACTTGGCCAAGTTTGACTTTCATAGGTTTTGAAACGGATATCCATTTTGGGTCTATTTTGAGCAACCCAAAATGGATATTTGTTTTGCTTTACTTAATTATTCACATTTAATTATTTCTATATACCACTTTTTCATTGTTTTGCACATTTAATACTTATTCTTTTCCATTTTTGAAGTCCTACATGTGTCCAAGTTGTATTGTTTGTCAAGCTTTTAGTCTAATTGTTAGTCCTAGCTCTCATGGTTATTAAAATGTTAGTATAGTTAGATTTATCCTTAGGTAACATTAATTTACACATTGTTCCAGAAACAACCACACTCAAAATTAACCTTACCTAATTAAGGTTATCCTTTAAGGTTCTTTCATTTGGTGAGCCTAACAGATCCAATTAGTTCAATCTTCTTATAGTCCATGCTTAGCCTTCCAAGAGAGTTCATGCTATGTTAACTTTGCATTATGTCCTCTCTCTCTCTCTAGAGAGAGAGAGAGACCTAAGAAATCATTTTTTTGTTCCTTAGAATGGATATTCGTTAGTAACGGATATCCGTTTTGCTTTAATTTAGAGAGAGAGAGAGAGAGCTAAAAAATCATTTTTTGCTCCCCATAATGGATATATGTTATTTAAATAACGGATATCTGTTAGTAATGGATATCCCTTTTACTTCAATTTTGCCTTGTATTTAGGCTTGGGACTATCATAGTTGACTTTCCCTGAATTCCAATGTGTTTACTGGTTTCACTTTCTTCTTTGAACTTCAACCTTCATGCTGATGACTTTCTTTTAATGCAAATTTGATAAAACAAAAAGGGTTTATAGAAGAAATTGTCATCTTTCTAAAAATATAAGATTTTCTTGATTATCATTTTATTTAATAATTATTAATAATTTTCTATATAGTGTGTGTTTGAAATCCTGATGGACACACTGATTAAAAAATATCCATAACTTTCAAACCGTTCCACCTTTTTCAGATCCGAAAGATGCATCACACTCTATGCTTTGTTGGCTATAGGTTTAAAAAAAAAATTGATTTATGATATTTTTGATCGAGTTAGGTTGGCTAGAAAATTACATTTTAGCTTTTAAAAAAACTCACAGCAAAAAAATTATAACCAATTATTTTTTTGGAAAAAAATTTCAAAAAAATATGCATCACATCTAGGCATGAGTCCTCTACTTATTTTGAAAGTTTCATTTTTTTCTTTTTTTGCTCATAGCTAGGTTGGCTGGACAGACACCCACTTTTTATTTTTTTCTGAAAAATTTAATAGTTGTTCATTGAAATATTCATTTTTCACTAAGTAAATTTAGTTTTTTTTTTTAAATAGTAGCCCATAAACTAGATTCAATTCTCTACAAATTTCGGTCTTACATCTTTTTCAAATTGTGTAGATAATCCATTCAAATTTTCACATGAACTTGATAAAGTCTGATTTTTTGTATTTTCATTGCCACTTAGAGGTATAGTTTGGTCCATCATGATTCTGCACATACCCACTCATCATCATCAAATGAAAAAGCTTATGGATAAACTATGTTTCTTTTTTTGCATCGACTTTTCAGATCACACTCTGTGATCCATCATTAGAAAAAAATGAGAATGAGAGAGTAAAATTGCATAGTTAGGTGTCCTTAAAAAGAGAGAGGGGGGGAGTTTTTTTGGCACGGAGTGCTAGGTTGACTAGAGCTATAGAAAACAAAAGAAGAAAAGAAAAGGGAAAAATTACAAAGCCACCAAATAAAAATATAAATAACATAGAGAAGGATTATATATATATATGAAATCTATACCTCTATTATTATAAATTGTCTATTATTAAGCTTTGGAGTTTCCTCATTAGGCAAAACAACACTAAGAAAACAAGAATAAGGATAGAAAAAATGGAAGGAAAACAAAAATGTAATAGATGTAAAAAATAAAAATAAAACACAAGAGAAAGAAATTAAATATCAACATTTAAGGACTTTAAATCTAGTTCATTTGAACACATTTAGTGCCTAACACTTATAGAGAGCATGTTCAAAGAGCATATAGCATTAAATCAAAGAATTCAAAAATTATCATATCACATGCTTGAATAAGAATCTAGGGCATTCTCTACATGACTTCCTATTGTCTTTCATCTTTGTAATTTCATTGTGTCTTTGGTTGAAGTGACTTGGTTGCATCACCATTACTTTCCCCATGATGGAGGTAATTATGCTATTTTTTATCCTATATATAATGTTGGTTTCAAAATCATGTTTTTTATATAGTTTACAAAGATTAAGAATATATTCTAGTTGATCACAAGTTCATAATTTTTACTGTAAGTGTTCTCAAATTCTATGTAGTCACTATTTGATATATATCAAATTGTCTAGTAAAATAATTTTCCTATTGCTTTCATCACATCCTTGTCAACCTGTGGATTTAAGAAAATTAAATAGGATGTTGGAACTAATATGTTTGATAGATTGGGTGAGATAATGTATGCAATGAGTGATAACGAAGACATCACTACTCACTTGATAAAAAAATTCATGGAGGAATTTAAAAAGGAGAAGAGATTTATTGATTACTTTCAAAAAACTTGGTGTCATGATGAGACTCGTATTGGTAAGATCATTAAAGTATTCATTATGATTTTTATGCATTTATATCATTTAACTTATTTTTATTTATACTAAGACATCATTCTATTTGTTTCTATAGCGACGTGGGCAAAAAACTATAGAAGTTTCCCTAATGCAAATCAAGAAACCAATGCCACATCAAGAATCACTATTTAAGTGATCGTTCTAAGAAATGCATGAGGAGAATGGATTGGCTTATCCATACACTTCTTCATAGGGTTGAGCCATTCTACAAAAATAAAAGTTATCTACAATTATTTGGGTTTCTAACTAACTTCAAAAAAGAAAGATATTACACAACTACATTAGAGAGGTAAAAAAATACCAGAATCAAATTGTTATCTATATGATCTCCTCCCTAACACGTACCAGATAAGAAGCCAAACAGTTCCAACAAAATGGTATCTTGTTAGAAATTTTGGACCAAATTCGCATGTGTGTGACTGTCAGTGGGCAAAGAAGGGAAACATGTGCAAACATGTGTTAAAGATTTTAGATCTTCTAAAGAGAAACAAAATAAATGAGCAAGATCAAGTTTTTGGTGAGGGTCATTTGAGATTTAAGTTTAATATTTATATGTTTAATGATTATTATATTTTTTCAAAAGTAACTAAATTAATCTCATTAAATTATAGATGGTGTTACTCCATTGCTTGATGATGATGACAATGTCAGAGGGAGTTTTAGTCACGAAAATAATACCATTAGTAATGTCAATATGGTATTTACAATTAAATATTAGTTGATTTTTATAGTTCTTAAAATTAGTTAAATCTTAATCCAATTATAGATGGTTGTAATCAAATATAAGATCAAAATGTGCTTGGGGTTGTCATTGGTGAAGACGAAAGAACATGTAAATTTCAATGTTGCCATTTTATAATAAAATATTAAGATATTTTAAAATATTTCTAGATTTAATCATTTATATGTGTTACAGATGGCTGGAAATCATCTGATGCTTCAAATGATAAGTTTCAAAATGCTATTGATTATTTAAATCATTTGTTCCAAAATTTACCAACTAGTGGAGATGACAAAAATAAATTTACTCAATGTATTGAGAGATTGAGAAAAAATTTCCATACATCTCTTCTTTCCTCTTCCAAATTTACATCAATCCCTAGTTTAGAGAACATGTCTATGAGACAAATATCACCATGGTCCAGTCCAAGTAAAATGCACAAACATCATTCAATTAATCGAAGAGACAATGTCATTTTTGAATACTTGAATGAAATAGCTGAGGAGTACGAAACTTTTCAATTCCCCTCTACACGATGTAGAAAACAAAAGAAAAAAAGGTCATTAATCACAATACAAGAAGAGAGAGTTATTATCATGCAACAACATAGTGAGTACATTTATTCAAAAACATTTTAGTAATTTCCATAAAAATACTTCTTATTTTTATTCAATATGTTAAATATATGTCATGTAGGTTTGGATGATCAAGAAAGTACTCGACAACATCAATTACCTTTCTCTATTGATCTAAACAAAACAATAATAGATGAAATACAACTTATAGATGGTAATTTTTAACTATTTTAAATGTGTTTATTAATTTTATAAACAATTACTCAATTCCTAACTCTAACCACATTTCTATACTTAATAAATTTACTATTGTTTATATTAAATATATAATGTAATTTTACACTTGAAAAATTTATCTATGTTGATGTGTTAAATGTGCATGTCATTGCAGCTTCAGAGGAACAACAAAATAGTAGAGACCATATGTTACCTTTTTCTATTGATCTTAACCAAACAACAACAATGGATACAATGCAAAGTGGAGATGGTATAGAAATTATAGAACACACTTCAATCAATTTAATGTCTTTAATTTGTAAATTAGTTTTGTCTAAGTTGATGTATTAAATGTGTATGTTATTGTGGCTTTAGATGATCAAAAAAACACCCAACAACATATGTTACCATTTTCTATTGATCTTAACCAAGAAGCAACAACAATGGAGGTAATGCAAAGTAGAGATAGTAACAATATGGTAATTTGAAATTTGTAAATTATAATAGATAAGTTTTTATTTGGTGGCCTAATTTATTTACTATTGAGTTAATTAATCAATTTTTTGGTTTGACTTGTTATTGTGCAGTCAACCTTGCATCCATCAAGTGGCATGAGGAGGTTAGATTTTGATGATCCACCACAAGTTTAGGACTCGCCATAGACATGGGATCAATTGAACTATTAGGATTTGATATGTAGTTATTCAAAATGCACATTGCATATAGATCTTGAGATGGCATATGAAGCTTAAGATGGAATATGCAACTTTTGTAAAAAATATTTTGAGTTGGTATAAATGCCAATTTTGTATGTGTAGAGAATTATTCTACACTTTTATATATAAAAATCGATATACAATATTTTTTCCTTATGTGCATGCTTTCCATCTTTAAACATTTAAATATGAATGTATATTCACTTTAGAATGGTTGAATTCTAAATAATAACATGTTATATATTTATTTCTTGCAATCTTACTTTCCATGATGACTAGAAATCAATCTTACTTTCCATCCAACCAGTACTAGGGAGCCAACCACCCAAATTTAGACCTTATAGGTACAGTCCATATTTACAAAAAAGTGAGATTGAGAAGATGGTTTAAGAGATGCTAGAGGTAGGTATTATCAGGCATAGCTAGAGTGCTTACTACTCCCTTGTGGTGATGGTACATAAGAAGGATGAAACTTGGCACATGTGTCTAGACTATAGAGAGCTCAACAAGTACACCATCAAAGTTAAGTTTCCTATTACATTTATTGATGATTTACAAGATGAATTGAATGGAACTATGTTTTTTTTACAAAACATGATCTTAGATCAAGTTATCACCCATTTTGGATTAAGGAAGAAGATATTCCCAAGACATCATTTAGGACTCATGAGGGTCATTATGAGTTTCTAGTGATGCCATTTGGTCTTACTAATTTGCTCCTTCTACATTTCAAAGTTTTATGAATTCCATCTTTAATCCAATTTTTAGGAAGTTTGTATTAGCGTTCTTTTATGATATATTGATAATTTATAGAAAGACATGGGAAGACCATTTTCACCATGTGGATCAAGCATTACAAGTTCTCAAACAATACAAACTTTATGCTAAACCATCCAAGTGTGAAGCTTGTGGTCTCAAAGATGTGGAGTATTTGGGTCACATAGTGTCTCATGAAGAAGTAAAAATTGATCCTAACAAGATTAAGGCTATGATGGAGTGGCCTATTCCTAAAACCATTAAGAACTTGAGGGGTTTCCTAGGAATCACTAGATACTATAGAAGACTTGTGAAGAACTATGGCCACATAGCAGGACCCATCACTACTCTATTGAAGAAGGATGCTTTTTAGTGGAATGCTTTAGCATCACCATGTGGCTATGCATCACCACCCTTAGTCTGAACTTCTTTCCATGTGGCCTAGGTGGGTGGTTGAACTTCCATATGCACCTAAGAAGGAGGAGGAGGAATTGGTGGTGTTGAGATGGGTGGATTGGCCTCCTGTTGTGATGGGAGTTGAGTTGTAGGTTGAAATGGAGGTGGAATTAGAGGTGGAATGGCTTGAGGGAGTTATTGAGATGGAGGTTGAGGTGGAAGTTGGAATGGAAGGGGAGAGGTAGGATGCGATGATGGGAATCAAGGAATATAAAGCACTTTAACTTGAGTGTACACATGAAATATATTGAACTCCTACTCTTTTCATTCCTAGATACAAGAACATGTATTTTATGTACATGACTAATGGCTATTTAATTTTCTTAAATCCAAAGGTTGAGAAGGATGTGATGAAAGCAGCAGGAAAATCATTTTACTAGACAACTTGATATATATCAAATAGTGACTACATAAAATTTGAGAACACTTACAGTAAAAATTATGAACTTGGGATCAACTAGAATATATTCTTAATCTTTGTAAACTATATCAAAAACATGATTTTGAAATCAAAATTATAGATAGGATAAAAAATAGCATAATTACCTCCATCATGGGGAAAGTAATGGTGATGCAACCAGGTCACTTCAACCAAAGACACAATGAAATTACAAAGATGAAAGACAATAGGAAGTCATGTAGAGAATGCCCTAGATTCTTATTCAAGCATGTGATATGATAATTTTTGAATTCTTTGATTTAATGCTATATGCTCTTAGAACATGCTCTCTATAAGTGTTAGGCACTAAATGTGTTCAAATGAACTAGATTTAAAGTCCTTAAATATTGATATTTAATTTCTTTTTCTTGTGTTTTATTTTTATTTTTTACATCTGTTACATTCTTGTTTTCCTTTCATTTTTTCTATCCTTATTCTTGTTTTCTTAGTGTAGTTTTGCCTAATGATGAAACTCTAAAGCTTAATAATAGATAATTTATAATAATTGAGGTATATATTTCATATATATATCTTTGATATTTATTATCCTTCTCTATGTTAATTATATTTTTATTTAGTAGCTTTGTAATTTTTCCTTTTTCTTTTCTTCTTTTGTTTTCTATAGCTCTAGTCAACCTAGCACTTTGTGCCAAAGAAACTCCCCCTCTTTCTCTTTGAAGGACAACTAACTATGCAATTTTACTCTCTCTCATTCTCATTTTTTCCTCGTGATGGATCACAGAGTGTGATCTGAAACGTTGATGCAAAAAGAGCAACACAATTTATCCATAAGCTTTTTCATTTGATGATGATGAGTCTTGATGCAGGGTACATGATATATATCTTGTGAAGGAAAATTATCAGATGTTGGAAAAGGAATCTCACAATGGCTAGGGAATCAATTGTTGTGCATCAATTTTTCTAGATAGAGGTGATTTCTTTAGTGCTTAGTGTATGAGTTTGGATAAGTTTTTGTTCCTTTGGATTTGGATGTTTTGTGTGTCAAAAGTGTTTCAACGATATATCTCGAAAAGAGACACATTGAAATGTCATTTTTTTCTTTTGTAATTCACATGTTTTTCATGTAGGAGTATATATAGCCCTTGGTTCCTACCCTATTATTAACTCTATAAGACAAGTATATTATTTTGCATATAGCCCTCATGTCTCAACTTATTTAGTCATCCACAAGTTGTGATAATCAATCGTGAGGATATTGGGAACCTTACTACACATAAATAGAAAACACGCATGCTATGGAAGAGAAGAACAAACTTACAATTGCCTAAATTGTGAAACCCTAGTTGTAAGTAGACATAACACAATTTCTAGTAATTACCCTTGTTGAAAACTAGAAGGTACTTTCCAAGACTACACACAATCACTCAAATAGAAAACATGAATATCCATTAGTTCTTAAATGCTACCCTAAAATCTAAATAAGAAAACCATGAAGCCCAAGGTAAGCATGCATGCCATAGTTAATAGAGGATGACTTTACAATCATGAAAATAACTTATAAAAGGGGAAACTACTTTACAATCATGCCCCATGTCCTAGTCCTCTTTAAAACAACCAAATTAGACCATAAAACTACATTGAAATATCTCTTATACATACTTGTGGATAGAGAAGGAATCCATGAACACGAAGGTCATATATTGGCTTTAAATAAAAGAAGTTGTAGGCTCACTAAATATTTTTAAGCTGCAAAGAGATCAATAGTCAAATCTAATGGACCTTTGAGTTCTTCAGGTAGTGCATGGTGGGAAAAATAAAAGTGCTCAAGGTTAATTATTTATTAGTGCATTTTTGCTTATTGCCTAATCAAGAAATGTTACATCACCTTCTCATCTATAAAGAACTTTCACCCCTTTGAATTATTTTGGGAATGTTTTCTACGAACATTACACCCACGACAATCCTTAACATACAACCACATGACATTACACCATTTGCATTTTCATATGTGGAGCCACCTCACTAGAATAGTTATTTTTGGCACCATAGACGTGCATAAAAAGAAATATTAGAGAATTAATGCTTTAAACAAGTAGCCATGAATGCACAACTTGAGCTCTCTAATGCTTAGGTAGAACATGAAAAATATAGAGGATCAAAACCTAGGTTTAAGGAAACCATTCTTTAAGAGCTTGATATATTTAATTTCATAGGGGCCCATTATATTAACATTGAAATAGTACATAAGGGGCCATGACAGACACATAGGTACATAGACTGTGAAGTGAATGAAATAAATTATACAAGAATATGACAATGCACAAGGACCACAACCCCATACCAAAGACTAATCCCTATCATGTGTTTTCATAGGTTGGTTAAGAACATAGGGCTACTAATGTAGCATGTGCAAATAGTAAAGCATGAATTTGTAGTTTTAAGGCACATACCAACATGTTATACTAATCACCATGAAAAGGTTGTACCATAAATTTAGCAAACAACACAATAGGGTAATGCATTGGTCTTTCTCATTCATTTTTACATTCATAGAAGATGACTAGATCACAGTTATGTTGAAGGAATTTAGATTCTCTATCATGGAATCACTACCAGTCATCTTCTTGATGAATACGATAAATCTCAAGAAAAAATTGATTATAAGGGACTTCATCTGATACAATTTTCCAAACTTCATTTAGAGATTCTTAGTGAGCATACTTTCTCCTAATACATTCAAGTTTCTTGAATCAAAAAGGCACATGTGAGCTACACTTATAGCCTTTTTGTCATCCATTATCTAGTCTTATGTGGTCATACCTAATGATTTTTGACTAAAAATTATAACCCACATATCTCTATCAACAAAAATGTTCTCCATCTTAAACTTCCAAAGATCAAAGTTGGTATCCTTGAAATTCTCAACCTCCATTTTCATTGTGCTTTTCATTTTCTAGACCTAAAAAATAAGATCACTTATGCAAATCTCTCAATCAAACATGTAAATATCCTCCCAAGATTCACGTGGTTGAGGTCATCCCTTAGGGTGATGAATTCCCCAAGTAGGCCTCCTAAAGGGAAGGAGATGCTAGGCATTTATGATCCCTAGGCTCGCACGTAGTGGAAGGGGAGAGCATCGCGCAAAACTAGCACACCTAGGATGACTCACAAGAGGACTTGGATTAATTCGCGATTTCTGATCCCCAGGGTCACTGAATGGTGCAAGGGGACAGCATATGCCAATGAATAATCCCAAACATGACAAACAAAGTTAATTGACCCCCTTACAAAATGAAGTGTTCCTAGTTAGTGCAAATACACTTACAATAATCTTAGACCGATCGTCCTGCAATAAACAAGTTAGAAGTTTTGATACACTAATCTTTGACAAACGACGCTGCAAATAATTAGGAAACACTCATATAATTTAATATATTATATAATATATTATAATATTTAAATAATTTGCATCATAATATCTAATATTAAATATATTAAATTGTATATTTAAATATTATATTATATATTTTATATAATATTAAATATTTTATATTATACTATATTAATATTAAGTAAATATTATATAAATTAAATATTAATATCTTAAATTATATAAAATATTAAATAGAAATGTCATGAGTTATTTGCTTTTCCCTTAAATTGTATCGTAAATTATATTAATATTCCCTTAAGTTCCTACCGTCAAAGCAAATTATTTTAAGTTTTATAGATTTGCAGATCAATTGAAGAAAATAGAGTTTGAGAATGCTGAAGCATTTAATGGTCAAAATTAATGGGGAGTGTTGGGATATGCAGTTAATTTACTTAATGTTGATGAAAGCAATGTTTGTTTAAAACATTGATGCCTTGCTGATGGTGAGTTGTTTTATGTGGTTGACTGAACACTTATTTGTACACAAATCAATGCAATATCTTTTTACATGTTATTTTCCTTTGGAGATTGCACCGTCTTGCATTGGGATTGTGAATATGGATCCAATGACGATAGCTTTCAAGGTTTTTTGTCCATTTATAGAATGATGTGTGGAAAGACAAGAGATAAGTTTAGATTCACGTTCCTTTCTGTAACCATATCTCTTTTCTATTTCTTTATCCTTGGTGTTAGTATAGGTTTATAATAATAAATTTCAAATCATGAAAGACAATATATTATGTTAATACATACATGTAACTATTTATCTTCTTTATATTCTGAAAGAATTAAAGGCTTGCATCAATTAATAATGTTTTGTTTCACTAAGTGGGTCTCTTTTCTTGTGAATGATGTTAATATCCACTGTAGCCCCTTGAACAGACTAGCCAAAATGCTCTTCAACTGGGAGATTCTGGTGAAACCTCACAATTTGTGTACAAAAGACTCTTGAGGCTAGCCACCTTCTAAGTAGGGGAATCTTTGCCATTCCACCCCATAGGATTCACGATTTACATGCACTATTGTCATGCCCAAACACACATCAACAAGTCCCATGATGAATTTTCATATTCTAAATTACTCATCTAACTGATATTGAGGAACATATTTAAGGAGTTGGTTGAAGTTCTCCCAATATTCAATTAGTGCCATCTCTCCTTGCCCCAAGTTTTAAAAGTTAGTCAATTTCTAATCGAAGTATAGTTGGGACAACCAACTTTGCCTAAACAAGGTCACAAATTGATCCCAAGTGGAATTGGTGGAATCGATTTCCATTTCTAATTTCTTACTAGCCCACCAAGTAGAGGCTTCTTTAGAGAGTCGACACACTTTCCAAACAACTTTTGTTATTGAAGACATGATATTTCCACATTCCATGACATGAATTGAAGAGCTTCTGGTTAAAATATGTGTATAGCTTTTTTTCATCGACATTTCAAATCACACTCTGTGATCCATCATTAGGAAGAGAAAGAGAATGAAAATGATAAACTACAGATCAGGTAACTTAAAAAGAGGGAGAAGAGTTGACACAGAGTACTAGATTGGACAAATAATGAAGGAATCAAAAGGAACAAACTGAAAATAAAAAAGAAGGAAAGTACCAAAAAGTAAGATGAAAACCTAAAATAAAGAGAGAAAAAGAAATAAAGTAAAGAGAAAAAAAAACCATAAATTGATATCTTAAAATAATTGCAGATCTCAAAATATCTATCCATTTTACTAAGCTAGGATTTTTCTCCATCTCCCATAAATGAGCCATTGCATTTAGGTGGGTTGACCTTTTACATATCTCAAGCCAACTCATTTGCTAGATGGTCTCTTACTCCTTAGTGTCTTGCAATTTCCTTTTGGTTGGGTCTAAGTTCATCTTGTCTTTCATTGATGGGGTCTTGTTCTTGATCTACTTTGAATCTTCTTGATCTTTAAGTCCTCTAACCGAATATTCCAAAGTGACTATTCTTTCCCTATAGATCGTTAAATCCTTTTTTCATATGAAAGTGAAGTTGAGGAATTTTAAATTAAAAAATTATAAAAAAAATAGTGGTGGTGATCCTTTGGATGGGACCATATTATAATATGTCATGTCCCTCTATTAATCGAATCAATTATGTATTATTTAAAGATATATCTATAAATCATAAATTAAATATATTTATTAAATATTATAAATTGAATGTACTTACATTCAAATATATATTATAAATCATATATATATATTATAAATTAAATATAAATAAATTAAATATTATAAATATAAGTATCAATAATTAAATATTATTATAATTATAAATATATATAAATAAGTATAAATAGTAAATATAATTTATCAATAATATAAAGTGAAATGGCATGAAAAGGAGTAGAGCAGATGCGAGTGGAGGAGCAGAGGATTTTGGGCGAAGGCACCTCCAGACGACCGACAGGTAACCAAGGGCAAGATCGCTCGGTGAAGTTGAGGCAGAAATTTCACCATAGCAGATCAAGAACTTAGTAGACAGAGAGCCTTGGACGCAAAAGAAAGACGCAGTGGTTGGGCAACAACGTAGATTTCCAAGAGATAATGGGAGGTATGGATGGCATGGGAAATCCTTTGCGGAATGATGCAAGAAAAGGCGTTGGGGCTGGAATAGGAACAATCATTGGAGAAACAAAGGGAAAAGATGGGGCAAGGACCTTCAAAGCCAGAGAGAATTTCCTGCACTTGGGGGGAAAGAAAACCCTAATCAGTATCCAATGGGCAAATATGATCGAGGGACCCACAACAAAAACTAGAGAAGCAAAGGCAAAGCAACAATCAACAATACTTACAGGACTTCCAAGGTATTAAGTGTGAACAAAATAAGACCTAAAGTAGAAAGACTAGAACAACTCGGCCTCTTCACCGAATGGTATGGAAAAAATCTAAATTGGGACGAAATGATCTGCTGGTGGAAGAAAAAATTGGGAGAAGATCTACAATTCAAAACCCTAGGAAACAAATTTTTTGTGGTAATTTGCCCATCACAAGAAATAAGAGAAGAAATTGTCAATGGCATATGGATCATAGATGATTCTGGCTTCTACATTCGCAGATGGAAACCAAGTCTTGACCACTTTAGTCAACAAATGGACAAGACCCAAGAATGGTTCAAGCATCTCTCGCTGGAATTCTAGGCCCCTAATTTTTTGGAAGAAATTGGCATCGGTCTTGGATCATACCTTTGTGTAGAAGAAAGAATGGAAGAAGATGGCATCAACACCTATGTCAGGTTAGGGGTGGAAAAAAGTTCTTCAAATTTACCTTGGCAGGAGATCAAGCTACATTCAGATTGGGGAAACTGGACGCAAAAGCTCCTTCTAAATCCCCTGCCTAGAGGTGATCTAGTCAAAGTACAGGGATGGAGAATTCCCCCTACCGAACCAAATCAAATGAAGGAGGCAAGCCCTGAGATGGAGGGATCCTCCTTTTCTGCAATAGATAAAATAGAGAAAGAATGCAAGGAAGGATAGGGGCAAGATTAGAAGAGCCCAAGAGGATTGGAAGAAGATTTGGTGGGAGGGTTAGAAAAGGCAACTGAAACCCTTGATAAAAGGGAAGATTTGGATCACAAGATATCAGAAGTCATTGATCTCCTAGGAAATAAGGTAAGGAAGATCTTAGCTCCTTAATTCAAGTAGGTAATGAATTAGCTGAATTAGCCATTGCAGCAAAAAGTGGAGCCTTTAGTCTAGAGGAAGATTGCATTGTGGAGGACTGGATTAATGAGGCAGCTCCAAAAATTGGGATCATACACACAAAAGAAGAAGATGCAAGACATGAAGAAGCCAGAGAGCTAATTGATCTCATTCCCCCTCACATGGAAACTAGGAAGCTTGGCATAGGGCAAAAAGATTCTTTGAAATCCACTCTGGATTGTGGAGAAAGAAAGAGAGTGGGAGAATCCCTAATCAGGAGAAAATCAAGCGGGATGGAGAGGCAAGCGGGCAACTAAAAATAAATGAGATGATGAAAGTAGGGAAGGGCATTGCCCTCCCCGAACAACACTGAAGCTCCTATCGTGGAATGTTAGGGGCCTTAATGCCCCTAACAAGGAGTGCCTAATTCGGCACCAGGTAGAGTCTTTTCAAGTTGACATTTGTCTGTTATAGGAAACCAAATTAGGAGATCAAGAGAAGGAGTTGTTTGTTAGAAAAATGAAGTTCTAGAAATGGTGTGGAGTTAATGCCTCTAGATCTTCTAGAGGTCTGATGATTTTGTTGAAGCCACAATATGTTTTAGTAGAAGTGGCAGCAAATAGGCATTGGATCGTATGCAAGGTAAGAAGCCTAGCCTCAAATCTGAGTTTTTTCCTTATAAATGTTTATGGCCCAATAAATTGTATTCACAAAAGGCAAGTTTGGGGAGAGTTATCATCCATTTGAAAGAACTTGGGGGAGGAATTTTGCATTATTGGAGGTGACTTCAATGCTATCCTAAGATTGGAGGACAAGAAAGGGGGGGTGGGTAGGAAATTGCAATCCCAAATTGATTTTGAAGCCTTTGTTGATTCTAACTTGCTAATAGAGGTGCAAATGCTCAATGGTTGCTTTACATGGACAAATAGAAGAATGGGTTTTTGCAGCATTGTAGAGAAGTTGGATCAATTTTTCTTCAAAGGAGATTGGGGCCAGTTTCCCTTCTCATATAACTGCAAGATAGAATTGGGGGCAGGGTCAGATCATTATCCTATTATGCTAGAGATTATGGGAGACAAACGTCCTATAAGATGCCCTTTTAAATTTGAAAACATGTGGTTCAAGGATACAAGTCTCCTAGAACTATTGCCCAATGGTGGACAAACAGTGATCTAGGTGGTTCAAAAATGTTCAAGATCACAACTAAACTAAAAATGGTAAAGAAAAATCTCAAAAAATAGAACAAAACAGTCTTCAAAAACATATTTGAAGAAAAAAGGAAAACACAGGAGGAGCTAAAAGTTCTATCAGAAAAAGTGATCAAGGAAGGTATGAACGACCAAACTTTTTTGGAAGAAAAGGCATTGCTAAGCAAGATGAAGGAGATCCTTACCAAGGAAGAAATCTACTGGTGACAAAATTCCAGAGAAATCTGGCTTAAAGATGGTGATAAAAATACAAAGTTATTTCACAACTCCACAAAGGCTAGGAGAAAAGTGAATAGGATTACTCACATCAAGACTCCGGAAGGCAGGTTGTTGGAAAAAGTGGAGGTGAAACAAGAAATAGTGGATTTTTTCATGAACCTTCTAAATGATTGGGAAGGATCCAACCTAGAGGCACAGGGAAAGCTAATAGAAGGAATTCCAAAACTAGTATCGAAGGCTCAGAATGCAATGCTGAATAGCAAATTCACAAAAAAAGAAATCAAGGAGGCTCTTTTCCAACTCCACCCAGATAAAACACTTGGTCCAGATGGTTTTCTAGTAGCTTTCTTTCAGAAATGTTGGAGCATAGTGGGGAGAGAAGTCACGAAAGTAATAGAGGATTCCAGAAGCTCAGAACGAGCTCTCAAAGAATTAAATAACACCTTCATTGTGCTAATTCCAAAGAAGGAAAAACTAGAATTCCTTGAGGACTTCGGACCAATCACCCTATGCAACACTTTCTACAAGATTTTCTAAAGCTATGACCAATCGGTTGAAAAAGATCATGCTGGACATCATTGCGAAAGAACAAACTAGTTTTGTCCCTAGAAGATCCATACTCCATTTAGAAATTAAAAAAATAGCTATGTTAATGAAATTGGACATAAGAAAGGTATATGACAAAGTCAACTAGTGCTTTCTTCTCAAAGTCTAAGAAGCATTTGGTTTCAACAAGAACTGGCTAAATTGGGTGTTCGAATGGGTAGCCTATCCCAGATATACGATACTAATAAATGGCTCTCCTGAAGGCTTCTTCAATGTGCCGTGTGGGATGTGTCAGGGGGACCCCCCTTCTCCCTTTCTATTCATCATTATGGCAGAAGCCTTGGGAAGATCCATCAACAAGGCTTGGAGACAAGGCGAGGTACAAGGATCATAGGAAACAATCTTTCTCCCAGAAATCACTCATCAACAATTTGTAGATGATACTACGTTGTTCGACCTAGCTCATGAAAGAGAGGCTAGAAACTTCAAAAAATTAGTGGAGTACACCTTGGCATCGGGATAGGAGGTAAGCTTGGAAAAATTAGAAGTTTTCTTTTTCAACTTAAGAGTGGATAGGGAATCTCAAATTCTCAAAATTCTAAAATTTAAAAAAGGAAATCTTCCTTACAAATATTTGGGCATACCTTTGACCAAAGGTCTTCAACCTAGGAAGACTTGGGAAGCATTTCAATGGAAAAGGTGAAGAATAAGATAGCCTCATGGAAGAGCTACTGGCTATCTTGGGCAGGTAGACTAACCATGATCAAATTACTGCTAGCAGCCATCCTGACTTATCTAATTTCTTGCCTCGCATTCTCGGTGGAAGCCAGTAAGAGTCTAAATCAGATAATCAGGAATTTCTTCTAGAAAGGAAATTCAGAGTAGCAAAATCTCCCTTTAATAAAGTGGGACAATATTTGCAAGAGTAAGGAGAAAGACAACATAGGAGTGAAGGTGGTAGCTAAACAAAATATAGCCTTGGGGGCAAAATTGATCTGGGTTATCGATGCCAAAAGGGAGCTCAAGTGGGTCAAAATAGTAAGGGCAAAGTATTTGGGCAATGAAACATATAGCATATTCACAGCTCGCTCTCTCCTTGATGGTTCAAGAATCTAGAATTTTATGAAATCTTGCAAAGAGATCATAACAGATCATCTCACCTGGGAAATTATGGATGGGAGGTCTACCTCCTTCTAGGAAGACTCGTGGGAGGGAGGGTAAAAATTAGAAGAAGTCGAGTCCTTAGAAGAAGTCAAGAGGATCACAAAGAAGGCATGGGGTGATAAGGTAAGAGAATACATGGATGTTTCAGAACAATACAGAGTTCCCTGCTTCAAATGGAAGAGTATCCCAAATTTGGGTCTGGATGATAGGACGGTAAATTGCTATGAGAGGCTAGTAAAGAGTTGAAAAATTAGCCTTAGGCAGGATCAAGACATTCTTCGATGGAATGCCTCAGTAGACGGGGAATACAATGTCAAAACCGGGTATAAAGCTCTAACCATCACTAGTGAAGGGCAGCCAAGATTGCCAATTCATCTATGCTGGAGTAAAGAATGTCTCCCGAAGGCAAGAATCTTTTCTTGGATGGCTTTGCAGGGTAGAGCATTGACTGTAGACATATTTAAAAAGCTAGGATATCAAGGCGCTTCACATTGCCCCTTGTGTAAACAAGAAGAAGAGAGTGGGGATCATTTATTTCTAAACTCTTCTTTTACCTAATCTTATTGGTACTGGCTCCTTGCAGAATTACAATGGCATTAAACAACTCTCCCAAACAAGCTAATTGACATGTTCATCGATTGGCTACTGGGTTACAAAAAAACATTGTTTAAGAACCTTTGGAAGATAAGCCCCTTGATAGTGGTTTGGGAACTGTGGAAGGAGTGCAATCGTAGAATATTTCAGGACAAGGAAATGCCAGTCCCCTCGCTTTTGAATAAAATAGAAGCAAGCATAGTAGAACTTATAAACTCGAGAATAGAAGGAACATATGCCTAAGAAAGTCAATTTCACGGTGTGGGATGCTTCTATGCAAAGCTCCTGGCATGGTTTACAAGCTCCTACCTTCGGAGGTGCAGGTTCCTCCAATAATCAAGAAGATAGAGCTAAAATGACATGGAGTCCCTCAGAGTTTGACTGGCTAAATCTCAACTTTGATGGAGCTTCCAGAGGAAATCCAGGCATCTCAGGGGATGGATGCATCATTCACAATTGGAATAGCAGTGCCATGGGCAAACTGGCCTCTCCCCTCCTAGAAGGAACAAATAACTTGGCAGAACTCCAAGCTCTCATTCTGGGCCTAAAGTTCTGCATAGACTTAAAGGCAACAAAAGTAGTAGTGGAGGGTGATTCCACTCTGGTCATCAATCCACTCCACTCTAGAAGGATGACAAACTAGAAACCGAGCTCTCATTTAGATATCGCCCTTAAATTGGTAGATAGTTTTGAGGAAACAATGTTCAATCACATTTACAAAGAAGGGAATAGAGAGGTAGACTTGCTCTCTAATCAAGGGGCGTATGGCATTCTGATTAAGGAGGTTTACATATGAGTCCACTTCAAATGTGGGTGGTAGAGAGGGGGTCCTACACATGATAAGATGTGTAGGAATAGATAAGCAAGGTGGTGGTCTTGAGAAACAATAATAAGAAATTGATATAAGGTGGAAGCATATGAATAGGGGATGTATTTGGAATGGTCGCTCCCACGTAGGAAGACTGGCATGATGGAAACAATCATTAATTTGTAAGGAGTGCGAGTAGATGAGGCAACCGAAGTACCTCAATCCCTGTTCGTAAGATGATATGGCCTTGTTAGCAAGAGTCCTCTCCACTTAGATGTCCAGAACTTTCCATCACATTTATAGCTAGAGGGATAGATAGTGAAGTTAGAATTATATATTTCCTCCTCCATTAGTAGCAATGGCCAAGGAACCAAGATTAAATCTTTTCCTTTCCTCTAAGCATTTGCAGAGGCTATTAGTCTGTGAGGGAATGGCGACGCCTATTTGCCTGACCATCTCAGTCAAGAAAATGGCTTTTCATGGGAAATAATAGACCAACATTTCTGGCAAATCTTGATACAGGGGGATGCCTTCATGATAGGAGCAGTGAATACTGATTTTGGGTAGGGGCTTCGTGGAGGATGGGGAGCGATACAGGGTTGACCCTAACATCGCTTCCCAGTTTGTGGCTTCATTGCATGATATAAGCATGGAGAAGGTAGTGGTCAACACTGTAACCTGAATGGCCTTCAAAAACTATCTGCTTGAGGGCCTTGAGGATGTGCTGGCTAAGGCGATTTACGGAGAAGGAATTTCGCGGCCAAAGGATTTGGAGAAGGTGGATAGGGATGAGGCAGTCATCTCATATTACCCTTTCCTGCTAGACCTAAAAGGAGAGGCACTGCAAGAGCATAGGGAAAGGGCGAGGAAAGACTAGGCCTTTCTGAGGAAACTGTTCTAGTTTGAGGCCATGGTGGCCTTCTCATGGATTACTGAATTCTATGACTATCTGCTTGAGCAAGGTGTTGGGTAAGGGCGTGATCTCTCCATCCTAAAGTGTTAAGAGTTTTTTTGGTTGCCTTTCAAATTCTCTCTGTTAGTGGGTGCTATCGAACTATGTATACCTAGTAATAGTTTGCAGTCTACTACCAATATGCCCTGCATGGAAATTTTGATGGCTCTATAGACCTGCATGGTCATTTTTGGAAAAGCATTAGAAATCTAGTTGTTAGGAGGACAAGGAAAGGACTTTGTCATTTTGGCAAAGCTAAGCTATTTGATTTCAATACTTTAATATTAATATCTCTCTCTTATGCATTAAAAAATATATAATTTATCAATAAATACTATATATTATTATAAACATATATGATCATCAATTATCATATAAAAGAATAGTATATGAGACAGTAAATATTAATAAAGGTAGTCGTTGGTCAAAAAGAAAAGTCTAAGACAACGGTCATTAAGAAGTATCAACTAATATATCCTAGCAATACTCTATCTCCTACCCATGCCAATGGTCAATTAAGGAAATGATGGAGCGCTTGGAGAGATCGCCGGTTTATGCTCAACACCACCTTTCTATATATAGGCTAATCTACAATGAAACATACATTTTTTATGGAATTATTAAGTAAAAGTTAGCTACGTAAGCAAAAGCAATGATAAATGTTATTACAAAGAGAATCGGTTAAGAGTCCAAGTCAACATCTATCATATGATATCACTTATATGTTAAAGATAGCAATTATCTGAATTAGCAACGACTCCTATTAAGGAGCAATGAACATTTAATAATGGACAAGTTGTCATGGGGTGCGATTATGAGATGTTGGAGAATAGATCACATAAACTAAATAAGGCCAAGCAATAATTAACGCTTAATGATTAAGGTCACATTTCAACAATTGCAAGGAATTAAGATACAAGTTAATATTTACATTAAGAATGTTGTCCCTTAAGGATACCAATGCCTTGAACAGAGACAAGAGATCAAAGGCAACTTTCCAAACATATATGAAAGGGATAATTGAAGTTCATGGAGGGAAGGAATAATCTTAGAATATCTCATCATAAATCATTCAATCACTTAGCAATAAAAACATCAATCAAGCATACTCTCCAATATATTATATCAGCGATCATGGAATCTCATCACTCAGCAATACACAACAAAAAATACAAATTTGCATAAAGAGAATAAAGGCAATCAAAACATATATTAAATTGAGTGTAAAGAGGCAGAAAGAAAGAAATATAATAAAAAGGTATGATTTCCATTATAATATGGATTAATATAATAATGTGTATAGTATATCTTATTGGTCATTATGAGTTAACATCATATTTATAGGTATGTATTAGATTAGTATACATCACAATACATAGATCATGGTTAGCATAGTATGCTTATGATAATTATATTTGTTCATAGTAGTCAGAGATGTAATTCATGTCATTAGCATTCATATGCATATTATGTTATTAGTATTATACTATTAGTTTCCTTAGTTAATATGGATCCCTCTCATATGAGTGTTTATAGTTTAAAATGAGATGTCTTCTCTATTCATAATTGAACTGATATCCATATGCAGACCTAAGATCTAACAATGATGAACAATTCTATAAAACAAGGATACTATATAGTGGTAATCCCAATTTGAAATATGAATGTCTCTATTCATGCATTATGATGATAACTAATATAATAAGAATTGGGCAAAAGCACAAAGTTGTGTCACACTTTTATAAAAGAAATGACCAACGTTGATCCAACTTTTAAACTTGAATCACTAAAATGTGACATATGTTTTGAATTTTGAAATGATGTAAACTAATAAAATATTTATTTTTTAGTATATTTTATGTTTGTATTTTTTTAAAAAATTAAAAAATTATTTGAATATAGTTTTTAATAAATTGACACTATAATTTAGTTGCTGATAAAATACTAAAAAATAAAGTTACATGAGACATCAATCTTTATATAGTAAATTTTATTATTTTTTTTCAATTTTTTTGTGTATTTATAACTTAAAACTTTAGTGCATGGATATATATTTTTTCCAATTTTTATAAATATATATTTTTAAATAACGTAGTTGTTTCCATTTGACGTCAACTTTCATATTAATTATTTATATAAAATAGAAAAACAAATTATACCATCTTGATATAGATTCTTTTATCTAGTGTATTATATTTTTTTCACTTTTTTATAATAAGTTTTACTATTTTTCTTTGACATGGTAATTGACCTAATATTTTGTGCTGATAACCTACTTTTAGTAAAAATGGAAAGGAAAATATAAATAATAATTAAACTATTAATATATATATTTGAAAACTAAACTTATAGATCTACACAAGGGTATTTTTATATTTTTTTAAAAATATTATTTACATGAATAGAATTTGTTGAAATATCAAGTTTTTCAAATAATTTTATTTTTTTGTAAATTGGCCTCATAGTGTTGCTACATATGCATTTAGCCAACAATTTTTGTTGGAAAAGTTGTGGACATATCTAACTTAGCTAGAATGAATCTTACAAGATCATATGTTTGACCAAAATTGATTTTTAGTTAGAAATACTTAAATTCACTTGTGTTGATAAGTTGGTTGAAAGTGTGACATAGCTTTGTGCTTTTACCTAATTATGATTAATTCCATCTATAGTATAAGGGAATATTATCATAAAGGTCATATTTATGATAACCTCTATTACTTCATCCTTAAAGGAATGTTAGGTATTGTGGGGAGAGGCAGAGTAATTCCATCTGTGTATAAACCCCAAGGCTAGGACATAGTTTCCCCAAGGTTGGGTTTGAGATGGTTTCATCGCACCCTGGTCATGTAAAACCTAGTTCCATGATGAAGAATGGGAGGCGAAGATATGGATCTTGAATCATGTTTAATATCCGCCCTCATATACTTATGAAATATAGTATAGAATAGTCATCAATAGTGAATGACAATCATGAAATGAATAATCTTTTAACAAGGAATGTTATATTTATATTATCATTAATCTTATTTGATTTTATCATTGAAATTTATTGATCTCTAATATTTCTAATGTCTTTTTGAGAATCACTTTGAATGCAGATTCAAGTTTAAGTGTTTCCACTAGAAAGAGGACATTACATAATACTGATATTTTTTTATAACTTTAAAACTAAAATTTATTAAGAAAATGGTTGTTCATGTTCAAATGACCTAAAATATTAAACTAGTAAAAGTACCAAAGGTGCTATTAAATGGCCGATAGGCACAAATATTTATAGGGCTATCACTAAATAGTTTATATTTTTCTTTTTATGGAAAGTCATTACATGTAGTTGTTCGTAGACAAGGCTATAAATACAATAAGAAATTCAATTTTTTTTTGCAAATAAAAATAATTGAGTGGTATTAAATGAATAAACCCATGAAGTAAATCATGAATGAACTAAATAAATTCTAAGCAATCAAGAGATTAGGTGAACCATGTAGTACCTAAATAATGTAGGATAATAAAATCCATGTTACTAATTTCCTATGAACCAAGCATTGCACAAAATAACTCTTAAAAAACATATATGTATGAAGTGTGTGTTTGAATCAGTTATGTGTGAAGTGATTGAACTAACATTGTCTGAAGAGTGTGCTTTAACTTTGACATTCACTTTGTGTGTGTTTAATCTTTGGCATATTTAAACTCGAGTGTTTACTTGTTCATGATTGAACTAACTTTGTGCATGAAGCATGTTTAAAATTTGGTACATGTTCACTTTCTATGTGTGAAGTGTGTGTTTTAATTTTGACATTCACTTTGTGTGAATTGTGTGTGTGAAATTTAATTTGGGCATTCACTTTGTCTAGTGTGTGTATTTGAACTTTACCATGTTTTATAAATTTGGCACCCACTTTATGAGTGTGTTCAGAGTTTGGAATGTTCAAACTTAAGCACGTTAATGCATGCTTGTACTAAATTTGTGAATGAATTATGTTTGAACATTAGCATATTCACTTTTTGTTTATGTAAATTGTGTGTGTGGGGGAAAGTTAATTTAGGCATTCACTTTGCAGTGTGTGTTTTTTAAAAAAAATTGGTATTCACTTTGTGTGGTATATGTGTTTGAACCAACTTTAGAATTTGTTGTGTATCTATATAAACTTGAAAGAACTTTTACATTTAGTTTTTCTTTATTTATGAATGAACTTAAGCTAACACATTTTGTGGAGTGAATGAACTTCAACTATCACATTTTGTGGAGTGTATGAATAAACTTTGATATTCACTTTGTGTAGAATGCTATTGAAAGATTTGAATTCTTTATTTTGTGTGTACAAATGAGCCTTGGATATCATTTTGTGTAGAGTGTATGAATGAACTTTAATATTCACTTTATCTGGAATGTGCTTGAAAGAACTAACATTCCTTTTTTGTGTGTGTGCATGAATGAACTTTGGATGTCATTTTGTGTGATGTATGAATAAACTTTGTTTTTCACTTTTTGTGAAATGTGTCTACAAACAAACTTCAATGATGTTCATTGTGAATCTTTGTGTGTTTGAATAAATTTTGACTTTCATTGTGTGTGTGTGTGTGTGTGTGTGTGTGTGTGTGTGTGAATAAACTTTGACATTCATTGTGTGCATATTTGAAAGTTAACTTTGGCATTTACTTCATGTGAAGTGTGTGTGTGCGTGTGTGTGTGAAAGATATTTAGTTTTGTCATTCAATTTGTGTGAAGTGTGTGCCTATGTATTTGAATGAAATTTGTCACTCTGTGTGTGCATGCATGTGTCTGTGAATGAGCTTTGGCACTCACTCTATGTGTGTACAAAAACACTGATGTTCACTTTGTGTCAAGTGTATGTGTGTGTGAATTAACTATGGTTTTCATTGTGTGTGGGTGGGTAGGTTTGAAAGTTAGCTTTAGTATTCACTCTCTGTGCACATGTTTATGTGAATGAACTTTCGCATTTACTTCATAAAAAATTATAAAAATATAAACTCTAACCTTAATTATAAAAATAAAAAAATCAAATCAAATCTAAAAACTAAACAAATTATCAACACATCATATTAAATATTTGCAATTGTGTTTAATCAATAATACTGCGATTGATGGATAAATGGACTTTCAAGCAACCATATATGGACATGAACTTCATTTTCCTTTCTACCATTTTTATTAAAAACATGTAAAAAATAATATCATATCATTCATTGTTATTTCATAATTCTTCTCAATATAAAATAAACTGTAAATAGAATTCTTGGCTATATTATTAAAACCAATTCAATACTTTAGGAAAAAATAAACATATAATATTATTAAAATATCAACACCATTAATTAATTTTAGCTCATCACATATTTCTTTATTAAATAGTCTTATAAAAAGTTTAATTGTAAGCAAATTCATAATAAGAGAAAAAATTTAAACAACTCCAATCACAATAAAATCTAACAATAATATTTACTTGACACGAGTGGGCTTGGAAGTAGCCATCCTCTTAATAAAAATTAAAGAATACTTTTATCTATATAAAAGTGAAAAATATTAATAGTAGTATTTACCTGTCATAATATTGTCATAATTTAGTTTTTCATCTATCTATTCATTTCAATTTAGCTGCATATTAATTCAATTTGAAATTTAATGCTTTTGCAACTAATTGTTTTGAATTTGATATATTATTATTAATTACAAATAATTAGGATATATTTAATTGTATATTGAGTTTATTTAACATATATCATAGAAAAATAACTAGTATATTTATATTTAAAAAAATATATCTAAAGTACACCGAGAGATATCCTATTTTTTATTAATTTAACACACTCACCTCAAATCCTACAATTTGATATATTCATTGTACATGTGAAAGAGGCAATATAAATAGATTGAATGTGTTTCTTTTCATATGCCACTCGTCACGTTTCTTTCTTTCATCTTAGTGCATAGTGATGGTTTCTATGAAACTGCCATCCACCTTTCTTTTCATTCAGCATGCATTTTTATTTTTTTAAATTCTTTTCACCTTTTCTTTTTAGTTTTTTAATTTGTGGAGTGACTATTTGATTTTTTAATAAAGATTCTAGATTGGAATCTTATAAGTTTACATAGAAATTCCAGAATCTTTCAGCTCCCATTCGTGCTGTGAATGTAGGAACGCAAGATTGAATACAGCTTCCAACGACTTCTTACATACACCAGATCACAAATGGATTTGAAATACACAGGCATGCTCTGATACCAATGTAGAACAGCAAAAATTGAAGAGCAATATTAAAGATTTACATTGCAAATAATAACTAAAACAAAGAGGAATTTTATTATAATCATTTGTGTGATTTTACATTCAACACATTGTCTTATAAAGACTTAAACTTCCCTACTTATTTCCTCAACACTCTATATCTAGTGAAAAATAAAATGTAGGCACCATTTGACACAGACCAACGATAATAAAAAGAGATAAATGATCTGCTCGGACCACTGGACTATCACAAAATCAATGTCCGAAGGGTAACTAAGGGAAGGCAGCAGAGATTAAATCTGCCTCTCCACTCTGCCTTTCAATATGACAAGTAAATGAAAATGTGAGAAGCGCGGCAACCATGAGCAAATGAGAAATTGCACACGGCGGTATGCTTCTATAAAAATTATTAATGTAGCTACAGCCTCTGTGGCAAAGTAGGAAATGGATGGTCACACTTCGCCCATCTCCTGGTACATGTAGCCTATTACATTATACACCATAATACTATTTACTGTTAACATATAAGGAAGGCGAAAAACTCATTTCCACAGCATATACCGACTCATTAGTTAAAACTCTTGATAGACGCACAACTGTCCCTCTGAACCCTGCACATGAAGAAACAACAAGCAAAATGGATTCTCAGGATTACCCCTATTCCATTCTGAATTATGAATTATAGCAATGATATCCTTCCGCATCAATAGGAGGTAAGTTTCATCGAAGTCTCATAAGTTACAGGATTCAATTCCCATACAAGTTATGTGATAAAGCCCAGTACTCTACTAATAATGAATTTCAAAATAAATAAGCATTCGAAGTATTTACCATGTTCTCCATGCTTAAATTTTGCACTACACAACTTCAAAACTCTGCCTTTTACAGAAGAGCACAAAATCTGGTTATAAAATTACAAATAAAGAATACATGACCAGGAAATAAAATTAAAACGGAGCCCAACCCAAAATCAGGTTATAAAATTTAAAATAGATACAATCCCATCTCCCTAATAAAACCTAACATAGAATCTCTTACAAACTTCTTGACTACTAGGTCCAGGAATAAACACAAAAACACCTCTTCTGATGAAGGCCCTTGGCATAAATATAACTCAAGTGGGTGTGAAACACTGGATTTTGTTTGATGAAGTTAGAGGGGCACATCTGGGCATTTTATGGATGAGTAAAACTGGAGTTGAGGTCTGTGGCGCGACTGCAACACCTTCATCTTTGCAATGTTATAGGCTTTCATGTTCATATTTTTCTGGAATAAAGGAAAAACAAAACCTTTGTCAGAGAAAATGACAATAAAAGAAAGCTAATGAAAATAACGCAAATCTTGGGAAAGATTGGGAGATAAAAGGTGGAGAGGGCAAAAAGAAGTTGAATTGAGGAGGTAAAGAGAATGAAACTGCCACCACTTGTTCTTCATTACTTAAGCTTATTTATTTATTTTGGAAAACCAAAAAATTGAAAAATTACCAAAATTTTGGACTACCATTTTTTTGGCAGTTACAAGATGTATGCACATATAGAATGACCTATGGACCAAATTAAAATTGATGTGAAATTTCCCACTAAGTGCCCAGGCGCAATTTCCGAGCTTGTAAGGTGCAGATTCAATCCACAGACCTTGGAGCGCATGCACACTGTCCCGTACAACATTTTTGACTGGAAATTTGTGCAACTTTAGTCTATTTTCTTTAATGACAGCCGAATCTACCCTGATAGGCAGTGTGTGATCCAGCTTGAAGATTCCACCCCCACGAGCATCTTACTCGGACAAGGAAAGCACAAAGCAAGCACACATTTTATTCTTAATACACCGCACCGTTCCCTATTGACTCAGGCCGCGTGTAGAAGTGAAATCGAGATTGATGTGAGATTCCACCCAAACAATTTGAGGCAAGATTAATGAGCGCGTACCAGCGTGAAGAGTCCACCTCCACGAGCTTCTTGCACGGATAAGGATAACACAAAGCAAGCACACATTTTATTCTTAATACACCGCACCGTTCCCTATTGAGTCAGGCCGCGTGTAGAAGTGAAATCGAGATTGATGTGAGATTCCACCCAAACAATTTGAGGCAAGATTAATGAGCGCGTACCAGCGTGAAGATTCCACCTCCACGAGCTTCTTGCACGGATAAGGATAACACAAAGCAAGCGTTCATTTTATTCTTAAGACTCTAGAGAGGACATCTTCAGTTAGCATACCTAAACATTTCTGTCTAGCTGTACTTAGATCTCCTTGGGGCCTGTTGAAGATGGAAAATATGGACCAAAAAAAGGGCGAAAAATTTGATGCAGAATTGTGGGTTGCTGTACTTGCATCAAGTTTAGAGGGCGAAACCAGACCTGATAAATCCCATGATGGTCTCATCCATACAGTTCCAGAGTCTCTCTTGAGTGAAAAGACTAATGTGTTCTACCTTCCTCAAGTAACCTCGTTCGGTCCTTACCATTTCCCAGAAAAAGATGAACTGGGTGATGGCACGGGACTTCTCAAGTCAGAAGTGGGACTTCTCAAAACAGAAGTGGCAAGAAAAATGCACTCCAAAATCATCAGTAATAGTCGCTTGAAAGGGTTACAATTGGTGGTGGAAAAGTTTATGGAGCAAGAAGTCCAGCAAAGAATAAAGGAAAGCTATGCTAAAAATTTTGAACTTTGCAGTAAAAATTTTGAACTTAGCAGTAAAGTGTGTGCGTGGATGATAGTGAGGGATGCCTGCTTTGTTCTAGAAGTCCTCGACAGGTTCGGAAAAGATGCAGATGCAGATGCAGAGACAAGCGTGTGGGCTTCCATTGATAGTATTCTGAGCACGAAACGACATCATCCTCTGTTGACAGAAATTGTGAAAGATATGCTCAAGATGGAAAATCAACTACCTTTCTGGGCTTTGGAGAAAATCAGGCTCGATATTGAGGGATCAAATGATGATGTCTGGTTTAAGTCGGCACTAAAAAACTTATCCCCGATCGTGAATACAAAAAATCTCATATCTTGCAGTTGCTTCATGACTACATTGTTGACAGGCAAGTCTCCCCCTCTACCTCCACCCAGTCAGGCAGCTATTGGATTCCAAAAGTTATTCGTTGCATCTTAGGAGCTGAGTTTGTATGTAGTCCTAAAAAATGTATAAAATGGCTATTTACAATATTAGGATATGCGATAATCCTACTACTTTTATCCCCAGTTTTTGTCATGTTGTTCATACTGGGTGTCATATTTGTCATTTTGTACTGTATTACGACCTACATAATGCTCATTTTGTACAATATCAATAAACCTAAGAAAAAGGATAACCTAGAACATATTCCGACTGTAAAGGATCTAGTAAGAGTAGGAGTGAAATTCAAGAAACTGGAGGGTGACAAAATAGGAATTAGTCACATTAAGTTCGAGGAGAGCGATACCACACTATATTTGCCCAAGTTTAAAGTAGATAACAGATCTGAAGTGATACTCAGAAACCTTATTGCCTTGGAAATCTGGTCCCAAGAAGAGCAAAAATCCATTACAAGGTACGCATTTCTAATGAACGACCTGATTAAAACCAGAAGAGACGCGGATTTCTTGAGACGAGAGGACATCATCACCGGCAAGCTCGGGAGTGACGATGAGATTGCTAAGCTTTGGAATTCTGTGGTGACACCCATAGAAATGCCCAAGAACATTAATATTGATTCTGCTGCTTCATCCATAAATCGTTACCACGACTGCTGGTGGAAAGGTCTTGCTATTTTTAAACTTCGTTATCTATGGGATAGATTTCTTGCACTGTTGATGGAATTTATTGTAGTTCGTTGTTCAAAGCCATGGTGGTTTCTCTCTCTTTTGGCCGGACTTATACTTTTACTGTTAACACTTGTCCAAGTAATCTGCCTTTTTGAATCGTGCCAGCTCAAATAGACACTTAGTCTTCTACTACTGTAGAGACATTATCTGGTGTTTTGAATATTAACATTATGCTATAAAGAGATTATAGTGATAGCTTATGGATTAATGATGTTCAAATGTATGACTTAATTGTTCTTAATGGTTATCCCAGCTAAGGAGCTTTCGAAACTTAAAGTCTCTATATGTGTGAGTGTTTATAAGTGCTTTGTTTCTATGCAAGATTAAGAAAGTTTAATTTCATTATGCTTTCAACTTTTTCTAAATCTTTTAAGTTAGCAAGATTCCTCTATGTGTAAAATGTGTGATTTAAAAAGAACTTAGTGCGAGCATATCTGAAGGAAAGAGATTTTTCAAAATTAACATACAAGTTTGGTAGTAGTAAACTATCTTATAAGATTTAGCAATCTACAGTTTTAAGATTATAAGATAATTGTAGAGGAGAAAAGTATATACTTCATTTTTTTCATTTGTGTGTTTTAGGCTACTTTATATGGGTATTTTTATGTATGATTCTAACACATATTTTAATTTTTTTGGTGCACTCAATAGCTCCATGAACCCCTCACTATATTATACTAAATCATCCATTTCAAAACACACTTGACTTAGTTCTCAACACCTTGCACTTCTTGAATTTGACCATACCTACAATTCTATTGGGCTTGGATAGGATTGTAGATGCAATCTTGTCCCTAAGTTTTAAAATTCAAAATTCCACTTTCTAAGGCTTGTGATATGATTATTTTTCACTAGCATGAACACAAAAATTTTCAAATTATACATCTAGCATTGCATTTTTAAGGGATCATCCTAGGACGTTATACAGAATAAGAGATCAAGAGAATATAATCAAAGGATCATGCAAGAGCCTATTCTCTCACAACAATCATCATTAGTTGGCATCAACCATCAACAATCAAATCAACATTTATCATCATCCTCATAAAAACACCTATCTATCACAACTTGCATCATCTATATTGATTGGCATCATACATCTACTTACATCTAACTTCACCATACTCAACAATTAATGGTTGACATGCATTGCCACCACTACTTATCTATTTATTATTATTGTTAAATTAGCCCGAGATTCTAACGTAGGGTCAAGGAAGCTCCATTCCTGAACAATCTCATAGTGGGATCCTGATAGTGTTCTTTAGCACCCTATATTTTCCTAACACAAATATCATTCAGGTGAATGTTTACTATATTGTGCAGTGAAATCTCACATCAATCTAGATTTCAAGGGTGATTTATGCCACGGCCTCAACGTGTTGGGGCTTATGATACGGTCCCATGCAAAGGATCACCACCACTATTTTTTTATAGCTTTTCATTTAATATTCCTAACCTTCAGGTAACTCTCATACCAAAAAAACATATTGGAGGATCTATAGAAAGGCTTGGAATGAAGAAAATAGAGGGACCGCGTTTGTTCAACGGTTAAATACAACTTTGAAGGTTAAAATAGAGCTTTGAGGTTCCAATATATTGACAGCAGCAACATGTACACCAATTATATCAAAATTTTAAAATTTATCTATTAATACACACCAATAATCAAAATAGGTTAAAGGGATTGTAAGAAAAATATATATTTAAAAGTTTATTAAAAAATTATAATTTACAAGGAGTTTGTTTGTATTTCTAAAATGAAAGTTAAGAAAGAAATAGAAATGAGAACATTAAGATAAAGAGTTATTTCTATTAAAATGAAAGTTAAGAAAGAAATACAAATGAGAACATTGAGATAAAGAGTCATGTTGATAACTCTTAAGAATGCTGACTATAAGTTGGGTCATCTTTTAGATAAATAGATCTACACATCATTGATCCTCATAATGAATAAGATTTCGTAAAGAGCCATGATTTTCTCTAAAGGTGTAGTAAAACCTACTATGAATCACATAATATACTAGACACCTAAAAATAAAAATGTTCTTCTAATTTTGGTTTATTATTGTAGATTACAAATGCATAGATCTCTTTGCATAAAGTGTTATGACTCTCCATCTGAAGATGATAAGATGGTATCCATAATTGGCCCAAAGAAAATTTTAAACTAAAAACAAGTCTAGTATACTTGGGAGGAATAAAATGAAAGGCATGGAGACACATAATTTAGCTCACCAAGTAGAAAAGATTCAAAGCATATCTTGAGATGTATTGTTGTGATTATACAACTTCTTCAAACTTGTAAACAGGCTCTTGACATGGTCGCTCAATCTTGTATAGCAAGTTTTGGCTAGGTTGAATGTAGTTGAGGCTAGGGCATGACAGATGCTTAATATCCACAACATAAATCTATTTGCATTGTAATTCAAAACAAATGGGATGTCTTGGCTATAAGGAAAACTCATTAATAGTGTCGCTTGTGTACATGGTCAAATAATAAGGCAACTCAAACACTAGTTGAATCATTTAAAGACAATGTGAATTCCAATCATTGATGATTTAAAATCCAGAGATCAATAGTAACATGCCAATGTGCTAAGACAAACTTTAATGAAGGATTCAACTTGTTGCAAAGAGTATTCCTGATCACGGTGAATAGGAACTAGCCATATGGAAAAGCTTAGTAAAAAAATAGGCATGTGTGTTAAAAGGTGGTGTTGATGTGGTAGGGCCCAAATGAGAAGCAAAAGCCTATAAATGAAGTTTGGCATCAACAAACATGGTAGCAAGTAATTGATTCAACAAAGTATTGAGTCAACAAGTTGGTGAATGCCAAGTGGAACCGGGTGAGGTTGATTGTGCTAACACACTAAGTGCTTGTTAAATGTTTCCATTAGACTCAATGTAGAAGAAAATTTAGGACAAAGATCATTAGGAAGCCAAGTGGAAGCATAAGGTTAGATGGTATTTTTACAACATAGCAAGATTTGGTGCTATGGGATGCACAAGGAGAAATACAAGCAAATAGAAAAGTGCACACGTCTTTTGCAACGAAAACATGAGATGAGACACATGACATAATGTGGTTTGATATACATAACATAGTGACTTGACCAAAGGCCCGTGCTTGCATAAGTATTTTTTACAAATGTAGGGGTTTTTTCACTAAGTCAAATTATTGTTGGTGGCAATGACTCAATGTATAAAGGAAAATGTTACACAATTCAATTTTAGCTTGTATTTATCACCACCTGAAGGATTAATCTTACCACCATCTTCTAGTTAACATTAAAAGATAATAAATATGAGCTTAAGCTAATGATTATATGAATAACAAAGATTTTTAGACCATTTTTGCCAATGTGTTGAGTTTTATGTACCAAGTCAAAATGTCTTAGTGCATTGAGGGAAAAAGATGCACAAGGACACAAAATCAAGGGTTGGACAAGGCAACATATGAGAAGAGGCAAAAGACATCTATTAGACAAGATATAGGATACAACCTAGAAGAATCAAAGGTCATTTAACAAGGAAACAAGGTCTCTACTAGAGGAGCTTAGACTTTGATTTAGTAAACAGAGAAAAACACAAACAAGAGATTTAGAATGTACATGGTAGTAACATAATACAATTTAGATTGCAAGAAAGGAAGCCAAAAATTTTCAACTCAGTTGATAGATTGCCATCACATGTGTCATAGGGGCCAGCTTAATCACATTCTAGTTATTGCCTCGTGCATCACATCTCCATCTGTAGACTTGTCTTGACATGGTTTAGTGAAGCCAGCATAGTCATATCATCATGATCCCATTCCAAACTCAACTTTTGTATGGTTTAATGCTTGTATGGTCCATAATGGGGGCCAACTTGATCACATCCATGTGAATGTGATTTTCTGATACATCATGATTCCATTCACACCACACTACTAGTTTTACACATTATCAATTTCACACTTACAAAAATGACTTTCACACTTATGATCATATGTTTTGTGCTACTATGCAGTATTAGTACTATTAGCAAGTATCAATAACATGACCTGTGTGCATGTATGGAGGATGTTGCTCTAAAGATACATGAATAAATAGAAAAGTATTGTCATTACCCTATATCCCAAATTTGTCTACTATTTCCTTTTACTACATATCTTACTTTGGGTGAACCATGATTTATATAGCTCACATGTACACCAATATGGAGGAAAAATGTAACTGGTAAAAGTGCATACCCTTCAATTTTACTCCTTTGATTTACACATACTTTTGGTACTATTGTAATGTAAAATTTCCTATTATTCAATTTTGCATGTTTGGTGTATGGACTAAGCCTAACCATAAACCTATCAGCTAACCAACCACTTCCAATTCCTAACGGTCCAAATTGATTATCCTCTACTGCTTTCCCTCACCTAAGAATAAAATGTGGGTGCAATCCCATCCCTTGAGCTAGGCCAAACCATAGCCTAGTTTCTCCTTTTGAAACCCAATCTTCCCACTCCTAAAGTCGACCCTTTCAAAATTTTACTATTACCCATCATCCTGTATATCGAAACATCTAAAGTTGAGCATATAAACATGTACTTATAAATAGTCCTAGGTCATTAATGATCATAGCTAGATAGTTGTAGAGGTACATTATCATAAAGTATAGATGTATCATCATTCTATAGTATCGCATCAATCCATGCATTATCATCCACATCATATATAAGTATCACATTCTTTACTAGGCATACATCTTTGATATTGTTTGATTAACAGAAGGGTTTGACTCTGTATCAAGAAAGTTAGAAACCTTCCCCTTGCACACAAAGGATCCTATGGTGGTTTTCAACACCACACTTTAGACACATATGTGGGGGAAAGCAAGCATATCTTGTAAGTTTATAATAATAGAAGACAAATTTACACCAAAAGTTACATTGAGAAACTTTATATCATTCTTAGATACTATTTGAACATTATTTCATTGTATCTGAGTGTTTCAGGATTTAACTATGTGAAAGTTTTTCTTCAACGTTTCGGATCACACTTTACAATCCATCATTAGGAATTAGAGAGCAAGAGAAGAGAATTAGAAAATTAGGATCACATTTTCTAATCGAATCAAAGATCTTTTCCGCATGTCCATCCATAGTTCATAGTTAATGCTTTTAGGTCACATACCAAATCATATAAATACTTTTAGCTATGGCCTTAATTTGTTAAGACCTAACCAAGGGAGCATGATGCTCATGGAGGCAGACTCTTCATGGTCATTAAAGTGGATCAAATGAGTTTCAATGGAATCTCACATAAATCTTCATTTCACTTTTACGCACACCCTCAACATGTTCAGGCTTATGATACACTCCCATACAAAGGACCACAATCACTATTCTTTTCTATTTAATTATTAATTTGTCATATAACTATTAAATTTCACACTAATAAATTTCTCATATCAAATTTATTTTTTTATGAATTTATAAATTTGAAAGTTGGTTTGTTTTTCTTATTTAAATTGTTTGTAACACACATTTTATCTATTAGTAATAACACTTAAATATGTTATTAAATGATTGATAGGTATAATCATAGTTCACATACTTAGACTAGACTCAGCAGATCCAAAATTTTTGACTTGACAAAAATTTGATAACTTAAAAAATTACTTAAATTTCTTAGAAACACAAATTTATGCAAAATCTAGTTACAAAATGTATCCAATGAGTCTATAAAATGTTGGGAAAGTATTTTCTATTAGATTTGAATACATATAGATTACAAAATCACATCATCATGCAGATACAATAGCTAATTGATAACTATTATGAATTTATGATAATTGTCTTTGAAAATCATCATCATAAATTGCATATCTAAGCAAGTTACAAATCACAACAATTTACAATTCAAACTCTTCCCCACTCTAGTGAAAAATTAGTGAGAGGGTCTAGTCCTCAAACTCTGACTCAGTTACAGCTCCTCGCTCAGCCAAGGAGGTTATGCCTATGGCTCCACCCTACTACTATCTATGGTAATGGCTTCTCTTCAACCAAATCAAGATCATCCAATCGAATCTCTCCTTCTTCTACTATAACCACATTCTCCATAGCCTATCTCTCAAGATCGGGAACAAGGAAGGCTCCTCATCCTATGCAGTCCAATCACTATGGGACAATCTGATCCAAGTATTAAGCTCCTATTGTTTGTCCTCCACCATTTTTGTATGATGTTAAAATATGTATTGCACAAAAAATAATCCATTCTGATGTTGTTGAGTTAACTTATTATGCTTCTTTATGTGATGGCATAAAATAAACTTTAGTTGTACTCACAACTATAAGCACTACAAGGTTGAGACAAAATTCAAAGGGCTAAGTTTTGAAGATTTAGGGTATTTCCATCACAATCTTCCCATCAAGCACTTGTAAATAAAATATTGAAGAGTTTGTAAGCAAGCAATATTTTCTTAATAACTATAATTTATAACTTGTGGGTATATGCAAGATCATTGCAGGCCAAACAATGGCAATGGAAAAAAAATCAGGTCGTTACTTAGCCATATTCGCAAATTGGCCAACTTTGACTTTCATAGGCATGTTAAAAATATCCGTTTTGGTTTGGCTACCAAACCAAAATGGATATCAACGAATATCCATTCCAAAACGGATATCTGTTTTGTGGGTCCCAAAATGGATATCCATTTCTTGGAACTATACAAATGGTTTTTTTATTCTTTTCATTGGTTTATGCTTAGAACTTACAATTCAACTTGCAAATTTCTATTGTTACATGGTTAACATCTTTTCAACCAATCGACAAAGTTGCATCTCTTTAAAATTTGAACCTCTCTCTCTCTCTCTCTCTCTCTCTCTCTCTCTCTCTCTCTCTCTCTCTCTCTCTCTCTCTCTCTCTCTCTCTCTCTCTCTCTCTCTCTCTCTCTCTCTCTCTCTCTCTCTCTCTCTCTCTCCTCTCTCTCTCTCTCTCTCTCTCTCTCTCTCTAGTAATTCATAGTGAATCTTGTTTGCAATGTGTGAGATGCACTAAGAAAACCTTAGGCTTGATGCTGAATTGGTAGTGGTTGGTAAAGCTATGCATGAGATCTAAATTGAATTCACATAACCAAGTAGTAATGTGTCAAACCATACAAGGGCATATTATATCAATGTGGAGGGAAAATTCTTAGCAAGGACATAATCATCAATGGTGACAATTGTGGCTTGGACAAAGAAGTGTATCATATGTGCAATGAGATCACCTTGGACATTATATTATCAAATTTAAGCAAGACCATTTTATGAGGAGATAGTTGTAAGATGATGTCAACTGATAGTGGTGATTTAATCCATCCTATTGATGAGGAAGGAGGAGGAGGAGGGTTAAGGTCTTCTAATTGCACTTACAACACCTTGAGTTTTGTGTAGATATAATTATAATTGAGAATACGTGTTAGATAAATGTCACATAATGGAGGGATGGTGTCGGGATGAGTGATGATTTTTGTGGCAATGTTATGGTCAAATGTGTTATGAAAAAGAGGTGGCATGGGTAGTGGGCTATCAATGTTGGGAAAGGGTTAGGGAGGATGTAATGGAGGAAGGGATGTGTGTCATGGTATGATGTCTCAAGGAATGGGAAGAAAGGGTGGTGATTCATAAGATAATATGAAGAATGATGGTAGAGTGAATTGGCATTGTGGTAACTGTATCATGTCATGGGGTGAATCATGCGTTAATACAGGTTCTGGAGTGAGAAAGAGGTGGTATGGGTATGGTTGAATGGAGTAATGAGGTGATTTAATTGGTGATGACCTAGGTGAAGTGATGGGTAAGGTGTCTTATGTGGGATTTCTAGAAAGTGTGATTGGTAATGGTGGGGATAGCTAAATGTCAACTTCTAAGGGTTCAAAGGTGAGGAAAGTGCAAGATGGAGATATGGGATAATCCATGGTTTAATGATTATTCAAGGGAGACTCCTTAAAATGATTATCAATGATGGTGTCGATAGGGTGAATGGAGTCTATGAATGTAGGAGTGGGAATGTGAGCTATGACATTGGTATTGTATTGGATGAATAATGGAAAGTAGGGGCACCTGTCTAGTGATGGAAGGAGCCACATGATCAAATGATGTTTGGGGAAGGGTTTTTCTTAGGAAATTAAGGATTTGGGTGAGGGTCTAGGGTTTGGTGGAGAATAATTTATGGAAAATTTGGAGTTCATTAAAATTGACATGAATAGAAGAAGTACAAGACATGGCTAAGGATAAATGGTAGGCTCAAAATAAGATAACTAGGACTATGATGATGAAGATGGAAAGAAAAGTCAACAACAATAGTATGATATAGGGATAGGATTAGAAAAAGAAGAGTACTACAACTAGGAAGAGGAAAGTCAGGACATAATGCAAAGTTAACATGGCATGAACTCTCTTGGAAGTCTAAGCATGGACTATAATATTATTGAACTAGTTGGGTCTATTAGGCTCACCAAATGAAAGAACCTTAAAGAGTAACCTTAATTAGGTAAGGTTATTTTTGAGTGTGGTTGTTTGTGCAACAATGTGTAAATTAATGTTACCTAAGGATAAATCTAACTTTTCTAACATTTTAATAACCATGAGAGCTAGGAATAACAATTAGACTAAAAAATTTACAAACAATACAACTTGGACACATGTAGGACTTGGAAAATGGAAAAGAATAAGTATTAAATGTGGAAAACAATGAAAAAGTGGTATTAGTTGCACCTATGTAGAGAAGTGGTCTTTATGAAAGATGCTTAGAATTATGCTCTATATCTATTTGTGAAGTTTGGGGGTGATTAGACCTAAAGGATATGACCACCATATGTAAAATAGCCAACCTAGTGGGTATGTGCATGGAAATGGAGAGAGAGAGAGAGAGGGGAGGGGATATTGAGAGATATAGATAGAAAGGGAGAGATAGAGAGATAGATTGGAAGATAGAGAGAGATAGAAATAAATAGAGAGAAAGAGAGGGCAAGAGGTAGAGATAGAGATAGAGATAGAGATAGAGATAGAGAGAGAGAGAGAGGGTATAGAGATGGACAAATATACATATAGAGGGGTAGAGATAGAAAAAGAGGATTGAGAAAGAGAGAGAGTCCTAATTTTCTTTTTCCATTTCCTTCATCTATAAGGGAGAGGAGGAGATAGAGGGGAGAGATAAGGAGATATAGGAATGATAGGGGAGAGAGCCAAGAGAGAGAGAGGGAGAGATAGCTAGGCAGAGAGAGATAGAGAGGAGACAAATAGGGAGAGATGGAGGATATAGAGGGGAGAGATAGGGAGATAGAGAGTGAGTGAGATGTCCAAAGAGATAGGGAGATAGAGGAATGATAGGGGAGAGAGGCAAGAGATAAGGATCTAGATAGATAGGTAGAGAGAGAGAGGAGATAGATTGGGAGAGATAGAGGAGATAGAGGGAGAGATAGGGATATAGAGAGTAAGTGAGATGTCCAGAGAGATAGGGAGAGAGATTGAGAGGTAGAGGGATGATAGAGAGAGGGAGATAAGGGAGAGATACTTGGAGATAGAGATTTAGGGTTTCTCGAGTTTATGGTTTATTGGTTATGGGTTAGGGATTAGGGGAATTATTTAGGGTTGAGGGATTTAGAGAGAGATAGAGAGTCTTCTTTTGACATGCAACTGTAAACATTGAATAATGCCCCTAAACACTAAACTTGAGCAACCCTAGAAACCTCTAAACCTTAAATAATGCCCCTAAACCCTAAACCCTAACCCCTAACCCATAAACCATAAATAATGCCCCTAAGCCCTAAGCCCTAACCCCTAAACCCTAAACCTGAGAAACCCTAAACCCCTAAATCCTAAACCCCAAACCCCTAAACCCTCTAAACATTAAACCCAAGGAACCCTAAACCTCTATCTCCCTATCTCCCTATCTCTATTATTCCTCTACCTCTCAATCTCTCTCCCTATGTCTCTGGCCATGTCCCTCACTCTCTATATCTCCCTATTGGTCCTCTCTCTCTAAACACTAAACCCTAAACCTCTAAACCTTAACCCCTAAACCATAAACCCTAAACCTTAAATAATGCCCCCAAACCTTAACCCCTAAAGCCTAACCCTGAGTAACCCTAAACCCATATCTCCCCATCTCTCCCTTATCTCCCTATCTCTATCATCTCTCTACCTCTCAATCCTTCTCACTATCTCTCTAGACATCTCTCTCACTCTCTATCTCCCCATCTCTCCCCTCTATCTCCTCTATCTCTCCCTATCTGTCTCCTCTCTCTCTCTCTCTCTCTCTCTCTCTCTCTCTCTCTCTCTCTCTCTCTCTCTCTCTCTCTCTTTATCTAGCTATCTCCAAAGCCAAGCAACCCTAAACCCCTAAACCCTAAATCCAATCAACTATAAACCTCTATCTCCCTATCTCTCCCCTATCTCCCTATCTCTATCATCCCTCGACCTCTCAATCTCTCTCCCTATGTCCCTGGCCATGTGCCTCACTCTCTATCTCCTTATCTCTCTCCTTGGTCTCCTCTATATCTCCCTATCATTCCTCTCTCTATAAACCATAAGCCCTAAACCTCTAACCCCTAAACAATAAACCCTAAACCCTAAATAATGCCCCTAACCCCTAACCCCTAAACTACTAAACCTTAAACCTTAAACCCAAGTAACCCTAAACCTCTATCTCCCTATCTCCCCCCTCTCTCCCTATAACCTTTGTCCCTCTACCTCTCAATCTCTCTCCCTATGTCTCTTGCCATGACCCTCACTCTCTATCTCCTTATCTCTCCCCTCAATCTCCTCTATATCTCCCTATTGGTCCTCTATCTCTCTCTAAACCCTAAACCCTAAACCTCTAAACCTTAACCCCTAACCCCAAAAACATAAAACCTAAACCCTAAATAATGCCCCTCTCTCTCTCTCCCCTATCACCCTATCTCTCCCCTCCATCTCCACCCTCTCTTCCTATTCTTCCCTATCTATCTCCCTTATCAACAAAGAAAATGGAAACAAGAAAACTAGGACATGAAAAGAGGGATGAGGATATAAATTGGGAGGATGAAATGGAAACAAGATATAAGTAAAGTTCATTGGATGGGAAGAATGATGAGAGAAGAGGTGGAAAGTAGTAAAATAGGGAAAATTTGGTGGCATCTAAAGGGAAATTTGAAAGGAAAAGGAAAACTCGGAAAGCTAGGAAAAGGATTTAACTAGGAGGTAGATAGGTCAGAGAGAGAGGGAGTCTATATGGAAACTATTGAACAATGATAAAATGTAATGTGGTAGGATGTGGTAAGTTTTAGATGTTGCGATTTAGCATGGAGATATGTCTACATGTGGTGATGCTATGGAAATTTAACCACGAGTCATTTGAAGAAGTACTCACAACTATGTATTTAATTGTGCTAGTAGAAGCATAAATAATAATGTAGGTGCACTTGTAGCAGAGTTGAAGTTCATGTGGAATAATCTAGAGACTTGGTTATGTTAAGAGAATGTTCTACAATACTACAAGTTGAAAGAATTGGTTAGATGGTTGTATGTATTACCACAAGCATATGGTTGGTAGTGGTGGTTATAAAAGAAGACATGAATACATTGACTATAGTTAGTAATAAATTATTGATGGTTAGTAACAAACTAAAAAATAATGAAAAGAATAGCGTAAAGCAAAACAGACATCCTTTTTGGGAAACCTAAAATAGATATCCATTTTGCAAAACAAATATCCATTTTGGGCAACCTAAAATGGATATCCATTTTGCAAAACATAAAAAAGGGAAATTTTAATATTTTACTGAAGCAAAATGGATATCCATTAATAACGGATATCCATGTTTCTTTGCTTTTGCCTTGTATGTAGGCTTGGGACTATCATAGTTGACTTTCCCTCAATTCTAACATTTTTGTAGGTTTCACTCTCTTCTTCGAACTTCACCCTTCATGTTGATGACTTTTTTTTAATGCAAATTTGATAAAACGAAAAGGGTTTATAGAAGAAATTGTCAACTTTCTAAAAATATAAGATTTATTTGGTTATCATTTTATTAAATAATTATTAATAATTTTCTATATAGTGTCTATCTAAAATCCTGATGGACACACTAATTGAAAAAATCCATAACTTTCAAACCATTTCATCTTTTGAGATCTAAAAGCTATGTCACACTCTATGCTTTTCTGGCTATATGTTAAAAAAATTGATTTCCAATTTTTTTATCGAGTTAGGTTGGCTAGAAAATTACTTTTTTTTTTTTAAGTCAGTAAAAAAATCATAACTAATTATTTTATTGGAAAAAAATTTCAAAAAAATATGCATCACTTCTGAGCATGAGTCCTCTACTTATTTTGAAAGTTTCAAAAAAAAATTGCTCCTAGTTAGGTTGGCTGGAATGACACCCACTTTTTATTTTTTTCTGAAACATTTAATAGTTGTTCATTGAAATATTCATTTTTCCCTAAGTAAATTTAGTTTTAAAAAGAAAATAGTATCCCATAAACTAGATACAATTCTCTACAAATTTCGTTCTTACATCTTTTTCAAAGTGTGTAGATAATCCATTCAAAATTTCACATGAACTTGATTAAGTTTGATTTTTTGTATTTTCATTGCCACTTAGAGGTATAGTTTGGCCCATCATGATCCTGCACATACCGTTGTAAGATATAAGACTTCAATTTATCTTACTTACTAGTGTTTTGGTGGATCTTCCTTAGATAGCTAGTGGTGAAGAAAAGACTTGCCCCTAACTTGCTTATAATTTTATAACTCAAATGATGAGGTCTCTCACCTCAACCTCAAGTGTCATTCTCCCAATACATGTTGAGAGGCCCTCCATAATCTCACCATTAGAATCTATGCAACTATCAAACAAACAAGAAACGTAAGGTTGAGGTAGTACCTTATTGCATGAATGGGTTGGTGGAGTTGATTGTTCCAATTCTGATCAATGATCTCTCAAATGGAATCAAATCTATCTCCATATCCTTGTAATAGTTTCAAATGGCCTCTTTAACCCTATCAATGGCCTCATAAATGTGCCCCAATGGATTTTGATTCCCATCCACCAAGCATAAAACTCCCACCAAGGGCTTTGGCACCTACAAGTATAAAAAAATAAAGTTACAAATTTACAATGAAAGTAAATACTTTTAAAGTTTAAAAATAAAGAAATTAACTTAAAATATAAATTGAAGTTTGAGGTTACCTTGACAATCTCTTTATCTCTCTTCATAAAACATTTTAAAAAAATGTCTATGCTCCACTCTCCATTAGCATTCTTTGAATATTGTGAGTCTAGCCATACTTGACTCACAAACATTTGCTTAAATGATGTCAACAAACTAGTAGTGTTTCAAATGCAATGTCAATAAGTTAGTTTCAAACCTTATGACACCCAATCGCACAAGCTCTTTCCCCTTGGTGTGATCTCTCATGAAGCTAAGAATCCAAGGGTGATTATAAATATATTTTGTGATAATTTTTGTATTTTCTACAACCAATCTCACCTAATCAATTTTTCCTATGTCCTCCAAGATAAATTCAAGGCAATGTGCTACACAAGGGGTCCAAAATAGTGATGAATACCTCTCCTAAAACAATCTCCCAGCCACCACATATGTCATACATTGTTGCATTATTAGTGATAGTTTGCACTAGCATTCTATATGCTCACCTCTAAGACAACTTACTCCAACATTAGGCTCAAAGTTTTCTACATTTTTTACTTTGTTAGAGGCATAAATTGACTTCAATAAAACCATCTTGCTATTTGAATCTATAAAAAAGATTGATAAGGGGGTGGTTCTTTCCATCCATCTGCCCATCATAAAACATAGTGCATCTTAAATTTTTCCACTGTCTCTTTTGTTCTTCCAAAATTAGTTATGCATCTTAACCAACATCCTAGAGCAACTTCCCACTTAATTCTTTTGGATGGGGTGGCTTGTACCCTTTCCCTACAACTATCAATGATGTTAGATCAAATACTCCCAATATGGACTCATATCTATGTTGAAGGGAAGGTTGTTGTAATACCAAAAATGTGTGCATGCCCTATTTGATTCTTTGTGTACCTCCTTGTTCCACCTTGTACCTTATAGTGAAGGTTGTTCTCTAAGTACATTTCTAGGAACAAAAAAACCTTGTGACTGAACTCTACTCAAGCTAGAGGGGGTGGATGTGCCACATATGCATGGACCACGACTAAAGCCCACAATTCCTATCATATGTACATTGATTTCTTCTAGCAAATTAAGAGAAATGATTTCTTCTATGGATGCTTGTGCCATGGACCTCTCCATTTTCTTCTCATCCAATAATGCAAGAACTGTTATCATCTCACATTTCACCTCTTATGGGGCACTTGGACATGCCTTGGCTTCATAATTAGGAGTGCTTACAAGATAGTATTTGAGGTGATTGATGCCTTCATTAAGCGTTTTCATGCACTACTTGTATAAATCGCAATCCCTATTGATAGTCCCATTATTCCATGTTTCCAAGCAAGGGCATGCAACTTCCATGGGTTTTAGTTCCAATGGGATGAATTCCAATTGTTGAGTCTGAACCTAATGTAGAGCCAAATGTCATTATATACTAACTTGCAACATTAATAAAAATTAAAAAAATAGTGTTTAATAAAAATACAACAATTTCAACATAATTTTTTTAAAATTGCGTAAAATTTAAATGCATTTAAAAAATTGAAACATAACATGGTAATTAAATAGTAAAATAATCAAAGAATCTGAAAAAAAAAAAAGAACACATTTTAACCTAAAATGTAAAGCTTATATTCAGAAAAAATAAAAAATATTTTAAAAAATGGATTCACATAAACTTGTGTAATTGTCAATCAACAAAAAAATCACATTAATTGAATTCAATGGATTAAAATTTCTAAATTTAAAATTCTTAGAAAATTAGAAATGATTTATAAATTAATATGCTTGAAAAAAAAAAAGGCAAAAAATAATGAATTAACCTCGTGCAATTTTGAAATTGCAAAAGCTTGTTCTTCAAAACCCCTAAGAAAAAATCCTTCTAATTTTCTCTAAAATGCTCAAATTCTACTACTATGTGTTGAACAAGCCTAACTAGGGTTTTTACAGCCAGAAATATACAATTTCTTTAATGTATTTGGTGTGTTTTTCTATGTGCAAAACATGTTTTCTATTGCATGTGAGTTACAAACATGGACTCACTGAGTACTTAGCGAAAAATAGTTGGAAAACTTGCAATTTTTTTTAAAAACTTGCCCTCTAACTCTATGAGTTTACTTTGCATTTACTCAACACATTTTTTGGTGAGTACTTGTTGAGTTTACTAACTATGGTAAAAATATATAATTTTGTTATCCAAGTACTATTTAAAATGGTTTCAAAAATATATAAATATGCATAGCATCAGAGAGGTGTTGACCTATTTTCCTCTATCCAGAGTTAAATAGTTCACCTTGTATATTCCTTGAATATCCTTTAGAAAGTGACCCTACAAAGCTTAAATCCTTCAATTACACATGCTCTACCTTGCAAAATTTTCCAAAATCTTATCTTAAGAATTTTTGACAAAAACCCAGAAAAACCCAGAAATATTTTCTCTTCAAGTGCTTTCCATCATAGACATTTCTCAGTTTTATACTTAGCCATTTTTCATGTATATGATGATGACGTCATCCTTGTTTTTGGGTTTTCTGTCATTTGGTTGAATTGTATCTCAGATACATTTTTTTCTTGTATCTTGGTCATGTACAAAAGTGAATGTACATCGGGTTTTTTGAAGGTTATGTTGTATGCATCTCCGTTTGTATATTGCATATACAAGTGCTTATGCAAAATATTGAGTTCCACTTTTGTATATCAGGCAATTCTATCTCATATACAGTAGCATATACAAAGTCAAGATACAATCGGCGGGATACAAGGCAATATACAAAGGGTCATATGCAACGTCAGATACAATCGGCGAGATACAAAGGTGAATGTACATTTGCGATATGCAAGGGCAGATACAAGGTCACATGCAAAGGTCAAATGCAATGTTTGAATGTACAAGTGTGATTGTATGCAGTTTTGTTTGTATATTTTGCATTGTATATGCAATATAAAAAGGTTGGATACAACAAATATATACAATGCAGACCCGACTGGGAAATTAAGATTGGTAAACTTAGCGGTGGGGTCCGCAGTTTGTATGATTGAAGTGCATGTATGTGTCGATATGCAAAAAAGCAAAGATACAAGCTAGACCTGTTCTAAAGTTCCAATATGATTGATAATCTATTTGAGTTCCGCATTATATGTACATGTGATTGTATCTCATATACAATCACATATACAAAGACACATACAATGGATTTTTAGCGAGACATTGTGCAACGATGGGTCCCAAGTTCAGCTCAGCGACCAATGGAGTGATGGCACATGGCAAGGGCATATTTACAAAAGGTGATACAAAAGTTAAGGCCCGCTTTTATATGTTGGCCATTGTATTGTATAAAAGAAACTGTATTGTACATACATTTGCATATACAAAAGGTGATTCAAAGGCCGATTAAAATGCCGAAGAAAAAGCACATACAAAGGACATTTCAGCAAGACCTTTATATATCGATATGACTCAGATGAGGTCACCCCAACAGCCCAACATATACAAAATTTGCATATGCAAAAAGTGAATGAGGAAATCACATAAGTATGAAGATGAACAGTTTGAAGGACCTAATATGCTGGTGAAGTCATCTAGATCTCCTCTTCGACCATGGTTCTTTAGGATGATGACATAATCATGATTTTCAAAGTATATCCAGTTTTTGTATGTCTGTATGCACACAAACGACGACCCTTTTGCAGCAAAGATAAATTTGGCGACATGCATTCAAAATTTGTAGTCTCAAGCAAGGAATTTAGGGGCCGATTGTATCAGATGCAAGGCCCAATCATTCAGCAAATTCAAGTGATCAAATGCTGGGTAGAGGATGCTGGATTTAGTGCCAGATTTTGTTGATTCAGTTTGGCTTCTAATTTTGCTTTTGGTTTTGCTTCTTGTGATTCTTCCAAGTTTACTTCCAGTTTTACTTCTAGTTTTGCTTCCAATTTTGCTTCTGGATTTGCTTCCAAGTTGGCTTCCTCTTTTGCTTCCAATTTTGCTTCTGGTTTTGCTTCCAGTTTCACTTCTAGTTTTTCTTCTAGTTTTATTTCTAGTTGTGCTTCCAGGTTTGCTTCTATTTTTTCTTTTCGTTTTGCTTAGATAGTTTTGCTTCCACGTTTGCTTCCAGTTTTGCTTCTAGTTTTGTTTCCACTTTTGCTTCCCATTTTGCTTCCAGTTTTACTTCCAATTTTGTTTCTAATTTCACTTCCAATTTTGCTTCTGGTTTTGCTTCTAGTTTTACTTCCAATTTGGCTTCCAATTTTGCGTCCGATTTTGCTTCCAATTTTGCGTCCGATTTTGCGTCCAATTTTTCTTCCAGTTTTGCTTCCACTATTACTTCCAATTTTGATTCTAGTTTTGCTTCCAATTTTTCTTCTGATATAACATCGCTTGTTGCTTCTAATTTTACTTCCACTTTTGTGTCTTTTGTTGCTTCTAAAAATGCTTATTGTTTTGCTTACATTTATTAATTTAATATGTTTTATTTCAATTTAATTAGTTAAGTATATAATGCCTCTTAAATAACTCATATGATTATAAAGTAAGTAATTTAATTATTTAACTCATATGATTAAATAACAAGATAATTATTATAACATGATCATCATCTATAATTAAGACAAGTGAGTCAAATAGCTATAACTTAATTGAATTTGACAACATCCATCCTGAGTAGTAAATTAAAATCATCATACGTAATAAATATCCATCCAAAAATTATCGACCACTTTCAATATATATAAATTGACAAGTCAATATGAATAAGATCATCATCATATATAACTAAAACAAGTGAAAGTTAAATATGCCAATAGATCAATAACATGTCTAAATCATACATGTATAAATGATATAAGTAAAAATAATAAATTATGTAACTCAAAATGATACAAGTCAAGATGATACATGTCTAAATGATATAAGTCAAAATAATACATAAATTTATGATACAACTCATTAATATGGCACTACAGGCCATGAAAATGATACATATGATAGCTAGCGACTATGAAAAGAGGCATCATAATGATATATCAACAATGATGCATGATGCAGTCTATATGATCATGAATGTCACTGGCTACTATGAGAAACTGCCTCATCATCATCATCACCATCATGATCATCATCATCATCATCACCATTGTGATCATCATCATCATCATCACCATCATGATCATCTTCATCATCATCACCACCATTAGCATCCTCATCATCATCATCTGCCTCAGTGTCTTCTGTATCTATGTCATCATCATCATCATCATCATCCTCTGCCATGTGATCTATACCAAAACCAACATAATCTAGATCTCTATCAGGAGGATCATCTTGATCTTCTGGAAGACCCGTGTTCTACAAAAAAAATTAAAATAAAAAAATATTATTTATTTCATGCAATAATTTATTTTTCTATTATATATCTAATATTACTGTTGTCATATTTTTCCTAGCCCCAAAATATTCCTGTCCCCCTCTTTCTATCAAAGAAATCTGATCAGAGAAAGCCTAAATAGAAAGAGGAAAGTCTTAAATCCTACATTTCCCCATGTTGTGCCTTGCAAAATTTCCTAAAATCTCACCTTGAGAATCCTTGCCAAAAACCTAGAAAAACCCAGAAATCTTTTGTCTTCGAGTGCCTTCCATTGCAGATAATTCTTAGTTTTATACTTAATCATTTTTGTATGTACCTTTGTATGTATTGTTGTATGTATATCTGTTGTATCACATATACAATTGTATCTACAAAGGAAGATGCAAAGTTAGATACAAAAGGTGGGATACAAAAGTGAATGTGCATCAGGTTATCTTTGTATATGCAATTGCATATACAAGGCAATTTACAAGGGGGAGATACAAAAGGTGTGTCCATTTTTTGTATGTATATGTGATTGTATCTTTGTACATACAATCTTATATACAATGGCATATAACATCCTGAGATACAATCCCAGACCAGAAAGAGGCTACAATTTGGTTAAGAAAGGTATAGGCGATTGTATGCATCTTTGCATGTATATTTGCATTGTACATTTGTAGATACAAAAGGTAATGCAGAAGGGAATACATAAAATCTGGATGTGAATGAAGAATCAAATGTGGTGGATTTTGAGTTGGATTCCATCTATTGTATGTATATGCAATTATATCATCCCATATACAATCATATATACAATTGCATATACAAAAGTTAGATACAACAGGGATATACAATGCGGACCCGACTGGGAAGTTAAATTTGGCAAACTCAGTGGTAGGGTCCATAGTTGTATGTTGAGGTGCATGTATATGCCAATATGCAAAAAAAAGCAAGGATACAAGGTCAGACCTATTCTAAAGTTCCATTCTAGTTGATAATCCTTTGAGTTCTACAATTGTATGTACATGCGATTGTATCTCATATACAATCGCATATACAAAGTCACAGACAAAGGATTTTTGGCAAGACAGGCCTTATCAGCAGCTCAGTTTAAGGTCTCTCCGATGGCCGATAAAGATGCAAATGTTCAGCGATGGGTCCTAGGTTCAACTCAGCGGCCAATCAGATAGTGCCATGTGTCAAGGCAAATTCAAAGGCATGTGCAAAAGGTAATACAAAAGTAGAGGCCCTCTTTTGTATATTGGCAATTGTATTATATATGCATTTGCATATACAAAAGCATATACAAAGGGAGATTCAAAGACATGCAAAGCAATTTGATATGCAAAATGCAAAAAGTGAAGAAATCGCATAAGTGCAAAATTGAAGGATTTGAAGGACCTGATAGCATGATGATGTCATCCAAGCCTGTTGTTTTCCCAAGTTCTATATGATGTTGACGTCATCATGTTTTTTTTACATTGTATCCATTTTTGTATGTTTGTATGCATACAAACAATAGTTCTCTTGGCAGCAAGGATTAAATTGACAGTCGCCGACTCAGAAGCCAAAAATGCAAGTTCAATCAAACAGGAAAAATTCAAAGGCTGATTATACAGATACAGAGCCTGATTGTACAAATGATCTCAGTGAGTGAGGATACAAAAATTCAAAGGGTCACAGATTTAAAGTGTTGCAAAAGCTTTTTCAAGGGGTGATATGTCCCATCCACCATCAATACAAATCCAATCTCTCAACTGCCATGCTTCAGATATTTTATGTATTCATTGTTGAAGATAGATGATTGAGCTGCTCACATTCAAGGCCTAAAATATCTTCCACCTACCCTGTTCTAGATATTTTATTCCATAACTTCTTGTAGGTGGACGTCCCTTCTAGCAATGATATTTTCTGACAGAGCCCATGAGGAGAATTCATTGTAACCGACTTAGGTCAAATGCAAAATGCTATATATGCATAAACATGAGATGTAAAAAGGGTTGGAAGATTTAGTAATCTATGCTTTTGATTCCAAACAGAGCATTCCTCTACTATAACCTTGCCTTCTAATTAAATACATGCTAGTTAGTTTACCTCTTCATGCTATTTTAACTCTGTGTGATCTAAGAATGATGTGTTTGTGAATGTTTAATTCCTTCTAATCATCTCTTGCTCCTTGCCTCTGTTAAAATCAGCTTGATTTGTGTATGTTTATTGGTTGTATCTAGTCATTTTGTGCATTTTCTCAGTTTTGTGAGGGTTCTTTTATTCAACCTGGTGTATTGCCCATTTTCTATTTATGTTTCCTTCTACCCCTTTTCCCCTGCAGCATTTGCACTAGGTTTAGATATATTCCTCTAAGCATTAGGCTTAAAATGAGGAACTAACCTTCTCTGGAGGTCTGATCTCAGTTCACAAGGTCCCACACTTCGAGATGATTCCCATTGTGTCATTAGAATGCTTGGACTTTCTCCAAGCAGGGTGCAATTCTATGTGACAATGATTTCTGGCACACTCGATGGGACAATTCAATGATCCTTATCATCCATTGAAGAGTTTTGGTGTGCCCTTTAGTGTATCTTGCCATTCAGGGCAATCTCTTCAACACCATGGCAACTCTACTGAACAAACCTACTGGTGAAAGCAGCTCAAGCACCTAAAATTTAATCAAAGATTAGGATTTTGGTGGTTTTCCTAGTCTATTCAGCTTCCAGAAGCATCTCAATCACCTGGCAACTCCCTCTCTAGTATGTATCCAGTTTCTCTTTGGTTACAGACCTATTTTGCTCTAATTCTGACATTTTTATGATTGTCCAACATTTAGATGCTATAAAATGTCAAAATTTTATGAGAATCATGGCTATTCCCCTACCCCTAATCCAAATACAGGCTATTGGCCCCCATATCAGCAATACTAGGCCCCAAATGCCTCTAAATTTATGCCATACAGCCCTGCCACTACAGAATATCAGCATCCTCATGATGCTTACCTCCGTCCCATCCCTACTTAGTCTTCTTAGTTGCCTAATAATGCTTATTATCAACCCCAAAAAGACTACTTTGATCCTAACAAGTGCAACTACCCACCTAATCTGACCCAAGATGTTGTTCCTGTGAATGTTGATGCATTCAATAAGATCATGAGCAGTTTCCTAAAACTTGACAGACTTTTGGACAACGAAAAAAGAGAAGCAGGGTATAGTCAGCCTCAACGGTTTTATGACCTCAGCATCATGAGCATTATGCTTTAGTCTTTTGACATAGAGAACATCCTCAGTCTTGTTCTTCCCATCAATAGTTATAGCACCCTTTCCATAGATTTGTGTTGACTCATCACCACCAAACTTAACAGCTCCACCATTCCACTTCTCAAGGCAGATAAACTTCTCCTTGTCACTAGTCATATGATTAGAACAACCATTGTCAATTACCCAAGCTTTGGCTTCTTCTCTTGAATGAAAAGTAGTCCATACCACCATTGATCTATCATTGTTTTGTTCATCTTTCAAGGTCTCAAACTCTTCACATTTTTTAGTATCATCCTTTTTGTTACCAATATTCAAGGCCATGAAGAGTCTTTCATCATTTGAATCATCATGACCCTCATCTTGTGAAGAACAACTACTCTCCATGGAATATAGGTTTCTTTTGAACTTGTCTCTCTTGTTACTACCCCTTGAATCTTTAAAAGGGCATTTAGAAGAAAAATGACCAATCTTTCCATAATTGAAACATTTAAAAGGTAACTTACCTCTGTATTTGCCTGTGCCTTTCTCCAGTGTTCTTACAAAGTTTGCTTCTATCTCATCAAGGTCATCATCTTGATTAGCTGCTTCATCTTCTGTCTTCTTACTTGCTTTGAATGTTGCTTCCTTCTTTGGAGCACCTTTGTCAAATTCTCTCATTTCAAAGGCTATGAGAGAGACAAAAAATTGATCTATTGTGTATTTAGCCAAATTCTAAGATTCGTCAATGGCAGGCACCTTATGACTGTGAGATTTAGGAAGAGATCTCAATACCTTTTTCACAATATCATCTTCTTTCACTTCTCCACCAAGACCTCTAATACCATTAACTATTTCATCTACCTAGAGCATGTAACTAGCAATTTCTTCTTCTTCTGACATTCTCAAGGTCTCAAATTTTCTCTTGAAAATCTACATCTTGGCTTTCTTCACTTTACTATCTCCTTCATAAATACTTGCAATTTTATTCCAGACATCCTAAGTAGATGTACAACTCATTACCTTCATAAGTTTTGAATTACCTAGCCCACTCATGATAGCATTCTTTGCCTTGGCATTGTTATCATACAACTTAATCTCACCTACATCTATACGATCATTAGTAGGAATAGTGTAACCCTTCTTGATTGATTGCCAAATGCCATACCCTAGAGAAGATAGATAGTTTTCAATCCTTACATTCCAAAATGAATAATTTCTTCCATCAAACATAGGTACCTTAAGAGATCCACTATTAGCCACCCCAAACCTTCCTCAAATGACCTTAAGCTTCTTCTGAGTAACTTGGCTCTGATACCAATTGTCAAACACACTAGAACAGTAAGAGGGAGGTGATTCAGTATATAAATAAACTTCAAATCCTCTAGAGTAGATTAAAACTTAAGCATTATAGAATTCAAATAAACATGAAAGATCAACACAATGCACATCAACACATAATGCCAAATATACATGGAAAACCCAAGAAGGGAAAAACCATGGTGAGGATTAACTCACAATATATGAAGCTCAAAATAACAACTTTGTTTTAGGGCTACAACCCAAGGAAGCTACTACTCCCTGCTGACTTTATTTTAGGGCTACAACCCAAGGAAGCTACTACTCCTTGCTGACTTTGTTTTAGGGCTAAAACCAAAGGAAGCTACTACTCCCTAAAAACTTTTCTTTAGGGTCACTCCCAAGGAACCTACAACTCTCTGCTAACTTTGTTTTAGGGCTACAACCCAAGGAAGCAACTACTCCATGAACTGAGAATTAAATCAAGAAAGATTACAATATGACAGTCCTTCTACTATCTAAAAATTGACATTGAAGCTCACACATCTGATGATTGCAATTCTGCCTCTTCACACTTTCTTCTAATGATTGGACTAGTTAGGCACACTCTACACTTCCCTCCTATCACAAAAATATCTTCAAGATGAATCAGGACAGCCTCTAACACTTCAACTATTTCTCCTTCAATCGGACATCACAATGCATATGATTTTCATATTCTTCTCTTCACACTCACATGTTCATCTTCGCAATCATGCTTCACCTAGACCAACTAGGTTTACAATATATACATGATATTACATTGATTTCATTATAAGTCGGCCAATACAATAATAATATTACATTTTACAAGTCATCCAGAGATCGCACAACATAAAATATGCATAGGGCAAGCCCTATCATGAACTACACGCTACTCCAGAAAGAAACACATGCCTTGCAGATCCTAATACATGCCTAGTCCAGTCTTAAGAAGTCTTCACAGCATAATTCTTCAAGGAATATCATCCACACATTACACACATTTGAATTAGGTCACCCTTAAGCAAAAACTCATGGAGCTTGTAGCACAACAGACATTTCAACTTGGTGGTACTCATGAATGATAAAACATTGCTTGTTCTTCTTCCAGATGAGTCGAAAAGACCAATACAACATCTCCAACCATTATTTGTACTCTGCACAGCAATAGCATGGTGGCGCATACCTTCAACATTCTCCAGTCGGCCAGACAGAGGCATAGCCTAGAAAAATCATCATTCTAGACCACAACTAGTACTTGAGAGAGCAGAAAAACACCTTACGGAGCAATTGGAGACAACATAAGATCATCAATACTATCTTCCATCAATCAATGTACCATTTCAAGTGACAACAAGTTGGCGCACATCATCAACATATGTCCTGAGAATAGTTAAGCATCCAAAACAATCTCTATCACAATTGTCCTTTGAAAGATAAGCTTGCGGACCTCCAAAACACCTAAAACTCATATGGATGCACTCATAAACTTCTATGAACATATCCTCAAAACTATACAACCATATCTATCACTGTGGAGAAATGCAGAGCATTCCAAATAGTCTTCATCATCACTTGATTCTACCAGAGCACAAACCAGAACTCTATCTTTCATAACTTCCACTAGACAGAGGGATAATTGATCTGAAACTTTAGATTTAGCACCTTTACATCATACTTAACTTAACTTCTAAACTGCATGCTAATATCTTCAAATGTGGAGGAATACGGAGTAGTTTATTAGACAATCTTTCAGGCATCTCTCTGTTTGGAAGCCAAAATCTTCATATAACTACACATACATCCTTGGAAATAGCATGAAGGATTATAAAACATGCCACAGGTCTTCAACAACATCTTCTCATCCTCAGCATAGATTAATGTATCATCATTCATCTTAGTTATTCTAATTCTCATCTTAATATCTCATCATGAGGTCATCTTTGTGCTTCTAATTCCCATCTTGATATGAAATCATCTTTGTGCTTATAATTCCCATCTTAATATCTCATCATGAAAACATCTTTGCAGACCAACAACTTAAATTGACAGTGATCAGGACATGACATCCAACCATGAACATTACTGCATCTCATTGCTTTTGCTAACTACGATCATGCTCAGTACACCTTGTCTTGACATTAATCTAGGCATGACATCCAACCATGAGCATCAACAACCCACAATGAACCTTAGGAATATCACTGAATATCAGCAACCCTAAACATCAACATCACCATTGTATCTCACTGCATCTTTGTATCTCACTAGTGTATCATCATCACAAGTTGAGTGCTAACCTTACTTTAAGTGTTGACATCAATGACAACACATATTGCCAACAAGAAGAGGAGGATTTATCCCACTGAACAAGACTATGGAGGACTTCAAAGATTTGATTGAAATCAATAACCTAGTAGAATATCATCCAAAAAATAGCTAATATACTTGGTCCAATAGAAGAAAGGACTTTGATTTGGTTGTTGAGAAACTAGACTATTTCCTTCTCTCTTCTAATTGGCTACTTCATCCGAGCTAATTTAGCTCGTTGGTCTCACCTTTTCCTAGCTTAGACCATTTTTCCATTGCATTGGAAGTTATGAATGAAGATGATGCCCCTTTAATCAAATCACCATTCAAATTTGAGTCCACGTGGTTTAGATATCCTAATTTTATCCCCTTCATCAATGGTGGATAGCAACTCCATTTATTGAGGCCTCTAGAATGTTTCAACTTTGTAAAAAGCTTAAATTTGTGAAGCTTAAACTTAAAAAATGGAATGTTGCTCACTTAAAAAAACATTTTCAAGGAAAAATGCAAATTTGAGATTCAATTGAAAGACCCAAATCAATATATCATAGCTTTTGGGATAAACAAGGAATACTTTGAAGTTAAAAAAAAACTAAAACTGGATCTTAAAGAAATTGTACTAAGCGAATAAATTTACTAGAGGCAAAAATCTTAAGAAATTTGGCTGAAGAATGGAGAAAAAATACAAAATTATTTCATGCCTCCACAAAAATGAGAAGGCAATTCAACAAGATTAGTCCTATAAAATCATTACAAGAACATCTTCTTGAGGATCCACAAGATATCCAAAGAGAGGTAGTCTCATTGTTTTAAAATCTATTAACAAAAATTCCAATTCCTAAAGATACCCTTCCCCTACATCTCTTTGATAACATCGCCTCTCTCATCACCCTAGAGCACAACAAAATGTTGCTACATTGGAATTTACTTTGGAGGAAATCAGGTTTTTGGTTTTTTCACCATTACCAGATAAAGCTCTAGGTCATGATGGCTTCACTACATTATTCTTTCAAAAATGTTGGGATTTCATAGGAAGGGAGTTGTGGTTGGCAATGGAAGAGGTGAGGAAAAAGAAAAATATTTTAAAGGAAATTAATGATATGTTCATTGTTTTGATTCCTAAATCCCATAAGCCAGGTTCTTTTCTTGAATTCAAACCTATATATCTATGCATCACTATCTATAAAATTATTTCCAAAGCTATTACACTCAAGATAGCAAACATTATACCATCAATCATCTTAGAGGAGAAGGGTGGTTTTATCCCAAGTAAAGAAACAGGACAGAGAGTGTTCGTAGCACATGAAGTTCTCCACTCTATTAAATTTAATAAAACCTCTACTAGGATAATCAAATTAGACATGATGAAAGCATATGATAGAGTGAGATGGGAATTTCTGAAGTTGGTTCTCCAAAATTTGGCTTCTCCTCCCACTAGAGTAAATGGATGCTTGCTTGTATCTCAAGATTCAGCTTTTCCATCCTTTACAATGGAAGTCCTACATAATTTTTTAAGTCCTCTGAAGGCATCAGGCAAGGGGACCCAATCTCCCCCTCCTTATTCATTATCATGGCTAAATTACTCAGTATATCCATATCGAAGACTAATAGAAATCATAAGTGGAAAGGCATCAACATTCCATGATTTTCCTTCCCCATTAATCATGTACTCTTTGTAGATGACACTCCATTATTTGGTCAATTAACTTATTCTGAGGCCAAATTCATAAAGCAGACTCTTTCAGACTATAATAGGATTTTAGGTCAAAGATAAACTCCTCACTTCCACAACACTCCTATTGCATTACAACTTAGAATTGCAAAGGTGTTAGGCTTCAAAATAGAAAAAAATTCCTCACAATACTTGGGAATTGCCTTACTCTCAGGTGCCCTAAAACTGAATTCTGGGATAGAATAGCTCAAAACATAGGGAAATAAATATCCTCTTGGAAAGTAAAATGGCTCACTTTGGCAGGAAAGTTGATAATGATTAAAATTGTGCTCTTAGCCATACCCATTATATGATGTGCCACGACTCAAACTGCTAAACATTTTGAACTTAGCTTTAATTAGATGTATTAGATAACTATGTTCTAAATGAATAATTATTTATGGATAAAGTGAATGTTACTTTCCTTTTCAGGTATACAGTTAGAAAATGATGAAAATGTATGATGCTTTAGCTATGGATTTTTGGTACTAACCTATTAATGGGAAAAATCAAGTTGAATGATTGCAGATATGTGTTGAAGACAAGGGTTTGGGTAAGGCAAAGGTGACCTAGCGATGTGGTAGGGATGGGATGGAGAGAATCTCAATGTCACACACACACGCACTTAGTTCATGTTGCATTGCATTTTCATCATTCATGGAATGGTCGTTGTGTTTGATGTTATTGATTTATACTCATGTTAGAAAAACACCTCCATTATGCTCTCTTAGATGTGTAACTAAATGAATTAATCCAATGTCTTTTATTTTAAATAGACTAAGTCAAAATGGTATGCTCTCTTCTTTATCATAGACAATAGTTTCCTTTATTTATTTTCTAGAGGAATATTTATGAGCTAAATTAAAAATTGTATAAACAAAAATATGATTTATTGTTAATACATAATACTATCAGTATAAAAATAAGATTCCTTGTGCTTCCTTTAGATAATATCCATTCTTTAAAAAAAACTATACGGTTAAGATAGAAGAAATAAAAATAAAAACCAATAAAAAGATAGAAAGAAAACACGATTTAGAAAGAAAAGAAAAAATCAAAAAAGATGAAAAAGATAAAAAAACACAATAATAAAAGAGAGAGATCTACATAAAAGCACATAGGGTACAGAAGGCAAGAGAGAGATCTTTGATCATAAGGGAGAAAAGAAAAGAAATCTCTCAACCAAGCATAGGACACCAGGTAATTCTTTGGTCAGCCATGTTTTCTTCTAGAAAGGTCTCTTATGTGAATCCCTTGCTCCTTCTTATGTTTGCTGCTGAATTAATTAGACTGAATCTTTTCAATAAAATTTATATCAATCTCATTGATGAAATCACCATTATCTTGATTCTTGGGGTTAAAATTATTCTAGCCATCTTAACATTTCTACCACCTAACCATGTTGAGCAGCTTCCTGTTTTATTATGTAGACTGGTTTAAGCTCCGGATGATTTTTTTTGAAAGTGAAGGTTTATTCCTCTATCTAATGCGATTTACTTTACTATATTGGGGTCGGACTGCTATACTTCATCATCTTTTTCTTTAATCTAATCGATCCCATTAAAATGAACTACTCCTTTATCCTCGTTTCAACTCTGGTATCGACTCTCATCTAATCAATGATCCTCAACTTTTAGTGGTCCTTGTGGATAAATCAATCCTTGATTTAGATAAGAATCAGCATGTGATAAGTTTTCCATCGATGAATAGTCTCCTAGAAATCACATCTTTAATCGTCCTTCCTTCACAACCTGCGACCTTCTGCGAATGATAATGGCATATTTTTTTTAGCAACAGACTTGTGTTGTTAATGAATCTCTCCAAGCTAGAGCATACGGTGCATTCACCTTAAAACCTGTGATGAAATCCTTTATTTGCAGGTCAGAGAAACTTAATGTACACTAACAATTGATGCTTATAATTAGAGTTTTGTGTTTCTTCTCTAAATGCATGGTCATAGTTAAAAGTTTAGCTACTTGTAACGAGTAGGATGCTTTAAGTGTTACCAAGATTCAAATATTTGGGCACTAATTTTTTCTTCGGAGTCTCTTAAAGCTATCTAACTAAGGCTAGATCAAAACAAAACTTTCAAACCTATTAAACACACCTAAACTGAAGTACCCAACAAGATCAACCTAAATGAAATTTTCTTATATGGCATCCATGCTTATTCTAAAATGGCCTTATAAATTGATTATTGTTGAAATGAATACACTAATCAGCCTTAATCACTGTGCCTCACCTCTGTCAAATCTCTTATGTTGAATTCAACATCATCACTAGTATATATATATATATATATATGAATTGACCATTGTTTCAATGGATCGCCCTTCCACTTAATCATTTGTTTCCACTTTTGAATTAGACTCAACGACCTCTTTTTTAATTAATTTGGCCTTTTATAGTTATGACCTGTTTAAATACATCTTCAGTTTTTATTTTTAACCTGTGACCTCTTATCTAGAGAGGCCCTTTCTCTTTATTGCAGATCAACCTAATGAGCCTATTTATTCTTCATAACTACGTGTTAAACTTTAAATGACCTGATTTAGTCTTTTCAAAACAGCTATGAGCTTAGTTTTTAATGGTCTTTTATTACTATTCATTTGTTTCTAACTTTCTTTCCAGACTCTATTTGTTCTTTCTCCTAATATGATGATGATACACCCTATATACTGCATTACGGTCTCTCATGTCGGTAGTAGCCTATTGTTAATTCAACCTTCTTTTGGCCTTTAAACATTCTTTAATCATTTTATCTCCTTACAAGCATATCAAATTATGTTGTTGATCTCATCCTCATGACATTAGGTAGTAGTTGGAAATAGTAGTTGAAAGAGTGGAATTAGTGAACAGACATTATCTTTAGATTAATATATTCACATACTAAACAAATAAATTCAAAGCAATACTTTTATAAAACATTTAATAGTGGTATTATGAGCATGAAAATAAAAGTGAAGGGTATGTGAGAAGTTGTTTTATTTGAGAGAAGTTATGTTTACCTTCCCAAACTTATGTAAATATTTATGTATAGAGGTCTATATAGGTAATTGTTTTCCTTTCCATCGTCACCATTGTCATTAATCTTTTCCTTGGTTAAATCGGTAACTTTAATGGAATAAGTTGTACGTCTATCTTCTACACTTCAAGTAACGGTAGAATACGTTTTGCTTATCTATATAGAGATTATGAACTAAATTATGTTGAGTTTTAATGAAAGAAACCAGTAATGATCTTAGTCAATTGCTTATGGTGTTATGTTTATTTCGCACTAGAAGTAGTTTAGTTTTGCCTTGTGAAATCTAAGCTTACCTTCTGAGATAGGATGTCGAATGTGGGCTTACAGAGAAGGTAATTTTCTTTTTCAATATTACCAAATTGTTTATGCTTTGGCCAAAGCTATAATGTACCATTGAAATAGATGGATAATGAATGCCTAATTGTTATTTATTGTTCTCTGTCACATCCTATATGCAAGAAATAAGTTCATTCTAGATTAGAGTGCATATAGGCATCAGGCATGCATTAAGAGTTTCCCTCCTGCCCATTTGTACCAAGTTGCTAGGCACCTCATGCAAGGTTGAGTATTCTTTGAGTTAGGAAGAATTCCAAGGAAGTGTTGTGCTTCATGGTTGGGTGGAAAAATCACATTAACCATGTTCTTGACCTTCAACTTGTGGAAGACCAGTGGGTTATGGTGGCTGAAGATAGATTGTATATTGATTTTCTTTATGTAATTTCGATATGGATATATCATTGTATTGATCATATGTATGACTTGTTTAGCCAAAATATGTAATTGTACTTCTCTTTGATGTGCTCTTGTTGCACTTGTAAAATTGTGAAGGATTATCTAATTATGGATATCTCTGTAAATGGAAAAGATTCATTATCTTATATAGATTGAGTTTTTCTTTTCATTGGTAATTTTATTAAGTGGTTAAATCAGACTTTATATTTGGTATTAGAGCATCTAGGTTAAACACTAGGACCTTTGCCTATTTATGCTAAAGATGCAGAACTGTGCAAATTGTTCACAATGGACACAAGGCACACTAACTGAAGTGGAGGATCCCATGGTGACCAAAACAAGAGATTGGACCAAATCCTCACCTTGCTATCCCAACAAGGGGCTAGGATGGACACTCTGGAGCAAGAGATAATAACAAATCAAGCTAGACAAAATAAAAATGGAAATGAGAACCACAGGAGTGAAGTGAGAAACCCTGAAAATGAAGGAAATGCAAATAATTAGGGTAGAGTTGCTTAAGAGTTGGGCAAGGACCTTAAGAAAGTTGCCCCGCCTAAGTTTGATGGCAAAACCATTGGAGATTGGGTAGACGTTTGGATCATAGAAATGGAGAAATATTTTGATCTTCATAACTTGTCCAATGAGACCAAAACAATTTGGGGGTCATATCAGCTCATGAGTGAAGCAACCACTTGGTTGGACAATGAGAAAGCTGAGAAGAGGTTGTTACCTGGGGAAATAATATGGGAATACTTCCTGTAGCTTTTTAAGAAGAGATGGTTACCACAGTTGTACTTTGACAAAAAGATGACTGAGTTTCAAAATCTTACTCAAGCAGGGATGACAGTGACACAGTATTTGGAAAGATTTTTCCATCTTCTCAAATATGTACCATAGTACTAGTTAGATGAGAGGTTCCAAATCCAAAAAATTATCATGGGGTTAAGGCCCCAGATTGAGGTAGATGTGGATATTCACAATGCCTCAACTATGGATGAAGTCTTCGAGAAAGCAATCAAATAGGAGCAAAAGTTGCAACAAGTTGCCAACTATTGCAAGAGCAGGGATGCGAAATATGGAAAAAAGAAGTTTCAAGGAAATAACAGTAATTAGAACAACAATAATCAAGGCAACAATAACAATCAGCAAATCAAGAATTTGAAAAGGGGAAATAACTCTCAAAACCAAAATGGCAGGAATCAGAACAACAACAATAAAAGGGCCAACTACAACAACAACAATAAAAGTAATATAAGAGACATGTCAGATAAACCTAGAGCACCCCACGGAGGATGTTACACTTGTGGTGGAGAGCATTATGCTAGTGTGTGTCGATAGTGAGAGAATAACCAAAAGGATAGGAACTAGCATCAGATCCATGTGGTGGTTGACAATCACCAAGCAGATTTCTAAGCGACACCGATCCAATGTACCAATAAGCTCTACAATTGTCCTATTTCTATATTAATTGACACTGGAGAAACTGAATGTTTTGTAGATCCTAACATCATTTCTAAGTTATCTATTAAACTCAGTTATATGGCTAATTCATGAAAAGTTCAATAGAAATCAAGTAGAGAATAAGGTAGAGCTATGTCTTGCCTGTAGGGAATTAGACTTTCCCAGCTTCCAAACCCAACTCAACCTGTATGTAGCACCCTTAGGGTCTTACGATATAATTTTGGGGATTAATTGGCTCACTAACCATAAGTCAATAGTGGATTGTGAGGAGAAAAGTGTAAGATGTTTGGATGATCAGGGAAACCATGCAAAAATTCATGACTTGAAGAGACCACTAGAACTCAGGAAAATCTCTGCCATGTAGTTGAAGAAAGCTAACAGGAAAGGGTGTGGCATCTATATAGATAAGGTTAGAGGCCAAGAGAGCTCAAAACCATAAATTTAGGACTATCCTATTCTTAATGAGTTCCAAGATGTGTTCCTAGATGAGCTGACCGAGTTACCGCCAAAAAGTGAATTCAACTACTCGATAGACTTGCTACCTATAAATGAGCCTCAGTCAAAAGCACCTTATAGGATGACTACAATTGAGTTATATGAATTGAAGGCATAGTTATAGGAGTTATTAAGTTAGGGGTTCATAAGACCTAGTGTGTCTCCATGGGGAGCACCAGTTATTTTTATGAAAAAGAAGGATGGGACTTTACGGTTGTGTGTCAATTACAGGATGGTCAACAAGGCCACCATAAAGAATAAGTACCCACTCCCAAGGACAGATGAAATTTTTCATCAGATGAAGGGAGCCAAGGTCTTCTCAAAGATAGATCTAAGGTTTTGGTATTACAACAACCCTATGTGTTTTTATGCAAATCTCTCTCTTTTATTATTGTGTTTTTTTATCTTTTTCATCTTTTTTGATTTTTTCTTTTCTTTCTAAATCATGTTTTCTTTCTATCTTTTTATTGGTTTTTCTTTTTATTTCATCTATCTTAACCGTATAGTTTTTTTTAAAGAATGGATATTATCTAAAGGAAGTACAAGGAATCTTATTTTTATACTAATAGATTTATATATTAACAATAAATCATATTTTTGTTTATACAATTTTTAATTTAGTTCATAAATATTCCTCTAGAAAATAAATAAAGGAAACTATTGTCTATGATAAAGAAGAGAGCATACCATTTTGACTCAGTCTATTTCAAATAAAAGACATTGGATTAATTCATTTAGTTACACATCTAAGAGAGCATAATGGAGGTGTTTTTCTAACATGAGTATAAATCAATAACATCAAACACAAAGACCATTCCATGAATGATGAAAATGCAATGCAACATGAACTAAGTGCTTGTGTGTGTGACATTGAGATTCTCTCCATCCCATCCCTACCACATGGCTAGGTCACCTCTACCTTACCCAAACCCTTGCCTTCGACACATACCTGCAATCATTCAACTTGATTTTTCCCATTAATAGGTTAGTACCAAAAATCCATAGCTAAAGCATCATACATTTTCATCATTTTCTAACTATATACCTGAAAAGGAAAGTAACATTCACTTTATCCATAAACAATTATTCATTTAGAACATAGTTATCTAATACATCTAATTAAAGCTAAGTTCAAAATGTTTAGCAGTTTGAGTCGTGGCACATCATATAATGGGTATGGTTGAGAGCACAGTTTTAATCATTATCAACTTTCCTGCCAAAGTGAGCCATTTTACTTTCCAAGAGGATATTTATTTTGCTATGTTTTGAGCTATTCTATCCCAGAATTTTGTTTTAGGGCACCTGAGAGTAAGGGAATTCCCAAGTATTGTGAGGAAATTTTTTCTATTTTGAAGCCTAACACCTTTGCAATTCTAAGTTGTAATGCAATAGGAGTGTTGTGGAAGCGAGGAGTTTATCTTTGACCTAAAATCCTATTATAGTCTGTAAGAGTCCGCTTTATGAATTTGGCCTCAGAATACATTGATTGACCAAAGAATAGAGTGTCATCTACAAAGAGTATGTGATTAAAGGGGAAGGAAAATCATGGAATGTTGATACCTTTCCACTTATGACTTCTATTAGTCTTCGATATGGATATACTGAGTAATTTAGCCATGATAATGAATAAGGACGGGGAGATTGGGTCCCCTTGCCTAATGCCTTCAGAGGACTTAAAAAATTCTGTAGGACTTCCATTGTAAAGGATGGAAAAGCTGACTCTTGAGATACAAGCAAGCATCCATTTACTCTAGTGGGAGGAGAAGCCAAATTTTTGGAGAAGCAACATTAGAAATTCCCATCTCACTCTATCATATGCTTTCATCATGTCTAATTTGATCATCCTAGTAGAGGTTTTATTAAATTTAATAGAGTGGAGAACTTCATGTGCTACCAACACTCTCTCTCCTATTTTTTTACTTGGGATAAAACCACCCTTCTCCTCTAAGATGGTTGATGGTACAATGTTTTCTATCTTGAGTGTAATAGCTTTGGAAATAATTTTATAGATAGTGTTGCATAGATATATAGGTTTGAATTCAAGAAAAGAAGCTGGCTTATGGGATTTAGGAATCAAAACAATGAACATATCATTAATTTCCTTTAAAATATTTTTCTTTTTCCTCACCTCTTCCATTGCCAACCACAACTCCCTTCTTATGAAATCCCAACATTTTTGAAAGAATAATGTAGTGAAGCCATCATGACCTAGAGCTTTATCTTGTAATAGTGAAAAAACCAAAAACCTGATTTCCTCCAAAGTAAATTCCAATGTAGCAACATTTTGTTGTGCTCTAGGGTGATGAGAGAGGCGATGTTATCAAAGAGATGTAGGGGAAGGGTATCTTTAGGAATTGGAATTTTTGTTAATAGATTTTAAAACAATGAGACTACCTCTCTTTGGATATCTTGTGGATCCTCAAGAAGATGTTCTTGTAATGATTTTATAGGACTAATCTTGTTGAATTGCCTTCTCATTTTTGTGGAGGCATGAAATAATTTTGTATTTTTTCTCCATTCTTCAGCCAAATTTCTTAAGATTTTTGCCTCTAGTAAATTTATTCCCTTAGTACAATTTCTTTAAGATCCAGTTTTAGTTTTTTTTCAACTTCAAAGTATTCCTTATTTATCCCAATTTAAGCTATGATATATTGACTTGGGTCTTTCAATTGAATCTCAAATTTGCATTTTTCCTTGAAAATATTTTTTTAAGTTAGCAACATTCCATTTTTTAAGTTTAAGCTTCAAAAATTTAATCTTTTTACAAAGTTAAAACATTCTAGAGGCTTCAATAAATGGAGTTGCTATCCACCATTGATGAAGGGGATAAAATTAGGATCTCTAAACCACATGGACTCAAATCTGAATGGTGATTTGATTGAAGGGGCATCATCTTCATTCATAACTTCCAATGCAATGGAAAAATGGTCTAAGCTAGGAAAAGGTGAGACCAGCGAGATAAATTGGCTCGAATGAAGTAGCCAATTAGAAGAGAGAAGGAAATAGTCTAGCTTCTCAACAACCAAATGAAAGTCCTTTCTTCTATTGGACCAAGTATATTAGCTATTTTTTGGATGATATTCTACTAGGTTATTGATTTTAATCAAATCTTTGAAGTCCTCCATAGTCTTGTTCAGTGGGATAATTCCTCCTCTTCTTGTTGGCAATATGTGTTGTCATTGATGTCAACACTTAAAGTAAGGTTAGCACTCAACTTGTGATGATGATACACTAGTGAGATACAGAGATGCAGTGAGATACAATGGTGATGTTGATGTTTAGGGTTGCTGATATTTAGTGATATTCCTAAGGTTCATTGTGGGTTGTTGATGTTCATGGTTGGATGTCATGCCTAGATTAATGTCAAGACAAGGTGTACTGAGCATGATCGTAGTTAGCAAAAGCAATGAGATGCAGTAATGTTCATGTTTGGATGTCATGTCCTGATCACTGTCAATTTAAGTTGTTGGTCTGCAAAGATGTTTTCATGATGAGATATTAAGATGGGAATTATAAGCACAAAGATGATTTCATATCAAGATGGGAATTAGAAGCACAAAGATGACCTCATGATGAGATATTAAGATGGGAATTAGAATAACTAAGATGAATGATGATACATTAATCTATGTTGAGGATGAGAAGATGTTGTCGAGGACCTGTGTCATGTTTTATAATCCTTCATACTATTTCCAAGGATGTATGTGTAGTTATATGAAAATTTTGGCTTCCAAACAGAGAGATGCCTGAAAGATTGTTTAATAAACTGCTCCGTATTCCTCCACATTTGAAGCTATTAGCATGCAGTTTAGAAGTTAAGTATGATGTAAAGGTGCTAAATCTAAAGTTTTAGATCAATTATCCCTCTGTCTAGTGGAAGTTATGAAAGATAGAGTTCTGGTTTGTGCTCTGGCAAAATCAAGTGATGATGAAGACTATTTGGAATGCTCTGCATTTCTCCACAATGATAGATATGGTTGTGCAATTTTGAGGATATGTTCATAGAAGTTTATGAGTGCATCCATATGAGTTTTAGGTGTGTTTTGGAGGTCTGCAAGCTTATCTTTCAAATGACAATTGTGATAGAGATTGTTTTGGATGCTTAACTATTCTCAAGACATGCTAATGATGTGCACCAACTTGTTGGCACTTGAAATGATACATTAACTGATGGAAGATAGTATTGATGATCTTATGTTCTCTCTAATTGCTCCGTAAGGTGTTTTTCTGCTCTCTCCAATACTGGTTGTGGTCTAGAATGATGATTTTGCTAGGCTATGCCTCTATCTGGCCGACTGGAGAATGTTGAAGGTATGTGCCACCATGTTGTTGCTATGTAGAGTACAAATAATGGTTGGAGATGTTGTATTGGTTTTTTTGACTCATCTGGAAGAAGAACAAGCAATGTTTTATCATTCATGAGTACCACCAAGTTGAAACGTCTATTGTGCTACAAGCTCCATGAGTTTTTGCTTAAGGGTGACCTAATTCAAATTTGTGTAACGTGCGGATGATATTCCTTGAAGAATTATGCTATGAAGACTTCTTAGGACTGGACTAAGCATGTATTAGGATCTGTAAGGCTTGTGTTTCTTTCTGGAGTAGCACGTAGTTCATGATAGGGCTTGCTCTATGCATATTTTATGTTGTGTGATCTCTGGCTGACTTGTAAAATGTAATATTATTATTGTATTGGCTAACTTATAATGAAATCAATGTAATATCATGTATATATTGTAAACCTAGTTGGTCTAGGTGAAGCATGATTGTGAAGATGAACATGTGAGTGTGAAGAGAAGAATATGAAAATCATATGCATTGTGATGTCCGATTGAAGGAGAAATAGTTGAAGTGTTAGAGGCTGTCCTGATTCATCTTGAAGATATTTTTGTGATAGGAGGGAAGTGTAGAGTGTGCCTAACTAGTCCAATCATTAGAAGAAAGTGTGAAGAGGCAGAATTGCAATCATTAGATGTGTGAGCTTCAATGTCAGTTTTTAGATAGTAGAAGGACTCTCATGTTGTAATCTTTCTTGATTTAATTCTCAGTTCATGGAGTAGTTGCTTCCTTGGGTTGTAGCCCTAAAATAAAGTTAGCATAGAGTTGTAGGTTCCTTGGGAGTGACCCTAAAGAAAAATTTTTAGGGAGTAGTAGCTTCCTTTGGTTTTAGCCCTAAAACAAAGTCAGTAGGGAGTAGTAGCTTCCTTGGGTTGTAGCCCTAAAATAAAGTCAGCAGGGAGTAGTAGCTTCCTTGGATTATAGCCCTAAAACAAAGTTGTTATTTTGAGCTTCATATATTGTGAGTTAATCCTCACCGTGGTTTTTCCCTTCTTGGGTTTTCCACGTATATTTGGCGTTATGTGTTGATGTGCATTGTGTTGATCTTTCATGTTTATTTGAATCATGTAATGCTTAAGTTTTAATCTACTCTGGAGGATTTGAAGTTTATTTATATACTGAATCACCCCCCTCTTAGTATTCTAGTGCGTTTAACAATTGGTATCAGAGCCAAGTTACTCAGAAGAAGCTTAAGGTCAACTGAGGAAGGTTTGGGGTGGCTAATAATGGATCTCTTAAGGTAACTATGTTTGATGGAAGAAATTATTCATTTTGGAATCTAAGGATGGAAAACTATCTATCTTCTCTAGGGTATGGCATTTGACAATCAATCAAGAAGGGTTACACAATTCCTACTAATGATCGTACAGATGCAGGTGAGATTAAGTTGTATGATAACAATGCCAAGGCAAAGAATGCTATCATGAGTGGGCTAGCTAATTCAAAAATTATGAAGGTAATGAGTTGCACATCTACTCAGGATGTCTGGAATAAACTTGCAAGTATTTATGAAGGAGATAGCAAAGTGAAGAAAGCCAAGATGTAGATTTTCAAGAGAAAATTTGAGACCTTGAGAATGTCAGAAGAAGAAGACATTGCTAGTTACATGCTCTAAGTAGATGAAATAGTTAATGGTATTAGAGGTCTTGTTGGAGAAGTGAAAGAAGATGATATTGTGAAAAAGGTATTGAGATCTCTTCCTAAATCTCACAGTCATAAGGTGCCTGCCATTGACAAATCTTAGAATTTGGCTAAATACACAATAGATCAATTTTTTGTCTCTCTCATAGCCTTTGAAATGAGAGAATTTGACAAAGGTGCTCCAAAGAGGAAGTAACATTCAAAACAAGTAGGAAGATAGAAGATGAAGCAGTTAATCAAGATGATGACCTTGATGAGATAGAAGCAAACTTTGTAAGAACACTAAAGAAAGGCACAGGCAAATACGGAGGTAAGTTACCTTTCAAATGTTTCAATTGTGGAAAGATTGGTCATTTTGCTTCTAAATGCCCTTTTAAAGATTCAAGGGGTAGCAACAAGAGAGACAAGTTCAAAAGAAACCTATATTCCATGGAGAGTAGTTGTTCTTCACAAGATGAGGATCATGATGATTCAAATGATGAAAGACTCTTCATGGCCTTGAATATTGGTAACAAAAACGATGCTACTAAAAAATGTGAAGAGTTTGAGACCTTGAAAGATGAACAAAACAATGATAGATCAACGGTGGTATGGACTACTTTTCTTTCAAGAGAAGAAGTCAAAGCTTGGGTAATTGACAATGGTTGTTCTAATCATATGACTAGTGACAAGGAGAAGTTTATCAGCCTTGAGAAGTGGAATGGTGGAGCTATTAAGTTTGGTGGTGATGAGTCAACACAAATCTATGGAAAGGGTGCTATAACTATTGATGGGAAGAACAAAACTGAGGGTGTTCTCTATGTCAAAGGACTAAAGCATAATGCTTATGATGCTGAGGTCATAAAACTACTGAGGCTGACTGTATCCTACTCTTTTTTCGTTGTCCAAAAGTCTGTCAAGCTTCAGGAAACTGGTCATGATCTTATTGAATGCATCAACATTCACAGGGACAACATCTTGGGTCAGATTAGGAGGGTAGCTGCACTGGCTAGGATCAAAGTAGTCTTTTTGGGGTTGATAATAAGCATTATTAGACGGCCAAGAAGACTGAGTAGGGATGGGAGGGAGGTAAGCCTCATGAGGATGTTGATATTGTGCAGTGGCAGGGCTGTATGGCATAAATTTAGAGGCATTTGGGGCCTGGTATTGCTGATATGGGGGCCAATAGCCTGTATTTGGATTAGGGGTAGGGGAAAAGCCATGATTCTCATAAAATTTTGAAATTTTATAGCATCTAAATGTTGGACAATCATAAAAATGTCAGAATTAGAGCAAAATAGGTCTGTAACCAAAGAGAAACTGGATACATAGTAGAGAGGGAGTCGCCAAGTGATTGAGATGCTTCTGGAAGCTGAATAGACTAGGAAAACCACCAAAATCCTAATCTTTGATTACATTTTAGGTGCTTGAGCTGCTTTCACCAGTAGGTTTGTTTAGTAGAGTCGCCATGGTGTTGAAGAGATTGCCCTAAATGGCAAGATACACTAAAGGGCACACCAAAACTCTTCAATGGATGATAAGGATCATCAAATTGTCCCATCAAGCGTGCCAGAAATTGTTGTCACATAGAATTGCACCCTGCTTGGAGAGAGTCCAAGCATTCTAATGACACAATGGGAATCATCTTGAAGTGTGGGACCTTGTGAACTGAAATCAGACCTCCAGAGAAGGTTAGTTCCTCATTTTAAGCCTAATGCTTAGAGGAATATATCTAAACCTAGTGCAAATGCTGCAAGGGAAAAGGGGTAGAAGGAAACATAAATAGAAAATAGGCAATACACCAAGTTGAATAAAAGAACCCTCACAGAACTAAGAAAATGCACAAAATGACTAGATACAACCAATAGACATACACAGATCAATCTGATTTTAACAGAGGCAAGGAGCAAGAGATGATTAGAAGGAATTAAACATTCACAAACACATCATTCTTAGATCACACAGAGTTAAAATAGCATGAAGAGGTAAACTAACCAACATGTATTTAATCAGAAGGTAAGGTTATAGTAGAGGAATGCTCTGTTTGGAATCAGAAGCATAGATTACTAAATCTTCCAACCCTTTTTACATCTCATGTTTATGCATATATAGCATTTTGCATTTAACCTAAGTCGGTTACAATGAATTCTCCCCATGGGCTCTGTCAGAAAATATCATCGCTAGAAGGGATGTCCACCTACAAGAAGTTATGGAATAAAATATCTGGAACAAGGCAAGTGGAAGATATTTCGGGCCTTGAATGTGAGTAGCTCAATCATCTATCTTCAACAATGAATACATAAAATATCTGAAGCACAGCAGTTGAGAGATCAGATTTGTATTGATGGCGGATGGGACATATCGCCCCTTGATAAAGCTTTTGCAACACTTAAAATCTGTAACCCTTTGAATTTTTGTATCCTCACTCACTAAGATCATCTGTACAATTAGGCTCTGTATCCATATAATTGGCCTTTGAATTTTTCCTATTTGACTGAACTTGCATTTTTGGCTTCTGAGTTGGCGACTGTCAATTTTATCCTTGCTGCCAAGAGAACCGTTGTTTGTATGCATACAAACATACAAAAATGGATACAATGTAAAAAAACCATGATGATGTCAACATCATATAGAACTTGGGCAAACAACAGGCTTGGATGACATCATCATGCTATCAGGTCCTTCAAATCCCTCAATTTTGCACTTATGCGATTTCATCACTTTTTGCATTTTGCATATCAAATTGCTTTGCATGTCTTTGAATCTCCCTTTGTATATGCTTTTGTATATGCAAATGCATATATAATACAATTGCCAACATACAAAAGTGGGCCTTTACTTTTGTATCACCTTTTGCACATGCCTTTGAATCTGCCTTGACACGTGGCACTATTTGATTGGCCGCTGAGTTGAACCTAGGACCCATCGCTGAACATTTGCATCTTTATCGGCCATCGGAGAGACCTCAAACTAAGCCACTGATAAGGCCTGTCTCACCAAAAATCCTTTGTATGTGACTTTGTATATGCGATTGTATATGAGATACAATCGCATGTACATACAATTGCGGAACTCAAAGGATTATCAACTAGAATGGAACTTTAGAAAAGGTCCGACCTTGTATCCTTGCTTTTTTTATTACATATTGGCATATACATGCACCTCAACATGCAACTGTGGACCCTACCATTGAGTTTACCAAATTTAACTTCCCAATTAGGTCCGCATTGTATATCCCTGTTGTATCTAACTTTTGTATATGCAATTGTATATATGATTGTATATGGGATGATATAATCGCATATACATACAATAGGTGGAACCCAACTCGAAATCCACCACATTTGATTCTTCATTCACGTCCAGATAGTATGTGTTCCCTTCTGCATCACCTTTTGTATCTACAAATGTATAATGCAAATATACATGCAAAGATGCATACAATCACCTATACCTTTCTTAACCAAATTGTAGCCTCTTTCTGGTCCAGGATTGTATCTCAGGATGGTATATGCCATTGTATTTAAGATTGTATGTACAAAGATACAATCGCATATACATACAAAAAATGGACACACCTTTTGTATCTCCCCCTTGTAAATTGCCTTGTATATGCAATTGCATATACAAAGATAACCTGATGCACATTCACTTTTGTATCCTGCCTTTTGTATCTAACTTTGCATCTTCCTTTGTATATACAATTGTATATGCGATTGTATATGCGATACAACAGATATACATACAACAATACATACAAAAACGATTAAGTATAAAACTAAGAATTATCTGCAATGGAAGGCACTCAAAGACAAGATTTCTGGGTTTTTCTAGGTTTTTGGCAAGGATTCTCAAGGTGAGATTTTGGGAAATTTTGCAAGGCACAGCATGGGGAAATGTAGGATTTAAGACTTTCCTCTTTCTATTTAGGATTTCTCTGATCGGATTTCTTTGATAGAAAGAGGGGGACAGGAATATTTTGGGGCTAGGCAAAATATGACAACAGTAATATTAGATATAAAATAGAAAAATAAATTATTGCATGAAATAAATAATAATTTTTTATTTTAATTTTTTTGTAGAACACGGGTCTTCCAGAAGATCAAGATGATCATCCTGATAGAGATCCAGATTATGTTGGTTCTGGTATAGATCACATGGCAGAGGATGATGATGACACAGACACAGAAGACACTGAGGCCGATGATGATGATGATGATGATGACATAGATACACAAGACACTAAGGCCGATGATGATGATGATGACGATGCTGATGGTGGTGATGATGATCATGATCATGATGGTGATGATGATGATGATCACGATGGTGATGATGATGATCACGATGGTGATGATGATGATGATGAGGCAGTTTCTCGTAGTAGCCAGTGACATTCATGATCATATAGACTGCATCATGCATCATTGTTGATATATCATTATGATGCCTCTTTTCATAGTCGCTAGCTATCATATGTATCATTTTCACAGCCTGTAGTGCCATATTAATGAGTTGTATCATAAATTTATGTATCATTTTGACTTATATCATTTGGACATGTATCATCTTGACTTGTATCATTTTGAGTTACGTAATTTATAATTTTTACCTATATCATTTATACATGTATGATTTAGACATGTTATTGATCTATTGGCATATTTGACTTTCACTTGTTTTAGTTATATATGATGATGATCTTATTCGTATTGACTTGTCAATTTATATATATTGAAAGTGGTTGATAATTTTTGGATGGATATTTATTACGTATGATGATTTTAATTTACTGCTCAGGATGGATGTTGTCAAATTCAATTAAATTATAGCTATTTGACTCACTTGTCTTAATTATAGATGATGATCATGTTATAATAATTATCTTGTTATTTAATCATATGAGTTAAATAATTAAATTACTTACTTTATAATCATATGACTTATTTAAGAGGCATTATGTACTTAACTAATTAAATTGAAATAAAACATATTAAATTAATAAATGTAAGCAAAACAATAAGCATTTTTAGAAGCAACAAAAGACACAAAAGTGGAAGTAAAATTGGAAGCAACAAGCAACGTTATATCAGAAGCAAAATTGGAAGCAAAACTAGAATCAAAATTGGAAGCAATAGTGGAAGCAAAACTGGAAGAAAAATTGGACGCAAAATCGGACGCAAAATTGGAAGCAAAATTGGAAGCAAAACCAGATGCAAAATTGGAAGCCAAACTGGAAGTAAAACCGGAAGCAAAACCAGAAGCAAAATTGGAAGTGAAATTGGAAACAAAATTTGAAGCAAAATTGGAAGCAAAATGGGAAGCAAAAGTGGAAACAAAACTAGAAGCAAAACTAGAAGAAAATGTGGAAGCAAAATTGGAAGCAAAACTGGAAATAAAACTAGAAGAAAAATTGGAAGCAAACCTGGAAGTAAAACCAGAAGAAAAACTAGAAGTGAAACTGGAAGCAAAACCAAAAGCAAAATTGGAAGCAAAAGAGGAAGCCAACTTGGAAGTAAATCCAGAAGAAAAATTGGAAGCAAAACTAGAAGTAAAACCAGAAGCAAACTTGGAAGAAACACAAGAAGCAAAACCAGAAGCAAAATTAGAAGCCAAACTGGAATCAACAAAATCTGGCACTAAATCCAACGTCCTCTACCCAGCATCTGATCACTTGAATTTACTGAATGATCAGGCCCTGCATCTGATACAATCGGCCCCTAAATTCCTTGCTTGAAACTACAAATTTTGAATGCATGTCGTCAAATTTATCTTTGCTGCAAAAGGGTCATTGTTTGTGTGCATACAAACATACAAAAACTGGATATACTTTAAAAATCATGATTATGTCATCATCCTAAAGAACCATGGTTGAAGAGGAGATCTAGATGACTTCACTAGCATATCGGGTCCTTCAAACTGTTCATCTTCGTATTTATACAATTTCCTCATTCACTTTTTGCATATGCAAATTTTGTATATGTTGGTCTGTTGGGGCGACCTCATCTGAGTCATACTAATATATAAAGGTCTTGCTGAAATGTCCATTGTATGTGCTTTTTCTTCGGCATTTTAATCAGCCTTTGAATCACCTTTTGTATATGCAAATGTATGTACAATACAGTTTCCTTTATACAATACAATGGCCAACATACAAAAGCAGGCCTTAACTTTTGTATCACCTTTTGTAAATATGCCCTTGCCACGTGTCATCACTCCATTGGTCACTGAGCTGAACCTGGGACCCATTGCTGCACAATGTCTCGCTGAAAATCCATTGTATGTGTCTTTGTATATGCGATTGTATATGAGATACAATCGCATGTACATATAATGCGGAACTCAAATGGATTATCAATCATATTGGAACTTTAGAACAGGTCCAGCTTGTATCTTTGCTTTTTTGCATATCGACACATACATGCACTTCAATCATACAAACTGCGGACCCCACCGCTGAGTTTACCAATCTTAATTTCCCAGTCGGGTCCGCATTGTGTATATTTGTTGTATCTAACCTTTGTATATCACATATACAATGCAAAATATACAAACAAAACTGCATACAATCGCACTTGTAGATTCAAATATTGCATTTGACATTTGCATGTGACCTTGTATCTGCCCTTGCATATCGCAAATGTACATTCACCTTTGTATCTCGCTGATTGTATCTGACATTGCATATGACCCTTTGTATATTGCCTTGTATCCCGTTGATCGTATCTTGACTTTGTATATGCTATTGTATATGAGATAGAATCGTTCGATATACAAAAGTGGAACTCAATATTTTGCATAAGCACTTGTATATGCAATATACAAATGGAGATGCATACAACATAACCTTCAAAAAACCTGATGTACATTCAATTTTGTACATGACCAAGATACAAGGAAAAAATGTATCTGAGATACAATTCAACCAAATGACGGAAAACCCCAAAACAAGGATGACGTCATCATCATATACATGAAAAATGGCTAAGTATAAAACTGAGAAATCTCTATGATGGAAAGCACTTGAAGACAAAAGATTTATGGGTTTTTTTGGGTTTTTGTCAAAGATTCTTAAGGTGAGATTTTGGGAAATTCTACAAGGTAGAGCATGTGTAATTGAAGGATTTAAGCTTTGTAGGGTCACTTTCTAAAGGATATTCAAGGAATATACAAGGTGAACTATTTAACTCTGGATAGAGGAAAATAGGTCAACACCTCTCTGATGCTATGCATATTTATATATTTTTTAAACCATTTTAAATAGTACTTGGATAACAAAATTATATATTTTTACCATAGTTAGTAAACTCAACAAGTACTCACCAAAAAATGTGTTGAGTAAATGCAAAGTAAACTCATAGAGTTAGAGGGCGAGTTTTCAAAAAAAATTGCAAGTTTTCCAACTATTTTTCGCTAAGTACTCAGTGAGTCCATGTTTGTAACTCACATGCAATAGAAAACATGTTCTGCACATAGAAAAACACACCAAATACATTAAAAAAATTGTATATTTCTGGCTGTAAAAACCCTAGTTAGGCTTGTTCAACACATAGTAGTAGAATTTGAGCATTTTAGAGAAAATTAGAAGGATTTTTTCTTAGGGGTTTTGAAGAACAAGTTTTTACAATTTCAAAATTGGACGAGGTTAATTCATTATTTTTTGCCTTTTTTTTTTCAAGCATATTAATTTATAAATCATTTCTAATTTTCTAAGAATTTTAAATTTAGAAATTTTAATGCATTGAATTCAATTAATGTGATTTTTTTGTTGATTGACAATTACACAAGTTTATGTGAATCCATTTTTTAAAATATTTTTTATTTTTTCTGAATATAAGGTTTACATTTTAGGTTAAAATGTGTTCTTTTTTTTCAGATTCTTTGATTATTTTACTATTTAATTACCATGTTATGTTTCAATTTTTTAAATGCATTTAAATTTCACACAATTTTAAAAAAATTATGTTGAAATTGTTGTATTTTTATTAAACACCATTTTTTTTATTTTTATTAATGTTGCAAGTTAGTATATAATGACATTTGGCTCTACATCAGGTTCAGACTCAACAATTGGAATTCATCCCATTGGAACTAAAACCCATGGAAGCTGCATGACCTTGCTTAGAAACATGGAATAATGGGACTATCAACAGGGATTGCGATTTATACAAGTAGTGCATGAAAAAGCTTAATGAAGGCATCAATCACCTCAAATACCATCTTGTAAGCACTCCTAATCATGAAGCCAAAGCATTTCCAAGTGCCCCATAAGAGGTCAAATGTGAGATGATAACACTTCTTGCATTACTGGATGAGAAGAAAATGGAGAGGTCCATGGCACAAGCATCCATAGAAGAAATCATTTCTCTTAATTTGCTAGAAGAAATCAATGTACATATGATAGGAATTGTGGGCTTTAGTCGTGGTCCATGCATATGTGGCGCATCCACCTCCTCTAGCTTGAGTAGAGTTCAATCACAAGGTTTTTTTGTTCCTAGCAATGTACTTAGAGAACAACCTTCACTATAAGGTACAAGGTGGAACAAGGAGGTACACAAAGAATCAAATAGGGCATGCACACATTTTTGGTATTACAACAACCTTCCCTTCAACATAGATATGAGTCCATATTGGGAGTATTTGATCTAACATCATTGATAGTTGTAGGGAAAGGGTACAAGCCACCCCATCCAAAAGAATTAAGTGGGAAGTTGCTCTAGGATGTTGGTTAAGATGCATAACTAATTTTGGAAGAACAAAAGAGACAGTGGAAAAATTTAAGATGCACTATGTTTTATGATGGGCGGATGGATGGAAAGAACCACCGCCTTATCAATCTTTTTATAGATTCAAATAGCAAGATGGTTTTATTGAAGTCAATTTATGCCTCTAACAAAGTAAAAAATGTAGAAAACTTTGATCCTAATGTTGGAGTAAGTTGTCTTAGAGGTGAGCATATAGAATGCTAGTGCAAACTATCACTAATAATGCAACAATGTATGACATATGTGGTGGCTGGGAGATTGTTTTAGGAGAGGTATTCATCACTATTTTGGACCCCTTGTGTAGCACATTGCCTTGAATTTATCTTGGAGGACATAGGAAAAATTGATTAGGTGAGATTGGTTGTAGAAAATACAAAAATTATCACAAAATATATTTATAATCACCCTTGGATTCTTAGCTTCATGAGAGATCACACCAAGGGGAAAGAGCTTGTGCGATTGGGTGTCATAAGGTTTGAAACTAACTTATTGACATTGCATTTGAAACATTACTAGTTTGTTGACATCATTTAAGCAAATGTTTGTGAGTCAAGTATGGCTAGACTCACAATATTCAAAGAATGCTAATGGAGAGAGGAGCATAGACATTTTTTTACAATATTTTACGAAGAGAGATAAAGAGATTGTCAAGGTAAGCTCAAACTTCAATTTATATTTTAAATTAATTTCTTTATTTTTAAACTTTAAAAGTATTTACTTTCATTGTAAATTTGTAACTTTATTTTTTTATACTTGTAGGTGCCAAAGCCCTTGGTGAGAGTTTTATGCTTGGTGGATGGGAATCAAAATCCATTGGGGCACATTTATGAGGCCATTGATAGGGTTAAAGAGGCCATTTGAAACTATTACAAGGATATGGAGATAGATTTGATTCCATTTGAGAGATCATTGATCAGAAGTGGAACAATCGACTCCACCAACCCATTCATGCAGTGAGGTACTACCTCAACCTTAAGTTTTTTGTTTGTTTGATAGTTTCATAGATTCTAATGGTGAGATTATGGAGGGCCTCTCAACATGTATTGAGAGAATGACACTTGAGGTTGAGGTGAGAGACCTCATCTTTTGAGTTATAAAATTATAAGCAAGTTAGGGGCAAGCCTTTTCTTCACCACTAGCTATCTGAGGAAGATCCACCAAAACACTAGTAAGTAAGATAAATTGAAGTCTTATATCTTACAAGGGTATGTGCAGGATCATGATGGGCCAAACTATACCTCTAAGTGGCAATGAAAATACAAAAAATCAAACTTAATCAAGTTCATGTGAAATTTTGAATGGAATATCTACACAATTTGAAAAAGATGTAAGAACGAAATTTGTAGAAAATTGAATATAGTTTATGGGATACTATTTTCTTTTTAAAACTAAATTTACTTAGTGAAAAATGAATATTTCAATGAACAACTATTAAATGTTTCAGAAAAAAATAAAAAGTGGGTGTCATTCCAGCCAACCTAACTAGGAGCAATTTTTTTAAAAAACTTTCAAAATAAGTAGAGGACTCGTGCTCGGAAGTGATGCATATTTTTTTGAAATTTTTTTCCAATAAAATAATTAGTTATGATTTTTTTACTGTGACTTTAAAAAAAAGTAATTCTCTAGCCAACCTAACTCGATAAAAAAATTGGAATTCAATTTTTTTAACCTATAGCCAGAAAAGCATAGAGTGTGACATAGCTTTCAGATCTCAAAAGATGAAATGGTTTGAAAGTTATGGATTTTTTCAATCAGTGTGTCCATCAAGATTTTAGACAGACACTATATAGAAAATTATTAATATTTATTTAATAAAATGATAACCAAATAAATCTTATATTTATAGAAAGCTGACAATTTCTTCTATAAACCCTTTTCATTTTATCAAATTTGCATTAAAAAAAAGTCATCAGCATGAAAGGTGAAGTTCAAAGAAGAGAGTGAAACCTACAACAATGTTAGAATTGAGGGAAAGTCAACTATGACAGTCCTAATCCTACATACATGGCAAAAGCAAAGAAAAATGGATATCTATTATTAATGGATATCCATTTTGCTTTGGTAAAATATTGAATTTTCCCTTTTTTATGTTTTGCAAAATGGATATCCATTTTAGGTTGCCCAAAATGGATATTTGTTTTGCAAAATGGCTATGTATTTTAGGTTTCCCAAAATGGATGTCCATTTTGCTTTACCCTATTCTTTTCATTATTTTTTAGTTTGTTACTAACCATCAATAATTTATTACTAACTATAGTCAATGTATTCATGTCTTCTTGTATAACCACCACTACCAACCATATGCTTGTGGTAATACATACAACCATCTAACCAATTCTTTCAACTTGTAGTATTGTAGAACATTCTCTTAACATAACCAAGTCTCTAGATTCTTCCACATGAACTTCAACTCTGCTACAAGTGCACCTACATTATTATTTATGCTTCTACTAGCACAATTAAATACATAGTTGTGAGTACTTCTTCAAATGACTCGTGGTTAAATTTCCATAGCATCACCACATGTAGACATATCTCCATGCTATATCACAATATCTAAAACTTACTACATCCTACCACATTACATTTTATCATTGTTCAATAGTTTCCATATAAACTCTCTCTCTCTGACCTATCTACCTCCTAGTTAAATCCTTTTCCTAGCTTTCCTAGTTTTCCTTTTCCTTTCAAATTTCCCTTTAGATCCCACCAAATTTTCCCTATTTTACTATTTTCCACCTCTCCTCTCATCATTCTTCCCATCCAATGAACTTTACTTTTATCTTGTTTCCATTTCATCCTCCCAATTTATATCCTCATCCCTCTTTTCATGTCCTAGTTTTCTTGTTTCCATTTTCTTTGTCGATAAGGGAGATAGATAGGGAAGAAGAGGAAGAGAGGGTCAAGATGGAGAGGAGAGATAGGGTGATATGGGAGAGAGAGAGAGGGGCATTATTTAGGGTTTAGGTTTTATGTTTTTGGGGTTAGGGGTTAAGGTTTAGAGGTTTAGGGTTTAGGGTTTAGAGAGAGATAGAGGACCAATAGGGAGATATAGAAGAGATTGAGGGGAGAGATAAGGAGATAGAGAGTGAGGGACATGGCCAGAGACATAGGGAGAGAGATTGAGAGTAGAGGGACAAAGGTGATAGGGAGAGAGGGGAGAGATAGGGAGATAGAGGTTTAGGGTTACTTGGGTTTAAGGTTTAGGGGTTTGGGTTTAGGGTTTACTAGTTTAGGGGTTAGTGGTTAGGGGTTAGGGGCATTATTTAGGGTTTAGGGTTTATTGTTTAGGGGTTAGGGGTTTAGGTTTAGAGGTTTAAGGCTTAGGGTTTATAGAGAGAAGAATGATAGGGAGATATAGAGGAGACCAAGGAGAGAGATAGGGAGATAGAGAGTGAGGCACATGGCCAGGGACATAGGGAGAGAGATTGAGAGGTCGAGGGATGATAGAGATAGGGAGATAGGGGAGAGATAGGGAGATAGAGGTTTATAGTTGATTGGATTTAGGGTTTAGGGGTTTGGGGTTTAGGGGTTTAGGGTTGCTTGGGTTTGGAGATAGCTAGATAAAGAGAGAGAGAGAGAGAGAGAGAGAGAGAGAGAGAGAGAGAGAGAGAGAGAGAGAGAGAGAGAGAGAGAGAGAGGAGACAGATAGGAAGAGATAGAGGAGATAGAGGGGAGAGATGGGGAGATAGTGAAAAGGATTGAGAGGTAGAGAGATGATAGAGATAGGGAGATAAGGGAGAGATAGGGAGATATGGGTTTAGGGTTACTCAAGTTTAGGGTTTAGGGGTTAAGGTTTGGGGGCATTATTTAGGTTTTAGGGTTTATGGTTTAGGGGTTAAGGTTTAGAGGTTTAGGGTTTAGTGTTTAGAGAGAGAGGACCAATAGGGAGATATAGAGAGTGAGGGACATGGCTAGAGACATAAGGAGAGAGATTGAGAGGTAGCGGAATAATAGAGATAGGGAGATAGGGAGATAGAGGTTTAGGGTTCCTTAGGTTTAATGTTTAGAGGGTTTAGGGGTTTGGGGTTTAGGATTTAGGGGTTTAGGGTTTAGGGGTTAGGGCTTAGGGCTTAGGAGCATTATGTATGGTTTATGGTTTATGGGTTAGGGGTTAGGGTTTAGTGTTTAGGGGCATTATTTAAGGTTTAGAGGTTTCTAGGGTTGCTCAGGTTTAGGGTTTAGGGGCATTATTCAGGGTTTACAGTTGCATGTCAAAAGAAGACTCTCTATCTCTCTCTAAATCCCTCAACCCTAAATAATTCCCCTAATCCCTAACCCATAACCAATAAACCATAAACTTGAGAAACCCTAAACTTCTATCTCCAAGTATCTCTCCCTTATCTCCCTCTCTATCATCCCTCTACCTCTCAATCTCTCTCCCTATCTCTCTGGACATCTCACTCACTCTCTATATCCCTATCTCTCCCTCTGTCTCCTCTATCTCTCCCAATCTATCTCCTCTCTCTCTCTACCTATCTATCTAGATCCTTATCTCTTGCCTCTCTCCCCTATCATTCCTCTATCTCCCTATCTCTCTGGACATCTCGCTCACTCTCTATCTCCCTATCTCTCCCTATTTGTCTCCTCTCTATCTCTCTCTGCCTAGCTATCTCTCCCTCTCTCTCTCTTGGCTCTCTCCCCTATCATTCCTATATCTCCTTATCTCTCCCCTCTATCTCCTCCTCTCCCTTATAGATGAAGGAAATGGAAAAAGAGAACTAGGACTCTCTCTCTTTCTCAATCCTCTTTTTCTATCTCTACCCCTCTATATGTATATCTGTCCATCACTATACCCTTTCTCTCTCTATCTCTATCTCTATCTCTATCTCTATCTCTATCTCTACCTCTCGCCCTCTCTTTCTCTCTATTTCTATCTATCTCTCTATCTTCCAATCTATCTCTCTATCTCTCCCTTTCTATCTATATCTCTCAATATCCCCCCCCCTCTCTCTCTCAATTTCCATGCACATACCCATTAGGTAGGCTATTTTGCATATGGTGGTCATATCCTTTAGGTCTAATCACCCCCAAACTTCATAAATAGATATAGAGAATAATTCTAAGCATCTTTCATAAAGACCACTTCTCTACATAGCTGCAACTAATACCACTTTTTCATTGTTTTCCACATTTAATACTTATTCTTTTCCATTTTCCAAGTCCTACATGTGTCCAAGTTGTATTGTTTGTAAAGTTTTTAGTCTAATTGTTATTCCTAGCTCTCATGGTTATTAAAATGTTAGAAAAGTTAGTTTTATCCTTAGGTAACATTAATTTACACATTGTTGCACAAACAACCACACTCAAAAATAACCTTACCTAATTAAGGTTAACCTTTAAGGTTCTTTCATTTGGTGAGCCTAATAGACCCAACTAGTTCAATATTATTATAGTCCATGCTTAGCCTTCCAAGAGAGTTCATGCCATGTTAACTTTGCATTATGTCCTGACTTTCCTCTTCCTAGTTGTAGTACTCTTTTCTTTCTAATCCTATCCCTATATCATACTATTCTTGTTGACTTTTCTTTCCATCTTCATCATCATAGTCCTAGTTATCTTATTTTGAGCCTACCATTTATCCTTAGCCATGTCTTGTACTTCTTCTATTCATGTCAATTTTAATGAACTCCAAATTTTCCATAAATTATTCTCCACCAAACCCTAGACCCTCACCCAAATCCTTACTTTCCTAAGAAAAGCCCTTCCCCAAACATCATTTGATCATGTGGCTCCTTCCATCACTAGACAGGTGCCCCTACCTTCCATTATTCATCCAATACAATACCAATGACATAGCTCACATTCCCACACCTACATTCATAGACTCCATTCACCCTATCGACACCATCATTGATAATCATTTTAAGGAGTCTCCCTTGAATAATCATTAAACCATGGATTATCCCATATCTCCATCTTACACTTTCCTCACCTTTGAACCCTTAGAAGTTGACATTTAGCTATCCCCACCATTGCCAATCACACTTTCTAGAAATCCCACATAAGACACCTTACCCATCACTTCACCTAGGTCATCACCAATTAAATCACCTCATTACTCCATTCAACCATACCCATACCACCTCTTTCTCACTCCACAACTTGTATTAACGCATGATTCACCCCATGAATGATACAGTTACCACAATGCCAATTCACTCTACCATCATTCTTCATATTATCTTATGAATCACCACCCTTTCTTCCCATTCCTTGAGACATCATACCATGACACACATCCCTTCCTCCATTACATCCTCCCTAACCCTTTCCCAACATTGATAGCCCACTACCCATGCCACCTCTTTTTCATAACACATTTGACCATAACATTGCCACAAAAATCATCACTCATCCCGACACCATCCCTCCACCATGTGACATTTATCTAACACATATTCTCAATTATAATTATATCTACACAAAACTCAAGGTGTTGTAAGTGCAATTAGAAGACCTTAACCCTCCTCCTCCTCCTTCCTCATCAATAGGATGGATTAAATCACCACTATCAATTGACATCATCTTACAACTATCTCCTCATAAAATGGTCTTGCTTAAATTTGATAATATAATGTCCAAGGCGATCTCATTGCACATATGATACACTTATTTGTCCAAGCCACAATTGTCACCATTGATGATTATGTCCTTGCTAAGAATTTTCCCTCCACATTGATATAATATGCCCTTGTATGGTTTGACACATTACTACTTGGTTATGTGAATTCAATTTAGATCTCATGCATAGCTTTACCAACCACTACCAATTTAGCATCAAGCCTAAGGTTTTCTTAGTGCATCTCACACATTGCAAACAAGATTCACTATGAATTACTAGAGAGAGAGAGAGAGAGGTTCAAATTTTAAAGAGATGCAACTTTGTCGATTGGTTGAAAAGATGTTAACCATGTAACAATAGAAATTTGCAAGTTGAATTGTAAGTTCTAAGCATAAACCAACGAAAAGAATAAAAAAAACCATTTGTATAGTTCCAAGAAATGGATATCCATTTTGGGACCCACAAAATAGATATCCATTTTGGAATGGATATTCGTTGATATCCACTTTGGTTTGGTATCCAAACCAAAATGGATATTTTTAACATGCCTATGAAAGTCAAAGTTGGCCAATTTGTGAATTTGGCTAAGTAACGACGTGATTTTTTTTCCATTGCCATTGTTTGGCCTGCAATGATCCTGCATATACCCACAAGTTATAAATTATAGTTATTAAGAAAATATTGCTTGCTTACAAACTCTTCAATATCTTATTTACAAGTGCTTGATGGGAAGATTGTGATGGAAATACCCTAAATCTTCAAAACTTAGCCCTTTGAATTTTGTCTCAACCTTGTAGTGCTTATAGTTGTGAGTACAACTAAAGTTTATTTTATGCCATCACACAAAGAAGTGTAATAAGTTAACTCAACAACATCACAATGGATTATTTTTTGTGCAATACATATTTCAACATCCTACAAAAAAGGTGGAGGACAAACAAGAGGAGCTTAATACTTGGATCAGATTGTCCCATAGTGATAAGACTACACAGGATGAGGAGCCTTCCTTGTTCCCGATCTTGAGAGATAGGCTATGGAGAATGTGCTTACAGTAGAAAAAGGAGAGATTCGATTGGATGATCTTGATTTGGTTGAAGAGAAGCCATTACCATAGATAGTAGTAGGGTGGAGCCATAGGCATAGCCTCCTTGGCCGAGCGAGGAGCTGTAACTGAGTCAGAGTTTGAGGACTAGACACTCTCACTAATTCTTCACTAGATTGGGGAAGAGTTCAAATTGTAAATTGTTGTGATTTGTAACTTGCTTAGATATGCAATTTATGATGATGATTTTCAAAGACAATCATCATAAATTCATAATAGTTATCAATTAGCTATTGTATCTACATGATGATGTGATTTTGTAATCTATATGTATTCAAATCTAATAGAAAATACTTTCCCAAGATTTTATAGACTCATTGGATACATTTTGTAACTGGATTTTCCAAAAATTTGTGTTTCTAAGAAATTTAAGTAATTTTTTAAGTTAGCGAGTTTTTGTCAAGTCAAAAAATTTGGATCTGCTGAGTCTAGTCTAAATATGTGAACTATGATTTATACCTATCAATCATTTAATAACATATTTAAGTGTTATTACTAATAGATAAAATGTGTGTTACAAACAATTAAAATAAGAAAAACAAACCAACTTTCAAATTTATAAATTCATAAAAAAATAAATTTGATATGAGAAATTTATTAGTGTGAAATTTAATAGCTATATGACAAATTAATAATTAAATAGAAAAGAATAGTGATTGTGGTCCTTTGTATGGGAGTGTATCATAACCCTGAACACGTTGAGGGCATGCGTAAAAGTGAAATGAAGATTTATGTGAGATTCCATTGAAACTCATTTGATCCACTTTAATGAGCATGAAGAGTCTGCCTCCATGAGCATCATGCTCCCTTGGTTAGGTTTTAACAAATTAAGGCCATAGCTAAAAGTATTTATATGATTTGGTATGTGACCTAAAAGCATTAACTATGAACTATGGATGGACATGCGGAAAAGATCTTTGATTCGATTAGAAAATGTGATCCTAATTTTCTAATTCTCTTCTCTTGCTCTCTACTTCCTAATGATGGATTGTAAAGTGTGATCTGAAACGTTGAAGAAAAACTTTCACACAGTTAAATCTTGAAACACTCAGATACAATGAAATAATGTTCAAATAGTATCTAAGAATGATATAAAGTTTCTCAATGTAACTTTTGGTGTAAATTTGTCTTCTATTATTATAAACTTACAAGATATGCTTGCTTTCCCCCACATATGTGTCTAAAGTGTGGTGTTGAAAACCACCATAGGATCCTTTGTGTGCAAGGGGAGGGTTTCTAACTTTCTTGATACAGAGTCAAACCCTTCTGTTAATCAAACAATATCAAAGATGTATGCCAAGTAAAGAATGTGATACTTATATATGATGTGGATGATAATGCATGGATTGATGCAATACTATAGAATGATGATACATCTATACTTTATGATAATGTACCTTTACAACTATCTAGCTATGATCATTAATGACCTAGGACTATTTATAAGTACATGTTTATATGCTCAATTTGAGATGTTTCGATGTACACGATGATGGGTAATAGTAAATTTTTGAAAGGGTTAACTTTAGGAGTGGGAAGATTGGGTTTCAAAAGGAGAAACTAGGCTATGGTTTGGCCTATCTCAAGGGATGGGATTGCACCCACATTTTATTCTTAGGTGAAGGAAAATAGTAGAGGATAATCAATTTGGACCATTAGGAATTGGAAGTGGTTGGTTAGCCGATAGGTTTATGGTTAGGCTTAGTCCATACACCAAACATGCAAAATTGAATAATAGGAAATTTTATATTTACAATAGTACCAAAAGTATGTGTAAATCAAAGGAGTAAAATTGAAGGGTATGCACTTTTACCATTTACATTTTTCCTCCATATTGGTGTGCATGTGAGCTATATAAATCATGGTTCACCCAAAGTAAGATATGTAGTAAAAGGAAATAGTAGACAAATTTGGGATATAGGGTAATGACAATACTTTTCTATTTATTTGTGTACCTTTAGAGCAACATCCTCCATACATGCACACAAGTCATGTTATTGATACTTGCTAATACTACTAATACTGCATAGTAGCACAAAACATATGATCATAAGTGTGAAAGTCATTTTTGTAAGTGTGAAATTGATAATGTGTAAAACTAGCAGTGTGGTGTGAATGGAATCATGATGTATCAGAAAATCACATTCACGAGGATGTGATCAAGTTGGCCCCCATTATGGACCATACATGCATTAAACCATACAAAAGTTGAGTTTGGAATGGGATCATGATGATATGACTATGCTGGCTTCACTAAACCATGTCAAGACAAGTCTACAAATGGAGATGTGATGCACGAGGCAATAACTAGAATTTGACTAAGCTGGCCCCTATGACACATGTGATGGCAATCTATCAACTGAGTTGAAATTTTTTGGCCTCCTTGCTTGCAATCTAATTTGTATTATGTTACTACCATGTACATTCTAAATCTCTTGTTTGTGTTTTTCTCTGTTTACTAAATCAAAGTCTAAGCTCCTCCAGTAGAGACCTTGTTTCTTTGTTAAATGGCCTTTGATTCTTCTAGGTTGTACCCTATATCTTGTCTAATAGATGTCTTTTGCCTCTTCTCATATGTTGCCTTGTCCAACCCTTGATTTTGTGTCCTTGTGCACCTTTTCCCCCTAATGCACTAAGACATTTTGACTTGGTACATCAAACTCAACACATTGGCAAAAATGGTCTAAAAATCTTTGTTATTCATATAATCATTAGCTTAAGCTCATATTTATTATCTTTTAATGTTAACTAGAAGATGGTGGTGGGATTAAGCCTTCATGTGGTGATAAATACAAGCTAAAATTGAATTGTGCAACATTTTCCTTTATACATTGAGTCATTGCCACCAACAATAATTTGACTTAGTGAAAAAAACCCTGCATTTGTAAAAAATACTTATGCAAGCATGGGCCTTTGGTCAAGTCACTATGTTATGTACATCAAACCACATTATGCCATGTGTCTGTTCATCTCATGTTTTCATTGCAAAAGATGTGTGCACTTTTCTATTTGCTTGTATTTCTCCTTGTGCATCCCATAGCACCAAATCTTGTTGTGTTGTAAAAATACCATCTAACCTTATGCTTCCACTTGGCTTCCTAATGATCTTTGTCCTAAATTTTCTTCTACATTGAGTCTAATGGAAACATTTAACAAGCACTTAGTGTGTTAGCATAATCAACCTCACCCGGTTCCACTTGGCATTCACCAACTTGTTGACTCAATGCTTTGTTGAATCAATTACTTGCTACCATGTTTGTTCATGCCAAACTTCATTTATAGGCTTGTGCTTCTCATTTGGGCCCTACCACATCAAGCCCACCTTTTAAAGCACATGCCTATTTTTTTACTAAGCTTTTCCACATGGCTAGTTCCTATTCACTGTGATCAGGAATACTCTTTACAACAAGTTGAATCCTTCATTAAAGTTTGTCTTAGCACATTGGCATGTTACTATTGATCTCTGGATTTTAAATCATTAATGATTGGAATTCACATTGTCTTTAAATGATTCAACTAGTGTTTGAGTTGCCTTATTATTTGACCATGTACACAAGTGACACTATTAATGAGTTTTCCTTATAGCCAAGACATCCCATTTGTTTTGAATTACAATGCAAATAGATTTATGTTGTGGATATTAAGCATCTGTCATGCCCTAGCCTCAACTACATTCAACCCAGCCAAAACTTGCTATACAAGATTGAGCGACCATGTCAAGAGCCTGTTTACAAGTTTGAAGAAGTTGTATAATCACAACAATACATCTCAAGATATGCTTTGAATCTTTTCTACTTGGTGAGCTAAATTATGTGTCTCCATGCCTTTCATTTTATTCCTCCCAAGTATACTAGACTTGTTTTTAGTTTAAAATTTTCTTTGGGTCAATTATGGATACCATCTTATCATCTTCAGATGGAGAGTCATAATACTTTATGCAAAGAGATCTATGCATTTGTAATCTACAATAATAAACCAAAATTAGAAGAACATTTTTATTTTTAGGTGTCTAGTATATTATGTGATTCATAGTAGGTTTTACTACACCTTTAGAGAAAATCATGGCTCTTTACGAAATCTTATTCAGTATGAGGATTAATGATGTGTAGATCTATTTATCTAAGAGATGATCCAACTTATAGTCGGCATTCTTAAGAGTTATCAACATGACTCTTTATCTCAATGTTCTCATTTGTATTTCTTTCTTAACTTTCATTTTAATAGAAATAACTCTTTATCTTAATGTTCTCATTTCTATTTCTTTCTTAACTTTCATTTTAGAAATACAAACAAACTCCTTGTAAATTATAATTTTTTAATAAACTTTTAAATATATATTTTTCTTACAATCCCTTTAACCTATTTTGATTAGTGGTGTGTATTAATAAATAAATTTTAAAATTTTGATATAATTGGTGTACATGTTGCTGCTGTCAATATATTGGAACCTCAAACCTCTATTTTAACCTTCAAAGTTGTACTTAACCGTTGAACAAACGTGGTCCCTCTATTTTCTTCATTCCAAGCTTTTCTATAGATCATCCAATACGTTTTTTTGGTATGAGAGTTAACTGAAGGTTAGGAATATTAAATTAGAAGTTATAAAAAAATAGTGGTGGTGATCCTATGCATGGGACCGTATTATAAGCCCCAACATGTTGAGGCCGTGCCATAAATCACCCTTGAAATCTAGATTGATGTGAGATTTCTCTGCACACATATAGTAAACATTAACCTGAATGATATTTGTGTTAGGAAAATATAGGGTGCTAAAGAACACTATCAGGATCCCACTATGACAATGTTCAAGAATGGAACTTCCTTGACCCTAAGTTAGAATCTCGGGCTAATTTAACAATAATAATAAATAGATAAGTAGTGGTGACAATACATGTCAACCATAAATTATTGAGTATGGTGAAGTTAAATGTAAGTAGATGTATGATGTCAATCGATATAGATGATGCAAGTTGTGATAGATAGGTGTAAAGTATATGGTGCTAATGAACACTATCAGGATCCCACTATGAGATTGTTCAGGAATGGAACTTCCTTGACCCTAAGTTAGAATCTAAGACTAATTTAACAATAATAATAAATAGATAAGTAGTGGTGGCAATGCATGTCAACCCTTAATTGTTGAGTATGGTGAAGTTAGATGTAAGTAGATGTATGATGCCAATCGAAATAGATGATGCAAGTAGTGATAGATAGGTGTTTTTATGAGGATGATGATAAATGTTGATTTGATTGTTGATGGTTGATGCCAACTAATGATGATTGTTGTGAGAGAATAGGCTCTTGCATGATCCTTTGATTATATTCTCTTGATCTCTTATTCTGTATAATGTCCTAGGATGATCCCTTAAAAATGCAATGCTAGATGTATAATTTGAAAATTTTCGTGTTCATGCTAGTGAAAAATAGTCATATCACAAGCCTTAGAAAGTGGAATTTTGAATTTTAAAACTTAGGGACAAGATTGCATCTACAATCCTATCCAAGCCCAATAGAATTGTAGGTATGGTCAAATTCAAGAAGTGCAAGGTGTTGAGAACTAAGTCAAGTGTGTTTTGAAATGGATGATTTAGTATAATATAGTGAGGGGTTCATGGAGCTAGTGAGTGCACCAAAAAAATTAAAATATGTGTTAGAATCATACATAAAAATACCCATATAAAGTAGCCTAAAACACACAAATGAAAAAAATGAAGTATATACTTTTCTCCTCTACAATTATCTTATAATCTTAAAACTGTAGATTGCTAGATCTTATAAGATAGTTTACTACTACCAAACTTGTATGTTAATTTTGAAAAGTCTCTTTCCTTCAGATATGCTCGCACTAAGTTCTTTTTAAATCACACATTTTACACACAGAGGAATCTTGCCAACTTAAAAGATTTAGAAAAAGTTGAAAGCATAATGAAATTAAACTTTCTTAATCTTACATAGAAACAAAGCACTTATAAACACTCACACATATGGAGACTTTAAGTTTTGAAAGCTCCTTAGGTGGGATAACCATTACGAACAATTAAGTCATACACTTGAACATCATTAATCCATACGCTATCACTATAATCTCTTTATAGCATAATGTTAATATTCAAAACACCAGATAATGTCTCTACAGTAGTAGAAGACTAAGTGTCTATTTGAGCTGGCGCGATTCAAAAAGGCAGATTACTTGGACAAGTGTTAACAGTAAAAGTATAAGTCCGGCCAAAAGAGAGAGAAACCACCATGGCTTTGAACAACGAACTACAATAAATTCCATCAACAGTGCAAGAAATCTATCCCATAGATAACGAAGTTTAAAAATAGCAAGACCTTTCCACCAGCAGTCGTGGTAACGATTTATGGATGAAGCAGCAGAATCAATATTAATGTTCTTGGGCATTTCTATGGGTGTCACCACAGAATTCCAAAGCTTAGCAATCTCATCGTCACTCCCGAGCTTGCCGGTGATGATGTCCTCTCGTCTCAAGAAATCCACGTCTCTTCTGGTTTTAATCAGGTCATTCATTAGAAATGCGTACCTTGTAATGGATTTTTGCTCTTCTTGGGACCAGATTTCCAAGGCAATAAGGTTTCTGAGTATCACTTCAGATCTGTTATCTACTTTAAACTTGGGCAAATATAGTGTGGTATCGCTCTCCTCGAACTTAATGTGACTAATTCCTATTTTGTCACCCTCCAGTTTCTTGAATTTCACTCCTACTCTTACTAGATCCTTTACAGTCGGAATATGTTCTAGGTTATCCTTTTTCTTAGGTTTATTGATATTGTACAAAATGAGCATTATGTAGGTCGTAATACAGTACAAAATGACAAATATGACACCCAGTATGAACAACATGACAAAAACTGGGGATAAAAGTAGTAGGATTATCGCATATCCTAATATTGTAAATAGCCATTTTATACATTTTTTAGGACTACATACAAACTCAGCTCCTAAGATGCAACGAATAACTTTCGGAATCCAAGAGCTGCCTGACTGGGTGGAGGTAAAGGGGGAGACTTGCCTGTCAACAATGTAGTCATGAAGCAACTGCAAGATATGAGATTTTTTGTATTCAAGATCCGGCACTTCTGCTACTTCGATCGGGGATAAGTTTTTTAGTGCCGACTTAAACCAGACATCATCATTTGATCCCTCAATATCGAGCCTGATTTTCTCCAAAGCCCAGAAAGGTAGTTGATTTTCCATCTTGAGCATATCTTTCACAATTTCTGTCAACAGAGGATGATGTCGTTTCCTGCTCAGAATACTATCAATGGAAGCCCACACGCTTGTCTCTGCATCTGCATCTGCATCTGCATCTTTTCCGAACCTGTCGAGGACTTCTAGAACAAAGCAGGCATCCCTCACTATCATCCACGCACACACTTTACTGCTAAGTTCAAAATTTTTACTGCATAGTTCAAAATTTTTAGCATAGCTTTCCTTTATTCTTTGCTGGACTTCTTGCTCCATAAACTTTTCCACCACCAATTGTAACCCTTTCAAGCGACTATTACTGATGATTTTGTACTGCATTTTTCTTGCCACTTCTGTTTTGAGAAGTCCCACTTCTGACTTGAGAAGTCCCGTGCCATCACCCAGTTCATCTTTTTCTGGGAAATGGTAAGGACCGAACGAGGTTACTTGAGGAAGGTAGAACACATTAGTCTTTTCACTCAAGAGAGACTCTGGAACTGTATGGATGAGACCATCATGGGATTTATCAGGTCTGGTTTCGCCCTCTAAACTTGATGCAAGTACAGCAACCCACAATTCTGCATCAAAATTTTCGCCCTTTTTTGGTCCATATTTTCCATCTTCAACAGGCCCCAAGGAGATCTAAGTACAGCCAGACAGAAATGTTTAGGTATGCTAACTGAAGATGTCCTCTCTAGACTCTAAGAATAAAATGAACGCTTGCTTTGTGTTTTCCTTATCCGTGCAAGAAGCTCGTGGAGGTGGAATCTTCGCGCTGGTACGCGCTCATTAATCTTGCCTCGAATTGTTTGGTGGAATCTCACATCAATCTCGATTTCACTTCTACACGCGGCCTGAGTCAATAGGGAACGGTGCGGTGTATTAAGAATAAAATGTGTGCTTGCTTTGTGCTTTCCTTGTCCGGGTAAGATGCTCGTGGGGGTGGAATCTTCAAGCTGGATCACACACTGCCTAACAGGGTAGATACGGCTGTCATTAAAGAAAATACACTAAAGTTGCACAAATTTCCAGTCTAAAATGTTGTACGGGACAGTGTGCATGCGCTCCGAGCTCTATGGATTGAATCTGCACCTTACAAGCTTGGAAATTGCTCCTGGGTACTTAGCAGGAAATCTTACATCAATTTTAATTTGGTCCATAGGTCATTCTATATGTGCACACATCTTGTAACTGCCAAAAATTTGGTAGTCCTTCAATTTTTTGGTTTTCCAAAATAAATAAATAAGATTATGTAATGAAGAACAAGTGGTGGCAGTTTCATTCTGTTTAGCTCCTCAATTCAACTTCTTTTTGCTCTCTCCACCTTTTATCTCCCAATCTTTCCCAAGATTTGCGTTATTTTCATTAGCTTTCTTTTATTGTCATTTTCTCTGACGAAGGTTTTGTTTTTCCTTTGTTCCGGAAAAATATGAACATGAAAGCCCATAACATTGCAAAGATGAAGGTGTTGCAGTCGCGCCACAGACCTCAACTCCAGTTTTACTCATCCATAAAATGCCCAGATGTGCCCCTGTAACTTCATCAAACAAAATCCAGTGTTTCACACCCACTTGAGTTATATTTATGCCAAGGGCCTTCATCAGAAGAGGTGTTTTTTGTGTTTATTCCTAGACCTAGTAGTCGAGAAGTTTGTAAGAGATTCTATGTTAGGTTTTATAACGAAGATGGAATTGTATCTATCTTAAATTTTATAACCTGATTTTGGGTTGGGCTCTGTTTTAATTTTATTTCCTGGTCATGTATTCTTTATTTGTAATTTTATAACCAGATTTTGTGCTCTTCTGTAAAAGGCAGAGTTTTGAAGTTGTGTAGTGCAAAATTTAAGCATGGAGAACATGGTAAATACTTAGAATGCTTATTTATTTTGAAATTCATTATTAGTTGAGTACTGGGCTTTATCACATAACTTGTATGGGAATTGAATCCTGTAACTTATGAGACTTCGGTGAAACTTACCTCCTATTGATGCAGAAGGATATCATTGCTATAATTCATAATTCAGAATGGAATAGGGGTAATCCTGAGAATCCATTCTGCTTGTTGTTTCTTCATGTGCAGGGTTCAGAGGGACAGTTGTGCGTCTATCAAGAGTTTTAACTAATGAGTCGGTATATGCCGTGGAAATGAGTTTTTCGCCTTCTTTATATGTTAACAGTAAATAGTATTATGGTGTATAATGTAATAGGCTACATGTACCAGGAGATGGGCGAAGTGTGACCATCCATTTCCGTGTGCAATTTCTCATTTGCTCATGGTTGCCGCGCTTCTCACATTTTCATTTACTTGTCATATTGAAAGGCAGAGTGGAGAGGCAGATTTAATCTCTGCTGCCTTCCCTTAGTTATACCCTTCGGACATTGATTTTGTGATAGTCCCGTCGTCCGAGCAAATCATTTATCTCTTTTTATTATCGTTGGTCTGTGTCAAATGGTGCCTACATTTTATTTTTCACTAGATATAGAGTGTTGAGGAAATAAGTAGGGAAGTTTAAGCCTTTATAAGACAATGTGTTGAATGTAAAATCACACAGATGATTATAATAAAATTCCTCTTTGTTTTAGTTATTATTTGCAATGTAAATCTTTAATATTGCTCTTCAATTTTTGCTGCTCTACATTGGTATCAGAGCGTCTCTGTGTATTTCAAATCCATTTGTAATCTGGTGTATGTATGAAGTTGTTGGAAGCTGCATTCAATTTTGCGTTCCTACATTCACAGCACGAATGGGAGCTGAAAGATTCTGGAATTTCTATGTAAACTTATAAGATTCCAATCTAGAATCTTTATTAAAAAATCAAAAAGTCACTCCACAAATTAAAAAACTAAAAAGAAAAGGTGAAAAGAACTTAAAAAAATAAAAATACATGCTGAATGGAAAGAAAGGTGGATGGCAGTTTCATAGAAGCCATCACTATGCACTAAGATGAAAGAAAGAAACGTGACGAGTGGCATATGAAAAGAAACACATTCAATCTATTTATATTGCCTCTTTCACATGTACAATGAATATATCAAATTGTAGGATTTGAGGTGACTATGCTAAATTAATAAAAAATAGGATATCTCTCGGTGTACTTTAGATATATTTTTTTAAATATAAATGTACTAGTTATTTTTCTATGATATAAGTTAAATAAACTCAGTATACAATTAAATATATCCTAATTATTTGTAATTAATAATAATATATCAACTTCAAAACAATTAGTTGCAAAAGCATTAAATTTCAAATTGAATTAATATGCAGCTAAATTGAAATGAATAGATAGATGAAAAACGAAATTATGACAATATTATGACAGGTAAATACTACTATTAATATTTTTCACTTTTATATAGATAAAAGTATTCTTTAATTTTTCTTAAGAGGATGGCTACTTCCAAGCCCACTCGTGTCAAGTAAATATTATTGTTAGATTTTATTGTGATTGGAGTTGTTTAAATTTTGTCTCTTATTATGAATTTGCTTACAATTAAACTTTTTATAAGACTATTTAATAATGAAATATGTGATGAGCTAAAATTAATTAATGGTGTTGATATTTTAATAATATTATATGTTTATTTTTTCCTAAAGTATTGAATTGGTTTTAATAATATAGCCAAGAATTCTATTTACAATCTATTTTATATTGAGAAGAATTATGAAATAACAATGAATGATATGATATTATTTTTTACATGTTCTTAATAAAAATGGTAGAAAGGAAAATGAAGTTCAGGTCCATATATGGTTGCTTGAAAATCCATTTCTCCATCAATCGCAGTATTATTGATTAAACACAATTGCAAATATTCAATATGATGTGTTGATAATTTGTTTAGTTTTTAGATTTGATTTGATTATTTTATTTTTATAATTAGGGTTAGAGTTTATAATTTTATAATTTTTTATAAAGTAAATGTGAAAGTTCATTCACATAAACATGTGCACACACAGTGAATACTAAAACTAACTTTCAAACCTACCCACCCACACACAATAAAAACCATAGTTAATTCACACACACATACACTTGAAACAAAGTGAACATTAGTGTTTTTGTACACACATAAAGTGAGTGCCAAAGCTCATTCACAGACACATGCATGCACACATAGAGTGACAAATTTCATTCAAATACATAGGCGCACACTTCACACAAACTGAATGACAAAACTAAATATCTTTCACACACACACGCACACACACACACACACTTCACATGAAGTAAATGCCAAAGTTAACTTTCAAACATGCACACAATGAATGTCAAAGTTTATTCACACACACACACACACACAATGAAAGTCAAAATTTATTCAAACACACAAAGATTCACAATGAACATCATTGAAGTTTGTTTGTAGACACATTTCACAAAAAGTGAAAATCAAAGTTTATTCATATATCACACAAAATGATATCCAAAGTTCATTCATGCACACACACAAAAAAGGAATGTTAGTTCTTTCAAGCACATTCCACATAAAGTGAACATTAAAGTTCATTCATACACTCTGCACAAAATGATATCCAAGGCTCATTTGTACACACAAAATAAAGAATTTCAAATCTTTCAATTGCATTCTACACAAAATGAATATCAAAGTTTATTCATACACTCCACAAAATGTGATAGTTGAAGTTCTTTCACTCCACAAAATGTGTTAGCTTAAGTTCATTCATAAATAAAGAAAAACTAAATGCAAAAGTTCTTTCAAGTTCACATAGATACACAACAAATTCCAAAGTTGGTTCAAACACATATACCACACAAAGTGAATACCAATTTTTTTAAAAAAACACACACTACAAAGTGAATGCCTCAATTAACTTTCCCCCACACACACAATTTACATAAACAAAAAGTGAATATGCTAATGTTCAAACATAATTCATTCACAAATTTAGTACAAGCATGCATTAACGTGCTTAAATTCAAACATTCCAAACTCTGAGCAGACTCATAAAGTGGGTGCCAAATTTATAAAACATGGTAAAGTTCAAATACACACACTAGACAAAGTGAATGCCCAAATTAAATTTCACACACAAAATGAACGTCAAAATTAAAACACACACTTCACACATAGAAAGTGAACATGTACTAAATTTTAAACATGCTTCATGCACAAAGTTAATTCAATCATGCACAAGTAAACACTCGAGTTTAAATATGCCAAAGATTAAACACACACAAAGTGAATGTCAAAGTTAAAGCACACTCTTCAAACAATGTTAGTTCAATCACTTCACACATAGCTGATTCAAACACACACTTCATACATATATGTTTTTTAAGAGTTATTTTGTGCAATGCTTAGTTGATAGGAAATTAGTAACATGGATTTTATTATCCTACATTATTTAGGTAGTACACGGTTCACCTAATCTCTTGATTGCTTAGAATTTATTTAGTTCATTCACAATTTACTTCATGGGTTTATTCATTTAATACCACTCAATTATTTTTATTTGCAAAAAAAAAATTGAATTTCTTATTGTATTTATAGCCTTGTCTACGAACAACTACATGTAATGACTTTCCATAAAAATAAAAATATAAACTATTTAGTGATAGCCCTATAAATATTTGTGCCTATCGGCCATTTAATAGCACCTTTGGTACTTTTACTAGTTTAATAATTTAGGTCATTTGAACATGAATAAATTTTAGTTTTAAAGTTTTAAAAAAATATCGGTATTATGTAATGTCCTCTTTCTAATGGAAACACTTAAACTTGAATCTGCATTCAAAGTGATTCTCAAAAAGACATTAGAAATATTAGAGATCAATAAATTTCAATGATAAAATCAAATAAGATTAATGATAATATAAATATAACATTCCTTGTTAAAAGATTATTTATTTCATGATTGTCATTCACTATTGATGACCATTCTATAGTATATTCCATAAGTATATTAGGGCGGATATTAAACATGATTCAAGATCCATATCTTCCCCTCCTATTCTTCATCATGGAACTAGGTTTTACATGACCAGGGTGCGATGAAACCATCTCAAACCTAGCCTTGGGGAAACTATGTCCTAGCCTTGGGGTTTATACATGGATGGAATTACTCTACCTCTCCCCACAATACCTAACATTCCTTTAAGGACGAAGTAATAGAGGTTATCATAAATATGACCTCTATGATAATATTCCCTTATACTATAGATGGAATTAATCATAATTAGGTAAAAGCACAAAGCTATGTCACACTTTCAACCAACTTATCAACACAAGTGAATTTAAGTATTTCTAATTAAAAATCAATTTTGGTCAAACATATGATCTTGTAAGATTCATTCTAGCTAAGTTAGATATGTCCACAACTTTTCCCACAAAAATTGTTGGCTAAATGCATATGTAGCAACACTATGAGGCCAATTTACCAAGAAAAAAAAAATTATTTGAAAAACTTGATATTTCAACAACTTCTATTCGTGTAAATAACATTTTTAAAAAAATATAAAAATACCCTTTTGTAGATCTATAAGTTTAGTTTCCAAATATATATATATATATATATATATATATATATATATATATATATATATATATATATATATATATATTTTAATTATTATTTATATTTTCCTTTCCATTTTTACTAAAAGTAGGTTATCAGCACAAAATATTAGGTCAATTACCATGTCAAGGAAAAATAGTAAAACTTATTATAAAAAATTGAAAAAAATATGATACACTAGATAAAAGAATCTATATCAAGATGGTATAATTTGTTTTTCTATTTTATATAAATAGTTAATATGAAAGTTGACGTCAAATGGAAACAACTATGTTATTTAAAAATATATATTTATAAAAATTAGAAAAAATATATATCCATGCACTAAAGTTTTAAGTTATAAATACACAAAGAAATTGAAGAAAAAAAAATAAAATTTACTATATAAAGATTGATGTCTCATGTAACTTTATTTTTCAGTATTTTATCAGCAACTAAATTATAGTGTCAATTTATTAAAAACTATATTCAAATAATTTTTTAATTTTTTCAAAAAATACAAACATAAAATATACTAAAAAATAAATATTTTATTAGTTTACATCATTTCAAAATTCAAAATATATGTCACTTTTTAGTGATTCAAGTTTAAAAGTTGGATCAATGTTGGTTGTTTCTTTTATAAAAGTGTGACACAACTTTGTGCTTTTATCCAATTCTTATTATATCAGTTATCATCATAATGCATGAATAGAGACATTCATATTTCAAATTGGGATTACCACTATATAGTATCCTTGTTTTATACAATTGTTCATCATTGTTGGATCTTAGGTCTACATATGGATATCAGTTCAATTATGAATAGAGAAGACATCTCATTTTAAACTATAAACACTCATATGAGATGGATCCATATTAACTAAAGAAACTAATAGTATGATACTAATAACATAATATGCATATGAATGCTAATGACATGAATTACATCTCTGACTACTATGAACAAATATAATTATCATAAGCATACTATGCTAACCATGATCTATGTATTGTGATGTATACTAATCTAATACATACCTATAAATATGATGTTAACTCATAATGACCAATAAGATATACTATACACATTATTATATTAATCCATATTATAATGGAAATCATACCTTTTTATTATATTTCTTTCTTTTTGCCTCTTTACACTCAATTTAATATATGTTTTGATTGCCTTTATTCTCTTTATACAAATTTGTATTTTTTGTTGTGTATTGTTGAGTGATGAGATTCCATGATCACTGATATAATATATTGGAGAGTATGCTTGATTGATGTTTTTATTGCTAAGTGATTAAATGATTTATGATGAGATATTCTAAGATTATTCCTTCCCTCCATGAACTTCAATTATCCCTTTCATATATGTTTGGAAAGCTGCCTTTGATCACTTGTCTCCCTTCAAGGCATCGGTATCCTTAAGGGACAACATTCTTAATGTAAATATTAACTTGTATCTTAATTCCTTGCAATTGTTGAAATGTGACCTTGATCATTAAGCGTTAATTATTGCTTGGCCTTATTTAGTTTATGTGATCCATTCTCCAACATCTCATAATCGCACCCCATATTAAATGTTCATTGCTCCTTAATAGGAGTCATTGCTAATTCAGATAATTGCTATCTTTAACATATAAGTGATATCATATTATAGATGTTGACTTGGACTCTTAACTGATTCTCCTTGTAATAACATTTATCATTGCTTTTGCTTACATAGATAACTTTTACTTAATAATTCCATTGGAAATGTATGTTTCATTGTAGATCAGCCTATATATAGAAAGGTGGTGTTAAGCATAAACCTGTGATCTCTCCAAGCGCTCCATCATTTCCTTAATTGACCATTGGCGTGGGTAGGAGATAGAGTATTGCTAGGATATATTAGTTGATACTTCTTAATGACCGTTATCTTAGACTTTTCTTTTTGACCAACGACTACCTTTATTAATATTTACTGTCTCATATACTATTCTTTTATATGATAATTGATGATCATGTATATGTTTATAATAATATATAGTATTTATTGATAAATTATATATTTTTTTAATGCATACGAGAGATATTTATATTAAAGTATTGAAATCAAATAGCTTAGCTTTGCCAAAATGACAAAGTCCTTTCCTTGTCCTCCTAACAACTAGATTTCTAATGCTTTTCCAAAAATGACCATGCAGGGTCTATAGAGCCATCAAAATTTCCACGCAGGGCATATTAGTAGTAGACTGCAAACTATTACTAGGTATACATAGTTCGATAGCACCCACTAATAGAGAGAATTTGAAAGGCAACCAAAAAAACTCTTAACACTTTAGGATGGAGAGATCACGCCCTTACCCAACACCTTGCTCAAGCAGATAGTCACAGAATTCAGTAATCCATGAGAAGGCCATCGTGGCCTCAAACTGGATTAGTTTCCTTAGAAAGGCCTAGTCTTTCCTCGCCCTTTCCTTGTGCTCTTGCAGTGCCTCTCCTTTTAGGTCTAGTAGGAAAGGGTAATATGAGATGACCCCCTCATCCCTATCCACCTTCTCCAAATCCTTTGGCCACAAAATTCCTGCTCCATAAATCGCCTTAGCCAACACATCCTCAAGGCCCTCAAGCAGATAGTTTTTGAAGGCCATTCAGGTTGCAGTGTTGACCACCACCTTCTCCACACTTATATCAAGCAATGAAGCCACAAACTGGGAAGCGATGTCGGGGTCAACCATGTATCGCTCCCCATCCTCCACAAAGCCCCTGCCCAAAATCAGTATTCACCGCTCCTATCATGAAGGCATCCCCCTGTATCAAGATCTGCCAGAAATGTTGGTCTATTATTTCCCACAAAAAGCCATTTGCCTAACTGAGATGGTCAGGCAAATAGGCATTGCCATTCCCTCATAGACTAATAGCCTACTCTGCAAATGCTTAGAGGAAAGGAAAAGATTTAATCTTGGTTCCTTGGCCATTGCTACTAAATGGAGGAGGAAATATATAATTCTAACTTCACTATCTGTCCCTTCAGCTATAAATGCAATGGAAAGTTCTAGACATCTAAGTGGAGAGGACTCTTGCTAACAAGGCCATATCATCTTACGAACATGGATTGAGGTATTTTGGTTGCCTCATCTACTCGTACTTCTTACAAATTAACAATTGTTTCCATCATGCCAGTCTTCCTACGTGGGAGTGACCATTCCAAATACATCCCCTATTCCTATGCTTCCACCTTATATCGATTTCTTATTATTGTTTCTTAAGACCACCACCCTGCTTATCTAGCCCTACACATCTTATGATGTGTAGGACCCCCTCTCTACCACCCACATTTGAAGTGGACTCATATGCAAACCTCCTTAATCAGAATTCCATCCGCCCCTTGATTAGAGAGCAAGTCTACCTCTCTATTCCCTTCTCTGTAAATGTGATTGAACATTGTTTCCTCAAAACTATCTACCAATTTAAGGGTGATATCTAAATGAGAGCTCAGTTTCTAGTTTGTCATCCTTCTAGAGCGGAGTGCATTGATGACCAGAGTGGAATCGCCCTCCACTACTAGTTTTGTTGCCTTTAATTCTATGCAGAACTTTAGGCCCAGAATGAGAGCTTGGAATTCTGCCAAGTTATTTTTTCCTTCTAGGAGGGGAGAGGCCAGTTTGCCCACGACACTGCTATTCCAATTGTGAATGATGCATTCATCCCCTAACATGCCTGGATTTCTTCTGGAAGCTCCGTCAAAGTTGAGCTTTAGCTAGTCAAACTTTGAGGGACTCCATGTCATTTTAGCTCTGTCTTCTTGATTATTGGAGGAACCTGCACCTCTGGAGGTAGGAGCTTGTAAACCATGCCAGGAGCTTTGCATAGAAGCATCCCACACCATGAAATTGGCTTTCTTAGGCATCTGTTCCTTCTATTCTTGAGTTTATAAGTTCAACTATGCTTGCTTCTATTTTATTCAAAAGTGAGGGGACTGGCATTTCCTTGTCCTGAAATATTCTATGATTGTGCTCCTTCCACAGTTCCCAAACCACTATCGAGGGGATTATCTTCCAAAGGTTCTTAAACAATGTTTATTTGTAACCTAGTAGCCAATCGATGAACATGTCAATTAGCTTGTTTGGGAGAGCTGTTTAATGCCATTGTAATTTTGCAAGGAGCCAGTACCAGTAAGATTAGGTAAAAGAACAGTTTAGAAATAAATGATCCCCACTCTCTTCTTCTTGTTTGCACAAGGGGCAATGCGAAGGGCCTTGATATCCTAGCTTTTTAAATATGTCTACAGTCAATGCTCCACCCTTCAAAGCCATCCAATAAAAGATTCCTACCTTCGGGAGACATTCTTTACTCCAGCATAGATGAATTGGAAATCTTGGCTGCCCTTCACTAGTGATGGTTAGAGCTTTATATCCGGTTTTGACATTGTATTCCCCGTCTACTAAGGCATTCCATCGAAGAATGTCTTGATCCTGCCTAAGGCGAATTTTTCAACTCTTCACTAGCCTCTCATAGCAATTTACCGTCCTATAATCCAGACCCAAATTTTGGATACTCTTCCATTTGAAGCAGGGAACTTTGTATTGTTCTGAAACATCCATGTATTCTCTTACCTTATCACCCCATGCCTTCTTTGTGATCCTCTTGACTTCTTCTAAGGACTCGACTTCTTCTAATTTTTACCCTCCCTCCCACGAGTCTTCCCAGAAGGATGTAGACCTCCCATCCATAATTTCCGAGGTGAGATGATCTGTTATGATCTCTTTGCAAGATTTCATAAAATTTTAGATTCTTGAACCATCAAGGAGAGAGCGAGTTATGAATATGCTATATGTTTCATTGCCCAAATACTTTGCCCTTACTATTTTGACCCACTTGACCTCCCTTTTGGTATGGATAACCTAGATCAATTTTGCCCCCAAGGCTATATTTTGTTTAGCTACCACCTTCACTCCTATGTTGTCTTCCTCCTTACTCTTGCAAATATTGTCCCACTTTATTAAAGGAATCTTTTGCTACTCTAAATTTCCTTTCTAGAAGAAATTCCTCATTATCTGATTTAGAGTCTTACTGGCTTCCACTGAGAATGGGAGGCAAGAGATTAGATAAGTTGGGATGGCTGCTAACACTGATTTGATCATGGTTAGTCTACCTGCCCAAGGCAGCCAGCAGCTCTTCCATGAGGCCATCTTATTCTTCACCTTTTCCATTGAAATGCTTCCCAAGTCTTCCCAGGTTGAAGACCTTTGGTCATAGGTATGCCCAAATATTTGCAAGGAAGATTTCCTTTTTTAAATTTTAGAATTCTGAGAATTCGAGATTCCCTGTCCACTCTTAAGTTGAAAAAGAAAATTTCTAATTTTTCCAAGCTTACCTCCTGTCCTGATGCCAAGGTGTACTCCACTAATTTTTTGAAGTTTATAGCCTCTCTTTCATGAGCTAGGTCGAACAACATGGTATCATCTGCAAATTGTTGATGAGTGATTTCTGGGAGAGAGCTTGTTTCCTATGATCCTTGCACCTCGCCTTCTCTCCAAGCCTTGTTGATGGATCTTCCCAAGGCTTCTGCCATAATGATGAATAGAAAGGGAGAAAGGGGATCCCCCTGATGCATCCTGCATGGTGCATTGAAGAAGCCTTCAGGAGAGCCATTTATTAGTATCGAATATCTGGGATAGGCTACCCATTCGAACACCCAATTTAGCCAATTCTTGTCGAAACCAAACGCTTCTTAGACTTTGAATAGAAAGCGCTAGTTGACTTTGTCATATGCCTTTCTTATGTCTAATTTCATTAACATAGCTATTTTTTTAGTTTCTAAATGGAGTATGGATCTTCTAGGGACAAAACTAGTTTGTTCTTTCGCAATGATGTCCAGCATGATCTTTTTCAACCGATGGGCCATAGCTTTAGAAAATCTTGTAGAAAGTGTTGCATAGGGCGATTGGTCTGAAGTCCTCAAGGAATTCTAGTTTTTCCTTCTTTGGAATTAGCACAATGAAGGTGTTATTTAATTCTTTGAGAGCTCGTTCTGAGCTTTTGGAATCCTCTATTGCTTTCATGACTTCTCTCCCCACTATGCTCCAACATTTCTGAAAGAAAGCTACTAGAAAACCATCTGGACCAAGTGCTTTATCTGGGTGGAGTTGGAAAAGAGCCTCCTTGATTTCTTTTTCCATGAATTTGCTATTTAGTATTGCATTCTGAGCCTTCGATACTAGTTTTGGAATTCCTTCTAGTAGCTTCCCCTGTGCCTCTAGGTTGGATCCTTCCCAATCATTTAGAAGGTTCATGAAAAAATCCACTATTTCTTGTTTCACCTCCTCCACTTTTTCCAACAACCTACCTTCCAGAGTCTTGATGTGAGTAATCCTATTCACTTTTCTCCTATCCTTTGTGGAGTTGTGAAATAACTTTGTATTTTCATCACCATCTTTAAGCCAGATTTCTCTGGACTTTTGTCACCAGTAGATTTCTTCCTTGGCAAGGATCTCCTTCATCTTGCTTAGCAATGCCTTTTCTTCCAAAAAATTTTGGTCGTTCATACCTTCCTTGATCACTTTTTCTGACAGAACTTTTAGCTCCTTTGTTTTCCTTTTTTCTTCAAATATGTTTTTGAAGACTATTTTTTTCCATTTTTTGAGATTTTGCTTTACCATTTTTAGTTTAGCTATGATCTTGAACATTTTTGAACCACCTGGATCACTGTTTGTCCACCATTGGCCAATAGTTCCAAGAGACTTGGATCCTTGAACCACATGTTTTTGAATTTAAAAGGGCATCTTACATGACCTTTGTCTCCTAGAATCTCTAGCATAATAAGATAATGATCTGACGCTGCCCCTGATTCTATCTTGCAGTTCAATGAGAAGGGAAACTGGCCCCAATCCCCTTTGAAGAAAAACTGATCCAACTTCTCTACAATGCTGCAAAAACCCATTCTTCTATTTGTCCATGTAAAGCAACCGTTGAGCATTTGCACCTCTATTAGCGAGTTAGAATCAACAAAGCCTTCAAAATCAATTTGGGATTGCAATTTGCTACCCACCCCCCCTTTCTTGTCCTCCAATCTTAGGATAGCATTGAAGTCACCTCCAATAAGGCAAAATTCCTCCCCTAAGTTCTTTCAAATGGACAATAACTCTCCCCAAACTTGCCTTTTGTGAATACAATTTACTGGGCCATAAACATTTATAAGGAAAAAACTCAGATTTGAAGCTAGGCTTCTTACCTTGCATACGATCCAATGCCTATTTGCTGCCACTTCTTCTACTAAAACATATTGTGGCTTCAACAAAATCATCAGACCTCTAGAAGATCCAGAGGCATTAACTCCACACGATTTCCAGAACTTCATTTTTCTAACAAACAACTCCTCTTGATCTCCTAATTTGGTTTCCTGTAACAGACAAATGTCAACTTGAAAAGACTCTACTTGGTGCCGAATTAGGCACTCCTTGTTAGAGGCATTAAGGCCCCTAACATTCCATGATAGGAGCTTCATTGTTGTTCGGGGAGGGCATCGCCCTTCCCTACTTTCATCATCTCATTTATTTTTAGTTGCTTGCTTGCCTCTCCATCCCACTTGAGTTTCTCCCGATTAGGGATTCTCCCACTCTTTTTCTTTCTCCACAATCCAGAGTGGATTTCAAAGAATCTTTTTGCCCTATGCCAAGCTTCCCAATTTCCATTTGAGGGGGAATGAGATCAATTAGCTCTCTGACTTCTTCCTATCTTGCATCTTCTTCTTTTGTGTGTATGATCCCAATTTCTGGAGCTACCTCATTAGTCCAATGCTCCACAATGCAATCTTCCTCCAGACTAAAGGCTCCACTTTTGCTGCAGTGGCTAATTCAGCTAATTCATTACCTACTTGAATTAAGGAGCTAAGATCTTCCTTACCTTATTTCCTAGGAGATCAATGACTTCTGATATCTTGTGATCCAAATCTTCCCTTTTATCGAGGGTTTCAGTTGCCTTTTCTAACCCTCCCACCAAATCTTCTTCCAATCCTCTTGGGCTCTTCTGATCTTGCCCCTGGCCTTCCTTGCATTCTTTCTCTATTTTATCTATTGCAGAAAAGGATGATCCCTCCATCTCATGGCTTGCTTCCTTCATTTGATTTGGTTAGGTAGGGGGAATTCTCCATCCCAGTACTTTGACTAGATCACCTCTAGGCAGGGGATTCAGAAGGAGCTTTTGCGTCCAGCTTCCCTAATCTAAATGTAGCTCGATCTCTTGCCAAGGTAAATCTGAAGAACTTTTTTCCACCCCTAACCTGACATAGGTGTTGATGCCATCTTCTTCCATTCTTTCTTCTACACAAAGGTATGATCCAAGACCATTGCCAATTTCTTCCAAAAATTTAGGGGCCCAGAATTCCAGTGAGAGATGCTTGAACCATTCTTGGGTCTTGTTCATTTGTTGACTAAAGGGGTTGAGACTTGGTTTCCATCTGCAAATGTAGAAGCCACAATCGTCTATGATCCATATGTCATTGCCAATTTCTTCTCTTATTTCTTGTGATGGGCAAATTACCACAAAAAATTTGTTTCCTAGGGTTTTGAATTGTAGATCTTCTCCCCATTTTTTCTTCCACCAGCGGATCATTTCATCCCAATTTAGATTTTTTCCATACCATTCGGTGAAGAGGCCGACTTGTTCCAGTCTTTCTACTTTAGGTCTTATTTTGTTCACACTTAATACCTTGGAAGTCCTGAAAGTATTGTTGATTGTTGCTTTGCCTTTGTTTCTCTAGTTTTTGTTGTGGGTCCCTAGATCATATTTGCCCACTGGATACTGATTAAGGTTTTCTTTCCCCCTAAGTGCAGGAAATTCTCTCTGGCTTTGAAGGTCCTTGCCCCATCTTTTCCCTTTGTTTCTCTAATGATTGTTCCTATTCCAGCCCCAACACCTTTTCTTGCATCATTTCACAAAGGATTTCCCATGCCATCCATACCTCCCATTATCTCTTGGAAATTTGCATTCTTGCCCAACCACTGCATCTTTCTTTTGCTTCCAAGGCTCTCTGTCTGCTCAGTTCTTGATCTGCTCTGGTGAAATTTCTGCCTCAACTTCACCGAGTGATCTTGCCCTTGGTTACCTGTCAGTTGTCTGGAGATGCCTTTGCCCAAAATCCTCTACTCCTCCACTCGCATCTGCTCTACTCCTTTTCGTGCCATTTCAATTTATATTATTGATAAATTATATTTACTATTTATACTTATTTATATATATTTATAATTATAATAATATTTAATTATTGATACTTATATTTATAATATTTAATTTATAATATATATATATATATATGATTTATAATATATATTTGAATGTAAATACATTCAATTTATAATATTTAATAAATATATTTAATTTATGATTTATAGACATATCTTTAAATAATACATAATTGATTCGATTAATAGAGGGACATGACATATTATAATATGGTCCCATCCAAAGGATCACCACCACTATTTTTTTTATAATTTTTTAATTTAAAATTCCTCAACTTCACTTTCATATGAAAAAAGAATTTAACGATCTATAGGGAAAGAATAGTCACTTTGGAATATTCGGTTAGAGGACTTAAAGATCAAGAAGATTCAAAGTAGATCAAGAACAAGACCCCATCAATGAAAGACAAGATGAACTTAGACCCAACCAAAAGGAAATTGCAAGACACGAAGGAGTAAGAGACCATCTAGCAAATGAGTTGGCTTGAGATATGTAAAAGGTCAACCCACCTAAATGCAATGGCTCATTTATGGGAGATGGAGAAAAATCCTAGCTTAGTAAAATGGATAGATATTTTGAGATCTACAATTATTTTAAGCTATCAATTTATGTTTTTTTTTTCTTTACTTTATTTCTTTTTCTCTCTTTATTTTAGGTTTTCATCTTACTTCTTGGTGCTTTCCTTCTTTTTTATTTTCAATTTGTTCCTTTTGATTCCTTCATTATTTGTCCAATCTAGTATTCCGTGTCAACTCTTCTCCCTCTTTTTAAGTTACCTGATATGTAGTTTATCATTTTCATTCTCTTTCTCTTCCTAATGATGGATCACAGAGTGTGATTTGAAATGTCAATGAAAAAAAGCTATACACATATTTTAACCAGAAGCTCTTCAATTCATGTCATGGAATGTGGAAATATCATGTCTTCAATAACAAAAGTTGTTTGGAAAGTGTGTTGACTCTCTAAAGAAGCCTCTACTTGGTGGGCTAATAAGAAATTAGAAATGGAAATTGATTCCACCAATTTCACTTGGGATCAATTTGTGACCTTGTTTAGGCAAAGTTGGTTGTCCCAACTATACTTTGATTAGAAATTGACTAACTTTCAAAACCTGGGGCAAGGAGAGATGGCACTAATTGAATATTGGGAGAACTTCAACCAACTCCTTAAATATGTTCCTTAATATTAGTTAGATGAGTAATTTAGAATATGAAAATTCATCATGGGACTTGTTGATGTGTGTTTGGGCATGACAATAGTGCCTGTAAATTGTGAATCCTATGGGGTGGAATGGCAAAGATTCCCCTACTTAGAAGGTGGCTAGCCTCAAGAGTCTTTTGTACACAAATTGTGAGGTTTCACCAGAATCTCCCAGTTGAAGAGCATTTTGGCTAGTCTGTTCAAGGGGCTACAGTGGATATTAAGGTCATTCACAAGAAAAGAGACCCACTTAGTGAAACAAAACATTATTAGCTAATGCAAGCCTTTAATTCTTTTAGAATATAAAGAAGATAAATAGTTACATGTATGTATTAACATAATATATTGTCTTTCATGATTTGAAATTTATCATTATAAACCTATACTAACACCAAGGATAAAGAAATAGAAAAGAGATATGGTTACAGAAAGGAACATGAATCTAAACTTATCTCTTGCCTTTCCACACATCATTCTATAAATGGACAAAAAAACCTTGAAAGCTATCGTCATTGGATCCATATTCACAATCCTAATGCAAGATGGTGCAATCTCCAAAGGAAAATAACATGTAAAAAGATATTGCATTGATTTGTGTACAAATAGATGTTCATTCAACCACATAAAACAACTCACCATCAGCAAGGCATCAATGTTTTAAACAAACATTGCTTTCATCAACATTAAGTAAATTAACTGCATATCCCAACACTCCCCCTTAATTTCGACCATTAAATGCTTCAGCATTCTCAAACTCTATTTTCTTCAATTGATCTGCAAATCTATAAAACTTAAAATAATTTTCTTTGACAGTAGGAACATAAGGGAACAATCTATCCAGCCATCAAGATGGAATGCCCATCTTGATGGGCATGTAAAAATAGTTTGCGAAAAGCACTATCACATCAGTACTAACAGATGGGAGGACGCTTTTCTATTTCTATCAATGTCGTAAACCATAGTTCATTAGGTATCCTTTTGTACTTGTATTTCTTTATTAGCGGATAAGGTTTCAGTGTGAGGTTCATTGCAAAAATAGTTGGAAATGTTGTCTCGCATCGTAAAAAAATTCATGCCGAAAATTCTCTAAACTCGTCAGTTGTTCTTAGGCTGCCAAAAAAAATCGTGTCACTTGATAGTCTGGGATTTCTATTTAATATTTTTTTGGAAAGGAAAAGCAAATAACTCACGATATTAATATTAATATAATTTAAGATTAAGATAATTATTATATCTTTATATTTAATATTAATATAATTTACGATACAATTTAAGGGAAAAGAAAATAACTCACGACATTTCTATTTAATATTTTATATAATTTAAGATATTAATATTTACTTAATATTTATATAGTATAATATAGAATATTTAATATTATATAAAATATATAATATAATATTTAAATATACAATTTAATATATTTTATATTAGATATTATGATGCAAATTATTTAAATATTATAATATATTATATAATATATTAAATTATATGAGTGTTTCCTAATTATTTGCAGCATCGTTTGTCGAAGACCGATGTATCAAAACTTCTAACTTGTTTATTGCAGGATGATCAGTCTAAGATTATTGTAAGTGTATTTCACTAACTAGGAACACTTCATTTTCTAAGGGGGTCAATTAACTTTGTTTGTCATGTTTGGGATTATTCATTGGCGTATGCTCTCCCCTTGCACCATTTAGTGGCCCTGGGGATCAAAAATCACGAATTCATCCAAGTCCACTTGTGAGTCATCCTAGGTGTGCTAGTTTTGCACATATGCTCTCCTCTTGCACTACATGTGAGCCTAGGGATCATAAATGCCTAGCATCTCCTTCCCTTTAGGAGGCCTACTTGGGGAATTCATCACCCCAAGGGATGACCTCAACCACGTGAATCTTGGGAGGATATTTACATGTTTGATTGAGAGATTTACATAAGTGATCTTATTTTTTAGGTCTAGAAAATGAAAAGCACAACAAAAATGGAGGTTGAGAATTTCAAGGATACCAACTTTGATCTTTGGAAGTTCAAGATGGAGAACATTTTTGTTGGTAGAGATATGTGGGTTATAATTTTTAGTCAAAAATCATTAGGTATGACCACATAAGACTAGATAATGGATGACAAAAAGGCTATAAGTGTAGCTCACATGTGCCTTTTTGATTCAAGAAACTTGAATGTATTAGGAGAAAGTATGCTCACTAAGAATCTCTAAATGAAGTTTGGGAAATTGTATCAGATGAAGTCCCTTATAATCAATTTTTTCTTGAGATTTATCGTATTCATCAAGAAGATGATTCATAGTGATTCCATGATAGAGAATCTAAATTCCTTCAACATAATTGTGATCTAGTTAGCTTCTATGAATGTAAAAATGAATGAGAAAGACCAATGCATTACCCTATTGTGTTCTCTACTGAATTCATGGTACAACCTTTTCATGGTGATTAGTATAACATGTTGGCATGTGCCTTAAAACTACAAATTCATGCTTTACTATTTGTACATGCTACATTAGTAGCCCTATGTTTGTAACTAGCCTATGAAAACACATGATAGGGATTACTCTTTGTTATGGGGTTGTGGTCCTTGTGCATTGTCATATTCTTGTATAATTTATTTCATTCACTTCACAGTCTATGTACCTATGTGTATGTCATGGCCCCTTATGTACTAATTCAATGTTAATATAATGGGCCCCTATGAAATTAAATATAGCAAGCTCTTAAAGAATGGTTTCCTTAAACCTAGGTTTTGATCCTCTATATTTTTCATGTTCTACCTAAGCATTAGAGAGCTCAAGTTGTGCATTCATGGCTACTTGTTTAAAGCGTTAATTCTCCAATATGTCTTTTTATGCACTTCTATGGTGCCAAAAATAACTATTCTAGTGAGGTGGTTCCACATATGAAAATGCAAATGGTGTAATGTCATGTGGTTGTATGTTAAGGATTGTTGTGGGTGTAATGTTCATAGAAAACATTCCCAAAATAATTCGAAGGGTAGAAAGTTCTTTATAGATGAGAAGGTGATGTAACATTTCTTGATTAGGCAATAAGCAAAAATGCACTAATAAATAATTAATCTTGAGCACTTTTATTTTTCCTACCATGCATTACCTGAAGAACTCAAAGGTCCATTAGATTTGACTATTGATCTCTTTGCAACTTAAAAATATTTAGTGAGCCTACAACTTCTTTTATTTAAAGCCAATATATGCACTTCGTGTTCATGGATTCCTTCTCTATCCACAAGTATGTATAAGAGAGATTTCAATGTAGTTTTATAGTCTAATTTGGTTGTTTTAAAGAGGACTAGGACATGGGGCATGATTGTAAAGTAGTTTCCCCTTTTATAAGTTATTTTCATGATTGTAAAGTCATCGTCTATTAACTATGGCATGCATGCTTATCTTGGGCTTCATGGTTTTCTTATTTAGATTTTAGGGTAGCATTTAAGAACCAATGGATATTCATGTTTTCCATTTGAGTGATTGTGTGTAGTCTTGGAAAGTACCTTCTAGTTTTCAACAAGGGTAATTACTAGAAATTGTGTTATGTCTACTTACAACTAGGGTTTCACAATTTAGGCAACTGTAAGTTTGTTCTTCTCTTCCATAGCATGCATGTTTTCTATTTATGTGTAGTAAGGTTCCCAATATCCACACAATTGATTATCACAACATGTGGATGACTAAATAAGTTGAGACATGAGGGCTATATGCAAAATAATACACTTGTCATATAGAGTTAATAATAGGGTAGGAACCAAGGGCTATATATACTTCTACATGAAAAACATGCGAATTACAAAAGAAAAAAATGACATTTCAATGTGTCTCTTTCTGGGATATATCGTTGAAACACTTTTGACACACAAAACATCCAAATCCAAAGGAACAAAAACTTATCCAAACTCTTACACTAAGCACTAAAGAAATCACCTCTATCCAAGAAAATTGATGCACAACAATTGATTCCCTAGCCATTGTGAGATTCCTTTTCCAACATCTGATAATTTTCCTTCACAAGATATATATCATGTACCCTGCATCAAGACTCATCATCATCAAATGAAAAATCTTATGGATAAACTGTGTTGCTTTTTTTGCATCAACGTTTCAGATCACACTCTGTGATCCATCATGAGGACAAAATGAGAATGAGAGAGAGTAAAATTGCATAGTTAGTTGTCCTTACAAAGAGAAAGAGGGGGAGTTTCTTTGGCACAAAGTGCTAGGTTGACTAGAGCTATAGAAAACAAAAGAAGAAAAGAAAAAGGAAAAATTACAAAGCTACTAAATAAAAATATAAATAACATAGAGAAGGATAATAAATATCAAAGATATATATATATGAAATCTATACCTCAATTATTATAAATTATCTATTATTAAGCTTTAGAGTTTCATCATTAAGCAAAACTACACTAAGAAAACAAGAATAAGGATAGAAAAAAGGAAAGGAAAACAAGAATGTAACAGATGTAAAAAATAAAAATAAAACACAAGAAAAAGAAATTAAATATCAACATTTAAGGACTTTAAATCTAGTTCATTTGAACACATTTAGTGCCTAACACTTATAGAGAGCATGTTCTAAGAGCATATAGCATTAAATCAAAGAATTCAAAAATTATCATATCACATGCTTGAATAAGAATCTAGGGCATTCTCTACATGACTTCCTATTGTCTTTCATCTTTGTAATTTCATTGTGTCTTTGGTTGAAGTGACCTGGTTGCATCACCATTACTTTCCCCATGATGGAGGTAATTATGCTATTTTTTATCCTATCTATAATTTTGATTTCAAAATCATGTTTTTGATATAGTTTACAAAGACTAAGAATATATTCTAGTTGATCCCAAGTTCATAATTTTTACTGTAAGTGTTCTCAAATTTTGTGTAGTCACTATTTGATATATATCAAGTTGTCTAGTAAAATGATTTTCCTGCTGCTTTCATCACATCCTTGTCAACCTGTGGATTTAAGAAAATTAAATAGCCATTAGTCATGTACGTAAAATACATGTTCTTGTATCTAGGAATGAAAAGAGTAGGAGTTCAATATATTTCATGTGTACACTCAAGTTAAAGTGCTTTATATTCCTTGATTCCCATCATCGCATCCTGCCTCTCCCCTTCCATTCCAACTTCCACCTCAACCTCCATCTCAATAACTCCCTCAAGCCATTCCACCTCCAATTCCACCTCCATTTCAACCTACAACTCAACTCCCATCACAACAGGAGGCCAATCCACCCATCTCAACACCACCAATTTCTCCTCCTTCTTAGGTGCATATGGAAGTTCAACCACCCACCTAGGCCACATGGAAAGAAGTTTAGACTAAGGGTGGTGATGCATAGCCACATGGTGATACTAAAGCATTCCACTAAAAAGCATCCTTCTTCAATAGAGTAGTGATGGGTGCTGCTATGTGGCCATAGTTCTTCACAAGTCTTTTGTAGTATCTAGTGATTCCTAGGAAACCCCTCAAGTTCTTAATGGTTTTAGGAATAGGCCACTCCATCATAGCCTTAATTTTGTTAGGATCAATTTTTACTTCTTCATGAGACACTATGTGACCCAAATACTCCACGTCTTTGAGACCACAAGCTTCACACTTGGAAGGTTTAGCATAAAGTTTGTATTGTTTGAGAACTTGTAATGCTTGATCCAAATGGTGAAAATGGTCTTCCCATGTCTTTCTATAAATTATCAATATATCATAAAAGAACGCTAATACAAACTTCCTAAAAATTGGATTAAAGATGGAATTCATAAAACTTTGAAATGTAGAAGGAGCAAATTAGTAAGACCAAATGACATCACTAGAAACTCATAATGACCCTCATGAGTCCTAAATGATGTCTTGGGAATATCTTCTTCCTTAATCCAAAATCGGTGATAACTTGATCTAAGATCATGTTTTGTAAAAAAACATAGTTCCATTCAATTCATCTTGTAAATCATCAATAAATGTAATAGGAAACTTAACTTTGATGGTGTACTTGTTGAGCTCTGTATAGTCTAGACACATGTGCCAAGTGTCATCCTTCTTATGTACCATCACCACAAGGGAGTAGTAAGCACTCTAGCTATGCCTGATAATACCTACCTCTAGCATCTCTTAAACCATCTTCTCAATCTCACTTTTTTGTAAATATGGACTATACCTATAAGGTCTAAATTTGGGTGGTTGGCTCCCTAGTACTAGTTGGATGGAAAGTAAGATTGATTTCTAGTCATCATGGAAAGTAAGATTGCAAGAAATAAATATATAACATGTTATTATTTAGAATTCAACCATTCTAAAGTGAATATACATTCATATTTAAATGTTTAAAGATGGAAAGCATGCACATAAGGAAAAACTATTGTATATCGATTTTTATATATAAAAGTGTAGAATAATTCTCTACACATATACAAAATTGGCATTTATACCAACTCAAAATATTTTTTACAAAAGTTACATATGCCATCTTAAGCTTCATATGCCATCTCAAGATCTATATGCAATGTGCATTTTGAATAACTACATATCAAATCCTAATAGTTCAATTGATCCCATGTCTATGGCGAGTCCTAAACTTGTGGTGGATCATCAAAATCTAACCTCCTCATGCCACTTGATGGATGCAAAGTTGATTGCACAATAACAAGTCAAACCAAAAAATTGATTAATTAACTCAATAGTAAATAAATTAGGCCACCAAATAAAAACTTATCTATTATAATTTACAAATTTCAAATTACCATATTGTTACCATCTCTACTTTGCATTACCTCCATTGTTGTTGCTTCTTGGTTAAGATCAATAGAAAATGGTAACATATGTTGTTGGGTGTTTTTTTGATCATCTAAAGCCACAATAACATACACATTTAACACATCAACTTAGACAAAACTAATTTACAAATTAAAGAAATAAAATTGATTGAAGTGTGTTCTATAATTTCTATGCCATCTCCACTTTGCATTGTATCCATTGTTGTTGTTTGGTCAAGATCAATAGAAAAAGGTAACATATGGTCTCTACTATTTTGTTGATCCTCTAACGCTGCAATGACATGCACATTTAACACATCAACATAGATAAATTTTTCAAGTGTAAAATTACATTATATATTTAATATAAACAATAGTAAATTTATTAAGTATAGAAATGTGGTTAGAGTTAGGAATTGAGTAATTGTTTATAAAATTAATAAACACATTTAAAATAGTTAAAATTTACCATCTATAAGTTGTATTTCATTTATTATTGTTTCATTTAGATCAATAGAGAAAGGTAATTGATGTCGTCGAGTACTTTCTTGATCATCCAAACCTACATGACATATATTTAACATATTAAATAAAAATAAGAAGTATTTTTATGGAAATTACTAAAATGTTTTTGAATAAATGTACTCACTATGTTGTTGCATGATAAGAACTCTCTCTTCTTGTATTGTAATTAATGACCTTTTTTTCTTTTGTTTTCTACATCCTGTAGAGGGGAATTGAAAAGTTTCATACTCCTCAGCTATTTCATTCAAGTATTCAAAAATGACATTGTCTCTTCGATTAATTGAACGATGTTTGTGCATTTTACTTGGACTAGACCATGGTGATATTCGTCTCATAGACATGTTCTCTGAACTAGGGATTGACATAAATTTGGAAGAGGAAAGAAGAGATGTATGGAAATCTTTTCTCAATCTCTCAATGCATTGAGTAAATTTATTTTTGTCATCTTCACTAGTTGGTAAATTTTGGAACAAATGATTTAAATAATCAACAGCATTTTGAAACTTATCATTTGAAGCATCAGATGATTTCTAGCCATCTGTAACACATATAAATGATTAAATCAAGAAATATTTAAAAATATCTTAATATTTTATTATAAAATGCAACATTGAAATTTACATGTTCTTTCGTCTTCACCAATGACAACCCCAAGCACATTTTGATCTTCTATTTGATTACAACCATCTATAATTGGATTAAGATTTAATTAATTTTGAGAACCATAAAAATCAACTAATATTTAATTGTAAATACCATATTGACATTACTAATGGTATTATTTTCGTGACTAAAACTCCCTCTGACATTGTCATCATCATCAAGCAATGGAGTAACACCATCTCTAATTTAATGAGATTAATTTAGTTACTTTTGAAAAAACATAATAATCATTAAACATATAAATATTAAACTTAAATCTCAAATGACCCTCACCAAAAACTTGATCTTGCTCATTTATTTTGTTTCTCTTTAGAAGATCTAAAATCTTTAACACATGTTTGCACATGTTTCCCTTCTTTGCCCATTGACAGTCACACACATACAAATTTGGTCCAAATTTTCTAACAAGATACCATTTTGTTGGAACTATTTGGCTTCTTATCTGGTACATGTTAGGGAGGAGATCATATAGATAACAATCTAATTTTGGTATTTTTTTTACCTCTCTAATGTAGTTGTGTAATATCTTTCTTTTTTGAAGTTAGTCAGAAACCCAAATAATTGTAGATAACTTTTATTTTTGTAGAATGGCTTAACCCTATGAAGAAGTGTATGGATAAGCCAATCCATTCTCCTCATGCATTTCTTAGAACGATCACTTAAATAGTGACTCTTGATGTGGCAATGGTACAACTCTATGGAAGCATTGGTTTCTTGATTTGCATGAGGGAAACTTCTATAGTTTTTTGCCCACGTCGCTATACAAACAAATAGAATGATGTCTTAGTATAAATAAAAACAAGTTAAATGATATAAATGCATAAAAATCATAATGAATAATTTAATGATCTTACCAATACGAGTCTCATCATGACACCAAGTTTTTTGAAAGTAATCAATAAATCTCTTCTCCTTTTTGAATTCCTCCATGAATTTTTTTATCAAGTGAGTAGTGATGTCTTCGTTATCACTCATTGCATACATTATCTCACCCAATCTATCAAACATATTAGTTCCAACATCCTATTTAATTTTCTTAAATCCACAGGTTGACAAGGATGTGATGAAAGCAACAGGAAAATTATTTTACTAGACAATTTGATATATATCAAATAGTGACTACATAGAATTTGAGAACACTTACAGTAAAAATTATGAACTTGTGATCAACTAGAATATATTCTTAATCTTTGTAAACTATATAAAAAACATGATTTTGAAACCAACATTATATATAGGATAAAAAATAGCATAATTACCTCCATCATGGGGAAAGTAATGGTGATGCAACCAAGTCACTTCAACCAAAGACACAATGAAATTACAAAGATGAAAGACAATAGGAAGTCATGTAGAGAATGCCCTAGATTCTTATTCAAGCATGTGATATGATAATTTTTGAATTCTTTGATTTAATGCTATATGCTCTTTGAACATGCTCTCTATAAGTGTTAGGCACTAAATGTGTTCAAATGAACTAGATTTAAAGTCCTTAAATGTTGATATTAAATTCTTTCTCTTGTGTTTTATTTTTATTTTTTACATCTGTTATATTTTTGTTTTCCTTCCATTTTTTCTATCCTTATTCTTGTTTTCTTAGTGTTGTTTTGCCTAATGAGGAAACTCCAAAGCTTAATAATAGATAATTTATAATAATTGAGGTATAGATTTCATATATATATATATATATATATATATATATATATATATAATCCTTCTCTATGTTATTTATATTTTTATTTGGTGGCTTTGTAATTTTTCCTTTTTCTTTTCTTCTTTTGTTTTCTATAGCTCTAGTCAACCTATCCCTCCATGCCAAAGAAACTCCCCCTCTCTCTCTTTTTAAGGACACCTAACTATGCAATTTTACTCTCTCATTCTCATTTTTTCCTGATGATGGATCACAGAGTGTGATCCGAAACGTCGATGCAAAAAAAGAAACACAGTTTATCCATAAGCGTTTTCATTTGATGATGATGAGTGGGTATGTGCAGAATCATGATGGGCCAAACTATACCTCTAAGTGGCAATGAAAATACAAAAAATTAGACTTTATCAAGTTCATGTGAAAATTTGAATGGATTATCTACACAATTTGAAAAAGATGTAAGAACGAAATTTGTAGAGAATTGAATCTAGTTTATGGGCTACTATTTAAAAAAAAACTAAATTTACTTAGTGAAAAATGAATATTTCAATGAACAGCTATTAAATTTTTCAGAAAAAAATAAAAAAGTGGGTGTCTATCCGGCCAACCTAACTATGAGCAAAAAAAAAAAATGAAACTTTCAAAATAAGTAGAGGACTCATGCCTGGATGTGATGCATATTTTTTTGAAATTTTTTTCCAAAAAAATAAATGGTTATGATTTTTTTACTGTGAGTTTTTTTTTAAAGCTAAAATGTAATTTTCCAGCCAACCTAACTCGATCAAAAATATCAGAAATCAAAAAAATTTTAAACCTACAGCCAACAAAGCATAGAGTGTGATGCATCTTTCGGATCTGAAAAAGGTGGAACGGTTTGAAAGTTATGGATATTTTTCAATCAGTGTGTCCATCAGGATTTTAGACACACACTATATAGAAAATTATTAATAATTATTAAATAAAATAATAATCAAGAAAATCTTATATTTTTAGAAAGCTGACAATTTCTTCTATAAACCCTTTTTGTTTTATCAAATTTCCATTAAAAAAAATCATCAGCATGAAGGGTGAAGTTTGAAGAAGAGAGTGGAACCAGTAAACACGTTGGAATTCAGAGAAAGTCAACTATGATAGTCCCAAGCGTAAATACAAGGCAAAACTGAAGTAAAATGGATATCCATTACTAATGGATATCCATTATTTAAATAACATATATCCATTGTGGGGAGCAAAAAAATGATTTTTTAGCTCTCTCTCTCTCTCTCTCTCTCTCTCTCTCTCTCTAAACTGAAGCAAAACGGATATCCGTTACTAACGAATATCTGTTCTGGGGAGCAAAAAAATGATTTCTTAGGTCTCTCTCTCTCTCTAGAGAGAGGACATAATGCAAAGTTAACATAGCATGAACTCTCTTGGAAGGCTAAGCATGGACTATAAGAAGATTGAACTAATTGGATCTGTTAGGCTCACCAAATGAAAGAACCTTAAAGGATAACCTTAATTAGGTAAGGTTAATTTTGAGTGTGGTTGTTTCTGCAACAATGTGTAAATTAATGTTACCTAAGGATAAATCTAACTATACTAACATTTTAATAACCATGAGAGCTAGGACTAACAATTAGACTAAAAGCTTGACAAACAATACAACTTGGACACATGTAGGACTTCGAAAATGGAAAAGAATAAGTATTAAATGTGCAAAACAATGAAAAAGTGGTATATAAAAACAATTAAATGTGAATAATTAAGTAAAGCAAAACAAATATCCATTTTGGGTTGCTCAAAATAGACCCAAAATGGATATCCATTTTGGTTTGGTATCCAAACCAAAACGGATATCCGTTTCAAAACCTATGAAAGTCAAACTTGGCCAAGTCGCAAATTTAGCTAAGTAAAAACGTGATTTTTTTTCTATTGCCACTGTTTGGCCCATGATGATCCTACACATACCCAAGTATTAATGCAGGGTACATGATATATATCTTGTGAAGGAAAATTATCAGATGTTGGAAAAGGAATCTCACAATGGCTAGGGATTCAATTGTTGTGCATCAATTTTGTTGGATAGAGGTGATTTCTTTTGTGCTTAGTGTAGGAGTTTGGATAAGTTTTTGTTCCTTTGGATTTGGATGTTTTGTGTGTCAAAAGTGTTTCAAGGATATATCCTAGAAAGAGACACATTGAAATGTCATTTTTTTCTTTTGTAATTCGCATGTTTTTCATGTAGGAGTATATATAGCCCTTGGTTCCTACCCTATTATTAAATCTATAAGACAAATGTATTATTTTGCATATAGATGTCATGTCTCAACTTATTTAGTTGTCCACATGTTGTGATAATCAATCGTGTGGATATTGGGAACCTTACTACACATAAATAGAAAACACGTATGCTATGGAAGAGAAGAACAAACTTCAAGTTGCCTAAATTGTGAAACCCTAGTTGCAAGTAGACATAACATGATTTCTAGTAATTACCCTTCTTGAAAACTAGAAGGTACTTTCCAAGACTACACACAATCACTCAAATGGAAAACATGAATATCCATTAGTTCTTAAATGCTACCCTAAAATGTAAATAAGAAAACCATGAAGCCCAAGGTAAGCATGCATACCATAGTTAATAGATGATGACTTTACAATCACGAAAATAACTTATAAAAGGGGAAACTACTTTACAATCATGCCCCATGTCCTAGTCCTCTTTAAAACAACCAAATCAAATTATAAAACTACATTGAAATCTCTCTTATACATACATGTGGATAGAGAAGGAATCCATGAACACGAAGTGCATATATTGGCTTTTAAGGGAAGTTGTAGGCTCACTAAATATTTTTAAGTTGCAAAGAGATCAATAGCCAAATCTAATGGACCTTTGAGTTCTTCAGGTAATGCATGGTGGGAAAAATAAAAGTGCTCTAGATTAATTATTCATTAGTGCATTTTTTCTTATTGCCTAATCAACAAATGTCGCATCACCTTCTCATCTATAAAGAACTTTCAGCCCTTTGAATTATTTTGGGAATGTTTTCTATGAACATTACACCCACAACAATCCTTAACATACAACCACATGACATTACACCATTTGCATTTTCATATGTGGAGCCACCTCACTAGAATAGTTATTTTTGGCACCATAGAAGTGCATAAAAAGACATATTAGAGAATCAACACTTTAAACAAGCAGCCATGAATGCACAACTTGAGCTCTCTAATGCTTAGGTACAACATGAAAAATATAGAGGATCAAAACCTAGGTTTAAGGAAACCATTATTTAAGAGCTTGATATATTTAATTTCATAGGGGCCCATTATATTAACATTGAAATAGTACATAAGGGGCCATTACATACACATAGGTACATAGACTATGAAGTGAATGAAATAAATTATACAAGAATATGACAATACACAAGGACCACAACCCCATACCAAAGAGTAATCCCTATCATGTGTTTTCATAGGCTAGTTACAAACATAGGGCTACTAATGTAGCATGTACAAATAGTAAAGCATGAATTTGTAGTTTTAAGGCACATGCCAACATGTTATACTAATCACCATGAAAAGGTTGTACCATGAATTCAGCAAAGAACACAATAGGGTAATGCATTGGTCTTTCTCATTCATTTTTACATTCATAGAAGCTAACTAGATCACAATTATGTTGAAGGAATTTAGATTCTCTATCATGGAATCACCACCAGTCATCTTCTTGACAAATACAATAAATCTCAAGAAAAAATTGATGATAAGGGACTTCATCTGATACAATTTCCCAAACTTCATTTAGAGATTCTTGGTGAGCATACTTTCTCCTAATACATTCAAGTTTCTTGAATCAAAAAGGCACATGTGAACTACACTTATAGCATTTTTGTCATCCCTTATCTAGTCTTATGTGGTCATACCTAATGATTTTTGACTAAAAATTATAACCCACATATCTCTATCAACAAAAATGTTCTCCATCTTGAACTTCCAAAGATCAAAGTTGGTATCCTTGAAATTCTCAACCTCCATTTTCGTTGTGCTTTTCATTTTCTAGACCTAAAAAATAAGATCACTTATGCAAATCTCTCAATCAAACATATAAATATCCTCCCAAGATTCACGTGGTTGATTCGCGATTTCTGATCCCTAAGGTCACTGAATGGTGCAAGGGGAGAGCATACGCCAATGAATAATCCCAAACACGGCAAAGAAAGGTAATTGATCCCCTTAGAAAATGAAGTGTTCCTAGTTAGTGCAAATATACTTACAATAATCTTAGATCGGTCATCCTACAATAAACAAGTTAGAAGTTTTGATACACTAGTCTTCAACAAACGATGCTGCAAACGATTAGGAAACACTCATATAATTTAATATATTATAATGTTTAAATAATTTGCATCATAATATCTAATATTAAATATATTAAATTGTATATTTAAATATTATATTATATATTTTATATAATATTAAATATTTTATATTATATTATATTAATATTAAATAAATATTATATAAATTAATTATTAATATCTTAAATTATCTAATATATTATAATATTAAATATTAATATCTTAAATTATATAAAATATTAGATAGAAATATTGTGAGTTATTTGCTTTTCCCTTTCCAGAAAAATATTAAATAGAAATCGTAGACTATCTAGTGACACGATTTTTTTTCGCAGCTTGATAACAACCGACGAGTTTAGAGAATTTTCGGCGTGAATTTTTTTACGACGTGAGACAACATTTTCGGCCATTTTTGCAGCGAAGGAAAAGACCCAATAGGTGGGATAGTTCCAATCGCTGAGATAGTATATGCACATTTAAGGTCCAATATTTTTTAAGTTTAGTACTAGTATATGTACATTTAAGGTGCAATATTTTTTAAGTTTAGTACTAGTATATGTACATTTAAGGTCCAATATTTTTAAAGTTTAGTACTAGTAGTTGTGAGTTTAAGGTTGTTAGTGTTATTATAAGTACTCATAATTGAATGAAATGTGCCCTTTAGATTTAAAAAGCAACCAATCATGTGATGTCACATCAGCGCACCATCAAATGAGGTCTTAATGCACGCCTATTGGTCCACACTTTTTTTGGGGGAACTATTTGACACCTCAACAAAAAGCATGCTGATGTGGCATCATATTTAATGATGTGGCCCTAAAACCTTAGTTATAAGCAGGGGCGTTGCCAAGTAAGCTATTGTAAAAATTTTGGAGTGATTCGAAATTGCCACGTATGATTTTGAGAGGCGTGAAGTTAAGGTGCACCACTACTGGGTCCTCTCCCCTACTAACGTGACAGTGCTTTTCAAAAACCGTTTTTACATGCCCATCAGGATGGGCATTCCATCCTGATGGCTGGATAGACTGTTCCGGAACTTAAATCCTCCTAATCTACAATCTTGCAAGCTCCTTTTGTTTCTTGCTATCAGCTTATGCCTTCAGGCAATTTACCTTCAACTTTTTTATTTCTAGTTGGCTGCTGTAGTGATCTGACTTTTTAATTATCTCTGGCCTCTTTTCTTTGGCTCTCTTCTTTCAATCTTCAGGTTGACGGCTTACAAACCCTTTTACACTTTTGTGTCCTTCTCTAGATTTGCGGAACTATATCTTTATGATGACTTTGATCTCCTTCTAGCGGCTACAATTCTTCAAATGATTTAAACTTTTTGCAGTTCCAAATCTTTAAATAATGACTTCCATATACTTCACACGGTGACAACTTCTGCTTTGAGAAACACACAATCTCCTTACTTCCTTTAGTTTTGGGCAATTTAATTTCATCAGCGGCAGCTTTAAATACACCAATTTCCTTTTGGCATTTCAGCAGCTAACAAAATCTATTTGACAACAACCTCCTTCAATTTTCTCCTGCGATCTAAACTCCTTGAATAGCTTGATTATATTTATCACCTTCTCCTTGGGCGAATTCACATCAAAGCTGCGACTTTTTATTTTTCCTGCGATTTAATCTCCAATCTCACATCAAACCAGAACTGTCGTAAATTTTCCTTTAGTGGCTTACGCAAATAAATAACATAATAAACCGGCACTCTTTACCAAAGATCTACGAACCCTTGTATCTCCTTAGTAAGACTTGGGCGATCCTTTTAACTTTGGCGGCCGCCAGCAATTTAAACAGCCACGAGTGCAAAAACTCGCCTCAGCAGCGATTTTAATATTTCTCCCAAAGATCTGTGGCTTCAGACAGGCTCAATCTCTTCACACAGCGAACCCTTTATCTTTAGGCAACTTGCTCCATGCAAACATTATCACCTTAGATCTTGCAAACTCTTTGTCTTCAGACAATTTGCAAACCCTAGATCTCACCTGCTCTGATACCACTTGTTGGTGGTGTAAAATATGCACAAACACAAAATATCAAACATATATATGAAGATACACACAAATTATCCAAATATCCAGAATACAAATGCTACAACATTCAATAATCCATTGCCTGGTGATCAAAGCAATTTCAATTGCTTGATAAGAAACTCATTACATGATGCCTCTATTTATAGAGGCCTTAGTCATACATTCATTTACCTTTCTAGGCCCTTCCATTCCTTCTATTGACTTATCTAGAAACCTTCTATGACAATGCATTTCCTTCTGGAAACTTTCTCATCTAGAACTCTCTATCCTTATCTTGTTTCCTTCTAGAACTTTACATTTAATATTTGTGCCTCATTTGTCCAAGGGGTTGAGCTTAATTGGTTGAAACATTGGGTTCTTGTTGAGGAGACCCAAGTTCAAGTCCCCATAGGAACATCTAAGTGACTCTTGGTCTTCCATAGTTAGTGCAATTCTAAGTTGTGACTCTTGGCTTCTAATGTGGATGGGCTCTAATTTGTAAGTGTTCATGCTTGGGGATGAAGACCCCCGTGTTGTGACCTCACTGGGTCAAAAACGATCAATGATTTTATTCTTGAGGTGGCAGCAATTACATATCCCAACACAGCTATCATCTTGAACTGGAATTTCATTGGTTTCTTGATATCCAAACATAATTGCTTTGCTTTCTGTCTGGTATTCAAAAGGAAGATTGTAAATTTATAATATTCAGTATGGGCAATAAGAGGTTTGGAGTTCTGTTAGCGGCCGCACACAGAAGTTATGTGAAGAAAATGTATGGAGGATATTTCAATCTGTTTGGAAACTCGCTGGGCGAGGAGGAGGAGAAGTGGGATATGTTCACGGCGTTTGACCGTCAACAGCCAAAGATGGAAGATCTTCACAAGTATGATGGGAAGCAAACGTGATGCCCATGGAAATGCTCTTTGGGTTCTTGAGCTCTGTCAATTTCTCAGACATCTTCATCAAATGTGCACCAAAGTGTTGGAGATATGCTTTAGCCACTAGGTTAGTAACCCACCTGAATACACTGCATTTTCCGTTCAGGCACACAGGTAAGGGCGACACTCTAAATGGGAAAACGTTTAAATGGTTCATGGCTATCTGTATCAGTGCCTATTTCAAACTAACATTTATGAGATTTAACACTGATCGGTCGTTTGGCGTATGACGGTGTAATGTGAAGTCTTATTACTGAAGTGTAGTCAATCACATAAGTCGAAATCCATTCGTCATATCCATTTGCTTCCAGCTTATCCCATCAGTAGTATCCATGTGAATGAGTATTATTAGAATTTCGTCCAAACCGTCCAAACAAAAGCGAGCCTGAAAAAGAAACTCACCGTGTTATGAGACAATTTTCACCTCATTAATTCGTAACTTACCATTGTATTTCTTTACAACATAATGTTATTTTCTAAAACACTACAATGTCTATTTGAATTTTGAATTGGCACGATTCAAAAAGACAAATTAGTAGGATAAGTGTTAACACTAAAAGCATAAGTCCAGTCAAAAGAGAGAAAAACAACCATGGCTTTGAACACTGAACCATAATAAATTGAGCCCATAAAACTTTCCACCACTTTTTGCGGTTATGATTTATAGATGAAGCAACCTTGTCAATAGGATCGTAAGTGGGATTTCTGTGCATGTCACCATAGAATTCCAAAGCTGTGCAATCTCATCGTCACTTCCAAGCTTGCTGATGACGATGTCCTCTCGTCTCAAGATACCCACGTCCTCACTAGTGTTAATCAGATCATTCATTAGAATGGCGTATCTTGTAATGGGTTTCTCTTCTTCTTGGGAGCATATTTCCAGTGCAATCAAGTTTCTGAGTATCACTTCTGATCTATTATCTACTGTAAACTTGGACAAATACAGTGTGAAATCGCTCTCTTCGAACATAATGTGACTAATTCCTATTTTGTCACCTTCCAATTTCTTGAATTTCACTCCTCTTTTTAGTTCCTCTACAGTGAAACATGTTTTTCTATCCTTTCTTAGGGGATATGTAAGCCTTAATCGCTCTACTAAAATATCATCCATTTCAATAGTCAAACATTTAATAGCAATTTTACACCTTATTCACAAAAAAAAGTGGTAAATATTTGTTTTATTTTTATTGGCCAAAATTGACCTTTGACTATTGAAATGGATGATATTAAGAATAGCCCTTGTTAATATGATGCCAAATGACAAATATAACAAAAATTGGGGACAAAATTAGTAGGATTATTGCACTGGATTTAATACATATTTCAGGACTACATAAACATGGGGTTAGAATCTTGAAATAATAACTCTTAGAATCTTCAGTAAAATTTCAGTCACGGGCTTCCAAGATCTAAGTGGATATGGGAGGGGTCGTTGACTTTCTTGTCAACAATGTAGTAATGAAGCAATTGCAAGACATAGATTCTTTGTTGTATTTCCTATTCCTCACTTCTGCTACTTCGATGGGGGATAGATTTTTAAGTGCCGACTCAAACCAGAGTTCATCATTTGATGCCACAATATCGAGCCTGATTTCCTTCAAAACCCAGAATGGTAGCTGATTTTCCGTCTTGAGCATATCTTTCACAATTTGAGCCGTATGTGTGCAGTGAAATCTCACATTAATCTGGATTTCAAGGGTGATTTATGGCACGGCCTCAACGTGTTGGGGCTTATGATACGGTCCCATGCAAAGGATCACCACCACTATTTTTTTATAACTTTTAATTTAATATTCCTAACCTTCAGTTAAGTCTCATACCAAAAACATGTATTGGAGGATCTATAGAAAAGCTTGGAATGAAGAAAATAGAGGGACTGCGTTTGTTCAACGGTTAAGTACAACTTTGAAGGTTAAAATAGAGGTTTGAGGTTCCTATATATTGACAGCAGCAACATGTACACCATTATATCAAAATTTTAAAATTTATCTATTAATACACACCACTAATCAAAATAGGTTAAAGGGATTGTAAGAAAAATATATATTTAAAAGTTTATTAAAAAATTATAATTTACAAGGAGTTTGTTTGTATTTCTAAAATGAAAGTTAAGAAAGAAATAGAAATGAGAACATTAAGATAAAGAGTTATTTCTATTAAAATGAAAGTTAAGAAAGAAATACAAATGAGAACATTGAGATAAAGAGTCATGTTGATAACTCTTAAGAATGCCGACTATAAGTTGGGTCATCTCTTAGATAAATAGATCTACACATCATTGATCCTCATAATGAATAGGATTTCATAAAGAGCCATGATTTTCTCTAAAGGTATAGTAAAACCTACTATGAATCACATAATATACTAGACACCTAAAAATAAAAATGTTCTTCTAATTTTGGTTTATCATTATAGATTACAAATGCATAGATCTCTTTGCATGAAGTGTTATGACTCTCATCTGAAGATGAGAAGATGGTATCCATAATTGGCCCAAAGAAAATTTTAAACTAAAAACAAGTCTAGTATACTTGGGAGGAATAAAATGAAAGGCATGGAGACACATAATTTAGCTCACCAAGTAGAAAAGATTCAAAGCATATCTTGAGATGTATTGTTGTGATTATACAACTTCTTCAAACTTGTAAACAGGCTCTTGACATGGTCACTCAATCTTGTATAGCAAGTTTTGGCTAGGTTGAATGTAGTTGAGGCTAGGGCATGATAGATGCTTAATATCCACAAAATAAATCTATTTGCATTGTAATTCAAAACAAACGGGATGTCTTGGCTATAAGGAAAACTCATTAATAGTGTCACTTGTGTACATGGTCAAATAATAAGGCAACTCAAACACTAGTTGAATCATTTAAAGACAATGTGATTTCCAATCATTGATGATTTAAAATCCAGAGATCAATAGTAACATCCCAATGTGCTAAGACAAACTTTAATGAAGGATTCAACTTGTTGCAAAGAGTATTCCTGATCACAGTGAATAGGAACTAGCCATGTGGAAAAGCTTAGTAAAAAAATAGGCATGTGCTTTAAAAGGTGGGCTTGATGTGGTAGGGCCCAAATGAGAAGCACAAGCCTATAAATGAAGTTTGGCATGAACAAACATGGTAGCAAGTAATTGATTCAACAAAGCATTGAGTCAACAAGTTGATGAATGCCAAGTGGAACCAGGTGAGGTTGATTGTGCTAACACACTAAGTGCTTGTTAAATGTTTCCATTAGACTCGATGTAGAAGAAAATTTAGGACAAAGATCATTAGGAAGCCAAATGGAAGCATAAGGTTAGATGGTATTTTTACAACACAACAAGATTTGGTGCTATGGGATAAATAAGGAGAAATACAAGCAAATAGAAAAGTGCACGTCTTTTGCAATGAAAACACGAGATGAACAGACACATGGCATAATGTGGTTTGATGTACATAACATAGTGACTTGACCAAAGGCCCATGCTTGCATAAGTATTTTTTACAAATGCAGGGTTTTTTTCACTAAGTCAAATTAGTGTTGGTGGCAATGACTCAATGTATAAAGGAAAATGTTGCACAATTCAATTTTATCTTGTATTTATCACCACGTGAAGGCTTAATCCCACCACCATCTTCTAGTTAACATAAAAAGATAATAAATATGAGCTTCAGCTAATGATTATATGAATAACAAAGATTTTTAGACCATTTTTGCCAATGTGTTGAGTTTGATGTACCAAGTCAACAATGTCTTAGTGCATTGAGGGAAAAAGGTGCACAAGGACACAAAATCAAGGGTTGGACAATGCAACATATGAGAAGAGGCAAAAGACATCTATTCGACAAGATATAGGATACAACCTAGAAGAATCAAAGGCCATTTAACAAGGAAACAAGGTCTCTACTGGAGGAGCTTAGACTTTGATTTAGTAAACAAAGAAAAACACAAACAAGAGATTTAGAATGTACATGGTAGTAACATAATACAAATTAGATTGCAAGCAAGGAGGCCAAAAATTTTCAACTCAGTTGATAGATTGCCATCACATGTGTCATAGGGGCCAGCTTAGTCACATTCTAGTTATTGCCTCATGCATCACATCTCCATTTGTAGACTTGTCTTGACATGGTTTAGTGAAGCCAGCATAGTCATATCATCATGATCCCATTCCAAACTCAACTTTTGTATTGTTATATGCTTGTATGGTCCATAATGGGGGCCAACTTGATCACATTCTCGTGAATGTGATTTTTTGATACATCATGATTCCATTCACACCACACTGCTAGTTTTACACATTATCAATTTCACACTTACAAAAATGACTTTCACACTTATGATCATATGTTTTGTGCTACTATGCAGTATTAGTAGTATTAGCAAGTATCAATAACATGACTTGTGTGCATGTATGGAGGATGTTGCTCTAAAGGTACACGAATAAATAGAAAAGTATTGTCATTACCGTATATCCCAAATTTGTCTACTATTTCCTTTTACTACATATCTTACTTTGGGTGAACCATGATTTATATAGCTCACATGCACACCAATATGGAGGAAAAATGTAACTGGTAAAAGTGCATACCCTTCAATTTTACTCCTTTGATTTACATGTACTTTTGGTACTATTGTAAATATAAAATTTCCTATTATTCAATTTTGCATGTTTGGTGTATGGACTAAGCCTAACCATAAACCTATTAGCTAACCAACCACTTCCAATTACTAATGGTCCAAACTGATCATCCTCTATTGCTTTCCCTCACTTAAGAATAAAATGTGGGTGCAATCCCATCCCTTGAGCTAGGCCAAACCATAGCCTAGTTTCTCCTTTTGAAACCCAATCTTCCCACTCCTAAAGTCGACCCTTTCAAAATTTTACTATTACCCATCATCTTGTACATCGAAACATCTCAAGTTGAGCATATAAACATGTACTTATAAATAGTCCTAGGTCATTAATGATCATAGCTAGATAGTTGTAAAGGTACATTATCATAAAGTATAGATGTATCATCATTCTATAGTATTGCATCAATCCATGCATTATCATCCACATCATATATAAGTATCACATTCTTTACTTGGCATATATCTTTGATATTGTTTGATTAATAGAAGGGTTTGACTCTGTATCAAGAAAGTTAGAAACCTTCCCCTTGCACACAAAGGATCCTATGGTGGTTTTCAACACCACACTTTAGACACATATGTGGGGGAAAGCAAGCATATCTTGTAAGTTATAACAATAGGAGACAAATTTACACCAAAAGTTACATTGAGAAACTTTATATCATTCTTAGATACTATTTGAACATTATTTCATTGTATCTGAGTGTTTCAGGATTTAACTGTGTGAAAGTTTTTCTTCAACGTTTCGGATCACACTTTACAATCCATCATTAGGAAGCAGAGAGCAAGAGAAGAGAATTAGAAAATTAGGATCACATTTTCTAATCAAATCAAAGATCTTTTCCGCATGTCCATCCATAGTTCACAGTTAATGCTTTTAGGTCACATACCAAATCATATAAATACTTTTAGCTATGGCCTTAATTTGTTAAAACCTAACCAAGGGAGCATGATGCTCATGGAGGCAGACTCTTCATGCTCATTAAAGTGGATCAAATGAGTTTCAATGGAATCTCACATAAATCTTTATTTCACTTTTACGCATGCCCTCAACATGTTCAGGCTTATGATACGCTCCCATACAAAGGACCACAATCACTATTCTTTTCTATTTAATTATTAATTTGTTATATAGCTATTAAATTTCACACTAATAAATTTCTCATATCAAATTTATTTTTTTCATGAATTTATAAATTTGAAAGTTGGTTTGTTTTTCTCATTTAAATTGTTTGTAACACACATTTTATCTATTAGTAATAACACTTAAATATGTTATTAAATGATTGATAGGTATAAATCATAGTTCACATATTTAGACTAGACTCAACAAATCCAAAATTTTTCACTTGACAAAAAATCAGTAACTTAAAAAATTACTTAAATTTCTTAGAAACACAAATTTATGCAAAATCCAGTTACAAAATGTATCCAATGAGTCTATAAAATGTTGGGAAAGTATTTTCTATTAGATTTGAATACATATAGATTACAAAATCACATCATCATGCAGATACAATAGCTAATCGATAACTATTATGAATTTATGATGATTGTCTTTGAAAATCATCATCATAAATTGCATATCTAAGCAAGTTACAAATCACAACAATTTACAATTTGAACTCTTCCCCACTCTAGTGAAGAATTAGTGAGAGGGTCTAGTCCTCAAACTCTAACTCAGTTGCATCTCCTCACTCGGCCAAGGAGTGTATGCCTATGACTCCACCCTACTACTATCTATGGTAATGGCTTCTCTTCAACCAAATCAAGATCATCCAATCAAATACCTCCTTCTTCTACTATAACCACATTCTCCATAGCCTATCTCTCAAGATCAGGAACAAGGAAGGCTCCTCATCCTGTGCAGTCCAATCACTATGGGACAATCTGATCCAAGTATTAAGCTCCTCTTGTTTGTCCTCCACCTTTTTTGTAGGATGTTGAAATATGTATTGCACAAAAAATAATCCATTGTGATGTTGTTGAGTTAACTTATTACGCTTCTTTGCGTGATGGCATAAAATAAACTTTAGTTGTACTCACAACTATAAGCACTACAAGGTTGAGACAAAATTCAAAGGGCTAAGTTTTGAAGATTTAGGGTATTTCCATCACAATCTTCCCATCAAGCACTTGTAAATAAGATGTTGAAGAGTTTGTAAGAAAGCAATATTTTCTTAATAACTATAATTTATAACTTGTGGGTATATGCAGGATCATCGCAGGCCAAACAATGTTAATGGAAAAAAAATCATGTCGTTACTTAGCCAAATTCACAAATTGGCCAACTTTGACTTTCATAGGCATGTTAAAAATATCTGTTTTGGTTTGGATACCAAACCAAAATGGATATCAACGAATATCCATTCCAAAACGGATATCTGTTTTGTGGGTCCCAAAATGGATATCCATTTCTTAGAACTATACAAATGGTTTTTTTTATTCTTTTCATTGGTTTATGCTTAGAACTTACAATTCAACTTGCAAATTTCTATTGTTACATGGTTAACATCTTTTCAACCAATCGACAAAGTTGCATCTCTTTAAAATTTGACCCTCTCTCTCTCTCTCTCTCTCTCTCTCTCTCTCTCTCTCTCTCTCTCTCTCTCTCTCTAGTAATTCATAGTGAATCTTGTTTGCAATGTGTGAGATGCACTAAGAAAACCTTAGGCTTGATGCTGAATTCATAGTGGTTGGTAAAGCTATGCATGAGATCTAAATTGAATTCACATAACCAAGTAGTAATGTGTCAAACCATACAAGGGCATATTATATCAATGTGGAGGGAAAATTCTTAGCAAGGACATAATCATCAATGGTGACAATTGTGGCTTGGACAAGGAAGTGTATCATATGTGCAATGAGATTGCCTTGTACATTATATTATCAAATTTAAGCAAGACCATTTTATGAGGAGATAGTTGTAAGATGATGTCAATTGATAGTGGTGATTTAATCCATCCTATTGATGAGGAAGGAGGAGGAGGAGGGTTAAGGTCTTCTAATTGCACTTACAACACCTTGAGTTTTGTGTAGATATAATTATAATTAAGAATACGTGTTAGATAAATGTCACATGGTGGAGGGATGGTGTCGAGATGAGTGATGATTTTTGTGGCAATGTTATGGTCAAATGTGTTATGAGGGTGTGTGCAAGAAGTTGTGTCCACTTTTTGGCCAAAAAGTGGAAGTGTTTTTCCTGATTTTCAGAATTTGTCACATTTGACCTAAAAATTTGAAGCACTTAAATGTGGAATCTTGGAAAAAGTCACTAAATATGAAATGTAGTACTCGGAGTCTAGTTTCCAAATATGTAATTTTTTTCGATACCCAGATGATAGAAATTGATTTTGAATAGGCGTTTCTAAAAACCACTGTTTAAAAGTCACTTTTTTTTTACTATACCATGTACGTGTACGTCATCCATATTTTGACCTAAATAATCATATTTTTCAAAATCCTTTTGGGCAAAGCTTTGTAACTCACTGAAGCACGTTTTCCATATTTATTTGTAATTTTTTATTGAATAATTTTTTTTTTTATTAATTTTATATTGGTCATTTTTTGTCTTTTAAAAAATCATCGTGTACGTCACGCATAAGATGACCTAAACTTAACATTTTTTGAAATTTTTTTTTTTTAAATTGAAAAGAATTGTCTAAAGTACGTTTTCATACAATTTTTTTTACAAAAAAATATTTTAATAAAAAGTTATTAAAATATTAAAAAACCCTGATAATTCAAGGTTATGAACCTATTTCATCATAAATTGATTAAAAAATAAAAAAAATAATTTAATTGTAAAAAAAATTACATATTTAGAATCTACATTCTCTCCTCTATAATGGGTTTTAATTTCGTCAAAATATTCTGCAAAATAGACCTTTAAATATATGCCCAAAGTCACTATTTTGTTGTAACATTGAGAGGGCCTTCAAGGTGCAGGTCAAACTAGGACTAGAGGTCAGGGTTGGGTCCCCAAAGCATTTTTCGAAGTGGGTTACAAAGCAAAACCCGAGCCTAAAATTCAAATTTTGAATAACGGGATCCCGTTTATAGAACGCGATCCCGTTTATAAAACGGGATCCCGTTTACTACTCCATCGGTCGTGAATAAAACGGGATCCCGTTTAATAAACTCGGGATCCCATTTTCCTCTGTCGCCTGTCGCTGTTGAAAATGGGGTCTCTGCTGTTTTTTAAAAAATTTAATACTTTTCACAAACGGGATCCCGTTTTATATAACGAGATCCCGTTATATAAAACGGGATCCCGTTTATAACGGGATCATGTTTATGGCCTCTAGGTTCGGGATCCCGGGAAAAATGGGATCGCGTTTTTGGTTCTAGGCTCAGGATCCCGAGGCAAAACGGGATCGCGTTTTATATAAACGGGATCCCGTTTTATCCCGTTTTTTCGTTCCCCGATTTCGGATTTTTTTCTAACTCCGAAACTTCCACCTTAAGTGGACACAACTTCTTGCATCTACCCATGAAAAAGAGGTGGCATGGGTAGTGGGCTATCAATGTTGGGAAAGGGTGAGGGAGGATGTAATGGAGGAAGGGATGTGTGTCATGGTATGATGTCTCAAGGAATGGGAAGAAAGGGTGGTGATTCATAAGATAATATGAAGAATGATGGTAGAGTGAATTGGCATTGTGGTAACTGTATCATGTCATGGGGTGAATCATGCATTAATACAGGTTGTGGAGTGAGAAAGAGGTGGTATGGGTATGGTTGAATGGAGTAATGAGGTGATTTAATTGGTGATGACCTAGGTGAAGTGATGGGTAAGGTGTCCTATGTGGGATTTCTAGAAAGTGTGATTGGTAATGGTGGGGATAGCTAAATGTCAACTTCTAAGGGTTCAAAGGTGAGGAAAGTGTAAGATGGAGATATGGGATAATCCATGGTTTAATGATTATTCAAGGGAGACTCCTTAAAATGATTATCAATGATGGTGTCGATAGGGTGAATGGAGTCTATGAATGTAGGTGTGGGAATGTGAGCTATGACATTGGTATTGTATTGGATGAATAATTGAAAGTAGGGGCACCTGTCTAGTGATGGAAGGAGCCACATGATCAAATGATGTTTGGGGAAGGGATTTTATTAGGAAAGTAAGGATTTGGGTGAGGGTCTAGGGTTTGGTGGAGAATAATTTATGGAAAATTTGGAGTTCATTAAAATTGACATGAATAGAAGAAGTACAAGACATGGCTAAGGATAAATGGTAGGCTCAAAATAAGATAACTAGGACTATGATGATGAAGATGGAAAGAAAAGTCAACAACAATAGTATGATATAGGGATAGGATTAGAAAAAAAAGAGTACTACAACTAGCAAGAGGAAAGTGAGGACATAATGCAAAGTTAACATGGCATGAACTCTCTTGGAAGGCTAAGCATGGACTATAATAATATTGAACTAGTTGGGTCTATTAGGCTCACCAAATGAAAGAACCTTAAAGGTTAACCTTAATTAGGTAAGGTTATTTTTGAGTGTGGTTGTTTGTGCAACAATGTGTAAATTAATGTTACGTAAGGATAAATCTAACTTTTCAAACATTTTAATAACCATGAGAGCTAGGAATAACAATTAGACTAAAAACTTTACAAACAATACAACTTGGACATATGTAGGACTTGGAAAATGGAAACGAATAAGTATTAAATGTGGAAAACAATGAAAAAGTGGTATTAGTTGCACCTATGTAGAGAAGTGGTCTTTATGAAAGATGCTTAGAATTATGCTCTATATCTATTTGTGAAGTTTGGGGGTGATTAGACCTAAAGGATATGACCACCATATGCAAAATAGCCTACCTAATGGGTATGTGCATGGAAATGGAGAGAGAGAGGGGGGGGGATATTGAGAGATATAGATAGAAAGGGAGAGATAGAGAGATAGATTGGAAGATAGAGAGAGAGAGATAGATAGAAATAGAGAGAAAGAGAGGGTGAGAGGTAGAGATAGAGATAGAGAGAGAGATAGAGAGAGAGGGTATAGAGATGGACAAATATACATATAGAGGGGTAGAGATAGAAAAAGAGGATTGAGAAAGAGAGAGTCCTAGTTTTCTTTTTCCATTTCCTTCATCTATAAGGGAGAGGAGGAGATAGAGGGGAGAGATAAGAAGATATAGGAATGATAGGGGAGAGAGCCAAGAGAGAGAGAGGGAAAGATAGCTAGGCAGAGAGAGATAGAGAGGAGATAGATAGGGAGAGATAGAGGAGATAGAGGGGAGAGATAGGGAGATAGAGAGTGAGCGAGATGTCCAGAGAGATAGGGAGATAGAGGAATGATAGGGGAGAGAGGCAAGAGATAAGGATCTAGATAGATAGGTAGAGAGAGAGAGAGAGGAGATAGATTGGGAGAGATAGAGGAGACAGAGGGAGAGATAGGGATATAGAGAGTGAGTGAGATGTCCAGAGAGATAGGGAGAGAGATTGAGAGGTAGAGGGATGATAGAGAGAGGGAGATAAGGGAGAGATACCTGGAGATAGAGGTTTAGGTTTCTCAAGTTTATGGTTTATTGGTTATGGGTTAGGGATTAGGGGAATTATTTAGGGTTGAGGGATTTAGAGAGAGATAGAGAGTCTTCTTTTGACATGCAACTGTAAACCCTGAATAATGCCCCTAAACCCTAAACCTGAGCAACCCTAGAAACCTCTAAACCTTAAATAATGCCCCTAGACCCTAAACCCTAACCCCTAACCCCTAAAGCATAAACCATAAATAATTCCCCTAACCCCTAAACCCTAAACCTGAGAAACCCTAAACCCCTAAATCCTAAACCCCAAACCCCTAAACCCTTTAAACATTAAACCCAAGGAAACCTAAACCTCTATCTCCCTATCTCTATTATTCCTCTACCTTTCAATCTCTCTCCCTATGTCTCTAGCCATGTCCCTCACTCTCTATATCTCCCTATTGGTCCTCTCTCTCTAAACACTAAACCCTAAACCTCTAAACCTTAAACCCTAAACCATAAACCCTAAACCCTAAATAATGCCCCCAAACCTTAACCCCTAAACCCTAAACCTGAGTAACCCTAAACCCCTATCTCCCTATCTCTATCATCTCTCTACCTCTCAATCCTTCTCACTATTTCTCTAGACATCTCTCTCACTCTTTATCTCCCTATCTCTCTCCTCTATCTCCTCTATCTCTCCCTATCTTTATCCTCTCTCTCTCTTTATCTAGCTATCTCCAAACCCAAGCAACCCTAAACCCCTAAACCCCAAAGCCCTAAACCCTAAATCCAATCAACTATAAACCTTTATCTCCCTATCTCTCCCCTATCTCCCTATCTCTATCATCCCTCGACCTCTCAATCTCTCTCCCTATGTCCCTGGCCATGTGCCTCACTCTCTATCTCTCTATCTCTCTCCTCAGTCTCCTCTATATCTCCTTATCATTCCTCTGTCTATAAACCCTAAGCCCTAAACCTCTAAACCTAAACCCCTAACCCCTAAACAATAAACCCTAAACCCTAAATAATGCCCCTAACCCCTAACCCCTAAACTACTAAACCCTAAACCCAAACCCCTAAACCTTAAACCCAAGTAACCCTAAACCTCTATCTCCCTATCTCTCCCCTCTCTCCCTATCACCTTTGTCCCTCTACCTCTGAATCTCTCTCCCTATGTCTCTGGCCATGTCCCTCACTCTCTATCTTCTTATCTCTCCCCTCAATCTCCTCTATATCTCCCTATTGGTCCTCTATCTCTCTCTAAACCCTAAACCTCTAAACCTTAACCCCTAACCCCAAAAACATAAACCCTAAACCCTAAATAATCCCCCTCTCTCTCTCCTATCACCCTAGCTCTCCCCTCCAACTCCACCCTCTCTTCCTCTTCTTCCCTCTCTATCTCCCTTATCAACAAAGAAAATGGAAACAAGAAAACTAGGACATGAAAAGAGGGATGAGGATATAAATTGGGAGAATGAAATGGAAACAAGATAAAAGTAAAGTTCATTGGATGGGAATAATGATGAGAGGAGAGGTGGAAAATAGTAAAATAGGGAAAATTTGGTGGGATCTAAAGGGAAATTTGAAAGGAAAAGGAAAACTAGGAAAGCCAGGAAGAGGATTTAACTAGGAGGTAGATAGGTCAGAGAGAGAGAGAGTTTATATGGAAACTATTGAACAATGATAAAATGTAATGTGGTAGGATGTGGTAAGTTTTAGATGTTGTGATATAGCATGGAGATATGTCTACATGTGGTGATGCTATGGAAATTTAACCATGAGTCATTTGAAGAAGTACTCACAACTATGTATTTAATTGTGCTAGTAGAAGCATAAATAATAATGTAGGTGCACTTGTAGCAGAGTTGAAGTTCATGTGGAACAATCTAGAGGCTTGGTTATGTTAAGAGAATGTTCTACAATACTACAAGTTGAAAGAATTGGTTAGATGGTTGTATGTATTACCACAAGCATATGGTTGGTAGTGGTGGTTATACAAGAAGACATGAATACATTGACTATAGTTAGTAATAAATTATTGATGGTTAGTAACAAACTAAAAAATAATGAAAAGAATAGGGTAAAGCAAAACGGACATCCGTTTTGGGAAACCTAAAACAGCTATCCATTTTGCAAAACAGATATTCGTTTTGGGCAACCTAAAATGGATATCCATTTTGCAAAACATAAAAAAGGGAAAATTCAATATTTTACTAAAGCAAAATGGATATCCATTAATAACGGATATCCATTTTTCTTCACTTTTGCCTTGTATGTAGGCTTGGGACTATCATAGTTGACTTTCCCTCAATTCTAACATTTTTGTAGGTTTCACTCTCTTCTTCGAACTTCACCCTTCATGCTGATGACTTTTTTTTAATGCAAATTTGATAAAACGAAAAGGGTTTATAGAAGAAATTGTCATCTTTCTAAAAATATAAGATTTATTTGGTTATCATTTTATTAAATAATTATTAATAATTTTCTATATAGTGTCTGTCTGAAATCCTAATGGACACACTGATTGAAAAAATCCATAACTTTCAAACCATTTCATCTTTTGAGATCTGAAAGCTACGTCACACTCTATGTTTTTCTGGCTATAGGTTAAAAAAATTGAATTCCAATTTTTTTATCGAGTTAGGTTGGCTAGAAAATTACTTTTTTTTTAAAGTCACAATAAAAAATCATAACTAATTATTTTATTGGAAAAAAATTTCAAAAAAATATGCATCACTTCCGGGCATGAGTCCTCTACTTATTTTGAAAGTTTCAAAAAAAAAATTGCTCCTAGTTAGGTTGGCTGGAATGACACCCACTTTTTTTTTTTTCTGAAACATTTAATAGTTGTTCATTGAAATATTCATTTTTCACTAAGTAAATTTAGTTTTAAAAAGAAAATAGTATCCCATAAACTATATTCAATTCTCTACAAATTTCGTTCTTACATCTTTTTCAAATTGTGTAGATATTCCATTCAAAATTTCACATGAACTTGATTAAGTTTGATTTTTTGTATTTTCATTGCCACTTAGAGGTATAGTTTGGCCCATCATGATCCTGCACATACCCTTGTAAGATATAAGACTTCAATTTATCTTACTTACTAGTGTTTTGGTGGATCTTCCTCAGATAGCTAGTGGTGAAGAAAAGGCTTGCCCCTAACTTGCTTATAATTTTATAACTCAAAAGATGAGGTCTCTCACCTCAACCTCAAGTGTCATTCTCTCAATACATGTTGAGAGGCCCTCCATAATCTCACCATTAGAATCTATGAAACTATCAAACAAACAAAAAACTTAAGGTTGAGGTAGTACCTCACTGCATGAATGGGTTGGTGGAGTTGATTGTTCCACTTCTGATCAATGATCTCTCAAATGGAATCAAATCTATCTCCATATCCTTGTAATATTTTCAAATGGCCTCTTTAACCCTATCAATGGCCTCATAAATGTGCCCCAATGGATTTTGATTCCCATCCACCAAGCATAAAACTCTCACCAAGGGCTTTGGCACCTACAAGTATAAAAAAATAAAGTTACAAATTTACAATGAAAGTAAATACTTTTAAAGTTTAAAAATAAAGAAATTAATTTAAAATATAAATTGAAGTTTGAGGTTACCTTGACAATCTCTTTATCTCTCTTCGTAAAACATTATAAAAAAATGTCTATGCTCCTCTCTCCATTAGCATTCTTTGAATATTGTGAGTCTAGCCATACTTGACTCACAAACATTTGCTTAAATGATGTCAACAAACTAGTAATGTTTCAAATGCAATGTCAATAAGTTAGTTTCAAACCTTATGACACCCAATCGCACAAGCTCTTTCCCCTTGGTGTGATCTCTCATCAAGCTAAGAATCCAAGGGTGATTATAAATATATTTTGTGATAATTTTTGTATTTTCTACAACCAATCTCACCTAATTAATTTTTCCTATGTCCTCCAAGATAAATTCAAGGCAATGTGCTACATAAGGGGTCCAAAATAGTGATGAATACCTCTCCTAAAACAATCTCCTAGCCACCACATATGTCATACATTGTTGCATTATTAGTGATAGTTTGCACTAGCATTCTATATGCTCACCTCTAAGACAACTTACTCCAACATTAGGCTCAAAGTTTTCTACATTTTTTACTTTGTTAGAGGCATAAATTGACTTCAATAAAACCATCTTGCTGTTTGAATCTATGAAAAAGATTGATAAGGGGTTGGTTCTTTCCATCCATCTGCCCATCATAAAACATAGTGCATCTTAAATTTTTTCACTGTCTCTTTTGTTCTTCCAAAATTAGTTATGCATCTTAACCAACATCCTAGAGCAACTTCCCACTTAATTCTTTTGGATGGGGTGCCTTGTACCCTTTCCCTACAACTATCAATGATGTTAGATCAAATACTCCCAATATGGACTCATATCTATGTTGAAGGGAAGGTTGTTGTAATACCAAAAATGTATGCATGCCCTATTTGATTCTTTGTGTACCTCCTTGTTCCACCTTGTACCTTATAGTGAAGGTTGTTCTCTAAGTACATTGCTAGGAACAAAAAAACCTTGCGACTAAATGATGGTGACAGGTTGTCATTGATGTCAAAAGTGTGTTCAGTTGTTGATGATGCAGGTTACTGGACAGGTTGATTAGTGCATATCATGTTTATGCAGTGTAGAGGTACATAGTTGTTGCAGGACATCAGGAGGAGATGGTTAATGAGGCATTCGTCATGAACTTAATATGGTTGAGGTAAATTTAGATGTGTTTTTGAATCAGGTTCAATTTACATTTGATAGGTCAAGGTTCTATCAGGAGTTTTGCATCATAATGATATCTTTATATCATTTTGCTTACATATGATGGAGTGTTGTTGGATCATCTTGGATCATGTGAAATCAGATATAGGATCCTATTTAGGATGCATGTTCATCTTGTCTTCTATGGATCTTCAGTGTGTCAGTGTGTAACTAAAGTGAAGGACTTGTTTGAGAATTTTTCCGAATGTGATCATCTCATGACAGTTGTTTGTAATATGAATAGTGGCAGCATGACAAGGAAGGTTTTGAGACTCTTCACTCGAACTTATTTAGATGATTCTTCACTAATGTTTCACTAATGTTAAAAGGTTGAAATAAGTCTTGACAAGATGAAGTCACAAACTTGAAGTCTTCAAATCATCAAAGCATTCTTCAGAGCATAATAAAGAGGCATATTGGTTAAGGTTTTATAACTTTCATTGACATATATGCAAAGTGTTTATTTGGATAGCAGATGTAGAGGTCACTTAAATTGGACTAATTGATTTTCTTATCTTAGTTCTCCATATTTTTTCTTGAGGTCATTTTTGTTGTCTATCTATCCTAAACTAAGTTCTTTATTCCTTTTCATGCCTGTCACATACCAAATGCACTTTATGTTATAACATTGAAGTGACCTGCAGTGATAAGTCAAAATCACTTAAGTGACCTGCTTATGGGTCTCTTGGTCATAGTGTTGACCGGTCCTCTCTCACCCATCACCGAATGCCCTGGTCTCCTTTTGTGCTCGATGGGCGCCCAAATTTCATCGACGGCCCTGTTTGAAACTTAGAAGGGCGCGCAGTTCAAATCAATGGATGTTGTTCAAATTTAGTCTCCTCCTTGCGTGCAGAAATTTGACGGTTGTTGGGAAGTCAATAAGTTTATAACTACGAATAAAGTTTGTTTTTATTAAAGCTATTTGTTAGCTTTTAGTTGAAAATAGAAGCCCGATTAGAAAGGGGATTTTGGTGAAACTTCTAAAAGAATTCTTTCTAAATCATCTCGTGGCAGAGAAATAAATAAGGAGAAGTTTTTTGGAAAGAGATTTTTTAAGGATATTATTATGTTTCTTGTGAAGGCTTTTGAATCTGAATGAACTTGTGAAGAAAGTTTTTTTGTTTGAAGATCTATTTTTTAAAAAGGAAGATTGGAAGAATTTCTTTTTGAAGATTGATTTGAAGAATATTAAAGAAATTGAGGAGTTTTTTTTTAAGTTTTTTTTACAGATAAAAGGTTTAAAATGTTTTCTTGGAAAATATTTTTTAGGAGATGATTTTATTGAAGAAATGTGAAAAGTTTTTGCAGATGGATTTTCTATGGGAAGCTTCAAATTGGAGAGTCATTTTTATGCAAGAATATCAAAGAGAAGACAAAATATGAAAAGTCTTTTTTGATGCAGGTGAATGGATTACAAGATTGGTTTATTGCAGAGCAAGAGAATGTGAATGGTCATCTGTTATTTAATGGGCTTAGAGGTGCTTTGATGAAGATGTGATGAAGAGCAGAGCATCATACAGCTATGAAGATAACCTTATGAATATTCTTTTAAAAGAAAACACAAAAAAAAATGTATGCATGAGCTAATTTGCAGTGAAATATGTTCTTGATGCAGGATCAGGTGTTTTTTAAAATGATATGCAGAGAAAGATATTGATATTGAATTGTAGAGATAAGAGTATTGAAATGTTGTTCACAGGAGCTTGTTTTTAGAAAGGTGTGTGAAAGGAATTATTTGTATGGTCTTGACATGAAAATCAAACAGAAGAAATTAGGATGTATGATGAAACATAGATTAGGGTGTATGATGAAACACAGAGTGTAAATGGTGCAAATCAGATTGAACAGCAATCACTTCTTGCACATGGGGTTTTGTTTTTGATTGATTGAGAAAAGCCAGTGAGGCACAGTATGCCAGTGAGGCTTATGGTCAGTAAGACCTTAACAATTGTCAGTGAGACACATATTGTAGCCAGTGAGGCTTCTTTGTAGCCAGTGAGGCACAGTATGCCAGTGAGGCTTATGGTCAGTAAGACCTTAACAATTGTCAGTGAGACACATATTGTAGCCAGTGAGGCTTCTTTGTAGCCAGTGAGGCATGTTTTTCAGTTAAGCCAGTGAGGCAGTTCTGGAGTGGTTTTTCTACCCCTGGAGGGTTTTCCACTCGTGCAATTCTTGTGTCTTGGTTCATGTTGATCTTCTCTCTGTAGTTGTATGTCTTACTCATGAGTTTTGTTTTTCATTCTCAGATTATATGCATATGTATTTGACAATGTTATGTGATATGTGTTTGAGAAATCAATGATAGCTTTCTCTCCTTGTGCTCTGCAAGTTAAATTTTGTCAAAAGATTAGAAATTTCACGCAACACTGATTCACCCCCCTTCTCAGTGTTGTCCTTGACTCCTACACTAAACTCTACTCAAGCTAGAGGAGGTCGATGTGCCACATATGCATGGACCATGACTAAAGCCCACAAATCCTATCATATGTACATTGATTTCTTCTAGCAAATTAAGAGAAATGATTTCTTCTATGGATGCTCATGCCATGCACCTCTCCATTTTCTTCTCATCCAGTAATGCAAGAAGTGTTATCATCTTACATTTCACCTCTTATGGGGCACTTGGACATGCTTTGGCTTCATGATTAGGAGTGCTTACAAGATGGTATTTGAGGTGATTGATGCCTTCATTAAGCTTTTTCATGCACTACTTGTATAAATCGCAATCCCTGTTGATAGTCTCATTATTCCATGTTTCCAAGCAAGGTCATGCAGCTTCCATGGGTTTTAGTTCCAATGGGATGAATTCCCATTGTTGAGTCTGAACCTGATGTAGAGCCAAATGTCATTATATACTAAATTGCAACATTAATAAAAATTAAAAAAATAGTGTTTAATAAAAATACAACAATTTCAACATAATTTTTTTAAAATTGTGTAAAATTTAAATGCATTTAAAAAATTGAAACATAACATGGTAATTAAATAGTAAAATAATCAAAGAATCTGAAAAAAAGAACACATTTTAACTTGAAATGTAAACCTTATATTAAGAAAAAATAAAAAATATTTTAAAAAATGGATTCACATAAACTTGTGTAATTGTCAATCAATAAAAAAGTCACATTAATTGAATTCAATGCATTAAAATTTCTAAATTTAAAATTCTTAGAAAATTAGAAATGATTTATAAATTAATATGCTTAAAAAAAAAAGGCAAAAAATAATGAATTAACCTTGTGTAATTTTGAAATTGCAAAAACTTGTTCTTCAAAACCCCTAAGAAAAAATCCTTCTAATTTTCTCTAAAATGCTCAAATTCTACTACTATGTGTTGAACAAGCCTAACTAGGGTTTTTATATCTAGAAATATACAATTTTTTTAATGTTTTTGGTGTGTTTTTCTATGTGCAGAACATGTTTTCTATTGCATGTGAGTTACAAACATGGACTCACTAAGTACTTAGCAAAAAATAGTTGGAAAACTTGCAATTTTTTTTAAAAACTCGCCCTCTAACTCTATGAGTTTACTTTGCATTTACTCAACACATTTTTTGGTGAGTACTTGTTGAGTTTACTAACTATGGTAAAAATATATAATTTTGTTATCCAAGTACCATTTAAAATGGTTTCAAAAATATATAAATATGCATAGCATCAGAGAGGTGTTGACCTATTTTCCTCTATCCAAAGTTAAATAGTTCACCTTGTATATTCCTTGAATATCCTTTAGAAAGTGACCCTACAAAACTTAAATCCTTCAATTACCCATGCTTTGCCTTGCAAAATTTTCCAAAATCCCACCTTAAGAATCTTTGACAAAAACCCAGAAAAACCCAGAAATCTTTTGTCTTCAAGTGCTTTCCATCATAGAGATTTCTCAGTTTTATACTTAGCCAATTCTCATGTATATGATGATGACGTCATCCTAGTTTTGGGGTTTTCTATCATTTGGTTGAATTGTATCTCAGATACATTTTTTCCTTGTATCTTGGTCATGTACAAAAGTGAATGTACATCGGGTTTTTTGAAGGTTATGTTGTATGCATCTCCGTTTGTATATTGCATATACAAGTGCTTATGCAAAATATTGAGTTCCGCTTTTGTATATCGGGCGATTCTATCTCATATACAATAGCATATACAAAGTCAAGATACAATTGGCGGGATACAAGGCAATATACAAAGGGTCATATGCAATGTCAGATACAATCGGCGGGATACAAAGGTGAATGTACATTTGCGATATGCAAGGGCAGATACACATGCAAAGGTCAAATGCAATGTTTGAATGTACAAGTGCGATTGTATGCAGTTTTGTTTATATATTTTGCATTGTATATGCAATATACAAAGGTTGGATACAACAAAGATATACAATGCGGACCCGACTAGGAAATTAAGATTGGTAAACTTAGCGGTGGGGTCCGCTGTTTGTATGATTGAAGTGCATGTATGTGTCGATATGCAAAAAAGCAAAGATACAAGCTGGACCTGTTCTAAAGTTCCAATATGATTGATAATCCATTTGAGTTCCGCATTGTATGTACATGTGATTGTATCTCATATACAATCGCATATACAAAGACACATACAATGGATTTTTAGCAAGACATTGTGCAGCGATGGGTCTCAGGTTCAGCTCAGCGACCAATAGAATGATGACACATGGCAAGGGCATATATACAAAAGGTGATACAAAAGTTAAGGCCTGCTTTTGTATGTTGGCCATTGTATTGTATAAAGGAAACTGTATTGTACATACATTTGCATATACAAAAGGTGATTCAAAGGTTGATTAAAATGCCAAAGAAAAAGCACATACAATGGACATTTCAGCAAGACCTTTATATATTGGTATGACTCAGATGAGGTCACCCCAACATCCCAACATATACAAAATTTGCATATGCAAAAAGTGAATGAAGAAATCATATAAGTACGAAGATGAACAGTTTGAAGGACCCGATATGCATGTGAAGTCATCCAGATCTCCTCTTCGACCATGGTTCTTTAGGATGATGACATAATCATGATTTTCAAAGTATATCTAGTTTTTGTATCTCTGTATGCACACAAACAATGACCCTTTTGCAGCAAAGATAAATTTGATGACATGCATTCAAAATTTGTAGTTTCAAGCAAGAAATTTAGGGGCCAATTATATCAGATGCAAGGCCCGATCATTCAGCAAATTTAAGTGATCAGATGCTGGGTAGAGGACTCAGGAATCTATAGTGCCATAAAACTTTGTTCAAAAGTTTTGCATCCTGCTTGTTAGCAATACAAATCTGTTTCCTCACCTACCCTTTCTAGATATTTGTAGCATTCATTCCTACAAATCAAATAGCTTAGCTATTTCGTATTAATGACTGGAAATATCTCTCATCTGCTCTATTTTTGTTTTCCATGCCATAACTTCTAGCAGGTCAGCACTTCCTTCAAATGTAGATATTTTCTGACAGAGCGATGGGGCAAATTCATTGTAACTAACTTAGGTCAGATGCAAAATGCTATATATGCAAAAACATGAGATGTAGTTGGGGGTTGGAAGATTTAGTGATCTATGCTTCTGATTCCAAACATAGCTTTTCTCTACTGTAACCTTACCTTTTGATTAAATACATGCTTGTTATTTTACCTCTTCGTGCTATTTTAACTTTGTGTGATCTAAGAATGATGTGTTTGTGAATGTTTAATTCCTTATAGTCATCTCTTTCTCCTTGCCTCTGTTAAAATTAGTTTGATCTATGTGTGTTTATTGGTTGTATCTAGTCATTTTGTGCATTTTCTCAGTTCTGTGAGGAATCTTTTATTCAGCCTAGTGAATCACCCTTATTTTCAAGTTTTCCAGTTTTATCTTTCATTTTTAAAAACATTCCTTCTCCCTTTTCCTCTGCAAATCCAGTAGATTTTAGGTGATAACCAACTAAGGAAGCCAGCCTTCTCCGGAGCTTCTTTCCAACATTGGTGACCCACAGACCTAGAAAGATCCCATGTTTCTCCAGATTGCCAAGTTTTTACAAACTCAGCAAGGGTGCAAATCTAGGTGATAACAAGAGGCATCAAGCATACCTAAGTGGAATAATTCTATGCATGAGGAATATGATTCCTTAGTCAGAAATCATACTTGGGACTTGACATCACTTCCTAAGGGAAGGAAGATGGATTGATGTAGGTGGATATATCGAAACAAGTTTACTACAAACCCAGTTGTTTGCTAAGAGGTTTTCACAAGTTGTTGGCATTGACTACATAGAGACCTTTGCACCCATGGCCAAAATGACTTCCATTTGAATTACTCTTTTTATTGCCACAACACATTGTTGGGATGTGCACCAAATTGATGTGAAGAGTGCTTTTTTTCACGAAGACTTTGAGGAGGAGATCTGCATGGACCAGCCATCACGGTTTGTTTAGGATTCATCCTTAGTTTGTGGACTTAGGAAATCCCTCTATGGACTCAAACAAGCTCCTCGAGCTTGGTACACCAAGATGGATTCCTCCCTCCTAGCTTCAAGTTTTGCTTGGTGTCATTTGGATCCTAATGTTTATCTCTTGCAGTAGGATGATTCACTGTTGATAATGGTACTATATATATTAATGATCTTTTGATCACGGGGAACTACAATAGAAGAGGCAATTAGTACCTAAAATAGTGCCAAAATTTAGTGCATTTGAGTCCATGAATTCAACACTTCTACCGGTGCAAAACTTGGTGCCCAATAACATCTCACTATTGCACCAGGTTTAGCGTCAAGTTTAGCGCTGATTTTAACATCGGGTTTAGAGCTGGGTTTAGCACTGAGTTTAGTGCTAGAATTTTGTGCCAAGATTAACACTGGATTTAGTGCCAGATTTTGTTGCTTCCAGTTTGGCTTCTAATTTTGCTTCTGGTTTTGCTTCTTGTGTTTCCTTCAAGTTTACTTCTGGTTTTACTTCTAGTTTTGCTTCCAATTTTGCTTCCAGATTTGCTTCCAAGTTGGCTTCCTCTTTTGCTTCTAGTTTTGCTTCTGGTTTTGCTTCCAGTTTCACTTCTAATTTTTCTTCTGGTTTTACTTCCAGTTTTGCTTCCAGGTTTGCTTCCAATTTTTCTTCTGGTTTTGCTTCCATTTTTGCTTCCAATTTTGCTTCCACGTTTCCTTCCAGTTTTGCTTCTAATTTTGTTTCCACTTTTGCTTCCCATTTTGCTTCCACTTTTGCTTCCAATTTTGTTTCCAATTTCACTTCCAATTTTGCTTCTGGTTTTGCTTCCAGTTTTACTTCTAGTTTGGCTTCCAATTTTGCGTCCGATTTTGCCTCCAATTTTGTGTCCAATTTTTCTTCCAGTTTTGCTTCCACTATTGCTTCCAATTTTGATTCCAGTTTTGCTTCCAATTTTGCTTCTGATATAACGTCGCTTGTTGCTTCCAATTTTACTTCCACTTTTGTGTCTTTTGTTGCTTCTAAAAATGCTTATTGTTTTGCTTACATTTATTAATTTAATATGTTTTATTTCAATTTAATTAGTTAAATATATAATGCCTCTTAAATAACTCATATGATTATAAAGTAAGTAATTTAATTATTTAACTCATATGATTAAATAACAAGATAATTATTATAACATGATCATCATCTATAATTAAGACAAGTGAGTCAAATAGCTATAACTTAATTGAATTTGACAACATCCATCCTAAGCAGTAAATTAAAATCATCATACGTAATAAATATCCATCCAAAAATCATCGACCACTTTCAATATATATAAATTGACAAGTCAATATGAATAAGATCATCATCATATATAACTAAAATAAGTGAAAGTCAAATATGTCAATAGATCAATAACATGTCTAAATCATACATGTATAAATGATATAAGTAAAAATGATAAATTACATAACTCAAAATGATACAAGTCAAGATGATACATGTCCAAATGATATAAGTCAAGATGATACATAAATTTATGATACAACTCATTAATATGGCACTACAAGTTGTGAAAATGATACATATGATAGCTAGCGACTATGAAAAGAGGCATCATAATGATATATCAACAATGATGCATGATGCAGTCTATATGATCATGAATGTCACTGTCTACTACGAGAAACTGCCTCATCATCATCATCACCATCATGATCATCATCATCACCATCGTGATCATCATCATCATCACCATCATGATCATCATCATCATCACCACCATCATCATCGTCATCATCATCGTCATCGGCCTCAGTGTCTTCTGTATCTATGTCATCATCATCATCATCATCATCATCATCATCATCATCATCGGCCTCAGTGTCTTCTATATCTGTGTCATCATCATCCTCTGCCATGTGATCTATACCAAAACCAACATAATTTGGATATCTATCAGGAGGATCATCTTGATCTTCTGGAAGACCCGTGTTCTACAAAAAAAAAAATGAAAAGTTATTATTTATTTCATGCAATAATTTATTTTTCTGTTATATATCTAATATTACTATTGTCATATTTTGCCTAGCCCCAAAATATTCCTATCCCCCTCTTTCTATCAAAGAAATCCAATCAGAGAAAGCCTAAATAGAAAGAGGAAAGTCTTAAATCCTACATTTCCCCATGCTGTGCCTTGCAAAATTTCCCAAAATCTCACCTTGAGAATCCTTGCCAAAAACATAGAAAAACCCAGAAATCTTTTGTCTTCAAGTGCCTTCCATTGCAGATAATTCTTAGTTTTATACTTAATCATTTTTGTATGTACCTTTGTATGTATTGTTGTATGTATATCTGTTGTATCACATATACAATCGCATATACAATTGTATATACAAAGGAAGATGCAAAGTTAGATACAAAAGGCGGGATACAAAAGTGAATGTGCATCAGGTTATCTTTGTATATGCAATTGCATATACAAAGCAATTTACAAGGGGGAGATACAAAAGGTGTGTTCGTTTTTTGTATGTATATGCGATTGTATCTTTGTACATACAATCTTATATACAATGGCATATACCATCCTAAGATACAATCCCAGACCAGAAAGAGGCTACAATTTGGTTAAGAAAGGTATAGGCGATTGTATGCATCTTTGCATGTATATTTGCATTGTACATTTGTAGATACAAAAGGTGATGCAGAAGGGAATACATGCAATCTAGACGTGAATGAAGAATCAAATGTGGTGGATTTCAAGTTGGGTTCCACCTATTGTATGTATATGCGATTATATCATCCCATATACAATTATATATACAATTGCATATACAAAAGTTAGATACAACAAGGATATACAATGCGGACCCGACTGGGAAGTTAAATTTGGCAAACTCAGTGGTGGGGTCTGCAATTGTATGTTGAGGTGCATGTATATGCCAATATGTAAAAAAAAAAGCAAGGATACAAGGTCAGACTTTTTCTAAAGTTCCATTCTAGTTGATAATCCTTTGAGTTCCGCAATTGTATGTACATGCGATTGTATCTCATATACAATCACATATACAAAGTCACATACAAAGAATTTTTGGTGAGACAGGCCTTATCGATGGCTCAGTTTGAGGTCTCTCTGATGGCCGATAAAGATGCAAATGTTCAGCGATGGGTCCTAGGTTCAACTCAACGGCCAATCAGATAGTGCCACGTGTCAAGGCAGATTCAAAGGCATGTGCAAAAGGTGATACAAAAGTAAAGGCCCACTTTTGTATGTTGGAAATTGTATTATATATGCATTTGCATATACAAAAGCATATACAAAGGGAGATTCAAAGACATGCAAAGCAATTTGATATGCAAAATGCAAAAAGTGATGAAATCGCATAAGTGCAAAATTGAGGGATTTGAAGGACCTGATAGCATGATGATGTCATCCAAGCCTGTTGTTTGCCCAAGTTCTATATGATGTTGACATCATCATGGTTTTTTTACATTGTATCCATTTTTGTATGTTTGTATGCATACAAACAATGGTTCTCTTGGCAGCAAGGATAAAATTGACAGTCGCCAACTCAGAAGCCAAAAATGCAAGTTCAGTCAAACAGGAAAAATTCAAAGGCCAATTATACGGATACAGAGCCTGATTGTATAGATGATCTTAGTGAGTGAGGATACAAAAATTCAAAGGGTTACAGATTTTAAGTGTTGCAAAAGCTTTATCAAGGGGCGATATGTCCCATCCGCCATCAATACAAATCTGATCTCTCAACTGCTGTGCTTCAGATATTTTATGTATTCATTGTTGAAGATAGATGATTGAGCTACTCACATTCAAGGCCCAAAATATCTTTCACTTGCCTTGTTCCAGATATTTTATTCCATAACTTCTTGTAGGTGGATGTCCCTTCTAGCGATGATATTTTCTGACAGAGCCCATGGGGAGAATTCATTGTAACCGACTTAGGTCAAATGCAAAATGCTATATATGCATAAACATGAGATGTAAAAAGGGTTGGAAGATTTAGTAATCTATGCTTCTGATTCCAAACCCATGGGGTTTAGAGGCCACAGACCCTTCACTGTTGGAGGAAAACACTTCAATTTCTTGTGCTTCCCTTCTTCTTTCCCTTATTTTTTGATTATATTCATCAATGGCTATTTCAGCATCTACTTCTTCCAAATTTCTGATTACATCATCATGAGGGAAAGGTACATGAGTATATCCACTCAGTTTTTGCTTCTTCTTAGCTTAATCAATAAAGCCCTCCGAGTCCAATTTTTTTCTCTGTATTGCTTTCCTAAGATTAAAATGAGACAATTTATCAAGAATGAGATCATAACCTTCTCTAGCTAACAGAGTAAAGTCACCAAAACATAAGGTGCTTGGCATAAAAGACTATTTATCATATGCATTGAGATTCATCACATTTGAGTAGTCAAGGTGTCTGACTATTTCCAAGTATGCCACCCTATCTAATATAGTTTTTGGCAACAGAAAAGGGGTATCCTCAAACCCGTATACTCTCATCATTGTGGAATCACAAAAATAATACCAACCCCCCAATTGTGGTTTACAGTAGGTGGCCCATCAAAATCCTTGGGTCTCAAAAACCTTTTAATTTCTTCTAACAAAGTGTAACTACATGGGCAGCCATAACATCTATACAGGGTTTTTACAAAGAATTCTTCAAAGTGAACATAACTGGAATTCACAAACCTGTTGTCCCATATTGAGGTCCATAATTGTGGGGGCAATGAGTGACCATCTTTAGAAATTTGTGAAATTTTCAACTGCTCTGGCCATAGATTCAATTCTTGTCCAAAATACAAAACCATATGCATGAGAATAGACTAGTGTCTGAAGCTGACTGTGGGGGAACTATTTTTTAAGGCCTTCAAACCTAAGTCTATTTCCTTAAAAATAAATGTAGCATAATCAAATGCCCTGGCATGATGGCACTGGATATCCGCAGAGATAACCATGGGAACTATGGACATAAATTCTAGAACTTCAGTTCCCAACACTTTCCCCACTAAGTAATATGTGTATCTCAGGTAAGGTTCAAACAACTCGACATGAAATGGTGGTTCATCTCCTTCTTCAAATAGCACTAGATTCCCCTCATTCCATGGCCTATGTAATGGTAGTCTCCAGCCCTTATATGTGGTATCCAATCTAAAATATTCCTTTTCTAGGGCTTCATGTACAATAGGGGTGTTATATGTATCATTTAAATCATAAACTTCATAAATTGCATTTTTAGATATATGAAACAAGGGCTTTCCCTGTAGATTCTATACGGCCTTTTGGTTGAGATCATAATGGTATGCTAATAGTTTCAAAGGTCTATATTGACAAAAACATCTATGACTATTAATTTCCCTAAATTGAGTTGCCAAGGATTACAGACGGGTTCCATCCTATGTCTCATGTGATAGTGGAACATGAATAATTCATACCCTTGGATAGGAGCCCATATATTTCTGACATATTTGTATTTATCTTCGAGCTTTTCCACATTTGCCCTCAATTGTGCAGTTCTTCTAGCCTTGGGTCCAGAACCATGCAATTGGTCCAAAAGATCTTGGTTTAGTTTCCTTTTTGGTGTTTTCTCCCCCTTCTCTGTTTCAATTTTCTATTTTTTGCCCTTGGTTTGGCTCTTTTCAGTGTGTTTCCTTTTCTAAATGTTCCACAAGAGCCTTCCATTTTATACCAGAACTTGACTGTATCAAAGAAAGTTCAAGGACTTACCTATATATGCTCTACATAAATCTCCTGATTCCTGGTGAATTCCTTCTTCTTCATCTGCAACCCTTGTGTTGATTTTAGTGGGGATCAGAATGGCTTTTATAGCATTATGTTTAATCATCTAGCTACCACCAGAATTGAATGCAAGGAATTCATGAATTTCAAAATGTCAAGGCGATGATCTTTTTATCATATCAGTGAGACCATAATTTTATTCTTTCGCCAATCTTCATATTGTTTTGGTGCCATTTTCTTTCATATGTTTCTGGTTGGTCACCAAGGGTGCATTGGTGTCTCTACGAAATACTCTTTTCATAGAGTTATGAACCCTTTATTGTCATTTCAGGAAGATATTATAATTTTCATCCTGATGTCATTCTGATTAGGTGTGGTGAATGCTCTCCTTGGCATCGATGAGTGTTTCTCCGATAGGGGTTACCTCATCTTTATCGGCATGACAATCTCCATCGTTAAGAGAATATGATAGTCTCCTAATAGGTTAGGTCTTCCCGATGATCTTATCTCCATCGCTCATTTTTATTAGAACATCTTGGCGAGAGTCTTACCAAAAGCCTTTTGTCTCTTGTGTCAGGGTGACTTTTGTGGTCAGGGAAGCTTAAGGATTTCATTCCAATTGTATATGTCACTCTGATAGTCTTAATATTATGCGTTGGGGAGAGATTATTTGCTTCTTGGTGATAAGCCATTGGTCTATATGACTTAAAGGCTTGGTGTAACTTTAGGATTTCACTCCAATTGTTCTACTCACACCGATGAGTATGCGTCAATGATACATACAAAATGTCTCCCCGATCTTTTGACATATGAAATTTTGATCATTCAAACATCAATCATCTCTCACTGATTATCACATTATACTTCAAGAATGTATTTTGCTATTCGGGGTGAGTTACTTAAGGTTTTGACGATATAGATAACTTAGAATCAGAATTAGGCTATGGTCAGAGAGCTAGGTATATTCAAGAGATTGTTTATGTGCAGATTCTAAAATGGATCTTGTCACACAAATTTTTGGTGGTTGGTTTTGAAAATGAGGGACATTAGTCAGATTATGTGGAGACTTGGTGAATTCTTAGCAGATGAATAATGTGAAATTTTTCAGTTCCAACAGACACAAGGCTTTTAAACAAAAACCATAATCCCAACTCTATATCCATCCCCTTAGCAGTCTCAAGGGCCACCTTGAGAGAAAAAATGCTAATGTACTATTATGACAGTTATGATTGTCCTCCATCATTTCATTGCACATTTGAAACTTGAGATGAGGATTAGGGAGGTCTCCATTTGTAAAAACATGGAAAATACTCATGGCAAGATCTTTAAAATAGGCATATTCACCTTCAGGCATTTCTACAGACCCTAGGAAGGTGGATGTAAACTTAGTGACTTTAATTACCATCACAAAGACTATCCTCTTTGTGACTATGAAAAGGTAACACTGTCATGCTCTTTATGACAATCCCTTCTCCATTGGGTGATGGCCTAATAACATTTATCTCCTTTGTGATTTCAATGCCTCTCTAATGCATTATCATAGGAGTCTTGATAGTCCTTATGTATTAGTGAAGAAGGCTTCCAACAAATCAGAAAGGAGGGCTTAAGATTACATACAAAGTCCTAGTCTTCATACCCTAGCCACATATCACCCCTCTAAGAAGACATCAAGACAATTGTCCTTTAATATAGGAAGTTAATGCAATTTTAAAAGATAAAGTGCAAGAGGCCAAAGGACAAGAAAACTTAAGGCCTTAAGGGGTTTAAAGGAATAAAAATATAGGCTTGCGGACTCAACTTAAAACCCTAACCCTAGGTGGGTACCACCAGATACCACTACAACCCTTTAACTTGGCACTACAAAACCTTGTCCAATCTAATCATGGGAAGCTGAAATCAAGCATGTACACTCACATATGATAGATATGTATGCCTACCAAGTGGTTTGACATAAAAATGAATAGGCTTAATCTGATCATGGGAAGCTGAAATCAAGCATGTACACTCACATATAATAGATAAGTATACCTACCAAGTGGTTTGACATAAAAATGAATAGGCTTTGAATTATAACCCTTCAAAGTAGGCCACTAAAGTATATTGTACAGGTGCATTTCTGAGTGCTATAGTCAGATTTTTCATCATGGGAACCTAAAATTTTTGCAAAAAATGGTAGGAAATTTTAGGTTCCAACAAGTCCATTAGTTGGAGGCAGGAAAACAAGGGTTTTCTGTTCATTATTAGCTCGTTAAACTTAAGCATATGAGATAGCATGTCACACACAAAATGTTTTGGATAATGACCACAAGATTAGGTTAATTGCGACCACTTTTTGTAAGCAAGCACAAGACTAGTATACTAATTATGATCCTAATGGCACCAAGAAGGGTCCCCAAAGATATAAGAGTAATCATTTGTCATCTAAGAGAAATCTTACATTTAAGGATGCTAGGTCTAATAGAGAAGCACTTTAGAACTCATCCTACACATCAATAAACAACTCAACACAAGAAATTTAAATTTACATATTAACACAACAATATCCAACTAAGTTATTGAAAGTCAACTATTGATACTTCGTTCTCCATCTGGATTACAAAATCAATCTACTTCTTGCTTTGTAACATTTCCTTTTCAAATTGGCTTGGATGTCGGCCATATTTCTCCTCCTGTCAAAACATGGCACATGGACTAGTTAAACTAATTAATATGCAATCATTTACTTTTTCCTAGGAAATTAAAAAAAATATATCATTTAACTTATTAAATATACTTACAAATGTATAGATCAAGGCCTATAAATCTTTTTGACCACTGTGATGCGTGGCACGAAGTTTGTCAAGCCTAGCCTTGGAGGCCTTGTCCTAAAACATATACTAATTCAATTTAACTATGCACAAATAAAATTTAAAAATCATTTAATAAATTTGATATAATCTTATGAGCAAATTCAAATACCCGCGTACTCTCCTCACTAGACTTCTCATATGCTTTTACAAGCTCTTTCCATACTTTCAAACTTACATCAATTGGCCTTTTTATGAGCCTTTGTTCAGGAGGGATTTTTTATCTTATTCGTTTGGTTGCGCCAAAATCTCTTGCAGTTTTGAGACATTCATAGCTTTATCTTCTTTACAAACAAACCTATGCCAAATTCAGTCTCCATGTCTTGGATAACTGCTTTTTGCAGGTGCATGGGTATCTTTGAGAATGGAAAATGTAGATGGTCTTTGAACTGTTGAAGGCATGATTCCTTCAACCTATTCACAAATGTTTTCCCATCATCCATCATTTGGACATCCCTTGAAACCACATCGTATTCTATCTTGGTATCATAGGTACCAATGCAAGATGCAAAACGTGGCGTGGTGGTCAAAGAAGTCTATGTCCCAGGAGTGGATGGGACATTGGAAGCCTCTGTTCCCTATTCCACATTCTTATAGGTTATTGTTATTGATTTCCTCCTGGATCTTTTGCTCAATCCATGACTGGTTGGGGGATCAATTGATTCCCTTTAACACTGTTGATTTGGTTGCAATGTTTTAGGGGCTTTACCAGATCATTTTTCTATGTATCTGGCAAGCATTGTCAAGTCCACACCATCTAATTTGTTCACTGCCTCTACCCCCAATATGGAAGCCAATGCCTCTTTATCTTTGTCACTATCATGTTCCTATAAAATAAATGTCTTCTTTTAAATTTACAAATAAAAAACTACAAACTAAAAATCAAAGAAACAATGGAAACATTTACAAATCTATAAATTAACAATGAATTACCTCATTGTGGCCAGAGTCTACTCCCTTTGCTCTCTTCCCCCTATTGCTTGACATTTTGAGGTGACCTAGGGCAAATTATTTTCATTCAGTCTATGGAGGCAAATGAAGTACACACTACCAGATATGAAAGTTTTTGTCCAGTTTTTATGTATTCCTCAAGGTTTTTGACGTTTACTTTGTAGAGAAAATCATGAAGTTATTTTCCTATGAATCAATTGGTGCATTGGGAGGGAATCTATAGTTCCTGTCCTAATTTTAGTTTGCTCACCATCGTCTCAAAAGCCCTATCTCCTCGTATTGTCTTGACCACCCTCTATTTTAGTTTGCTCACCCTTGTCTCAAAAGCCCTAATTTTAGTTTGCTCACAATCGACTTGTCTTAAAGCACTCGACTACTTTTTTAGGAAGGAAGCGAGAAAGTTGTGTTTAGAGAAAGGTATTGATGGTAATGATAAGCGAACCTAGGCATTGGGGTTTGAAAAATGTGTTCACTGCTCTCAGATGTAGAGGAAATAATGCAATGTCTACAATTTTACCCTCCTCCTTTGCAACCACATGAGACTTGAACGATTCGCTTGTAAACAAAATAATATTTATAACCCTTTCTTCACAATCCTCTCCATTTAATCAAAACAAAAATATATTTGGGAACAAAAAAATTTTATTGTAATTGTAACCTTACCTATGGTGTCGAAAACTAAATCAAATTTCTCATCTCTTCGCGCGGCATTTTTCTCCTCTCTTCGTGTAGCATTTTTCTCTTGTAATTATCAAATTTCTCATATATTAATTCAAGCGGGACTCCAACCCAAACGCTTGATCTCCAAACAAAAATGAACACCAAAAATCAATATTAAAATTTTGTTTTGTTTTTTTTTTGTTTTGGGTTATGTGCAGGTGGGAATTTTTTTAATTTTATTTGATCCAGTATTCGGCACTATAGTCGGAGCAATTAACGTCGACTTTACTGCCGACTTTTAGGCAAAAAATGTAATTTATTTGGGGCACCAAAGATGGTGTAAAGTGCACCTAATTTAGCACCAATCAGTGCAAAATGATGTATTTTGCTTGAAAGTTGATAAAAATGTAACCTCACCAAATTTGGATTGTCCTTATAATAAGTAACTATATCTTGTTTCCATGATAGCATTTTGACTTCATGATTCTCTTATGATTAGCTCAATAATGACTCACTCTTTCATGACCTTACGCAAATGGTTGGTGACAATCCTTATGCAACTGATATGGCTTTGGAAAAACTGAACAACTCTTCTCTATCATGATGACATGATATTGGGACTATATTGGCAACTTATGGAATGTGCTTATGGTATTGTGATTTTTTTTTCTATGTTCTCATTAACCTATTTTAGGTTGAAGCATGGTAACTAACCCACTAGCTATTATGACAGTCATACAATGACTAGGCAATCCTCTCCACTTTGACTATGACAATCCTATGCATGGTGTTTTCTTCATGACAATCCCCAATAATGTGAATTATTGATAGTAGCTAGTTCAAATAGAGTTTTGGATGGTTTAGTAAGTTGTCCCTATGGCTCATGATAGTGCATGACTTGGTTATGTCCTTGTGACATTACTCTCTAGATATCTCCTCTTTATAGTGACAAGGTTTCAAGAACATGACAACTTAGGTAAGGTATCAACTTGTCTCTTTAACCTCTGGATTGTCATTTTTCAAGAATTGATCTCATTGAAATGCAAAGACAACATGTCATAGATTAGATGAAAAAATCAAGGAGATGCATGTTATAGAGTATAAAACTCAAAAATCAAAGTCTTTTTGGGCCTTTTTCCAACAATATGAGCAAAATTCAAACTTTAAACATGTAGCACAGGTACCATATGACTCATTCGCATACATCACACATGTGGGACCACTAAGAAGGGAGGTAGGTGCTTAATATGAGCAATGACAATTGCACATAATGTTTAAGTTCACTTCAGTAGATATTTGGGGTTATGATAGCTAATGGAGGGTTTTCTTTTCAAAGGAAACCATTAATTTTGGAGTGAAAGGTAATGGTGAAATATAACATAATGTCCCTATAATTAAAGAATATCCAATGGCTAGTATTAACCTAACAAATATATAATGATGTGATTTCAAAATTAACATCCAAATTATCCTTCCCTCCATCAAGAATTTAAAATTTTGGTGCCAAAGACTCTTTGAGACTATTTTGAGGGTTTTATGGCCACTTGGAGAGATATAGATTGCCTTAAAATGACCCATAAAAAAAAAAGGAGAGTCAAATATGAAATAAATGTCTTTTTGATGTGAATTTGTAGTCATCTTGTAATCATAAGATTTGAGCTCTAGTTGTCAAAATTTTGCATATAAACTTTTTCCGAAGAGCAAAATGTTGCAATTTCCTATTTTGTTTTTCATGGTGCATCTTAATGAAAAGCGAGTGTATTAACAAGATAAATTCAAGAATATTCTCTTGGTGCATAGCTATTATGTGACTATTGCCATTGTTGTGTATTGCAAGATTAAGAGGAGGCCATGGAGAGAGGACGTGGATTGCATAGAACTACTAAATCATAGAGGAAAGTGGGTGGAAATAGATATGACAACGGAATCTGCAGATACAATAGAGGTAAGAAGAGAAAGCAACCTCAACCAAAGAAGGAAGGTGTTTATCAATTCACAAATGCTACAACATAGAGGAGATAAAGTCATTTTTTTGTCCACGAGGCCTCTAAGGTCAAACTTATTGGTTGAAAATGCACAGGAATGGTGATTAAATGTGATTCTATGATCGAGGGAAAAGCTTGAAAATTAGGATGGCCAAAACATGATATCAATATGTCAAATATATGACTAAAGTGAGGTTTTGTGTTGGATAGCATATTTGTTGAAATGATATAATTGGTGTACTAAACATTATTTACTATGTTGTGTATCATAGGGGCCAGACGAGGCCATGGAAACAGATCATGTCATATCAAATGAGGACACAATGGATGAAGCGGGAAATCAAGTACTCAAATCCAATTTCCTTAGGAAAAAATGATCTGATGGCATTTTGTGATATGTCCATCTTTTTTCATAGTATTATTGAAATTTATAATGTATTATCCAATCTTGACATAAATTAATGCATGTTGTTGATTATTTTAGATGTAGATTGGAGCAAATGCAGAGCCTAAGCATTCAACTAGAAAATGAAAAATATATGTACATGGACGTGGACCTAAAACTGTTAAATCACGTAGATGACAGTGGGTGGAAGAGGCTATGACAATGGATCCTATAGACACAGCAAATGATTGCACTGAACAAGAGGTTGGTCAGGACTATAGTACATGGGATGAATACTTTGAGAAAATTGTTGTTTGTGGATGTTCCATATGTCATGGAAAGAAACAATTGAAATGAGCAATTGTACAAAGACATTACATATATGATGAGCTTCCAGTTGATAGTATGCCTCCTACAATTGATTCAAATCTAATAGGAATTGTGGTAAGGAATTTTCCAAATGGATATAAATAACATGTATACTTCGTTTAAACATCATTTTATATTATTTAAATAACTAATTTTTTTTCTTAATGGATACTTGCAAGATAAAATTCTTGGTTTAAATTTTCTTAGATCACCGAATTCCAGCCAAGAGGGCAATGATCATTTATCAGATGATACAACTAACAAAAATATGTGCCAATATACATGATACCCATAGTGGATTGTTTTCTATAGATTCCTCATGTTTCCTACCGGAGGATAAGGAGCCTTATGTTCTACCAATTCATTGTGAGCAGGTATTTCTTTAACTCAAACAAGAAGCAGTAGTGATCATTAATCTATTAATTCATAGTTTATTGCGAATATATACATGTGTTTATTAATCAATAAAATTGCTATACCATACGTCTAATATATGTATGTCATTCATGTGCATGTATTTTTCTATGAAGATATTTTGGACCTGAAATGGATATTTTTCTATGAAGATATTAATAATTAAGATAGAGAAATGAAATAGTTGAGAAGAAATACAAAACTTATTTGATCTTTTTAGCATGATGTCAAATGTGAAGTGTGTGATTAACTAATGCATTATGAAAAAGAATGAAAACTAGGATTTTCTACTAGAATAACGATCATGAGATTGTGGCAGTGATTAACTAATTTTTTACATTCCTTCTTCAGTTGTCCCCTTTTTCCATATTTCCAAAACTTTACTCTTATCTTCCTAGGGATTCTAGATTTTCCTCTTGACTTGGATTGATAGTTATACCATTCCCCTTTAGATCCACTTTTGTCCTTGGGCCTTTGCAGAACATACAAGGCATCCTTAGAACCTTCATCATTGAACTTTCTCCTCATATCTCCATTGAGCATTGTAACAATAAAGGATTCCATAGTCACCTTTGCAACACTACCATTTATAACAAGCATTATGTTCTCCTAATTTTTGGGTAAAGAAAAAAGTGAGAAGATACATTTGTCTTCCTCATCAAGTTTAACATTTATTGAACCTATTTGACTCAAAATCATATTAAAGGTGTCAAAATGTTCTACAGTAGAATATCCTTCCTTCATTTTTAAATAATATAAACATCTTTTGAGATATAACTTATTACTTTATAATTTTAGTTTGATAAATATCACCTATCCTCTTTTGTAATGTGAATGCAGGGGTCTCTTTTGATTTGAATAACAAAGAAAAAGTAAATTGGAGACAACCTAATAAATTATTAGCAATCTAATTCAACAAACAAATGATAACCAAAAGTTGACCACCAGAGAATAATAGCTTTTATATTGATTTGCTTTAAAGTACAGGCAGTGCAATGTCTCTTTCAAAAAATTAAAATCCCAGATAGATTCCAAGCCATAAGGTCTTGGTTTCCTTTTATAAAGGAAGCAACAAGCTTTGGACCTTTCACATTCAAAATGGCTCTTTGTATTTCTAACCCTTGATATTACAATATTTGTCTTTTATAAGTCCAATTTAGATTTTCAAATATATTTGAATACATTTTGAAAACATGAAGAAAACATAAAGAGACAAAAAGAAAGCATTCACAATGTGGTGGTTCTATTTAACACCATCATATGGCTCATTGCTCTTTTGCACCTCAACCTATGCTGCTGATGATTCATCTCTAAGATATTTCTCCTCCCATTTATATATTGTAAAATCACCAGGCCATCAATAAGCCTGAATCTGAAGCAAGTTCTCCTGGTGATCTTTCCATCTTTTATCAAGCAAAGCTCTGCCATCCATCACAAATTTTGCATACCCAGCATCCAACACAATTACTCTGTCCAATATCATGTTGAAACTAAGAATGCTAACATCTCCATCCTTCTTCAAAAAATCCATAACTTGGAATACTGTTTGGCCGAATTCCATCTTCCATGTGTCAAGACTTTTGATTTTCTCTTCTTCTATCAGTATGAAAGGAATAAACTTATGCTTGAACGTAGTAAAAGATTCAACCTTTGCTTGCATCTTCTGAATTTCCCCATTCACATGCTGGTATTCATCAATGATCATTTTGACTATTTTCTTAGTGGGCTTCAAAGTTGTAGGTGCATCAAGATCCCTTTGCACTACTAAGCACATCGTAACCAAATTGTGATGATAGGGTTGCCATTTTTTAAACAACAAATCCAAAACAGAAAAGTTTATCTTCAATTGCACAATAGCCTGAAATAAAGAAGAGTAGAAATCATACACACTCCCAAGCTTATCCAAAACCAATTTTACTCTATGCTCCAAAATTTTCTCAAAATTTTCAAAAACCTTCATCTTTGCCTCATTCTTTGTCATTTCATTTTGTTTATTCAAACTTTCAATTTCCTTTTTCAAATTTCAATCTCACTGCATTAAATTCTTCAGTAGACATTATGACATCACTGGTTGTTTGTGGCATAGGGGGCTGATAGGGTATAATGGCTTGACCTTGAGAAGAATTCACAGCTTGCAATTATTTCTTTAATTTCACATTTTCAAAATACAATTTGTTTACTTCATCATTCATTACTTTCTGAGTTTTCTCATAATCTGTTAGCCTTTGTTCTAACCTCTTCACAATAGCATGAGTAAACATAGCAGTATGAACATTAAGAGCTGTTGCTTCTGTTGCTAATGTATCTTGTAAAGTCTTTACTATAGGTGTACCCCTCATTTCTTGAACAATATCAAGAAATATTGGTTTGCTTGTATTCTTCTGAGTAGTCCAGATTACAAGGGTCTCTGTCTTTGGATTAAAACCACATCCACTTATGCCATCTTCATGATCAAATTCTGAAACAAGTTGTGGATCATCCTGACTTCTAACTTGGTCAAGCAAAAATAACTTTTTCAATTCAAGGTCAAGGATGATGAGCATATTACTTTTCAACACCATTTTTCTTGCCTCCTCTAGACTCACATCAATTTCATATACTTTCAATTCTTTGAAAGTTTGTGTAATGATTTGATCATGTTGTGTTTCATCAACACCCATTTTATTTATTGCAACTTTTTCATTATATTCTTTCATTTTCATTTTCAGCCAAAAATCCTTAAACTCTAGAGTTTTGATGAAGTCGTCATCTTCTATGAACCTCATGGATGCTATAATCCTTTCATCCTCCTCCAACTCTGGTTCAACTTGGGTTTGCTCACCCTTCCTAGCCTCAAGGTTATGTGCATCAGTGGGTTGACCAACCAATGGTTGATTAACCTCTTGGTCATCTCACATGTGCCTCAAGATGTTAGCCACCTCATCAGTATCCCCCACCTCTTTAGTCATTTCATAGGAGACAAGTGGAGATACCTCTTATGTCCTCTGCTTCTTTATTGGTGGTGATTCTAGGACCTGTGGATCTTGCACTAACATAACATCAGGAGCAAGCTCATGAATCTCAATCCCTGCAGACCTTTTCACTAGACGTTTAGTAGCCTTAGGAGGCTGCTTCTCAGATTTACCATAAATACTTTCAAAATTATCAATGATTGCATCAATTATCTTCAGAGGGTCTTTTTCTTCAACAAATAATCCAATAAATAGGGGATTCTACTTTTTCTTTTCATCTTCAATATTTTTCAAGATATCCCATTTTCTCTTCCTACTGTATACCTCATCAAAAGTGACAAGATTCTTATCACATCCTCATCAAAGAGGACCTGATGGGATACGGACATTTTAGTCAGAATTGATTGTCTCACAAGATTCATATGACCCTCAGGGTCACAATTCCTCTCAATACCCAATTTCAAAAAATATTTCACCTTTAAAAAGACTTGCAAATTTTCAAGAGTGTCAAAGCCAATAGACCAATCACCAAAAATTGTAGCATCAAGTAGAAATGTACCTTTCTTTTGTCTTTTCATTACCTCCTTTTCCATCCACATCATTTTCCACATAAACTCCATGAATACAATTCTGTCTGATACAAATTTTGGCAATATGTGAGGTGGCTGGGGGCAACCATACACTCTAATTATAGTATGATCTGACATAAAAAACCAATCAACAAAATTACGTTTGTGGCCCTACTCTGGTTTGTGTACAAATGGCTTCAACATTACCCTAACTTCCTTAGTCAACCTAGGAAACCAGATACCAAGAGAATTCAATATCTTGACAACAAACAAATCATGAAATACAATGTAGTCACTATTCCAGCAACAGGAATCCCACTTGTAACACCAAAACTGAGTCAGCAATCTTTGTCCTTTCTCATCAACCATACTCAAATCCATTTTGCTTGACCATTTCCCTCTGTTTTGATATAGAATCAAGTGACACAATAAAGAATAGAATTTGAAATCTAAGGGTTGCTTGTTCTCCTTCACACAGAAGAATCCTTCTTGCAGTTTTTTCTCAATATGAGATGCAAAGTCGTATTCAGTGTTCACCTCTGGATGTTGTATTTTCATAGCCATCATCATTAGGCTAGTTGGCATTCTTCCTTGTGCGTCAATTCCCAAGGCCCGACACAGTGCAAAATAGGTTCTCTTGAAATATACAGCAAATTCTTCCACAGGGAAAGGCTCAACAGCATTTGATGGAATCTCAATTTTTCTATTGTTGGGTCCCCTTCTCATATATATTAGCAATTCATCTCTCCTAAGTGTTTTCCTCAAGCTTGTGTAATCTCGTTCAAATCTCTACAAATCCACTTGAGTGAGAGCTTGCTTGTTCAACATAAAATAGTCAACAATGGCATTCCTGTCTACTGTCACCAATGGCAATCCATTTGGCATTCTGACTATTTTAGTGGCAAGATGGTAAAGTTGTCCTAGTACCCTAATCAATTCCACATCCACAAATACAGCGAGCACCACCAACTTTGCCAAATCCAATTTCCATGGATTTCCCACTAGTCCCTCTCCATCCCTTTTTGCATAAAAATACCAAAACAAATCCCACCCAGAGATAGCGATTGTAGCATCCCGACACCCTTTTGCTACATCTATGAACATATTCTTTGGACCCTTGTCTATGGACCGAGGCAATACTTCTAGCAGAGATTGGTGAAGTGATCTTTTCTTGGGAACTACAAGCTCATCACCTTTACTGGCAGACTCAGACCTCTTGGGTGCCATGTTTAATGACTTGAATAGGCTAGGGTTTTTCAAAATTCAACTTATTGTACCAGCAACTAAAAAATAGAGTGAAAGAGAAAATGAACTTGACATGGCCAATTAATGTAGGTAGACATAGGAATAAAAGAACAGTATTTAAAATTTTAAAAAAACCCATTCAAGAATGGATAAGAACAGGATTTGTATCTTTGGTCAGCATCACAGTCAAATTAGGGAACTTTGCAATTAGCAGAGATAGAACAGACTACAGCCCCCCTACTGTATAACACAAAAGCTTAGCCCCAGCCTTTTTTTAAAAGAGAAATTTTATATTAACAAAAGATGTAATTACAAGAACCCCCAATACCAGCAACTGAAAAATAAAGCGAAATATATGCCAACTTCTAATCAGAGAGTACAAAAATGAACTTACCCAGTCAATCGCTGTTTGCAGAAAAAACATACTGGGTTGAGTTGCACCTTCTCCAAGTTGTGAATTCTCTGAAATGAGCAAATGGCAAGAAATCTTTGAATCTTATTTGGCCAAGGAGTTCATCATATTTCCATTACTCTAGTTCATGCCACAAGATCATGAAATCTCAGCATTCAATTCCTTTCTCAAGATTTGACAACAATTCTCGATAACCGTGACCCCACATTGAATGTGCTTGCTATTTATTTCTTTTACCTCATCACTGCAAGGCTCAACCAGACTAGTTACGGGATAGCGGGGGCTTACTGCCAGATTGCAAATGCTTAGATTGACCCTTGCAAGACCGTAGGAGATTATTACCTGATGTCCATCTGTTTACCACCCACCCGCAAATGTTATGAATGACCATTACGGATAGCAGTGGCTTACAGCCACTACACTTCTATTTCATCCCTTACCGCCAGACCGCAAATTCTTAGATTTACCCCTGCGGGACCATGAGAAATTATTACTTAATGTCCTTCTGTTTACTACCTAACTGCAAATGTTATGAATGACTGTCACGGGATGGCGGGGCGAAAACCCATTACATTCTCCTCTTGCCACTCTACTACATGCCTCGGTTGAAACCCTTGCAGGGACGCCGTAAATGTTATTACTGTAATGCCACCGGTTACTTTTCAAACCTCTATGGGACCGCAGGAAGAGACTAACACCGCCAAGCGTGAGATGAACACTGCCAAGCCGCAAGCATCAGATGAACCGTCTGTGGGGTAGTGGTAGCTTATTCATATCAACCACTTCCTATCGTCAAACCACAAAGTGTTCTTTTATGCTCTACGGGAATGCAATATGTGCCATATTTCATTCCTCTTGTTCCCACATAACCGCAAAAGATAATCAATTAACCTACGGGACAATGGTAATAAACAAAAACACTCATTTACTAAAAAATAGTCAAGATTGTTTCACAATGGCCATGATATATATGTATTTATTTAGTTGTGGGGGAATTTTGGGGGTGATTGATTTAGTTAAATAAATGTGGATTTATTTAATTAAGGATGAGACTTTAGAGGAAGGGTTAATATTTAATTAATGTTAGAAGAATGGTTAGATTTATTAATTAAATAGCGTGACTTATTAAAGTGATATTAGGAGGAATGATCAAAGTGGTTAATTAAATAACTATGATTTATTTAATTAACATTGTAAGAGGAGATTGTGGGATAGATCTGGTGTGATGTTAGGCCATGGTAATATTTAGGTGTCTACATTTCTAACAGTGCATTAGTTTTTGGGTCGATGAATAATGATCACAATTTATCTTTGGTAATTTTTTCCTTCACCATATCATGAGACAATTTTAAGGAACAAAATTGATGACAAATTTCTCTATGGGTTTCCCATGTATTTATTTTCCTTCACTATTAAGATAGATTGAATTAGGAATAGGAGAGCATCAAACAAGGATCAAATTAATGAGTGCAATCATGATTATGTTATTGAATTTCAAACTTTGTCAACAAAGATACACTATCAAATTCCTAATGATGATTTTGATACACTATCAAATTCTTAAGTCTAATGCACTTAAATATCGATCTCATGCATCCTTCAAAATTTCAATAGGAAAATTCAATTTTCAAAAGGGTGAAAATAAGCAAGAAAATCAACAAAATGCTCACCATGTTGTTAATTTACAGTTAACTTCAGATGTTATTTCATCTAATTCCTAAGGTGAACTAGTGAGGGACAATCCTATATTATCTATTAATGTAATAAATAAGATCATAGAATACATAAAGGAAAATAGATATGTAAACCAAAACACATTCAAATATAGAAGGGTTCTAACATATGTCACTTCTATTCAAAATGAACAAAGGAAATATATACAGAGGTAAGATGAAAATTTGTTATATATACCTCATTTTTGCTCTACAAAATGTACAAAGTAGGCATTTGCTCAAGAATACCATCAATTATTCTACATGTAGATGTTGACAAATATTGAACATATTGTATGGTGCATTTCTTATATGGATGGGATGAGAACAAATGTACTCAAACTTGTATGGTGCCAACTAGTAGATCATTGTGGCATATTGTGGCATACGTGGACATCATGACCATGTGTCAAATGCATACAGTGCGAATTATATGATCATGTTTTGCAGTACAAATTAAATGTCATTAGATGGCACACATGTATGGAATCATAACATGTGGTTGTTGATGTTCCATGTGTCTAACTAGCCACCAACATGTGTAGAAATGTGTATAGCCACACTATTTAGATCTTTGAAGATCTGTAAACCCCAAATAATGCCCCTAATAACCCTAAACCCTAACCCCTAACCCATAAACCATAAACCCTAAATAATGCCCCTAAGCCCTAACCTGGCCCTGACCTGCCATAAACCCTAAACCCCTAAATCCTAAAATTTAAACCCCTAAACCCTAAAAACTAAATCCAAACAACCCTAAACCTCTATCTCCCTATCTTCCTATCTAGCCCTATCTCTATCATTCCTCTACCTCTAAATATCTCTCCCTATGTCTCTAGCCATGTCCCTCACTCTCTATATCTCCCTATTGGTCCTCTCTCTCTAAACACTAAACCCTAAACCTCTAAACCTTAACCCCTAAACCATAAACCCTAAACCCTAGTAAACTCTAAACCATAAACTTGAGCAATGCTAAACTCATAAATGCTAGATAATGCCCCTAAACCCTGACTGCTAACCCCAACTCTGTCTCTCTCTCTCTGACCTATATATTATCTACCAACTCCTAGCTAGTTAAATCCTTTTCCTATCTTTCCTAGTTTTCCTTTTCCTTTCCAATTTCCCTTTAGATCCCACCAATTTTTCCCTATTTTACTATTTTCCACCTCTCCTCATCGTTCTTCCCATCCAATGAACTTTAGTTTTATCAGCTTGTTTCCATTTCATCCGGCTACCAATTTATATCCTCATCCCTCTTTTAATCATGTCCTAGTTTTCTTGTTTCCACTTTCTTTGTTGATAAGGGAGATGGATAGAGACAAATACAAAGTGAGAGAGAGAGAGAGAGAGTCCTATAAGTTTTCTTGTTCATTAATTCCTTCATTGATAAGGGAGAGGGAGAATTAATAGAAGGGAGAGATAGGAAGATATAGGAATGATAGGGGAGAGAGGCAAGAGATCATAGAGAGATAGGGAGAGATAGCTAGGTAGAGAGAGATAGAGAGGACACAGATCATAGAGAGAGATAGAGGAGATAGAGGGGAGAGATAGGGAGATAGAGAGTGATCACTAGAGAGATGTCTAGAAAGATAGGGATATAGAGAGATAGGTAAGAGATAGGGAGAGATAGATAGGTACGTAGAGAGAGAGGAGATAGATTGGGAGAGATATTATAGGAGACAGTCGAGCGAGAGATAGGGAGATAGAGAGTGAGTGAGATGTCGATCTAGAGAGATAGGGAGGGAGATTGAGAAGTAGAGGGATGATAGCTAGAGAGAGGGAGATAAGGGAGAGATAGGGAGATAGAGGTTTTGGGTTGCTCAAGTTTAGGGTTTAGGGGTTATGGGTTATGGGTTAGGGATTAGGGGCATTATTTAGGGTTGAGGGATTTAGAGACAGAGAGAGAGAGGTTTCTTTGGACATGCAATGATAAACCCTAAATAATGCCCCTAAACCCTAAACCTGAGCAACCCTAAACCTCTAAACCTTAAATAATTAATGCCCCTAAACCCTAACCCCTAACCCCTAAAACATATATAAACCCTAAATAATGCCCCTAACCCCTAACCCATAAACCCTAAACCTGATAAACCCTAATTAACCCCTAAATCCTAAACCCTAAACCCCTAAACCCTAAACACTAAACCCAAGCAACCCTAAACCTCTATCTCCCTATCTCTCTATCTTTATCATTCCTCTACCTCTCAATCTCTCTCCCTGTGTCTCTGTCCATGTCCCTCACTCTCCATATATATCCCTATAATCTCTTCTGGTTATGTCTCTGGCCATGTACCTCACTCTCTATATCTCCCAATTATTGGTCCTCTCTCTAAACACTAAAGCCTAAACTATAAATCCTAAATAATGGTCCTAAACCTTAACCCCTAAACCCTAAACCTAAGAAACCCTAAACCCCTACATATCTCCCTATCTCTAATATTGTCCCTCTATTGTCTCTCAATCCTTCTCCCTATCTCTCTACAGGATATATATCTCACTCACTCTAGTAGTCTATCTCCCTATCTCTCCCCTATGTCTCGAACTACTCTCTCTCTCTCTCTCTCTCTCTCTCTCTCTCTCTCTCTCTCTCTCTCTCTCCAAACCTGAGAAACCCTAAACCCCAAACCCCTAAACCCTAAATCCAAGAAACTCTAAACCTCTATCTCCCTATCTATCCCCTATCTCCCTATCTCTATCATCTCTCTACCTCTCAATCTCTCTCCCTATGTCCATGACCATGTACATGTGCCTCACTCTCTATCTCCCTATCTCTATCCACAGTCTCCTCTATATCTCCCTTGTTGGTTTTATGATAGACAACTGAGAGGGGGGGTGAATCAGTTGTCTCAAAACTTTATTTTCTTTAAGCACTTAAATCCTTCTTGTGTTTAATAGCATAATAATAATTCAAGAGCAAAAATACATTAACACATATGACACCAATGTTTTAACATGGAAAACCCGGTTAACGAAAAAACCACAGGGTGACTAACCCAAGATTGTATTCTCTGTTAAAAGAATAAGGAGAACAAAATGGCACTTTCCAATTAGGGCTCACTACCCGAGCACACTGCTCAAAAGAGGCCCACTGCCTACAAGAGAAACACTGTCTACAAAATGATAAAATAAATATTACATACTTGAACTAGAAATTAGCATCTTCACCATGCTTGAGACAGTTCCATTTAAGCTCAATACTTTTGCTCTACTTTTCTCTCTTCTCCTTTCTACCACCCACTCATCTTCACCTAGGATACTTTGAAATGACTTCACAAATCTTATTTATACAAGACATCAACTTTGGGATTAATCATCCAAGTCAGCATAATACATACTTTATTTTATTACAAAGCAATTACACAAATACAACTTGACTTATTACAAAACTTTATGCCTATCACCACACTATCAGCCACACATATCTGGGACTTCAATCTTCTTTGAGGAACACGCCATGCTTCGCAGAATATCTTCAAGATCATCCACAAGATGTGTAAAACATTCAGTCGGACAAGATTAGGAAGAACATCATCATCCAGAAGTAAATCTTCAATTACGAGCTCAATCTTCAATGTGGACCACCAACACGAATTGGACACAATCTAGAGACCCCCACAAGCTTGCCTGAATCACCAAGAACATCCACACCACTTCTGCTCACTAAAATCATTTGCATCTTCAGCTAGAACCTCAAGAACATAGTCTGTCATCACTGTCACATTAGAATACATGCTTGCAGACCTCCAGACCATGAACCAATTGAGTTGTCAATTCACATTAGCTTCCTAAACATTCCACTAGATCTGCATAACAAGATATTTCATTTCTAGATCTCACCAGACCTATATGTGTCACTCTGTCACCTCTGAACAGCTACCAGAACCAATTTTACTCATATGGCCATAACTTCTTCAAATCTTCATGCGGACCTCTCAAATCTTGACTGGATCAACTTTAGACGCATTTCTACAAACCCTTTGACATGCATTCTCTGATCTTCATCTATTTGGGATCTTTACTTCATAGAGCTTCACTATTCTTCTTTGTTTCTGATAGGACTAATTTTCTCAATATCCTCAGCACATAGCTCATCCAATCCTTGGCATCAATGCAACATGAGTCTGTTGAGATCAATGACAACATTGGTTAGGCCCATAATTGCAACAATCTCCCCCTTCGTCATTGATGGTAACATATGATGTGAATAATTGTTTTAACCATCAAGACAAGAACTTCTCCTCACTAACTGACATAGCTCCCCCTATCAACAGCAATTGCTCCCCCTTTGATCAGCAACCACCTTTGTTTTTCACATGTCTTCTCTCCCCCTTTTACATCAATGGCAAAGAGCACATACTTACATTAATCAGAATTATACAGACTGCTCCCCCTGAGTAGCAACTTCCTATCATCAATTCGGATCACAAGATATGACTATGAGATCCACCGGACTGATGCACATCAGTGCATCTTAATTCTAAACCGGAGGTCTAATGACCCCTAACTTCTCCCTGAGATACTCAAAAGAGTCCTTAGGTAGAGGTTTAGTAAAAATGTCTGCAATCTGATCGTTAGAGGGCACAAACTCCAATCTAACTTCATTCTTGTTCACTTGCTCTCTCAAAAAGTGAAATTTGATGGATATATGTTTTGTCTTTGAATGTAACAACAAATTTTTTGATATATTTATTGCACTTGAGTTATCACAGAAGATTGTGATAGGTTCCTCATACTCCATTCTGATGTCTCTTAGCATTTACTTCATCCACAATACCTGAGTGCAACTACCTACTACTGCAATATTCTCTGCTTCTGTAGTGGATAGATATATTGCCTCTTGTTTCTTGCTCAGCCAAGAAACCAATCTTTTCCTCGAAAAGAATGCACCACCACTGGTACTCTTCTAGTCATCCACATCTCCTACCCAATCCACATCTGTATATGCATGAAGAGAGAAATCATGATCCCTAGGATACCATAAACCATACTCAACTATTCCCTTTAGATATCTAAGAATTCTCTTGATTTCTATGACATGAGATTCTCTAGGATCAGCTTGGAATCTGGCAACAAGACCAATAGCATTCATAATGTTAGGCCTAGTTTGAGTAAGATATAGTAGTCCTCCAATCATTGACCTATACTTTTTCTGATCAGCCTTAGGAGATTCATCATCTTTGCTTAGTTTACATCTAGTTGCCATGGTAGTATTCATTGGTTTTGAATCTTCCATCCCAAATTTCTTCAACAATTCTTTCACATATTTGGTCTGAGATATGAAGATTCCTTTCTTTGTTTGAGTGATCTGCAAACCCAAGAAGAAATTCATTTCCCCAAACATAGACATCTCAAATTCACTTTTTATTTGATTTGCAAAAGTCTTGCACATACTATCTCTTCCAAAAATAATATCATCAACAAATACTTCAACAATCAAGATATTTTCAAGTTCAATTTTGAAGTATAATTTACTATCAGTAGTACCTTTGTTGAAACCAATCTTTAAAAGATGTTTATCTAGTCTTTCATACCAGGCCCTTGGGGCTTGTTTGAGTCCATATAGTGCTTTCTTCAATTTATAGACCATATCATCTGTTGGATCTAGGGCATACAACTGAGAGGGGGGGGTGAATCAGTTGTATAAAACTTCTTGTCTTTCAAACACTTAACTCACTGTTGTTAGTTAGCAGCATATCAAATAATCATCCATGGAAGCATAATACATAAACACAAGAGCAGATAAGCATCAACACATTGAACACCAAGATTTTGATGTGGAAAACCCGGTTAAGGGAAAAACCACGGGGTGATTAACCCAAGAATTATTCTCTGTTAGAAGAATAAAGAAAAATGAATGGCACATGCCAATAAGGGCTCACTGCCCGAGCACACTGCTCACAAAGAGGCCCACTGCCTACAAGGAGACACACTGTCTACAAAGTGATGAAAATCACAGTTCTTGAACTGGAGAATGACATCTCTACCATGTCCGGATCAGTTCCAATTAAGCCCAACAATCTCTGCTCTGCCTTTCGCACGTTTCTTCGCTATATCATACTCATCCTCACACCACACACTGAAATGAACTTACAAACTATTATTTATACAAGACATCGACTCAGGAACAAACATCTAAGTCGGCAAACAACCATAGGAGTATCCGCAAGATGAATAACACATCTGGTCGGCCATCACAAGAACATTCGCAGGATGAACAACTCATCTGGTCGGCTACACAGAGCAAGAACTTCATCCGGAAGAATAACTTCAATTCCGGGCTCTACCATCAATGCGGACCAACAACACAACCTGAACATGATCCAAGAACCTTCACAAGCCTATCTGAATGTCCGGATACATCCGCACTTCCTCTGCTTACTGGGATCTCATGTCTTCCTCATCCGGAACTTCAAGAACACAGTCTGTCGCCACTGTCATAATGTAAGAAGTACTTCCGGACCTCCAAATCATACACAAATCAGGATGATACATCACAAGGACATCCCAAACACTCCTTCCCATCCGCAGATTAGGATAATACAATTCCGGACCTCACCGGACCTTTTTGTGATCCTCTGTCACCTCCGGATACTTGCCGGACCCGGTTCTATACCGGCAGCCACAACTCCTTCAGATCTTCATGCGGACCTCTGAAATCTTAACTGTAGCATCTCAAGACTCATATCTACTAACCCTTTAATCCGCATCCTCCGGTTCTCATCCTATACAGTACTTTTACCTTTTTCTCATCACTGTTCTTCACTGTTCCTGACTGAGACTAATTTTCTCAGTATCCTCAGCACACAGCTCATCAAATCCTTCTTGTCAATGCAATATGAGTATGTTGACATCAATGACAACACTGGATCACCTCATACTTGCAACAATCTCCCCCTTTGTCATTGATGGCAACATATGATGTGAAAAACCATTAAGACAAGAACTTCAACTTTTCATATGTCTTCTCTTCCTTTACTGCTCCCCCTTTGATCATCAACCACTTGTTTTTCACATGTCTTCTCTCCCCCTTTGACATCAATGGCAAAGGGCTCATACTTGCAATTCTCATGCATCAGAATCATACTAGCTGCTCCCCCTTAGTTGCAGCTCCTTATTAGTCCGGATCACAAGATATGACTGTGATAGCCACCGGACTGATGCACATCAGTGCATCTTAGTTCATCACCGGAGGGGCCATGACCCCTAACTTCTCTCAGAGATATTCAAAAGAGTCTTTGGGAAGAGGTTTTGTAAAGATATCAGCAATCTGATCCTTGGAGGGAACATACTCCAATCTGACTTCTTCCTTGTTTACTTGTTCTCTCAAAAAGTGAAATTTAATAGATATGTGCTTAGTCTTAGAATGCAATACCGGATTCTTGGAAATATTAATTGCACTTGAATTATCACAGAAAATTGTGATAGGCTCCTCATATTCAACTTTGATGTCTCTTAGCATCTGCTTCATCCATAGGATTTGAGTGCAACTACCTGCTGCTGCAATGTATTCTGCTTCAGTTGTAGACAGAGATATTGCATCTTGTTTCTTGCTTAGCCAAGAAACCAATCTCTTCCCCAAAAAGAATGCTCCACCACTAGTGCTCTTCCGGTCATCCACATCTCCTGCCCAATCTGCATCTGTGTAAGCATGAAGAGAGAAATCTGGATCTCTAGGATACCATAGACCATACTCAACTGTTCCTTTCAAGTATCTAAAAATTCTTTTGATTGCCATAACATGAGATTCTCTAAGATCAGCCTGGAATCTTGCCACAAGACCAACAGCTTGCATTATATCTGGTCTAGTTTGAGTGAGATACAACAATCCACCAACCATTGATCTATACTTTGTCTGATCTGCCTTTGGAGAATCATCATCTTTGCTTAACTTACATCCGGTTGCCATAGGAGTGTTCATAGGCTTTGAGTCTTCCATACCAAATTTCTTTAACAATTCTTTCACATATTTGGTCTGAGAAATGAAGATCCCTTCTTTTGTTTGAGTAATTTGCAGACCCAAGAAGAAATTCATTTCACCAAGCATAGACATTTCAAACTCACTTTTCATCTGATTTGCAAAAGTTTTGCACATACTATCTCTTCCTCCAAAAATGATATCATCCACAAACACTTCAACAATCAGAATGTTTTCATGATCAATTTTGAAATATAAGTTACTGTCAGCAGTACCTTTGTTGAATCCAATCTGCACAAGATGCTTATCCAACCTTTCATACCATGCTCTTGGGGCTTGCTTCAATCCATACAAAGCTTTCTTCAACTTGCAGACCATATCATTATTATCAGACAATTGAAATCCATCCGGTTGTTCAATGTAGACTTCTTCTTCCAGATCACCATTTAGGAAGGCAGACTTGACATCCATCTGATATACCTTGAAGTCTTTGAAGGCAGCAAATGCAAGAAGTAATCTGACTGCTTCAATTCTTGCTACCGGAGCAAAAGTCTCTTCAAAGTCAATTCCTTCTATTTGAGAGTAGCCTTTGTAGACCAATCTGGCTTTGTTTCTGATTACTTCACCAGCTTCATTTAGTTTGTTCCGGAAGACCCACTTGGTTCCAATTACATTCCTGTCTCTAGGTCTGGGAACAAGATCCCAAGTATGATTTTTCTCAATTTGCATCAGTTCATCTTCCATTGCTTTGGTCCAGTTTTCATCATTGCAGGCTTCATTTATTGTTTTAGGTTCAATCTTTGAAATCAGACAACATTCATTTTGATCTTGAGCAATATTCCTTCTAGTTTGTACACCTTTGCTTCTGTCACCTATGATCTGATCTTCAGAGTGATTCAGTCTTACATACCTTGGAATTTTGGGAGTATCCAGCACTGCTGTTTCTTGATCAGGCTCATTCAAACCTAACTCTTCTTCCTGATTTACCGGATCAGGCTGACTCTGTCTCACCGGAGAGGATTGAGGTCCTTGAACACTGTCTTGGTCATCTTCATCAAACTCATAAAATCTTGAAGGCTTCTCAATTCCTTCATCAACCTTTACATTGGTGCTTTCTATCATCTTCCTCAATCTCTTATTGTAACACCGGTATGCTTTGCTTTGAGTGGAGTAGCCCAAGAAAATTCCTTCATCACTTCTAGCATCAAACTTTCCTAGATCTTCATCTCTTTTAATATAACACTTGCTACCAAATACTCTGAAATATTTCACAGTAGGAGTGATGCCAAACCAGAGTTCATAGGGGGTCTTACCGGTGTTGTTTCTGATTTGAACTCGATTGAGAGTGTAGACTGCAGTGCTGATAGCTTCTTTCCAAAACATTTGAGGAACATTTGCTTCCAACATCATTGTCCTAGCAGCTTCCTGGATGGTCCGGTTCTTTCTCTCAACTACTCCATTCTGCTGTGGAGTCTTAGGAGCAGACAACTGTCTCCTTATACCCTGTTTCTCACAAAAGTCAATGAATTCACCAGATGTAAATTCACCACCTCTATCAGACCTTAGACACTTTAGTTTCAATCCGGTTTGATTCTCCACCATAGCTTTGAAGATTTTGAACTTCTCAAAAGCTTCTGATTTTTCTTTTAGAAAGGTAACCCACATCATCCGGGAATGATCATCTATTAACAACATGAAATATCTATCACCTTGCAGACTCTTGATTCTTGTTGGTCCACATAGATCAGTATGTACTAATTCCAACAATCCGGTAGAAGACTGATCTTTGCTTTTAAAAGAGACTCTGCTTTGTTTGCCTAACTGACATTCTTTACACACACTATTTGTAGGTTTTATCAACTTTGGAAGATCTCTCACAGCCTGAGTATTGCTTATCTTGATGATATTATCAAAATTTACATGACACATTCTTCTATGCCATAACCAACTCTGATCAATTTGAACAAACAAACAACTTTTATTTGAACCAACCAGATGAAAGATGTTACCTCTTGTCTGAGTACCGGATGCAATTTCAGTTCCGGAGCTTGTAAAGATTCTGCATTTTCCATTCTTGAACCGGAGATCATAGCCTTTGTCCACTAACTGACCAACACTGAGAAGATTGTGCTTCAATCCTTCAACATACAGTACATTACCTGTTTTGCTCTTACCATCAAAGGAAATAGTTCCCCTACCTCTGATTCTGCCAGCAGAATTGTCACCAAACTTTACCATTCCTCCTTCATATCTTTCCAAGTCTAAGAACTTATTCTTGTCACCAGTCATATGGTGAGAACATCCACTGTCAATAACCCAATCATCCTTTTCTTCTACTTGAGCAGCCAAGGCTTTTTCAACAACTTTGTGATTGACAGATTCAGAGAGCAAGGAATCTTCTTCCTTGATGGCTATAAACACCCACTCATTTCCGGATTTGCTTCCTGGTTCTGATTCATCATCTGTTACTCCTTCATTGTCATCTTCTTCATGAACATAATAGCAATTCTTTTGAAACCTTTGTCTGTGAGTATTAGATCTTGCAGATCTCTCCGGACATCTTGAGGCAAAATGACCAATCTTATTGCAGTTGAAACACTTAAAGGGTAGTTTTCCTTCATACTTACCGGATCCTCTTGGCAGTCTCTTTGCAATGAGGGCTTCAAGTTGAGCTGTTTCTGCTTCTTCTTCTTCCATGTCTCTTCTTGCTTGATCATACCATGACATTTTCTTTGATGAGTTTTCACCCGGATCAAATCTCTGTTTGCCTTTCACATAGGCACTGGCTTTGAAAGCAGATTCAGTCTTGGGAGGATCATCTCCAAACTCGGTCATTTCAAATGCAGCTAGTTTGCCAGCCAGTTGTTCTCTTGTGACAGTTGTGTGGGCTCTGAATTCATCAATGGCAGCAACTTTGATTTTGTAGGCAGCAGGAAGGGATCTTAGGATTTTGCAGACAATCTCATTTTCATCTAAAGTTCCACCAGCATTTCTGATTCCACATACCAGCTCATTTACTCTTGGCATAAAGGTAGTGATGTTTTCATCATCTCTCATTTTCAATCTTTCAAATTTCCCTTTCAGACTTTGCAACCTTGCACTTTTGACAAACTCATCTCCTTCATACAGAAGTTCCAGTTTAGTTAGGATCTCATATGCAGTGGGTAGGTCAATGACATTCGAGAGATCTGAGTCATTCAATGTGCTTAGAAGAGCTTCCTTGGTCCGTAGATTGTTTTCAGCTTTTGTGATTTCATTCAGAGTTGTCGGACCACCTTGTGGAGGTACATATGGTTTTGAAATCATACCCAGGTATGCTTTTCCCATGCATTCCAAGTGACACTTCATGCGACCTTTCCAGAGAGTGAAGTTGGTTCCATCGAACTTCGGACTATCCTTCTTGTATGACGACATCCTGGATCTCCTCAAGCGGTTAAGCTCTTGTCAGAGGAACTTGGCTCTGATACCAATTGTTGGATCTAGGGCATACAACTGAGAGGGGGGGTGAATCAGTTGTATAAAACTTCTTGTCTTTCAAACACTTAACTCACTGTTGTTAGTTAGCAGCATATCAAATAATCATCCATGGAAGCATAATACATAAACACAAGAGCAGATAAGCATCAACACATTGAACACCAAGATTTTGACGTGGAAAACCTGGTTAAGGGAAAAACCACGGGGTGATTAACCCAAGAATTATTCTCTGTTAGAAGAATAAAGAAAAATGAATGGCACATGCCAATAAGGGCTCACTGCCCGAGCACACTGCTCACAAAGAGGCCCACTGCCTACAAGGAGACACACTGTCTACAAAGTGATGAAAATCACAGTTCTTGAACTGGAGAATGACATCTCTACCATGTCCGGATCAGTTCCAATTAAGCCCAACAATCTCTGCTCTGCCTTTCGCACGTTTCTTCGCTATATCATACTCATCCTCACACCACACACTGAAATGAACTTACAAACCGTTATTTATACAAGACATCGACTCAGGAACAAACATCTAAGTCGGCAAACAACCATAGGAGTATCCGCAAGATGAATAACACATCCGGTCGGCCATCACAAGAACATTCGCAGGATGAACAACTCATCCGGTCGGCTACACAGAGCAAGAACTTCATCCGGAAGAATAAATTCAATTCCGGGCTCTACCATCAATGCGGACCAAAACACAACCTGAACATGATCCAAGAACCTTCACAAGCCTATCTGAATGTCCGGATACATCCGCACTTCCTCTGCTTACTGGGATCTCATGTCTTCCTCATCCGGAACTTCAAGAACACAGTCTGTCGCCACTGTCATAATGTAAGAAGTACTTCCGGACCTCCAAATCATACACAAATCAGGATGATACATCACAAGGACATCCCAAACACTCCTTCCAATCCGCAGATTAGGATAATACAATTCCGGACCTCACCGGACCTTTTTGTGATCCTCTGTCACCTCCGGATACTTGCCGGACCCGGTTCTATACCGGCAGCCACAACTCCTTCAGATCTTCATGCGGACCTCTGAAATCTTAACTGTAGCATCTCAAGACTCATATCTACTAACCCTTTAATCCGCATCCTCTGATTCTCATCCTATACAGTACTTTTACCTTTTTCTCATCACTGTTCTTCACTGTTCCTGACTGAGACTAATTTTCTCAGTATCCTCAGCACACAGCTCATCAAATCCTTCTTGTCAATGCAATATGAGTATGTTGACATCAATGACAACACTGGATCACCTCATACTTGCAACATCATCATGATCAGACAACTAAAATCCATCCGGTTTCTCAATGTATACTTCTAAGTCACCATTCAGGAAGGCAGACTTGACATCCATTTGATATACTTTGAAATCCTTGAAGGCATCAAAAGCAAGAAATAATCTGACTGCTTTAATTCTTGCTACCAGAGCCAAAGTTTCTTCAAAATCAACTCCTTCTACTTGAGAATAACCCTTGCAGACCAATCTAGCTTTGGTTCTGACTACTTCACCATCTTCATTCAGTTTGTTCCGGAAGACCCATTTGGTTCCAATCACATTTTTGTTTCTAGGTCTGGGAACAAGATCCCAAGTGTGATTTTTCTCAATCTGCATCAATTCTTCCTCCATTGCTTTGGCCCATCTTTCATCATTGCATGATTCACTTACTATTTTTGGTTCAATTTTTGAAATTAGACAATACTTTTCTGAATCTTGAGCAATCTTTCTTCTTGTTTGAACACCTTTGCTTCTATCACCTATGATCTGGTCTTCAAAATGATTCAATCTTACATACCTAGGAATTTTGGGAATTTCTTGCACTTCTATTTCTTGGATAGGTTTATTCAAGCTTATCTATTCTCCCTATGTTTTAGGATTCTCTAGATCAGTCTAGATCTATATTTCAGAAGGGGCTTGAACTTCTTGAACCAAAACATCATTCTAATCATCTTCTTCATATTCATAAAATGTTGAGGGTTTTTCAATGCCTTCATCAACTTTCACATTTATACTTTCTATAATCTTTCTCAATCTCTTGTTATAACACCGGTATGCTTTATTTTGAGTAGAATAACCCAAGAATATTCTTTCATCACTTCTAGCATCAAATTTTCCAAGGTCTTCATCTCTTTTAATGTAATATTTGCTACCAAATACTCTAAAATACTTCACAGTAGCAGTAATGTCAAACTAGAGTTCATAAGGGGTCTTACCAGTATTGCTTCTAATTTTTACTTGATTAAGTGTATAGACAGCAGTGCTTACAGCTTCTCTCCAGTACATCTGAGGAATATTTGCCTCCATCATCATGGTTCTAGATGCTTCTTGGATGGTTCAGTTCTTTCTCTCCACTACTCCATTTTGCTATGAAGTCCTTGGAGCAAATAACTGTCTTTTTATCCCATGTCTCTCACAGAATTCTATGAACTCTTCGGATGTGAATTCTCCACCTCTATCAGACCTAAGACATTTTATGTTTAACCTGGTTTCATTCTCTACCATAGCCTTGAATACTTTGAATTTCTCAAGAGCCTCAGATTTCTCTTTCAGGAAAGTCACCCACATCATCCGGGATAATCATCAATTAGTAACATGAAATATCTATCACTTTGCAAACTCCTGATTCTTGCCGGTCAACATAGATCAGTATGTACTAAGTCCAACAATCTGGTAGAAGATTGTTCCTTACTCTTGAATGTGACTCTGCTTTGCTTACCCAATTGACATTCTTTGCACAAACTGTTAGTAGGTTTCACCAGTCTTGGAAGATCTCTTACAGCTTGAGTATTGCTTACCTTGATGATGTTATCAAAATTTACATGACACATTCTCCTATGCCACAACCAACTCTGATCAATTTGAACAAATAAACAACTTTTGCCAACACCAACCAAGTGGAAGATGTTACCTTTTGTTTGAGTACCGGATGTAATCTTTGTTCCAGAACTTTCAAAGATTTTACATTTTCTATTTTTGAATCAGAGATCATAGCCTTTGTCCACCAACTATCCAACACTGAGAAGATTGTGCTTTAGGCCTTCAACATACAGTACATCACTAGTGTTATTCTTTCCATCAAAAGAAATAGTTCCTCTGCCTCTGATTCTGCCAGTAGAATTATCACCAAATTTTACAACTCATTCATATCTTTCCAGATCTATGAATGTATTTTTGTCACCAGTCATATGGTGGGAGCATCCACTGTCAATGACCTATTCATTCTTTTCTTCAACTTGAGTAGCCAAAGCACTTTCTACCTGTTTATGATTGACAGATTTAGTGGTCTTGGATCTTCTTCCTTGATGGCAATAAACACCCAATCACTTCCAGATTTGTTTCCTATCTCTGATTCATCATTTGTTACTCCTTCATCATCATCATCTTCACGAACATAGTAACATTTCTTTTGGAATCTTGATCTATTTGGATTTTTCCTTGAAAATCTTTCCAGACACCTTGAAGCAAAATGACCAATCATGTTGCAGTTGAAACATTTGAAGGGCAATTTTCCTTCATACTTACCAGATCCTCTTGGCAGTCTTTTTGCAATAAGGGCTTCAAGTTGAGTAGCTTCTGCCTCATCTTCTTCTAGATCTTTTCTTACTTTTTCATACCATGATAGTTTCTTTGAGGAGTTCTCTCTTGGATCATTCGTTTGTTTACATTTTACAGAGGCACTAGCTTTGAATGCAGATTCAGTCTTGGGGGGTGCATCTCCAAACTCAGCCAATTCAAATGCAGCCAATTTTAAAATCAATTGATCTCTTGTGATATTTGATAAAGATCTAAATTCTTCAATAGCAGCAGCCTTGTGTTTGTAAGCAGGAGATAGGGATCTAAGAACTTTGGCAACAATCTCATCTTCATCCAAGGTTCCACCAGCACACATAATGCCACAAACAAGCTCATTTACTTTTGGCATAAATGTAGTGATATTCTCATCTTGATTCATCTTCAGGTTTTTGAATTTTCCTTTCAAACTCTGTAGCTTGGCACATTTAACATATTTGTCTCCTTCATGCAGAAATTCCATCTTTGCCCAAATCTCATATGCAATTTTTAAATCCATGACATTTGTCAACTCTGAATCAGATAAGGCACTTAGTAAGGCTTCTTTAGCTCAAAGATTATCTTCAGCATCTCTAAATTCATCTACATTTATCAGACCATTCTTTGGAGGAACATACTTCTTGGAAGTTATGGTCCAATATTGCATTCCCATACATTGCAAGTGACATTCCATTTGACTTTTCTAAAGAGTGTAATTAGTTCCATCAAACCTCAGACTATTCTTTTTATAGGAAGACATCCTGGATCTCCTCAAGTAATTAAGCTCCTTTTAGAGGAACTTGGCTCTGATACCAATTGTTGGTTTTACGATAGACAACTGAGAGGGGGGGTGAATTAGTTGTCTCAAAACTTTCTTTTCTTTAAGCAATTAAATCCTTCTTGTGTTTAACAGCATAATAATAATTCAATCATGGAAGCATAATACAATAATTCAAGAGCAAAAATACATTAACACATATGACACCAAGGTTTTAATGTGGAAAACCTAGTTAAGGGAAAAACCATGGGGTGACTAACCCAAGATTGTATTCTCTGTTAAAAGAATAAGGAGAACAAAATGGCACTTGCCAATTAGGGCTCACTACCCGAGCACACTACTCACAAGAGGCCCACTGCCTACAAGAGACACACTATCTACAGAATGATAAAATAAATATTACATACTTGAACTAGAAATTAGCATCTTCACCATGCTTGAGATAGTTCCATTTAAGCTCAATACTTTTGCTCTGCTTTTTGCTCTTCTCCTTTCTACCACCCACTCACCTTCACCTAGGATACTTTGAAATGACTTCACAAATCTTATTTATACAAGACATCGACTTTGGGATTAACCATCCAAGTCGGCACAATACATACTTTATTTTATTACAGAGCAATTACACAAATACAACTTGACTTATTACAAAACTTCATGTGTATCACCACACTATCGTCCACACATATCTAGGACTTCAATCTTCTTTGAGGAACACACCATGCTTCGCAGAATATCTTCAAGATCATCCACAAGATGTGTAAAACATCCAGTCAGCCAAGATTAGGAAGAACAATATCATCCAAAAGTAAATCTTCAATTACGAGCTCAATCTTCAATGCAGACCGCCAACACGAACTGGCCACAATCTAGAGACCCCCACAAGCTTGTCTAAATCACCAAGAACATCCACACCACTTCTTCTCACTGAAATCATTCGCATCTTCATCTGAAACCTCAAGAACATAGTCTGTCATCACTGTCACATTAGAATAAATGCTTACAGACCTCCAGACCACGAACCAATTGAGTTGTCAATTTACATTAGCTTCCTAAACATTCCACCAGATCTGCATAACAAGATATTTCATTTTTGGATCCCACCAGACCTATCTGTGTCACTTTGTCACCTCTAAATAGCTACCAGAACCAGTTTTACTCATATGGCCATAACTTCTTCAAATCTTCATGTGGACCTCTCAAATCTTGACTAGATCAAATTTAGACACATATCTACAAACCCTTTGACATGCATTCTCTAATCTTCATCTATTTGGGATCTTTACTTCATAGAGCTTCATTGTTCTTCTCTGTTTTTGATAGGACTAATTTTCTTGATATCCTCAACACACAGCTCATCCAATCCTTGACATCAATGCAACAGGAGTATGTTGACATCAATGACAACACTAGTTAGGCCCATACTTGCAACATCCCTATCATTCCTCTCTCTTTATAAACCCTAAACCTCTAAGTACTTGAACCCCTAACCCCTAAACAATAAACCCTAAACCTAACTAATGCCCCTAAAGCCTAAACCTCTATCTCCCTATCTCTCCCCTCTCTCCCTATCGGCTTTGTCCCTCTACCTCTTAATCTCTCTCCCTATGTCTCTAGCCATGTCTCTCACTCTCTATCTCCTTATCTCTCCCCTCGGTCTCCTCTATATCTCCCTATTGGTCCTCTATCTCTCTCTAAACCCTAAACCCTAAACCTCTAAACCTTAACCCCTAATCTCAAAACCATAAACCCTAAACCCTAAATAATACTCCTAAACCCAAGTAACCATAAATTAGGCACTCAATTAGGTACTAAAATAGGTGCTACATCAGGCGCTACATTTAGGCACTACATAAGGTGCTAAATAAGGCATTAACGCAGTTGCTAAAATAGGCGCTAAATTAGGCGTTAAATTAGGCGTCAAATGTGGCGCTAAATTAAGTGATAAAGTAGGAGCTACAGTAGGCACTAAAATAGACACTAAGTTAGGCACTAAATTAGGCACTAATTTGTGCCTAATTTAGCATCAACCTATTCTAGTCAGTGCAAAAAATGCCAATAACAGCGCCATCCTAATAAATAGAGCTGACTTTTTCAAAAAAATGGAGAAAAATACATTAAAACAGTGGGTGGAAGCAAAAAATAGAGCAAAAAAGGGAGCTAATCATAGGGATTTGTTGTAGTGGGGATAACTTCATCTACTATTATAGCAGTGAAGTCAGATTTGCAAGATAGATTTGACATGACAAACTTGGGTCTATTGCATTACTTTCTTGGTGTTGAGATTTCACGGTCCAACTCAAGGATCAATCTTGCATAACCCAAGTACACTCTTGATTTACTTGCACTCAGTTTCACATGACTGAATGTAAGCCATCTTTAACTCCCTTTCTATTTGGAGTCAAGCTTGAGGTTGATTGTACTACACCACTAGTTGATGCAACCTTGTATCAACAACTTGTTGGCATTCTCATCTACTTGACCCATACTAGGCCTGGTATTTCATATGTTGTGAGAATTGTCTCAAAATTCATGCAAGAGCCTCATGAGCTACACTGGAAACAAACTAAGAGGATTCTTCACTATCTTTAGGTCACTATCAGATTCAGGATACATTACATAGTTGACATAGAGGTTGACTTGGTTGGATACACAGATTCAGATTCACTAGTATAGAAACAACAATATGTGACTAAAAAAATACTAAAAATTGCTTATAAATGACTAAACTTAGTCACGTGACCATTAGTAGTTTATTGCCAGTCATTTATAATGTGACCAAATTTATGACTAAACCAATTTTAGTCATTTATTTGGTCATTTTGATTGATCAATTTGGTCTATATTTAGTCGTTAATTTAGTCATTGATTTAGTCATATATCTAGTCATATTATCACTGAGCTTGGTCACGTGACCATTAGTAGTTTATTGCCAGTCATTTATTTGGTTGTTTTGACAATTGATCAATTTGGTAGTATATTTTTAGTCATTGATTTAGTCATATTTATTCACTAATTTCTATCAATTGGTAGTATATTTATTCATTGATTTCTATCAACTGGTAGTATATTTAGTCATATATTTTTAGTCATATTTATTCACTGATTTATGTCAGTTGGTAGTAGTTTATTTAATTATTTTTGTTCACTAATTTCTGCCTAAAAGTGTTAGAAATGAGACAATGCTTTAGAGGTTTAAATATAAAACATAAAAAAACATAATCAATCATTCATTTGCACATGATGAAACAGTTATTAAGAAGGCAAAATATTGAAATTTTATTGAGAAAAGGTGTTCTTACAGTAGATACAAGACAGAAATATGTGTCTTTGCTTTGAAAAATGTGTTACAAAGTGTGTTTCTTAGTGTTGTGACTGAGAAAACTAAGTTGCAATGGTCTATTTTTTGCTTATACAGCTCCAAAACATGAAAGAACTACTTGAAAAATGAAGCATAAGGGTCCTATGAAAGACTCCTCTGCAAACTTCACACCATGAATACTCAGTATGGACTAAGAACTATGTTTTGCACATACCTTGACTGATAAGCTTTACTGAACATGACAATGGACAAAACCAAACCAATCACAAACATTTATCAGTGGAAAAGCATCTAGAAGTCTTGCTTCCATAAGAAAGTTCTTTGTCTTTTCAGCATCATAGAAGTTTGACTCTCTAGTTACACATTCCACCTCCTTGATTTGTCTAGTTTTGGCTGCTACTTCATTGTATTTGAAGTGAATGTCAGGATCCTCATTACCAATGACATTAAAACTACAATTTACCATATAAGTACAAGGTTCCCAAGCTACTACAAAATTACCTCCTCAAATAGATCAATGAATATCAGTGACAAAATGATACAAGTGATAATCCAAAGTCAAATCACCTGGAGATAAAATATGCTTGTAACATACAAGTAAGCGATGCTTACTATTCCAAGATTACAAGGGTATAACATGTGGAATGGCTAACAATACCTCCATTAGAGCAGTTGGAGTTGACTATTCTTATATCAAGTAAAGATTCAAATAGCTTGGGAAATGAAGGCAGCAGGGTATTTCCAGATTCAAGACTTTTACTTAATGTTGTGGAATAGAAGAAAAAAGAATCATTTATCTGCCACCATAGTGAAAAGTTAGCAATTGCATTTGGTTCATTAAACATGGCTCATAACCTCTTGTAACCCTACCTTGTCATTGGTCAAGGTTGAAGGGATGTGTAACAAAGAAGACCAAGTTCTTTATGGCATGTAAGCACATCCATAACTTTATGTAAGTTATTTTCCTTGATGACAGTGGATTATCATTTATGATAGTGGCCTTGAGGCAGACATAGGGGCAATATCATGCATCATAAAGTATGTATGATAGTCCATATTAAAGGTGATAGTCACCAAGAAGGATGGTTCTAGTGATCTCATAAGAAGACAGACATAGCTTATGTTTTGGATCAAAACGATGAATACAACAATTGGCATTAATCTTGATGGATCGAAGGTAATAGAGTACAGTGAAAAGGTATCCATAAGACATGAGAGTAGACCATGCAATATCAAGCATCGGATGGTAAAGGATAGTCTTTAGGACTGTAAGGAAGAACTTGGTTGTTATTTATGATAGTAAATGACCAATGAAGTGTAAGACAATGATCAAATTTAGAGGTAGGACAGTCTTGAAGGTTCATGAAGAATTAGCAATCAAAGATAGTCCTCTAGGAGTCAATGCTTGATGATAGTGTCTTGAGATTCACATGGCAGATTAGTGACTACAAGTAAACAACACTATGAGGTGAAGTGATTAAGGATGAAAACATCTAAAAGGAAGAGGATCACAAAACATATTAATTTCACTCACTCTTTTAATTGCCTACAAATTAACCACAAAACATGATGAAATTACCAAATGAAAAAGCTACTCACCAACCACCTGGGGAACTCTAGAATAAAGAGGAGACCCAAGACCAAAATAGAACACAGGATAAGTCCTGTAAAGACCATTCATGCCAGATATAAGTGGACCAATGTTGAGTTTCCTCACATGCAAAAATACAATTTTGATGTATTTATGATACTAAGCCTATATATATTGTGATTTTTAATAGACTTCAACCTAGATGGAGAACATTCACTACTTATCATATAGATCAATATTACAACAATGTAAGACAATCCTCAAAATTTTCAATAAACTTTCAATCAAAATATAAAGTTACCATTATTTTGCAGTCCATGTTGAACTTGACAACAATGCCATTTATTATGCTAATTGAAAGAATTCAACTACAACAAATGATAAAATTCCTCTATCCTTCATGCTTTGATGGATGTCCATACCCTGTTCCAAAGTCCCGTTTTGGCACAGGAAGGGAGTATGTTGGCAAAGGTTGTTGAATTTGGCTTTACACCTGCTAATTACATTTGCTTGAAAGTTTCTAAAGCCTTTTCAAAAATCCATTTTGTGCATATCCCACAACCATTGCATTCCATGAGATGACATCTCTTTGAAGCATTCTGCCAAATAGTTCACATGCCTTGTCAATGCTTCCACATTTTGCATACATGTCTACTAGGGCAGTTGTGTAGAAGACCACCGCAACACCACATGGTGGTTGTTGGGCCTTCACAATGATGTGGGGAAACTCCCTGCATCACCGTGAAGGCCCAACAACCACTGTGCGGTGTTGCAGTCACCTAGGCACCTTCCTTCATTCTGGCTAGTTAGGGATGTCAACTCGTTACTTCCATCCAAACATCCTCTTCTACTCTCTCCTTTGGGACCTAACCAATCATTGCCTTTCAGGATAGGAAAGAAAGAACAATCCAATGAAGGAGATGGGCTAGCTGGAGGAGGAGATTGTTTTACATGGGTCAGAGGGTCCTACAAGAAATAGAAGTTGATATTCCATAAGTAAAGACAACCACCGCAACACTGTACGGTGGTTGTTGGGCCTTTGTGATGATACGGGGAGTTTCCCTACATCACTGTGAAGGCCCAACAACCACCATGTCATTTTGTGGTGGTCTTCTCCACAACTGCCTAGTAGACATGTATGCAAAATGTGGAAGCATTGACAAGGCATGTGAACTGTTTGGCAGAATGCCTCAAAGAGATCTCATCTCATGGAATGCAATGGTTACGAGATATGCACAAAATGGATTTATTGAAAAGGCTTTAGAAACTTTCAAGCAAATGCAATTAGTAGGTATAAAGCCAAATTCGACAACCTTTGCTAGCATACTCCCTGCCTATGCCAAAATGGGAGCTTTGGATTTGGGTATGGACATCCATCAAAGCATGAAGGATAGAGGAATTTTGTCATTTGTTGTAGTTGTAACTGCCCTGGTAGACATGTATGCAAAATGTGGAACCATGGACAAGGCACACGAACTATTTGATAGAATGCCTCAAAAAAATGTGGTCTCATGGACTGCAATGATTGCAGGATACGCAGAAATTGGATTTTTTGAAAATGCCCTAGAAACTCTCAAGCAAATGCAATTTCACTATGATATTTCTTTGTCTTAATCCTGAGGTCTAAATCTTTACCATTTTTACTTTTAGGTTTGTCACACTTCTCTAGACTCTCATCAAGACTATCTATGCATGCCAAAGATCTTAAAACTCTGTATGGTCTTGTAGATTATCAAATAGGCCTATAGAATGTAGTGATAGTCTTGATCTCTATTAGGGACCTCTCAATATCGTTCACTCCAATTGTCCAAAGGTTGGGGAGACCAAGGTTTACAAAGCATATTCAAGTCAAAGAGAGGTTTCCATGGTTGCATGACAATGTGTAGGAGATAGCTACAAAAGAATAGAGACTAAGATACATTGCAAAGGGGCAGAGTCTCTAGATAGGCTTGCAAATATGAGGTCAAGAAGATAGAGAATGAAGAGGGTCAAGAATACTAAGGGTGGATAGAGTGAACAGAGGTGTTGTCTAATCTTGAAAGTAGTTTTGAGCCTATTTAACCTTTGTTAAAAACCTCATATCTAGAGATATACATGACAAAGAACAAAAATCACATATAAGATCCTAATAGAGGATCTGTTTAGACATAGTTTTTGGTTAGGTTACAAAGAGACAATGATAATAGTAAACAGAGATCCATCATGAAAAATTATGCAGAACCTTGTCACCAACACTCTAGAGTATCGTGTTTGAGCTTTACAATGTCTTGTAGAAAGTCTACACTATCATGCAAAAATTTACACTGTCACACAAAGGTTTGAATTAAATAATATTTTCATTCATAAGAAATCTCTGAGACTATAAAAACAAGAATATAGAGGGATTTTAAACTACATAAAATGCATATAGGGAAAAATGAAGAAGAGACTAAGATACATTGCACAAGAGAGACAATGACTCAAGACTGTCAGTTCAAGAATACAAAGGTCTAAGGAAAGGTGATAGTCCAAACCCACCTTTACATCTCTCGATCCATTTTCAACTATGAGGTTTGCATGATATGATTGTCTCATTCTTAATAGAGACCTGCACTACAACGTTGTAAACAACAATATGGACTATCACAAAGTTGGCAGACATGAGAAGACACTGAGATTTGAGTATGGGATAGTCAACATGATCTCATAAAGGTTGTGAACATAGTGTGCATAAACCCACTTGTTGGGATCTCTTCACCAAGCCCTGCACAAACATTATGAAGTTTGTATGATAAGGGAATTGTATGCACCTTATAGGAATGTGTGAGATCTACATGTTCATTATGAGCACCTTGCAAAAGAAGGTTTGCTAAACTAGTATAAGGTCAATACAGTCATTGTAAAGGGTCTAGCATAACCTTGCATCTCCAGTGTCAGGTATGCATATGTTAAAGGAGGGCTTGATGACACTCATTTAAAGGAACTCATGAGATGCCTACACTCAGTATTGAAAGCAAGGATTGGTAATAGGGCATCAAGGCAATAAATACAGTGACCTTGTGAAGATATACAATGTAAAGATAGCATTGATAGGCCTACACTAAAGGTAGAAAAGGGATCTAGAATGATATAGAAGTCAATCCAAGAGGAGAAAGGTCTAATGAACAACTATGCAAAGAAGATAAGTACTAGGAGTGTAATGAGAAGAGATAAGGCATATCAAATAAAGACCTAGATGGACCTTGTATCAGTCTAACATAGTAGAGGTAGTTTATGAAGACTCTTGAGTAGCTCTATCTTATTGTGCTAAATACTATTACAAACTTGGGTTGAAATTTTACAAAGGTATGTCAAAATTGTAGAAACATAGGAAGTTCCATGGACTAGGAGATCTGAGATTATCAAGAGTAGTGTTGTTTTGAATTAGTAATATTGAATCATTAAACCCTACCAAATGATGAACAAGTTTGTATAGAAGATTAGGGTCTCTCAAACCTATACAAAGGAGATTTATGATTCAAAATAGTATCATGACATGGAGTGTGAAGTTCTTTTAGACTAGAGAATCCTTTGTAACATTTTGTGCAAGAGTCTTGAGAGAGTCCTAGAGGTCTCACAAGGTTTAGAGATTCATCAACGGTTATACAACTTTGTCTAAGTTTTTAGGAATCATGTGAGCCTAGAAAGGTTACACAATCTGCCTAAAATATAGAACACTGTCAATACAAGAAGATAACAACAAAAGTATTCATCTTCTCTTCCCTACTTCTTGATATTAAAGTATGAATGTTTCCCTAGAAAAATTAAAACATACTAGTGACTCACACAGAGCTCAATGGAACTCAAAATTACATGTAGTTGTATTATCATGGAAATAACCTTATAAGATTACTGTATTACTAAAGCTGAAGGAATACAACAGAAGGCAGGTGTAAGAATTCATAGGCTGAGGAAAACATGTGGACCATAAAAGTTGCATTGCAGGATTTATTGGCAGTCAGCTATTCTTAAATATCATCCACTTCAACAATCAAAGGTCAATTTTTACCAATAAAAATAGGACAAATATTTACATTTTTTTGTTGTGAATGAGGTGTAAAATTGCTATTGATTGTTTGACCATCGAAGTGGATGATACTTAAGTGGAGTGATTGGGAGTCGGCTATTCTTAAATATCATCCACTTCAATAGTCAAAGGTCAATTTTTTCCAATAAAAATAGGACAAATATTTACATCAGCCTTGAATTTGTTTTATCATTTTAGTTCTTTAAATAGGCATGAGAGGCTCCTACCTTTGTGGATGGAGGAAGAAAGTTTTTCATGATGAAGATGCAAGGAGCTATAAATGTTGCAGGGCCCATTTCACATTCACCTTCAAAACCTGATTTGTCCAGATTACTTACATGAAAATCCAATGGCTTGCTTGCTTTCCGGGGCATCTAATATGCCATTAAAAGAATACGATAACTTAGTTAAACTACCAAACTTATTTTTATATAATCTCAAGACAATATCACATTCACAATGTTACTGGCTTTTACCATTTTCAACAACTCTTCCTAAGGTTTCTATTTTGAAAAATTATGATTTTAAAGAATGTGAAACAAACTTACACAAGATAATCTTACATTGTTGTTGAAACCAATGGGTCTAAATGTCTGAGCAAGAAGCCCATGATGTGCATATGGAATATGGGAAGGGTTTGTCAAATTTTTAGTAAGTACTTCATACCTGCAAAGTATCAGCCAAGGTATTTGTTTAATTTGCATCTAGAAATAAACATTATATATAATCTTAGCAATTTGAAGGAAGAACATTAAAATAATTTAAGAAAAAAAATAGGAAAGATGAACAATAAAAACCGTTAATATCTTGTGTCTGTGGAGTATAATTCCACTTGATAAATATTTTATTTTTCTTGAAAAAGAGTTACCCATAAGGAAAATCTCTCATTGTTAGAACATATCGGATTAATGGATCGCTTAGCATTGGAATCAATGGCAGAGTTTTGTTGAGAGCAATATCTGTGTAAAGAGGATCAATGTTTGGCCAAAACCAGATGATGCCTTGTTGTAGTAGAATTGGATAAACACTTGCATGTGCCCTCTTGGAGGTGTGGACCTACATTTAAGGTAGAATCACTTCATTAAAAGTTATATTTTTAATGCACACAGCCACTACAAAATCACTAACCCTCACAGTGACTTGAATCCCATTCATAGTCAAAGAGACTAGATCCTCATTTTGTTTCACAGTTAGATTGATCTCCATTTTTTATGACTATTACCTCCTTAATGAACCTGACACAATGGCTTTAATGGCAATGCAACAAGCCACTATCCTTGAAACAAAACCATTGTCTCTTTGTTGCACTCTTGAAACCCTAGATCCCAAAGCATAATTATTTGAAACACTATCCAAAGTCTAGATTGCAAGGGTTTTGAATCTGAAAACTTCTATTACATAATGTTGCCTCCATAATACATAAATCAGAGCTCTACAAAGCAGTATTTCAAACTGAAAATGCATATCAAACACAAAAGAAAACCCTAACCCATGGGAATAAGGGAAAGAGCCTTCAAATGGATGAAGAAGACATTGATATGCAAGAACATGAAGAAAGAACACTCCCTTATTTGCCTTCTACAACTCAGAAATGAAACAAAGCAACCCAAGGAAGATGGAAAAATGTAGAAAAGAGGCAAAGGAAACAACCAACCATGCAAATGAAGATTGAAAATGCTCAGAAACATTGCCATGAAGCTGCCCCATGATCTTAGATGAATGAAACTCAGATAACTATCCAGAAACACTACAACCTTCCTCTTCAAAGTAGCAAATAGCAAAGAAGGCATCCATCTTGGAAGATCCAATGTTGTTTCAATCCTTTTGTAAAAAAATAAAGAGAGAATGAAACTTGGGTAAGTTTCCCTCCTTGCAAAAATCAAAAATTTAATTTATCACTTGCTCAACTTCACATTTCCCTCTTTTTTTTAATTACCCACTTTAATATCGTATGTGACCAATTATTTAATTGTGTTTTTTACCCAATGATCAAATTAGTCATTTATAGCTGTGTTGCAAAAAATTAGTAGAATTTAGTCATTTTTAGTTTTCATGACTAAAAGTTTTAGTCACGTAGTCATTTATTTACCAAAATTCTACTAGTGATTGGGTAGGTGATACTGAGAATCACAAGTCCACTTTAGGTTCTAGTTTCTCACTAGGTTCTTGTCCTATCAGTTGGTCAAGCAAAAAGGAAAATGCTATTGCTTTATCATCCACATAGGCAAAGTACAGGGGAGTTGTTAACGCTGCTACTGAGACTATTTGGCTTTAGAGGATTCTCACTAAGTTTGGTATTCCTTTCAAATAGCCCACTATCATTTATTGTGACAACTAGAGTACCATCCAGATATGCATGAATCTAGTTCAGCACCAGTAGACAAAACACATAGAGATTCACATGCATTTCAATCGGGAGCTTATTCATGGGCAAATCATCAACCTTAGACTATTTTTCCAATCTTCAGAGCAGGTTACTGACATTTTCACTAAACCTTTTACTAAGAGAAAGTTCATTCATCTATGATCTCTTCTTGGGGTGTGGTCTACTTCATCAGTGGCATCATCTTCAGGGGGCTTTCTAGTCCTCTTCACTTTCTTTATACTCTTTTGGAGGGATTTTTTCCCATTGGGTTTTCTTCCTTTCTCCACTTTATGAGAGATTGAATTGCACTTAGGTACCTCATCAGACCTAGTTGGCAAGACCCAATTTTTACTTTGTGCCCACCTATGTATGCTTAAGGGGGATGCTAGTGTATATATTATCTTGCACATGGGTAAAATACACATGGTGTTAAGCCTTCTTATGTGTCTACTTAGGAGTCCTACTTTGTATGAGTTAGCTCGCAACTTGTGAGTTTTGTGGAAGTTAACTCGCCACCACTTCTTATTAGTAGGAGTCAACTCCACTATTCTTGGAAGGTTGTTTCTTCCAAGATACCTATATATACATCATTTTGTGGGTAAATGAGTGTGGAGGATTACATCTATTTTCTATGTTATACTTTTTCTTTCATTATTTTGTGTTTATAATTGTTGACCTATTTTCCTCTGTCCAGAGTTAAATGTTTCACCTTGTATTTTCCTTGAAAATCCTTTAGAAAATGACCCTACAAGGCTTAAATCCTTCAAGTACTCATGCTATGCCTTGCCAAAAGATCCCAAAATCTTTCTTGGAGAATCCTTGTAGAAAACCAAAAAAACCCAGAAATCTTTTGTCTCCAAGTGCTTTCCATCGTAGATATTTCTCAGTTTTGTACTTAGTCATTTTCATATGCATATACAATTGTATGTTTCATTGTATGTTCACATTTTATGTTCACATATACAAGAGAATATACATGTCACATATACAAAGGGAGGGTGCAAGGTAAAGCATATAAAATGCATATTGGTGAGACTTCGCTCATCGGAGACTCAGTTTGTGGCCTCGCCGATAGGCCGATGAAGATACAAAGGATACAAGGCAATGATATATACCAAGGCAAAGGATACAAAAGTCATCGCCATAACAATAACCATCGATAGCCTAGTCTAAGGTCTTTCTGATGGTTCGATGAGGGATACAAGGCAATGGATACAAAAGTCATATACAAAGGAAATGTACATCAGCAGACATAAAAGGAATTTTTGGCGTGATAATGACCATCGGTGGCCAAGTCCAAGGTTTCTCTGATCTGCCGATGAAGATATAAAGGAAACATGCAAGGGACAATATACAAAGCAGAATATACAAGGGAAAGTGGGGTCCACTTTCATACAAAGGCGATTGTATCTCATATACAAGCGCACATGCAAGACAAGATACAAAGGGTGGGGTCCACCAAATGTATGTATATGCGATTGTATCTTTGCATATACAAGCGCATATACAATGCGATATACATTCCTGACATAAAAGGCCCGAACCCAAAAAGGTATGCAGTTTAGTTGATAAAGGCAGACATGTTTGTATGCATCTTTTGCTTGTATATTCACATTGTATGTTTAGACATACAAAGGTCAGATGCATGTTTGTAATGTACAAGTGATTGCATACAGTTCTGCTTGTATATTTGCATTGTATATGCATATACAATGTGATATACAAGGGGTAAGATGCAAAGGATTTTGGCGAGACATTGTGTATCAGCGGCTCATTTTAAGATCCTTTCGATGGCCGATAGGGGATGCATTTTTTTAGTCATGGGTCCTAGCTTTCATACAAAGGCGATTGTATCTCATATACAAGCGCACATGCAAGACAAGATACAAAGGGTGGGTTCCACCAAATGTATGTATATGCAATTGTATCATTGCATATACAAGCACATATACAATGCGATATACATTCTTGACATACAAGGCCCGGACCCGAAAAGGTATGTAGTTTAGTTGATAAAGGAAGACATGTTTGTATGCATCTTTTGCTTGTATATTTGCATTGTATGTTTAGACATACAAAGGTTAGATGCATGTTTGCAATGTACAAGTGATTGTATATAGTTCTTCTTGTATATTTGCATTGTATATGCATATACTATGTGATATACAAGGGGTAAGATGCAAAGGATTTCAGCGAGACATTGTGCATCGGCGGCTCATTTTAAGATCCTTCCGATGGCCAATAGGGGATGTAGTTTTTTAGTGATGGGTCCTAGCTTCAATTCAACGACTAATCAGATAGTGCCACGTGTCAGGCTGATTCAAATGTGATATACAAAGGTAGATGCAAAGTGATACAGATGCAGTTGACCATAACTTTGACCTCCCATATCTCCCTCATCTTGGCAAATTTCAACACGCTTCAAAAGGCAAAAGTGTCTATTTTTGCCTCCTCTTTCATTTGGCGTGCTTTTGAGGGAAATATTTTCACTTTCAAATTTTGGATCTGATTTAGCATGCTTGATCGACTAGATGTTTTAGTGACCATTTTGACATATGCAAATGCAGATATTTGTTGCATTTATGGGTGCAGATCGATGATTCAGCAGCTTGCATTGAAGATTCAAAATATCTTCTATCTGCCCCAATTCCAAACCTTTTATGCCATGAATTCTTACAGGTGGACATCCCTTCAGAGGCAAATATTTTCCTAATATAGCCCATGGGGTGATTTTGTGGTAACCGACTTAGGTTAGATTGAAATACTATATATGAATAAAATGAGATGTGCCAAAATGTTAGAAATTTTTAGTATTCAGTCTCTCTGTTTCCAAACAGAGCTTTCTGCTACTGTAACTATGCCTTCTTATTGAATATATGCAAGTTATTTTACCTTTTTTTACTGATGTTTAGTTCAGTGTGAATCTACATATGATTGTCTGTGAACATTTTGTTCCTCTCAACCATTTTGTTTCTCACCTCTGCTAGAATCATTTGAATTTGTGTATGCCTACTTGTTGTATCTGGTCATGTTGTGCATCTTCTTAGTACTATGAAGGTTCTTTTATTCAACTTGGTGAATCACCTTTTCTTTTCAAGTTTTTCTATTTCATCTTTCATTTTAAAAAGCATTCCTTCTCCCTTTTCCTCTGCAAATTCAATAGATTTTAGGTGATAACCAGTTAAGGAAGCTAGCCTTCTCTGGAGGTCTGATCTCAGTTTGTAAGGTCCCACACTCCGAGATCATTCCCATGTTTCTCCAGATTGCTAAAGTTTTACAACTGCAGCAAGGGTGCAAATTTGAGAGACAACAGTTTTTGGCACGCCTGGTGGGACCAATTCAATGAACCTCTCATCAAAGTACTAAGAGATCTAGTGTTTCTCCTAGTATTACCAGCCTTTAGAGGCAATATCCATACACCTGGCGACTCTACAAGTGAAGAATTAGCTAGTTTCGGTAGCCCAAGCACCTAAAATTTCATCAAAGAATAGGATTTTGGTGGTTTTCTTTCAGCTTCCAGAAGCATCTCAAACACCTGGTGACTCCCTCTCTGGTATGTATCCAGTTTTTCTTTGGTTGCAGACCCTTTTTCTCTAATTCTGACATTTTTATGATTATCTAGCATTTAGATGCTATAAAATGTCATAATTTTATGGGAATCATGGCTATTCCCCTACCCCTAATCCAAATACAGGCTATTGTCCCCCATATCAGCAATACCAGGGCCCAAATGTGTCTAAATTTATGACAAATAGCCCTTTGCCTCATTACAATCAGCATTACCAACAAGAGCATTTTCAAACCACTCCTACTTATCCTTGTTTGCAGCCTATTTATACCTATAGTCAGCCTTGTGAAACCCATTCTGCTCTAAATCAAACATGCAACCTCCCTAGTCAGTCTCAAAATGATGCTGATTTGGGTAGCATTAAGAGTTTGTTAATGGATTTCCAAAGGTAATTTTTAGAAATAGATAGAGAAATGCAATATAACATGCAGCAAGAAGAGCTTGCATATCAAGCTTTTTTGCACCAGCAGGAGACAGAGAATAGAAGGGTGTATGAAGAGGAATGCTTGAACATGCAACTTGTAGCCATGGAGGAACAAATAAAATAGTCTCTTGCTCAAGTTCAAGAGCTTAAAGTAAAACTTTCCTCTCCTGTCCCTAGTTTCAAACAAGTCCATCCTTCAAACCAAAGTGAATCTATGAAAGTGGCTCAAACTTCTCTATCATGGCGGCCTTCTTGGACCAAGCATCCTAGTTACAAAGTACCAAACCTTGTAAAGGCCAATCCTCTAATACCAATTCAAAATCAAGAAGAGGAAATAGTTGTAGAATCCAAGCCCACCATAAAGTCCCAAGAACCAATTCATAACCATGAGCAACCTAGACTCCACAAATTCCCAAGCTTCAAAGCCTATATCCATCCACAAGTCCCTGTTCCTGTGCAAACTCAAATTATCACTCCCCAGGAACAAATTTGTCTAGAACCCTCTCCCCTCCAAGAAATTCAAGAAGATTTCAGGCTTCTTTCCCTGATGCTATTTCAATCCTCAAGGGTGGACCTGTTGTCTACCAAGATAACTGGAAAGATGAGCCAAAAGAGGAGGTGAAAGAAGATAAATCTAATGAGGAGCAGTTTATTCCTACACTCACAGAGATAGAATTGTTTGAACCTATTGCACTTGTGAGTACTATTAACCCAAATAAGGGATTGAGTCCTTTAGACTTTAGTTCTTTTGAAGCCTTTTCTCATGCATCCAATCAAGAAAACAAGGTTGAAATGCAAAGAGTGCATGGGGAAAACCTTCAGCGGCAAAGGCAACTTAACCAAAATCTAGAAGAGCTGTAGTCAATGGATGGAGGCATAAGGGAACAGGTTGTTATGGTCACTGCAGAGGTGGATGATGCTTCCCTACTTCATGAGCTACCTGGTTATGATGAAGATGAGGAGGATGGGCAGCTAGTCATGGATATGCAACAACATAGGAACTGTGAAAATGATGGTGGATTGTTGCAAGTTGAGGTTGAACACGATAGTGAGTTTTCAAACCAGCAAGGGCAAGCATGTTACCCTATGCTAGATTATGCAGAGGCTGATTATGTTGATATGCTTGAGGAGCTTCCATGCTTTATTGAAAATAATGAGGAGACTGAACATGGGCAAGAGCAAATTATAGATTTGTTCTTTATTATCCAGCAGGGACATCAGCTTCTTAGTGGGGAGGTCTTCTCTTTTAAGCATGTGCATGGCTCATTTTATGAGCCTAAGTTATAAAATCATGAGCATCTTGTTCATGAGGTGGAGTCAACCATATCTCTAATTGAGATACATGAGCTAGAGTATTCAGACCAGCAAGAAGAGAAAGAATCAGAACAGAGACATGAGATCAAACATGATGATTTGCATGTCACTTCAAGGGGATGCCCAATCAGGCATCTAGCCCAGCTGGAGACACATCATGAGGAGTCACCACTTGTCATGCTTACCTCTAAGCATAAATTTGAGCAACAAAATGAGTGGGATCAACCCTTTTATTCACCATAAGTTAGCAGCATCAACAATCAGTCCAGGTGGATAGGTGAGTTTATCTCCATTTTGTGGGGCATGTTTTATCAATTTGCCATATGTCCATTCCCCCCTCACCTCTTTTTAACTGCCCACATGCATGAGAAACATTGTAAATTGTTAAGGAAGGGTAGTTACTTTCAAGAACTGGTTAATGGCTTTGTTTAAAATCACCTCTGACTGGTTAGTTTAGGATTAGAGTAGTTTTCATTTCTTCTTTAGGTTTCCCTTTTCCTAAGTGCTTCTACACAAGCTGCATTATCATTAGGAGAATGCAGGCCTTTTCCCCTTTTTGTGTTTTGGAGGCAGGTTCCAGTTTTCCAACATGTTTTAGACTTGACTCCATGCCCAATGGATGCTTAAGGCCACTAGTCTATTTGTTTAGCAGGCAAACATCCCAGAGAAGTCACCAAAATCTTGACCTATTTTCCTCTGTCCAGAGTTAAAGGTTTCACCTTGTATTTTCCTTGAAAATCCTTTAGAAAATGACCCTACAAGGCTTAAATCCTTTAAGTACTCATGCTATATCTTGCCAAAAGATCCCAAAACCTTGACTGAAGAATCCTTACAGAAAACCCAAAAAAACCCAGAAATCTTTTGTCTCCAAGTGCTTTCCATCGCAGATATTTCTCAGTTTTATACTTAGTCATTTTCATATGCATATACAATTGTATGTTTCATTGTATGTTCACATTGCATGTTTGCATATACAAGAGAATATACAAGTCACATATACAAAGGGAGTGTGCAAGGCAAAGGATATAAAATGCATATCGGTGAGACTTCGCTCATCGGAGACTCAGTTTGTGGCCCCACCGATAGGCCGATGAAGATACAAAGGATACAAGGCAATGGTATATACCAAGAGTAAGGATACAAAAGTCATCGCCATAACAATAACCATCAGCGGCCTAGTCTATGGTCTTTCCGATGGGCCAATGAGGGATACAAGGCAATGGATACAAAAGTCATATACAAAGGAAATGTACATCGGCAGACATACAGGGAATTTTCAGCGTGACAATGACCATTGGCAGCCAAGTCCAAGGTTTCTCCGATCAGCTGATGAAGATACAAAGGAAACATGCAAGGGACAATATACAAAGCGGAATATATAAGGGAAAGTGGGGTATGCTTTCATACAAAGGTGATTGTATCTCATAAACAGCGCACATGCAAGATAAGATACAAAGGGTGGGGTCCACCAAATGTATGTATATGCGATTGTATCTTTGCATATACAAGCACATATATAATGTGATATACATTCCTGACATACAATGCTCGGACCTGAAAAGGTATGCAGTTTAGTTGATAAAGGTAGACATGTTTGTATGCATCTTTTGCTTGTATATTCGCATTGTATGTTTAGACATACAAAGGTCAGATGCATGTTTGCAATGTACAAGTGATTGTATATAGTTCTGCTTGTATATTTGCATTGTATATGCATATACAATGCAATATACAAGGGGTAAGATGCAAAGGATTTCAGCGAGACATTGTGCATCGGCGGCTCATTTTAAGATCCTTCAAATGGCCGATAGGGGATGCAATTTTTTAGTGATGGGTCCTAGCTTCAATTCAATGACCAATCAGATAGTGCCACATGTCAAGCTGATTCAAATGCGATATACAAAGGTAGATGCAAAGCAATATACAGATGCAATTGACCATAACTTTGACCTCCCATATCTCCCTCATCCTGGCAAATTTCAACATGCTTCAAAAGGCAAAAGTGCCTATTTTTGCCTACTCTTTCATTTGGCGGGCTTTTGAGGGAAATATTTTCACTTTCAAATTTTAGATCTGATTTAGCATGCTTGATCGACTAGACGTTTCAGTGACCATTTTGACATATGCAAATGCAGATATTTGTTGCATTTATGGGTGCAGATCAATGATTCAGCAGCTTGTATTGAAGATTCAAAATATCTCCTATCTACCCCAATTCTAGATCTTTTATGCCATGAATTCTTGCAGGTGGATGTCCCTTCGGAGAAGATATTTTCCTGATACAGCCTATGGGGTGATTTTGTTGTAACCAACTTAGGTTAGATTGAAATGCTATATATGCATAAAATGAGATGTGCCAAAAGGTTGGAAATTTTTAGTATTCAGTCTCTCTATTTCCAAACAGAGCTTTCTGCTACAACTATGCCTTCTTATTGAATATATGCAAGTTATTTTACCTCTTTTACTGATGTTTAGTTCAGTGGGAATCTACATATGATTGTCTGTGAACATTTTGTTCCTCTCAACCATTTTGTTTCTCACCTCTGCTAGAATCATTTGAATCTGTGTATGTCTACTTGTTGTAGCTAGTCATGTTGTGCATCTTCTTAGTACTGTGAGGGTTCTTTTATTCAAGTTGGTGAATCACCTTTTCTTTTCAAGTTTTTCTGTTTCATCTTTCATTTTTTAAAAGCATTCCTTCTCCCTTTTCCTCTGCAAATTCAGTAGATTTTAGGTGATAACTAGTTAAGGAAGCCAGCCTTCTCTAGAGGTCTGATCTCAGTTCACAAGGTCCCACACTTCGAGATCATTCCCATGTTTCTCCATAATGCTAAAGTTTTACAACTGCATCAAGGGTGCAAATCTGAGAGACAACAATAAAAAATTGTAGGGTGTGTGATTGTCTGACGTTCGTTGCCCAACTAAAATCAACACTCTGTCCAGAAGATCCTACATTTTCCAGAAAAATCACTTCTTCAACTCTAATCAACTTAGAAGGTACAATGGAGGTCCAAGATCCACCACTTAGAATTCTAACTATATATGTCACTAGATGGGGATTTGAACTTAAATCTCTATCATGAGAACCTTATGGCCTTTTCATTTAAGCACAACCCCTTTGACAACACCTTTGGACGTTATTACTTAGTTTTTAAGAATTTCATTGGGTATGATATTTTAAAATATTTTTAATGATTTTATAAGAAATAAGCAACTTTGAAGAAATTTTAATTTATTAACATTGATGATCATTTCCAAAACTACTCAAGAGAGTTATAATAAGTATTAACCATAAGAAAGACAATTTTAATTTTTTCTTTCTAAATCATGTATATCTTTCCAACAACACTATAGTTTTTCAAGCTACATTACTTAAAAAGCCAAGTAAAAAATGCATTAACCTTAGAAATTAAAAGAAATCATAGAGTTGTCTGTTCTTTGCTATTCACATTGCTAGATGCATCATCACTTATTGAATGCACTTGAATGTTTAATATCTAGTTAATGTATCATAATCTATTTTTATGCAATAGAAATGTGTTACGTACTATACAAACATTGGACACATAAAGGTTGACCAAGAGATTCAAATACTAAAAAAAATGTATTATAACTGTTGACCTATTTTCCTCTGTCCAGAGCTAAACGACCCACCTGGTATTTTTCCTTGAAAAATCCTTTGGAAAATGTTCCTATAAATCTTAAAGTGCCAAATTTCCCAAAAAGCCTTGCCTGAAAAACCTTACCATTAGAAAGAGCTTGAAAAAATATGCAGGTTTGCTTTTTACATCACCCTGAAATTCGGCCAAATAAAGAAGTTATTTATGCTCAAAGTTTTGGTCAACATACAATTCAAATGTTCATTGGCAGGCTTGCAAAATCTCTATCGGCCTTAGAAAATGATGAAATTAGTGAGTTTTATGCATTTCTGAATGTATATCGGGCTTAGGAGGGTGCATGTACAAGGAGGAATCTTTCACAGATTTCCAAGAATATTCCCTCAATGTATATCGGGTTTCAAATGCATATTATGTTGTATGTTTGCACATGCAACGAAATATACAAGGTTTGACATACAAGTGCATCCACTACAGTGGAATGTACATTCGGCCTTGTATGTTTCTTTGTATATTTCGTTTGTATATCATTCAACATACAAGAGAAACATACAAAGAAACATACAAGGCTGAATGTAAAAGAGGTGGGGCCCGCACACATACAAGGCCGATTGTATGTCGGAAGATACAAGTGAGCATGAACAGTAGAATGTATATTTCACTTGTATGTTTGCACATACAAGCCAATATACAAAGAAAAGATACAAGGGACCTTCACCTGAGATACAAGTCAGAGATACATTTGCTACAGTGGCTCGTATATTTTGCTTTGTATGTTTTCACATACAAAGCCGATATACAAAGGTTTACATACAAGCCGGATCTGACCCAGTAGTCAAAATAGTTGATAAATTTTTGGGGTCCGTGGCTTGTATATTTGGTGTTGTATATCATGCGATATATAAGCAAACATACAAAAGAAGTATACAAGCCAGATTTCAACGTCTTTTCAGGCCATTTCATAAAATTCAAAGTCCGCGGCTTGCATGTACAATTGTGCTTGTATATTGAATTATGCAAAGGGCAGATACAGTTTTTAGCAATGCTCCTTGAACCAGCTCAGCAACAAATCAGGCAGCGCCATGTGGCGGTAGACATACATGCAAGCTAACATACAAATGGTGGGGCCCGCATATACAAAGGGAAATTGTATGCATATACAATTTCAAAATTCAAAGGGCATATTCAAGTCTGATATACAAGGTGCCATGCATATACAAAGGAGTTATAGAGAAAGTTTTGGATGTTGATTCAAGCGACAAATTCAAGCGATATATACACAAATGCAAAGTAATATATACAGGCGGTTGACCAAAACTTTAACCGCCTATATCTCCTCTGTCCTGGCAAATTTTGACATGCTACAAGAAGCAAAGTTGCATATTTTGGTCCCCTCTTTCATTTGGCAGGGTTTTCATGAGTTTTTGTCACCTTTCCATTTTCAGATCTGGCTTTGCATATTTTGGTCGAGGGGATGTTTCAGTGACCTTTTTTTTAGCAGATAGAGATATTTCTTACATTCATTGATGTGCAATGATGAAGCAGCTACATTAAAGACTAAAGAATATCTTCTAGCTGCCCAGTGCTAGATATTCGACGCCATAACTTCTGCAGCTGGATAGTCATTCAGGCGAGGATATTTTCTGAGACAGCTCTTAGAGCGATTTTTGTAACTGACTTAGGGTTAGTTTGGAATGCTATATATATGCATTCATATGATGTAAATAAGGTGGGAAAATTTTTAACATTCAGGCTTTCTGTTTCCAAATAGAGCCTTCTATACTGTAACTGTGCCTTCCCACTGAATATACTCAAGTTATTTTGCCTCTTTGGACTGATTTCTAGTCCTGTGTGAATCTGCATATGGTTGTTTGTGAATGTCTTTGTTCCTCTCAATCATCTGGTTTCTCACCTTTGCTGAGATCAATTGAATCTATGTATGTTTACTTGTTATATTTGGTTATGTTGTGCATTTCCTCAGTATTGTGAGGGTTTTTTTATTAAACTTGGTGAATCACCCTTTGTTTTCAAGCTTTTGTTTCGTCCTTCCCTTTAAAGCATTCCTTCTTCCTTTTCCTCTTAAGATTCAGTATTTTTAGGTGATAACCAGTTAAGGAAGTCAGCCTTCTCTAAAGGTCTGATCTCATTTAGCAAAGTACCACACTTAGAGATCATTCCTATGTTACTCCAGATTGCTGAGGTTTCACAACTATATGCAAGGGTGTAAATCTAGGTGATAACAACTTTTGGGGCACCCAGTGGGACCAGAGTCAGAACATAATCAAGATAACAATCGCTATTGCTGGTCTTGATGTGCAGCTAGTGATTACAGACCTTTAGAGGTTAAAGTTTGCATATCTGGTGACTCACACTGAGGAAGAATAGCCAGGCCAGTCCTGTTGATACATGTTTTATGAGAAAGATCCAAACTAGGAGTTCAAGCTCATTTGAATATTTGTAGTTGTCTCCACCTAAAAGGTAGAGCAGAGCTACAGTAAGAACCTCAACTTCTAAAAGGATATAGTCAACTCCTCCAAGTTTCAAGCCCATTGTTCCTGTAGTTCCTGTAGCAACTCAGGCAAATCTACCCCCAGTTGTTCAGATGGCAAGAAACCAACCATTCATGACTTTTGATGGGGGCAGCCCTTTAAACCTAATAGTGCATGATGTTATACCCATGGCAGCTTTGAAGAGTCTACCCTATTTCACAGGGGAAAATCAGACTACTCCTATTGAGCACATTAGAAACATAGCATCTATGTGCAGTGTACATCATGTCACTCAAGAGAACATAGCCATCAGGCTACTGGCTACTTCATTCAAGGGAAAAGCATTGCAATGGTTTAGGAGTCTACTGATGTAAACTATAGGAACCTAGGATGATTTGGGTGACAAATTAAACAAGCAGTTTCAAGATAAATCAGACAACCTGTCATTGGTTGAACAAATGACAACTATAAAGAGAGCTCCCTAGGAGCAAATGATGGATTTTAACTTCAGATTCCAAAAGACATGGGATAGAATTCCTGCCATGGTAAGACCTCCAGCTGAATATGCATTCTTATATTTTTTGAAAGCCCTAAATAGTGATGTTTCAGTAATGATTCAATCACTAGGAGGTACTAGTTTACCAGATGCTTATGAATTAGCTATTAGGGTAGAGAATAATTTGATTCAGGCTAGAAAAATAGCACCCAGACCACCTGTACCCATCTTTCCTGAGATTCAGGCTTCAATGCCTTTGCCAATCCCATATTTTGCCCCTTTACCTATTGCAACAGCATTACCAAGCACTGCCAATTCCGAGCCTATTGCTTCTAGCTCATCTCAAGAGCTAAAAGAGATTAAAAATAGCCAACAAAAAATAGAGAATATTTTGCAAACTTTTTGGAATGAGTTAATGAACATTAAAAAGCAGCAATCCCAGAATAGATAGCCTTATCAGCCACAACCTCAAGGGCAAAATCAACAGCCATATCAAGGCCAAAATCTGCCTTACCAAGCTAATAGGCCACCTTATCAAAGCAATTACCAAGGTGCTAGGTAGAATGTGAATCAAAGGCCTTTTCAACCTTATAATCTGGCACCTATTAATGCAGTAAGGGACCTCGTCCCTACTTAGAACAACCTTGCAGCTAAGTATGAATGGTGCTATCCATGTAATCAGCCACACAGTCAAGCAGCCTGTTCAAATGGAGTCATAAATCAGGCTTTAATGGTACAAAATGTGGCAGTCTCACAGCTAAGCACACCAAATGATGGAGCTGCACAATAACAGTAGCAACCTTAGGGTCATTCTTCTTTCATGAATTGGCAAGAAGGTGAATTTTGTGGCATAAACAATGATAATACGCCAGTCACAAGAAATACAAGAGCGAAGAGGAGGGGTTATGAGAAAGACCAAACAGGAAATAAAGAGAAAGGACATGCTGGTGCTTTTGCATCACATATTCCCCATATTCTACAAAGAGTTAATCCAGCAGCAGCAAGGGTGATGCCTCATTTGTAAGCAGAGGTTGCTACTACAAAATCACAACAAAAGGTAAGTGTTACTCCACCTTTCAATATTATTGAAAATATGAAGAAGATGAATGTGACAATGTCTATGTGGGATTCTTTAGCCATCCTGAGCCAAAAAGACATATTGCAATCTATCTTGTTTAATTTGAAAATATCCAAAGATACAACTGTTGACCCAAATAGGGTTGTCTTCACCAATTCATCTCAGGATAACAGCAAATAGCCAAACCAAAATGCTAAACCACTCCCATTCTATGTATCATTAATAATTGGAGACAAGTTAGTACATAATTGCATGGTGGACAGTGGAACAAGCAGTTCTGTGATGCCTAAACAAATTAGAGACCAATTAGGGCTCAAATACCAGCCTCTTGAGAAGGGTGTACTCCAATTAGATGGCACATCTGTTAATACTATGGGTGTAATAAAAGACCTAGGCCTCACTTTGCACACTTGCCCAAATGTTTCCATTTCACAGGAGGTGTTCATCATAGATTTGCCTCCTTATTTTGCCATGTGCTTATCAAGAGAATTTACAGCCAAGATAGGAGGATATTTATCCTCAGACTAGTCCCACATATTTTTTAGGACCAGATATGGAACCAAAGTAACTTTAAAATCTAGTTACTTTCAAATCATCACATAGAGCCTTACACACCGAGTGTTGTTAATACAAATTACATTATTTTTGATGATCCTAAGCTTGTTGCTGCTCAGGAACTACAAGTTGAAGGCATACCAGAGGTGCTCTTAAGGGAGTGGTCTGCAGAAAATGTTATAGATGATCCTGAGGCACATATTCAAGAAAATGGTATGGGGGTTTACATACTACATGAACCTGAAGCAGCAATACCAAATCTTGTAAAAGATGTAGAATAGTAGACAAAGTAGCAAGAAGTATGGAAAATGTACTTTGATGGCTCAAGGAGCATAAATGGATCCGGTGTTGGTGCAATGCTTGTATCTCCCCAGGGTGAGAGATATTATGCCACTTTCTGTTTTGCCTTCTCGTGCACCAATAACACTGTTGAATATGAAGGATTGATCCAGGGTTTACAATGGGCAAGAAAGAGAAAGATTGGATGTTTACAAGTGTTTGGGGACAGTGAACTAATTGTAAATCAGGTAAGAGGACTACATCTTACAAAGAATGATACTTTGAAGTGCTATAAGCATAGGGTATGGGACATGATTGAAGAGTTTGATGCTTTCAATCTGATCTCCATTCCAAGAAGTCAGAACTCCCATGCTGATAGGTTAGCTGTGATTGGAGCTCAGTTTGATATCCCTAGTGATATTCAATGAGAAAAGGTGCAATCTCATGTAAAAATAGTGGATAGGCCTTCTATTCCTGACAATAATATTCATTGGCAAGTTTTTAAAAGTGATGAGTAGATCCTGTGTTTCTTGTTGGAGGAAGATGAATTTTCTGTGATAAATCAGGATAAGCTTAAACAACAATATGGCAATGATCAATTTGTTCAGTTGAGAAAAAACAAGCTACCCAAGGGATTGGTAACCTTGGAATCTATTTTTAGTACAGATGATCAACTGAAGAAAAGCAAGGCTAGTATGCAGGTAAAAGAAGAGCATTATGAAGAGCTGGAGATTTTTAAAGGTAAACTTCTTAAAATTGGTAAAATCTGCTTAGCTGAGGACAAAAGAGCTTTTATTGCTCTCTGTCAAGAATTTGAAGGGGTGCTTGCCTGGGATTATTCAGACCTAAAGGGGTTCAACCCTCAGATTGCCCAACACACCATAGAGTTAGAATCAGGTACTAAACCTATGAGGCAGAAGCAAAGACCTTTAAATCCAAAGCTCGAGCCTCTAATGATTAAAGAACTGACTAAGCTAATTGAAGGGAAAATCATTTTTCCAATCAAGTATACTTCTTGGGTCTCCAACCTTGTCCTTGTAAGAAAAAACAATGGAGAGATTAGGCTATGCATTGACTTTAGAGACCTTAATAGGGCCTCTCTGAAGGATCACTACCCATTGCCTTCAATGGAGCAAATTCTACAAGTGGTTGCTAGCTCAGAAAGATTTTCTTTGCTTGATGGGTTTTCTGGTTACAATCAAGTGTTAGTCAAGGAGGAGGTTCAGTTCAAGACTACTTTCACCACCAAATTGGGTACCATGGCTTACAAAAGAATGCCTTTTGGCCTCTCAAATGCTGGCTCTACTTTTCAGAGAGCCACGGATATGGCCTTTAAGGGTTTGATGTATAAATTGGTGCTGCTCTACCTGGATGACATCATGGTTTTTTCCAAGAATGCAGCTAAACATTTATCTCATTTGAGGCTAGTATTTGAAAGATGCAAGGAATTCAGGATATCTCTCAATCCCAGGAAGTGCATATTTGTGGTACATAAAGGCAAGCTGCTAGGGCACGTTGTGTCAAAGGAAGGCATTACTATTGACCTTGAAAGGGTAAAAGCTATTCTGGAGCTACCTTTACCTAGCCACAAGAAGGGGCTACAAAGTTTTATTGGCAGAATTAATTTTCTATGAAGGTTTATCCCTGACATTGTGAATCTTTTGAAGCCTTTGACGTCTATGTTAAAGAACATAGTTTTTAGTTGGACGAAGGAGGCCAAGTTCAGCTTCGAGTCCATCAAGGAGGCATTAGTGGCTGCACCAACTCTGGTAAACCCTGATTTCTCCAAGGATTTTATCTTATATGCTTATGGCGGCCTGGATACAATCTTTGCAATCTTGGTACAATAGTACAGTGAAGGTTTTGAGTAGCCAATTGCTTTCTTTAGCCAAGGGCTGGAGGAGTATGAGAAAAGGTACAGCTTTGTTGAGAAACACGTCCTGGCAGTGATAAGGAGCCTCAAGAAGTTTTGGCACCTTGTTTCTAATAACAAGATACATTTGATGGTCGCTCATCCCAGTGTAAAGGAGTTCCTATTGAATAAAGATGTTAGTGAGAAAAGGGCTAGTTGGATCACCAAAGTCATGGAATATGGAGTGGAGATCAAGATAACCAAGCTTGTCAAAGGCAGGGGACTTAGTGAACAACTTGCTACCAGTTTAGAGAATGAAACAGAAAAGGAAGTAGAGGTGCTTCTGACTATTCAAGAGGAGCATCACAATGATACAGCAGTAGTAGGCACTAGTTGGGTTAATGACATGACTCAATTTTTGTGAACTCATAAATGTCCTACAGGTCTAAATAGAACTAGAAGAAGGTATTTTAGACTGCAATCCATTCCATATGTTTTAATAAATGGCATCCTTTTCAGAAAGGATTTTAATGGTGTATTACTAAGATGCATTGATTATGATCAGACTGATAAAGTGCTTCATGGGTTTCATGATGGAATAGCAGGGGGTCATTTTGCCCCAAAGACTACTGCTTGGAAAATAATGAGAGCTGGATATTACTGACCCAGCTTATTTAAGGATGCCCATGCATGGGCTAGGAAATGTATAAAATGTGTCATTTTTGTAGGAAAAGAAAGGCTACCAGCCTTACCTCTACAGCCAATTCAAGTAGAGAAGCCCTTCATGAGATGGGGCATTGACTTCATAGGTCCCACTAATCCACCATCAAGTGCAGGCCATAGATGGATACTCACAGCTATAGATTATTTCACAAGATGGACTGAAGCAGTGGCCCTGAAGGAATCCAATGAAAATGTTGTCTTGAAATTTTATCATGATTTGATATCCAGATTTGGAGTGCCTGAGTCAATCATTTCTGATAATGCTTTGGCCTTTGTTGGCCTAAAGATAACTGACTGGGCTGTTAAGAATGGGATTTATTTGAATACTTCATCAAATTATTACCCACAGGGTAATGGTTTGGTTGAGTCTACAAATAAAAATCTCATGAGAATCATTAAAAGATCAATGGAAGATAACCAGAAGACCTGGCACACTAATTTGAGATATGCCTTATGGGCTAACAGAATAACTCCTAAAAGGTCTATTGGGAACTCTCCATATATGTTAGTCTATGGGAAGGAAGCAAGATTGTCTATCTCTGTTGAACTACTAGCACTAGACATCATGAATCAGGTGGAGATGTTTGAAGAGGAAGACCCCATGGTTATCAGATATGCTCAGCTTATGGAGCTTGAAGAAATCAGAGACAAGGCTATGAAGACTATGGAATATCATCAGCTTTAAACAAAAAGAAATTTTGATAAGAAGGCCACCCCCAGGAACTTTAGAATGGGTGATATGGTGCTCAAATGGGATGAATTGAAAAGTAGACCAAGAAAGCATTCCAAGTTTGACAACATGTGGAGTGGCCCATTTCTCATTACTAAATGCAAGGAGCACAATGCATTTAAGTTATCAAGTATGAATGGACAAAATTTGCCTATCCCAATCAATGGGATACACTTGAAGAGATGTTTTGAGGTATGAGTACCTTGTAAATTAGTAGATTAGGTCTCTATGTTTTCAATAAATGTTGTTGCACCTTAGTTTAGATTTTTGTTTTCCTAAAGTGCTTCTGTACAGGTTGCATTGTCTTTAGGAGAATGCAGGTCTCTTCCCCTTTTTGTGTTTTTGAGGTAGGTTTTAGTTTTCCAGCATGTTTTAGACTTGACCCCATGCCCAATGGATGCAATAAGGCCACTGATCTTATGTTTAACAGGCAAACATCCCATAGAAATCACTAAATTGTTGACCCATTTTCCTCTGTCCAGAGCTAAACGACCCACCTGGTATTTTTCCTTGAAAAATCCTTTGGAAAATTTTCCTATAAAGCTTAAAGTGCCAAATTTCCCAAAAAGCCTTGCCTGAAAAACCTTACCATTGGAAAGAGCTTGAAAAAATATGCAGGTTTGCTTTTTACATCACCCTGAAATTCGGCCAAATAAAGAAGTTATTTATGGTTAAAGTTTTGGTCAACATACAGTTCAAATGTTCATTGGCGGGCTTGCAAAATATCTATCGACCTTAGAAAATGATGAAAAAAGTGAGTTTTATGCATTTTTGCATGTATATCGGGCTTAGGAGGGTGCATGTACAAGGAGGAATCTTTCGCAGATTCCCAAGAATATTCCCTCAATGTATATCCAGTTTCGAATGCATATTATGTTGTATGTTTGCACATGCAATGAAAATATACAAGGTTTCACATACAAGTGCATCCGCTACAGTGGAATGTACATTCGGCCTTGTATGTTTCTTTGTATATTTCGATTGTATATCATGCAACATACAAGCGAAACATACAAAGAAACATACAAGGCCGAATGTACAAGAGGTGGGGCCCGCGCACATACAAGGCTGATTGTATGTCAAAAGATACAAGTGAGCATGAACAGTAGAATGTATATTTCGATTGTATGTTTGCACATACAAGCCAATATACAAAGAAAAGATACAAGGGACCTTCGCCTGAGATACAAGTCAGAGATACATTTGCTACAGTGGCTCGTATATTTTGCTTTGTATGTTTTCACATATAAAGCCGATATACAAAGGTTTACATATAAGTCGGATTCGACCCAGCAGTCAAAATAGTTGATAAATTTTTGGGGTCCGTGGCTTGTATATTTGGCACTTGTATATCATGCGATATACAAGCAAACATACAAAAGAAGTATACAAGTCAGATTTCAACGTCTTTTCAGGCTATTTCATAAAATTTGAAGTCTGCGGCTTGCATGTACAATTGTGCTTGTATATTGCAATATGCAAAGGGCAGATACAGTTTTCAGCGATGCTCCTTGAACCAACTCAGCAACAATTCAGGCGGTGCCACGTGGCGACAGACATACATGCAAGCTAACATACAAATGGTGGGGCCCACATATACAAAGGGAAATTGTATGCATATACAATTTCAAAATTCAAAGGGCATATTCAAGTCTGATATACAAGGCGCCATGCATATACAAAGGAGTTGCAGAGAAAGTTTTGGATGCCGATTTAGGCGGCAAATTCAAGCGATATATACACAGATGCAAAGCGATATATACAGGCGGTTGACCAAAACTTTGACCGCTGTATCTCTTCTGTCCTGGCGAATTTCAACATGCCGCAAGAGGCAAAGTTGCATATTTTGGTCCCTCTTTCATTTGGCAAGGTTTTCAGGAGTTTTTGTCACCTTTCCATTTTCAGATCTGGCTTTGCATATTTTGGTCGAGGGGACGTTTCAGTGACCTTTTTTTGAGTAGATAGAGATATTTCTTGCATTCATTGTTGTGCAATGACAAAGTAGATGCATTAAAGACTAAAGAATATCTTCTAGCTTCCCAGCGCCAGATATTCGACACCATAACTTCTGCAGCTGGACAGTCATTCAGGCAAGGATATTTTCTGAGACATCTCTTCGAGTGATTTTTGTTGTAGGAGTGAAGGACAACACTAAGAGGGGGGATGAATCAGTGTTGTGTGAATTTTCAACTCTTTTTACAACTTCTTGCAAACTTTCTCTTGCAGAACTAATAGAGAGGAATACATTAATGATTTGTGCACAAGATTAATAATGAAGGATGTGAACAAAACTTAATAAGATAAGCACTAATATACACACATACAGATGAAGACACCATAAAACTTAACACATGCTTGTCATGAGTGGAAAACCCTTCTGGGGTAAAAAACCACTCAAAACTGCCTCACTGGCTTAACTGATAAAACATGCCTCATTGGCTACAAAGAAGCCTCACTGTCTATAATATGTGTCTCACTGTCTATAATATGTGTCTCACTGACAAATGTTAAGGTCTCACTGAACTATAAGCCTCACTGGCATACTGTGCCTCATGGCATAGACAATTACCATCATAAAACTCTGTGCAAGAATTGATTGCTATTCAATCTGATTTGCACCATTCAAATCAACTCATCTGCAACATATATTTCATCATTTCAATCCTCTAACATTTTATCCTTTCATCCCAGGGAAATATGTCTTCTTCACTACAAATTAGTTTTCACATTTATTTGAATCATTATCTTCACCATTGCATGTTGATCTACATAACATCACAAACAGTGCATCTGCAGAACCAATATTTATATGAAATACAAAAATGTCCTTTCATCTTCAAAGCAAACTTTTATTTTCTTCTTTTAAAAAAAAAACTTTTCATTTTCTAAAATAAATAGCTCCACGTGCAAAAATTCATCTTCGTTAAATTGAATATCTTCAACAATAAACTTTTGCCCTTGAAAGAGAAAAATAAAATCTCTTCATAAAAATAATCAATCTCCTCCTTTGCAAATATCATTTTCATAAAATGATATCTATTCACCAAAAAACCCCAACACATTTTTTTGGCCCTCATTTTTCACAACCTTTCATTTTCTTTGACTTTTCAATCAGTGCCCTATAGGAGAAAATTAAATCTCTTTCAAACTGAATATTCAGTCTTTTCATTTTCACCTTCTAACCCTTGACATCTGCATAAACATTTTCATCTAAAAAACAAAAACTCTGATATTCTTCCATCTCTAGGTTATTCCTGCAAGAAAGAAAAAATATGCAAATATATATGTCATTTTTTCTTCAAAAAAAACTCCTCAAATTCTTTGGTATTTTTACAATAAAAACTTCCAATCAATCTTCAAAATTTTCTTCCAATCTGCCTTTTTCATCTTCATCTTCCTCTGCATCTTCTTTGTCCATTTGCATAAAGTCTCCACAAAAAAATCTTTTCTTTAATGTCTTCTCCTTAAAAAGAATTTCTTTTCTAAAACTCTTTAAATCTTTCTGCCATGACATATAGAAAATTAGAAAGGAATCCTTTTAGTAGTTTCACAAAATCTCTTAAAAAATTATTTCTAAAACCTTTCAAAAAACTTCTTGAAACATTCTATCTATTCGGGCTCAACAAAAATATATAAACTGCCAAAAATAATACCAAACTGCAGTCAACATAATGCTTTGACGTTCATATGCACGTCAATGTGCATTGTCAAAGAGGAGAGTTTAACTTTTAATAGGAACCATTGATTTGATGCTTCGCGCCCACTTCACATTTCAAACAAAGCCTTTGATCCTTTATTGGAGCCCACATACATGAAAATAGACCGATGCTAAAGGTAAGAGAATTTGATGAGGCCGGTGGATAGCACGAGAGGGTTATAAAATAGGTCTTTAGAGGCAAAGAATGGAATATAGAACTAGAGCATGATCCCTCTAACTCAGCTTGTAACATCATGACATATAGTATCAAATCTTCATGTGCTCATATACATGATGATAAACAATAAAGTCCTGATAAACTTCTACATAGAAACTTTGTCAAGCTTTCACTCAAACTTTGAATATCCATATCAATCATCAATGAACTCCCTTATCAACAAGTATTATCATTTCTACCCTGTGAACCTTCAAAGTTGAACTTTGACACTCTATGCAACACACATCATATCACTTTCATCACCAACACTATCCACACCACATGAAAATTTGAGGAAAAATACATCTCAACCATATGAATTGTATCTTGACCAACCTATCAACTTCAAAAGGCCAAACCTGTGAAGACCAAGAATATAAGTCCACATCTGCAAGTCTCTCATGATGTGATCATTACAAGACATCAAGGATTTCAAATAAGAAACAAACAATACATTGTCTTTGCATTAAATCTCTACCACTTGAAGACATCCTGAATTAAATCTTGACCACCGGTGACAATACATATGAGCTATTATAACTCCTGTGATCACTTCTACCATAATGAAACCAATCCTTGATACAGAGTATGCCACACATAATGAAACCAATCCTTATTGTAGAGAATGCCAAACAACATGATGAAGACTACTGAGATCAAATGACCAAGCCATGTTATCAAGACAATGAACTCCATCACCTGTACACCACATGAAAGAGATATACTGACTAACACTTATCTTGTCCAAATGAACAACTCCTGATTGATGATCCTGATAGAGTGTAAGCCCTGATGATCCAAAATAATGACATCTGCATTAGCCCCATGTGGTCAACCTTTTTGACATCAATGACAAACAATCACCATCATTTGTAACCGACTTAGGGTTAGTTTGGAATGCTATATATATGCATTCATATGATGTAAATAAGGTGGGAAAATTTTTAGCATTTAGGCTTTATGTTTCCAAACAGAGCCTTCTATACTGTAACTGTGCCTTCCCACTAAATATACTCAAGTTATTTTGCCTCTTTGGACTGATTTCTAGTCCTATGTGAATCTGCATATGGTTGTTTGTGAATGTCTCTATTCCTCTCAATCATCTGGTTTCTCACCTTTGCTAGGATCAATTGAATCTATGTATGTTTGCTTGTTATATTTGGTTATGCTGTGCATTTCCTCAGTATTGTGAGGATTCTTTTATTAAACTTGGTGAATCGCCCTTTGTTTTCAAGCTTTTGTTTCGTCCTTCCCTTTAAAGCATTCCTTCTCCCTTTTCCTTTTAAGATTCAATAGTTTTAGGTGATAACCATTTAAGGAAGCTGGCCTTCTCCGGAGGTCTGATCTCATTTAGCAAAGTCCCACACTTAGAGATCATTCCCATGTTACTCCAGATTGCTGAGGTCTCACAACTGTATGCAAGGGTGCAAATCTGGGTGATAACAATAACAACATGAAAATTAAAAAAATCAAGATTTTACCCTATAGGAGATGATATTTGCACAATTACAATTACATGGACATAGTTGAAAAAGAAACTTAATTACAAGTACAAATGCCACAACATTACTTTAACAATTATGTGATATTCATGTTGACGTATCAAAGCCAACACAAGCAAATCAAACATGTATTGGATGTTTCCCTTAACAATCAACTTAGAGTCAACTAAACACATGCTTGTGAAACTTGATATCATGTGTTTAGTATTCAAAGATATTTATTTGTATTTATTTTAATCATTAGAAGATCAAGGAACATTACATGTCTTTTTTAATCCTAGAGCATTAACAAAGCAATCAATAGAAAAATACTTCGATTTGGTGCTCTAAAAAATGAGTAACAAATCTACATTAGAGAATATTGTATGTTGTCTTTGATATTGCCATTATCAAGGGGTTTATTAAGGCACAATGCCCTTGCAACTTTGGCCATACAAAAACCTAGAGGTATCAAAGGTAATAGTCAATGTTGCTTGTCCCATAAGTTGATAGAAGAAGCAAATCTAAGTAGTGAATATTAAGTGAGTAGAAGAGGAGAAGCCCAATATCAAGCTAGGACAAGTTCATGGGTAGAGGACTAATTTGCCATTGTGAATCTATAATAGACCCATGTGTCTATCCTCTGGTAGACCAAATATTAGGCACAAAATTAAAAGCACTCACCTGATAGAGAGGTCACACTTTATAAGATAGAACACCAAATATTAATAATCTTCATCTTGATAGTCTTCATTCTTCAATCACAAAGCTAAGTACTCTTGTCCTCCACATCTATTTCATAATTATAGCATTGTACACTTGTCACATGATCTGACAACAACTATAAATGTTTAATCTAGGTTAATGTATGCTTCTATGTATGCATCTTATTGGATTTGCCTAGACTAAACTTAAGGGATCTTATTTTCCTTTACATTTTGGTGAAACTGATAGATCCTACAGAACCTCATTCCTCCTATGATTTTCTTGTATTTATTAGGTTTTTAGATCTCATATCATTTTGATTGATCATATAATTTTAAATTTTTCTAGGGTTTGATATGCTTATATTTTTGGATTAGGGTTTGGGTATAGATTATGATTTATCTTTTATCCCAATCTCCCACCCTAGGATAGTCTACACTATGGATCCTCTTATATCTTGTTCCTTGGATGATATTCATGCATACATTTCAAATTTTGATAGATTCAAGTATTTCAATACACAACATCCATCTATAATTACTATTCTCAAACTACTTTTTATGTAGCATCCCTCATTTTTGGTCCCTTTATGATTCTATATTTGGGTGCAAATTGTTGATTTAATACTCTTATACATAATGTGTGACTACATTTCTAATGGTTAACTAACAAGGTTAATTGCTTATGTGGATATTATATTATTATCAATAATGGTTTCCTAACAATGCTACTGTGAACCTTGTGGTGAGATTATGTTCTGTAATAGGAACAAGTAGGTCAGAGAAGGTGAACTAGGTCCTATCATTGAAGTGTCTTGATATAATCCAATTGTGTGGGTAACAAATAAATATTAAATTAAATTAAGGCAAGCAATTAATTAATATTAATAAATAATTATGGTGTTTAATTATTTATTGATATGGGAGTTAATTTTAATTATTATAATTGAAATGATATTGAATGTGCAAATTCTTATTTAGAATTTGGAATTAAATAATTATATTTACTTCATTTTGGAAAAAGGAAAATAGAATAAAAGATTTCCTCTTTAGTTTGTAATTAGAAAAAATAATATTTGATTTTCTAATATTTTTATTTTTATGAATGTACATAATGGAAAACATTAATTAATTATGATTCTTATCTAATTGGAATAATTTATTAATTTTTATGTTATTCCTATTTTGAGAATTGCATGACTTAAGGTTGAGAATGGAAAATAGGAAAAGGAAACTATTATTCAAATTATGTTTTTGGAAGAAATATATTTCATTATTTCATTATTCATGATCCAATTTTTAAGATTTCATTGAGGAGAAGAAAATTAGGAAAAAGAATTATAGGTCGACGAATTATGAATTTGGGATACTGAGCTTGTGGATTTGGATTCAAGGAATTGTATTGAATTGTGTTTGATTCTCCTTTGATAATATCAATTTTGCAAGGGAATTCAAGGTAGGATTCATGATCATGAAAGGTTTTAGATAACACTTCAATTTTGGTAATCAATGAATCTAGATCTCTGTTGTGAAAGAAATGATATTGTGTGAATTCTTTGTATTAGATTGTGAAAATACTATAATGATGTAAAAAAACATTTAGATTCCATTTGTACGGAAAAACTAGTTGGTATAAGCTTAATAACTAAGGTTACTTGGGAAAGGTGAAACCCAGTAAAAACTTAGGACTTGATCATGAGATTTAAGGGTTTCTAGATTTGGGTTGGATTAGGATTGAAATCTAAACATGTGGGAAATTAAAATTCTAAATTATGTTATATCTTTTGGTGAATTATAAATCATTGAAATTGGTTTCAGAAAGATTGGTTCATAGGATGACCTAGTTAGGTTTTCTTATTGAAAATATGACTTAGATTTTATTGGGGGTCTTCATTTATCAACTCTATAAGTTTCATGTGAATGTACTTTGTGTAAGATTCAATATGAAATGGATTTGGAAGGATGACCTTCAAGTTTGAAGTGAAATTGGATTGAAAACATGGAAACTAGCTTGTGTACAAGTAGAGCTTTCGAGGAAGTCTCAAACTAATATTAAACTAACTTCAATGCTTATTATGACTCTAGAAATTATATGAGATTATTGTGGGAACTTAGATATTGAGGTCAAGTAGGAATTTATGTTGTTAATATCCAAGGAAAACTTTCCTGAGTAATTATGTGTACATACAGTGTTGGGAAACTAAGTTTCAGTTGAAAACACTCTTAAGGAGAAATGAAATTTTGATCTAGGGTTTTTGTTCTAGAAAATTCTTCATATTAGGATACTAGTGCAACTAAGAGACTACAACATAGGAGAACCATAGTCCTCAAAGCACAATATGGTCCTGGATTATCAAAACTATCATGATGTGGAAGCAACATAATCCACCTGCATGTGTTCTAAATTTTGAAAAACTTGCAAAAACAAACAAAACTATGGAAAATTTTTATGGATTCATGTTTTCCCAATTTAATTTGAAAAGTATATTGCTGTGCATATTTGGGATAATGGGTTGTCATTAGACTTTTGATAAATCTTGTATTTTAGAAAATTAAAAAAAATATATGGGTTTTGGGCAAGGTAGCAACCATCTCCATTAATGGACAATTTGAGGATTTTTATGGTTTTGTTTACATTTAAAAAATGAATGAAATTGCATTTCATCCCTTATGTGGATGTTTTATAATGTAAGATGAGTAGGCTCCCTATTATTTTAAGATTTTACATCTTTTGAGAATGTTGTCAAAAAAAAATATTTATGTTGAAAAATTATGCATTGATTTGTGTGCCATGCCCAATTTATAAAATTGGAGTGTTAGACATAGGACTAAGGTATAGAATAGGGAAGGAGTGGTTCTCACCGCATGCCATGATACAAAGTGATCATTGGAAATAGCGAGTGGAGAGTTTTAAATAAGTTTAACCATAATCACATTTGGGTAATTAAAATGTAATAATATTTCTACATGAAAAATGGGGATGTTATCTCAGATCTGGTTTTGATCATAAAGACCATGTCACAACTCTAGGAGTTTGTGAATGTTGGAGTATGTCTATACTTGAGATATACACCCAAAACAGGGATGCTATCTTAGATCTAGTTTTGATCATAATGACACTCCTTAGCCTAGTTCTAGTATTCTCATCCTAACCTTTCTTGGGATTTGGTATCCAGAGTGTGTTTAGACCACCTACATGTATGTTACTAGAGTATGGTGCTCTCATATATGTATGCATGATGATTTTCATAGTATGCCTTGTTTGGCATGCATTGGAGGTGTGAGAATCTCCCTTATGCTTGATTATGGATATAGCCTTTTCTATGCTTGTTGACTCGTGTGAGCCATTCATACTTGTATGTATTTGATTGACAATTGTGTTGCATATTCTTGTATGTATTTGATTGGCAGTTGTACCACATGTGTGTTGTGTGTATTGATTGGTGTGCATTCCATTTGTTGCCTTACATGCTAGTTGTATTGTGAGTTGCCAAATGTATGTTGTGAATGCTTTGGATTGGATTGAATATTTCTATGTATATCCTGGATTTGTGTGTGAGGGCCTTGATAGCAGTGTTTCCATGATCTTCTTCTTTGTAGATCAAGGGTTGCCTAAAGTGGCATAGACATCTATTGCACTCGACGATGGTAATGTGGTAGTATGGTGAGTAACATTTTCCCATTGGTCCTATCACGAAGATTTTTCTAGAGTTGGATGGCTTCCTTGTTCATTTTGGCATGTTGAGCATGTTGCACTATGTGCCTATTCTAGCACCTAGGAGATGATTTATTATTGATGTATATTTATCCCATGTGTAATTTATTTATTGGAGTGTGATCCTTCCATGTTTGGGAGGTAACCTCCTTCATAATTTGGTTGCAAAATGATTCTTGTCTTGGATGAAATTTACCATGTTGTAGGATTATTTCATGTGATGGATATGTTTAAATGAGGATGTTGGAGCCCTATGTTGTATATGTAATGAGTATCCTATGCTATGTTTATTGATTGGATTACAAATTGTGCGCACATTATGGTTGAGATATCCATGTTTGTATTTGGCCTATTTTAACGTTGGTGTCAAATGAGCATGGCTTTTCATTTGGTATTTCTCAATTTGGCATGTATATTAGCATGAAATGAAGAATGTACATCATATTTATTTGATTTATTCTCATTCTTTTGAGTTAGCTAACATGTTGATTAAAGGTTAAACTAGTAAGTAGATGCTATGTGATTGGTCTTCATGTTGGATGCTTGTTCTTGTGAGGTTTCGTGATCAAACCTCATTATTGCTTGTTAGCCATTTGTCGACATTGCTTGTCTATTTGGCCTCATGTCGACATTGGTTGTTCTTGTGTTGTAGAGAGGGGAATGTCATTTGTTCCACCTTCTCTCTTGTGCTTTAATCTGTGACTTTGGTGGTTTTTTGTGTTTAGTGTGCAATTGTCACATGAGTGTTACAATTGCATCGTGAAAATTTTATTCGTCCTGTGCTTGTCAAAGAATGCCCTGAAGTAAAAGTTGGGGCATTACATTTTTATTAGTTATTATTAATTTTTAATTTTTAAATTACTAACAAAGATATCAAACCTATAGTATTCCATCACACATTTTTCTTAGAATATATATCAAAATTATTTTTTCCTTTTTCATTTAAATAAGGACATCTAAGTGGAGTGCAATGCATTTTTTGAGATTTTTCTAACAATGTTATTTTTCCTAGTACCTTGAATAAAGATCATTGTTTTCTCATTATTGACATACATTCATTATAAAAAAATTAAAAATATAATATTAGAGAAAACATAATACATATTATAATTGTTGCAAATCTTGTTAGCAATGAAATTGTGAACACCTAGGATGAGCAAAAAACCAATTTAACTATCCATCAACAAATTCAAATGACCTCAAGACTAGACTAACTAATAATGCACAATTAAACTAAATTGCACCCTATCTATATGCATCACTAGTGATTTGTCCTAAATATGATATACTAGACTATATGATTTGTCTAATTAGCTAGATGTTGAGTGCTCAAAATGATAGAATTTCTTTGTGAAGATGAGAAAATCTAACAAAGGAAATAAGAAAACAAAATGCATAAAACACTATGTTTATACCTTCGAAGATCTCCCACTCCTTGATAAGGTGGAGGAGCTTGCACCCAAGAGCTCCTAGCTTTACCCAATGTTGAAATAGTAGGATGTTGTGTGTATGATTTGTATGTGGGTTGCTTCTATTGCTCAACATAATGACAATAAATATTTGAGAGGGATTTGAAAAGAATTTGGATGGAGATTCGATATGGATAGAGGATAGAATGATTTTGGCATTATGATGGCATGATGAGAATATTTGATAGAAATTTGGGCATAGTTATGATAGTATGAGGAAGTTATGAAAATGGCTTGGGTTGGCCTTGTATTTATAGACAAATTAGAGGGGATCTTGATCCAACAGTTGAGATTCAAAGTTGGAATCAAGGGTTAAGATGAGAGGATGAGATCAAAGGTGGATATCTCATCAACAAATATGGATGGTTGATATTAAAAGTGAATTTTAAATTTATCTTGGGAAGGATGAGGAGGATTAAAGATGAATTAAAAATTCATCTTGGGAAGAGGTGGAAAATGACATGTCAATGAATTAAAAATTCATTTCCGTGGAGGAGTTTTGATTTAAAAATTCAAGTTTATGCGAGGATGTGGAGACATGTGACACATGTGCTCTTTTGGGAATCACATGTGTGAGATCTTTGCATGGAGAAGAGCTCTTACATGTAAATGGAAAGGTGAGTTGGAAGGGTCATGTGACCTTTTTTATTAAAAGGTAATTTTTTATTTGTGGGGTGTGGGAGTGTTAAGTGAGGCTTGACTAAGTTAATCAAGGGATTAACTTAATTAATGTGGCTGTAGCAAATTAGTTAGAGGGCTAATAGATGATTAAAATTAATTAAATAATTATTTATTTAATTAATTTTTGTCTAGGGGTCATGTAGGCTAGGGTAGCTAATTAAATAATTGCTATTTAATCAACTAGGCTAGGTTTAGACTATAGGATAGAGTAGATTAATTAAATAAACATGATTTATCTAATTAATCAAGATTAGGGAGATGGACAAATTAACTAAATAAATATTGAGCATATTTATTTAATTAATGAGGGATAGTATTGTAAGGTTTAGTGATAAATTAGATGAATTAATTTCACAAGTGAATGATTTGGGGTAAATGGCTAAGGGTAGATGATTAGAGATGGCTTAGGATATATTAATTAAATAAATTGAATTTATTTAATTAATTGGGAAAGGATAAGTTAGTGATGTGAGAATGCGGGAAAGTAGCTTGTAAGGCAAATTCTTTTCAGGTGTCTACACTTTGCATACAATTGCTTATGGGAAATGGAGGGGAAGGTCTCAATTTATAGATTTTTGGGGATGAGAATGGAGGGCTAGGATTGAATTGAAGGATCAAGGGCTAAAATTGCATGAGGATCCTTGAGCAAGGAGAATTGGACAAATGGCATGAGGAGGTTGCATGAGGAAATTGCTCCAAGATTCAAGGGATGATCAATGAATGAGATTGAGTGGTTGAATGGATGGATGGCTAGGATTGGGTAGGTGTATGACATGTAAGGCCTCATTTATGGAAAGGTAAGGCTTGAATTTTGTGAGGAATTTAAAATTAGGAGGAGAGGACAAGTGGAATTTTTAATTTGATGAATAGTGGTGGAATAGTGCCACATGGAATTTAAAATTCAATGAATAGTGACACTTGAATTGGAAGAAAAGGAAATGGGACAAATGTACACTTTTTGGAAGATTTGGCCATGCTTCCAAAGTACCACTTGTCATGTACATGCATGTACATTGAATGACAAGTGGACTTTTAGAAACATGGGGAGTTGTAATTGTGAGTTAATTTAATTAACTTGTGTGCACATGTTTAGAAGAAAAATAATGATGATTACTAAAAGTAATCAAAAGTGGATAAAATAGGGAATTAAATAAATAGTGATATTTATTTGATTTTTTTGAAATGGATATGAACTATAGTTGTCAAAATATTTAATTTTGTGACTATAGTAGAAGAAATTTGATTTTTGGTGATGGGGGAAAGGTAAGGAAAATGCTAATTAAATAATTACAAATTATTTAATTAATGTGTGCATTGGACGTGATGAGGTGAATTGTCAGGTTTAGGATGTGAAAGATGGATGAAAGTGGTTGTGATCAATTTCAAGTGTCTACATTTTTGCCCTCTTTGATCTATGACATCATTATTGTCCAGGCTGATGGGATATCAAAGAATATTTGAATGATTATCAACATGTCCTAGTCAGCTAACAGGAAAAGGGATAGCAAGGTGATGCTCCCTAGAGAAATCGGCAGAAAAAAATAAAAATTTCTAGCGATGTCTCGAAAGAGAAAGGAAGATTGGATCAGGATAGAAAAGGATAAACAGGGAACCTGGGACAAGGTGGGGGAGAAAAAATGAGGGTAGGAGGTGAAATTCGGGGTCCAAGGGAAGAAATTAGGGTTTGGGGGGTTACATATAAGAGGTGGGGGGCCCATTCTCCTCAATTTTCATCTTGTGACTAGTAAATTGTGATTAGAGGAGAGAAGAGCTAAAAGAGAGGTGATGGCATGGATTACATGAGAGGAGCACTGCATGGAGAGGGTTCGAGAGTACCTACGACCGACACCAGCTAGAGATATGGTAGGTTCCAAAACTAGCTTTGTAATTTTGGTTTCGGATTGATTAGGCACATTAAATGCTAGGCGGGAACTCCTAGGGAAAATTAGTGTCTAGGGGCATGTTTTAGTGCCCCGATGGTGAGGATTGGTTCCTAGACCAAGGATTAGCACCCAATCTGGTGATCAGTGCCTAGTCGGCATGGATCATCAATTAGCCAGCATAGATCAGTGCCTAGGCGGACAAAGGGTATGGGGTAGGTTTAGCGCTTAGCCACAGAGGTTTAGTGCCTAGAGAGAAAGTTTTGCACCCAAAATGAAAGATGTAGCACCTAGGATTAGTGCTTAGTCTAGCAATTAGCACCGAAAAGATCTATTTTAGCCCTAGAAGAGGGTCTTTTAGCACCTAAAATGAAGATTTTAGCACCTAGATCGGGAAATAGTGTCAGGTCTGGCAATTAGCACCTAGACCTAGGGATCAGTGCCTAGCTAAAAGGTTTAGCACCCAAAATGGTAGAATTAGTGCCGAACATGTTTCAGTGCCTAGGGGCAAAGTTTTAGTGCCCAGTAGAAAACTGATTCTAACAAGTGTTTTGGTGAATTTTGTAGGATGACGAGGATGTCTTGTAGTCGTGGGAGCGACAACTAGCCACACAAGTGTTGTGGGACCAGCTAGATGCGATTAATCAGTTCTTCTTGCAAATGATAGGACTTAGATTTATTGCAGAGATGCCAGCCATCTGGACCCATAGAGTGATGATGATGGCGTTAGTGGAGCGCTAGCAAATAGAGAGATGCTCTTTCTTGTTTCCCATAGGAGAGATGACGATTATGCTAGAGGATGTGTGGAGGATCCTATGGATCTTGATACATAGGGAGAGAGTAGTGTATGACTATGGCCACAGTGCACAGTATGTGGATTAGGTGTTTTCCCCATATGCAGTTCCCTATGACATACACAGGACTGAGATGATGTATGGTTAGGCTATGGAGAGACTATACAGGTTGCCTTTGTTTTTTGTGGGAGTTATTGTAGGGACCTTGGTGCCTGATAAATGATCTAAAGGATTCCTAGTGGGCTGGGGGATGGTACTTCTAAGGATGGTCAGGGATGAAGTGGTATATGCTTGGGGTCCATGTGTGTTAGCACACATCTACCATGATATGGATGCAATAGTGTACCAAAGGTCAACTAGTCTGGGGTGTGGTGTCACATTGTTGCACATCTGAGCTTGGGAGCACATAGTTGTGACCAGACCAATGACTGTGAGGGATTGTCCAAGCCATCATCCATTTGTTTATGCATACAGAGGACAACTACAACATCACCAACTAGGTGATAGCAGTTATCATATATTTTGATGGATTGCAGGGCCAGGCCTAGGATGCTAGGGCATAGGTGGTTGATGCAAGGACTACACCACATTCTGATTAGTGGTGGGCACAATAGGATCTGGTGAGACTGATGATACATGTGGCTCAGCCAGTCGTGGTTCAAGTGGCAAGAGGAGACAATGATGACAAAGAGGAGGAGGAGGAAAAGAAGTAGGTAGAAGAGATGGAGGTAGAGGAGGGAGATGTAGGAGGATATGGTGATGGAGATGGAGGAGCATAGATGGCTAGACTCCAATTATTAGTGCAGTAGCTATAGGACTAAGTAGTACAGTTACAGGAGCAGGTGGCCTGCCTTTAGGGACAGTTGGCCCAGGCACAAGGAGATGGACAGGTGGCTCAACTATAAACATAGCTAGCCCATGCATAGTCACAAGCATAGCGTTACCAATAGGAGCGCAACCAGATGTGATACACATTGGGGCTAGGTGCAGGGGATATGTCCTGCACCATGCAATAGCAGGTGATGGAGACCACTAGGGAGGCACAACATTATAGGATGTTGTATGAGAGGTTGGTGCCAGCAGGATAGAGGGAGAGTTATCATAGTCAGTCAGTGGCATCTGGCTCTAGAATGATGGGGAGATTAGAGAGGTTGATGCAGAAGCCACCTCTAGTGCAGGCACCAACAGTTGGACAAGCACTAGCAACTGGACAGGGGCTAGTGCCAGGATAGGCAAGTCAGCAAGTGATGGGGCCACCTCCTCAGAGAGATGCAGCACCATCCCAGTCAAGGGCTTCAACTCAAGATAGGTCCACCTAGGTGCACTATAGACTCTCAAGATTTTGACTGTACATATATTTTGATAGGTCCTCAGGACTTGATTGTATCATGATCATTTTTTTGGATGTATTTATATATGAGACTGGATGTTTGGTTAGATGGACTGTGTATATGTATTTGTGCATATCGACATGTGATGCATTTAAGATATGGTTGATGATGTTTATGCATTGTGATGCCTTGATATGCAAGTGATGGTTATTATGTGTTAACATTTGTGTGATATAGGATGTGAGATATGTATATGTGATGTTGGATGTTGTTTTTGATATGCAGGATGATATATGATTCATATATTATGTTGTATGGATGTTTATATTTATTGTGATGACTATGATTGTGTTATGGTTTTAATGTTATGATTTGATGAGCAGTGTATTATGCATGTGTTGAAAAATGGAATATGTTGTGGATTACTTGTGGATGTATGTTTGATATGGTGATATGTTAATGTGATGATATAAATGGAAATGTGATGATGTGTAATATGACAATGTGATAACATGTAATGGTAAATGGATAAATGGAAATGGTAATGAATGTTAATATGTTCATATTAATAAACATATATTATGAATAGATAATGAAAATGCAAAGTGATAAATATATGCTTAGATTAATAAACATATATTATGAATGGATAATGAAATGAAAAGTGATGAAAATGATAAATATATGCTCAAATTAATAAAAATATATTATGAATGGATAATGAAAGGCAAAGTGATGAAAATGATAAATATATGCTCAGATTAATAAACATATATTATGAATGGACAATGAAAATGCAATGTGATGAAAATGATAAATATATGCTTAGATTAATAAACATATATTATGAATGGATTAATGAAATGGTAAATGGATAATGATTAATATGAAGGGATTAAATGGGAAATGGATAATGGTTAATGCAACAGGATGGTTTGTGAAAATGGTTAATGGAGGGAATGAAAAAGGTATAGACCTTTTTGTTGATCATGATACCAAGTGCCTGAAAATGGAGGGTGTGATGAGTCAAATATATGACTCATCTATTTCTATACATTTTTTGTTTTAAAAGACTTTGATATAACTCTATGGCATATATATATATAACTATGATTATACTTGTCTTTTGGTGAGATTATATATTTCTTATTTCCTTTCGATGAAATCTCTTGACTAATTACTTGAATTATACTTTTCAAATGCATATCTTATAAAATTATTGTACAAGTTGTGTGATTGCATGAGAAATACAGCAGTGAACTTCTCGGTGACCTTCGGACCCCTCCGGAGCCCCCTTCTTCATGAAGAACCTAAACCCTGGAAAGCTCCAGATGCCACTACACATCAAGAGTCTCATCCTCCCCTTGAGTTCATGACCACTAAAGCCAACCCTAGGGCTACTTAAGAATCCAGCGATGCAAATATAACCAACGCCCCAATAAAAGCAACCTATTAGCAACTCCAAGGTCTGTTCCACATGTCACTTTGTTTAGTGACAACTAAAGTAGCTATCAATTGGCATCCTAGTCCCTAAAGTAATTGTCCATCAGTACCTGTGCCATTCCAGGAAATTACTCAACAACTAATGATTAATTTGATAAGGATTTATGATATGAAGTAAATCATAGGAGGAACTAGTTATGTATTAAATAAAGTAACTGGTTTAATCTCAGTTCAATGTAGTTAGGATTTCGTATAATTATTTCATTCAATAAATGCTCTGATGTATAAATAGGAGCCACTTAGTCTCTCTGAGTTAGTTCTAGTTTTTAGTCAAATTGTATTGCTTTTCATCTGGAGGAAAACTCATTTTTTTCGCTTGTGTACATTCATGCCCATTTTTGGGCTATTTTGAAAGAAAATGAAGGGGAATTTCTTCTCAAGATAATTTGACTTCAGGAGGATCATCTCCAGCTGGGAAAGTAGGGCCCGCTTCCCCAACTTGGAGGAGATCTCTTGGTATTCTATTTCTATGTTTTGTTGTGTCTTTCTATTCATTGTTATCATCTTTGCATGTTAATCTTATGTTGTGTATTCCTTTTCTGTACAACTATTTAGAAGATGTCACTTCTAGGTTTGTCTTTTAAATTATGAAAATACTAAAAATATATTTGGTATTCAAACAACATTGTTGTATTCAGAGTATTTCATTATTGTAGTTTGATAATTGATGCAATTACCTTTGAGTTTCATTTCAGCAAAATGGATAGTTCTTTCAAGCACACGTGTTTCTTTCAAAGCAAGTACAATAGTTTCCTTCAAAGCTTATGTGTTGCTTTCCAAGAAAATAGTGTAATTTCTATTTCAGCATGTGTGTTTCATTTAAAAGCAATTTAAAGTAGTTTTTATTTCTTGCATGTGTGTTTATTCCAACAAGCTAGGTAGACTAAACCTTATGCAATACACCAAACACCATCCATTCACTAGATTCAAATTCCACTCCAAACCCCCCACACTAAGAGTCTTATCGCAGATCACTTCAAACACCTCCAAATTAATAATTAAATAATGATGAATTAATAACTACTACAACAACCTCATCAGGGTGTAGGAGAGAGACAAAATAGGTGGTAGAAGAAAGTAGGTGGGGATGAGGATTGTTCCGAGAAAACTTGGAGCAAGACATGTGATGGGATAGGGATGCATATGTAGGATAGGGGGATGATAGCATGTATTTAGAAATTATGTAAACAAATACGAGCACTACTATTGTTATAGCATGAGATGTTATGCACCAGGGTATATGGAACTAAGGTGACAAAGTATCACATGCATTGGACTTGACTCTGGAAACAATAGGATGAACCCATGCAAGCCCATGACAATACAACCTTGTCTAGATGAACAAGGGTGATCCAAAGCATAAGCCATTAGTACACCAAAGGTATGAGGAACCTAAGAGGCAAAAAGGGACTAGTATGCTAGAACCTACCCTACTATTCACAAGATATGAATACTAAAGTGGAGTAATGAGAACCTCCCACAAGCATAGCATACGAAAGCAATGACCATGCCCCATTCTGGATTGTTCACCACATACCATGATATAATGATATCAAGGTAGCTTTGAAATAATCTAATAAGAGGACATAAGATAAAAATCAGAAAGACAAAAGACTAACATACCAAAAAACAACCATTATATCTCTTGCCAAAATGGGTGGAGGATTGGTGATTCTTCCTATTGTAGGAAGGATGCATCTGTAAGGCAAGAATCAATGGATGGGAGAAGAAGATATAGGCCATAAGTCATGGTAAATCAAATCTGGTAGCTGATTATTTTTCATGAAAGTGTGATGCTTCTATGGTATACGTAGCGAGTGTACTATGTGTAGATCAAGTGTAATCAACAAGCTCGGGATATTGGGACTATCCAAATGGGGTTTGATGGGTGCATCTTATGTACCTACATACTAGATGCTTACTTCATATTCCAGACTACCTACATACCTTGTATCCACGGGATCAAGGCACATTAAGATGTGGGTGGTGATGATATGTAGTTTTGGGTATCTTGATGAAATGGGAATAGGGATGGTTTGATGTAGAGGGATGATGTCTAGTTAGAGGATGGAACTATTAGTTTTCAAACTGTACCATGTATTAAAACCATGGCTGGGAGGAATAGGATTGGTGGAAGTGATTGAGGGAGTCTTTGATGATAGGGCAACCAGCTGGGTGACGTTGCGCTGTAAGACATGATGTTTATGTAGAAACCACGAAAGGTACCAAGTAATAGAGGGATGAAGGGAGGCAAGGTAACTGGCAGGGTGAAGTGGTAGTGTTTAAGACATGATGTTTATGCAAAAACCATGAAAGGGACTAGGGAATAGATGGATGAAGGGAGGCAAGGTAGCTAGCAGGATGATGTGGTGGTGTAAGACGTGATGTTTATGCAAAAACCATGAAACAGACCAAGTGATGGAGAATAAGTAGATGGGTAGGTGTGAGGATGAAGGGAGTTGGGTGATAGGGGGAGGAATAGAGTGCTCAGACCGGATTCAAACTATCAAAATCATGATTTGGGGGAGGATAGGATGGGGATTAAGGGCTCAGATGGAGGGAGGGGGTTATGGTGGGGTAGTTCTACTTTTCTATTACTCAGTTTCTTGGGAAACACATGCAGGTTGGTGATGGATTTTTTGGGAATAATGGATAGTGGGTGAAATGGATGATGAGAATAGAAAGATGGATGAACAATAGATCCAGATTTGAATCTGCACATGACGCTTGTAAATAGGTTTTCATCATGGTACTTTCCTAAGGCACCACATGAAGTGGTTTTTCACCATAGGATGAATTGCTTATCTTTACTTTTTTGGGGATTCTTGACATTTTTTTATTTTTTTGTATTTTTTGATTTGGGGTATTCAGTAGACTAGATATGGAACCACTTCAGGTGGAAGATGTTCATAGGCTCTAGAAGTTCTTCTCCTTTAGGAATGAAAACACAGTATGCTCCTGACCCATATTTAGCTATTAGGACATAGGGGCCCAACCAATTAGGCTCAAACTTCCCTTTCTTGTCCTGTTCTGAGAGATTGCTTTGATTTTCTTTCAATAGCATGTCTCCTACTACAAAATCTCTAGCACAAATTTTCTTGTTGTAGGATCTACAAAGCTGATTTTGATAGGCTTGAAGATTGTTCAAGGCATTGAGGTGCTTCTCATCCAATAGCTCTAACTCTTGGAGGTGTGCAACATGGTATTCTTTGTCAGTGATGACATAACACAAAGAGATGTGTAATGAGAGCAATTCGATCTCTATTGGCAGGATAGCTTCATCTCTAAAGACAAGGGAGTACGGGGTGGCTCTTGTAGGAGTGTGGATGCTAGTGTGATAGGCCCAAAGGGTGGGATGGATGTGGAGGTGCCAATTAAGACCGATTTCATTGACAAATTATTTTGACAATTTTGAGTAGGGTTTTATTAGTTGCCTTGGCTTGATTGTTACCTTGGGAATAATATAGAATTGACCAATAATGTTGAATGTGGAATTGTTCACAAGGGGTATGAACATCATTATTTTTGAATGGCTTGTCATTATCTATGACAAGGGTGGATGGGATACCATAATGGTAGATGATATGGTAAAGGATGAATTTGGTGATTTGAGTACCAGTGGTGAAAGTGAGAGGAATGGCTTCTACCCACTTGGTAAAGTACTCAGTGATAGTGATGATGAATTTGTGGCCATCAGAGGAGGGCGGGTGGATTTTTCCAATGAGATCTAGGCCCCATTAAGAGAAGGGCCATCGTGTGGTGATGGGTTGCAACACCTGAGAGGGAGCGTGTATGAGATATCTGTTCTACTGACAAGGCTTACACTTCTTTACATACTCACATGCATCATGCTCCAAGGTTGGCCAATAACATCTTGTATGTAAAATCTTCTTCGCTAGGATAATACAGCTTGTGTGAGCACCGCAGATACTTGCATGGACTTCGTGTAGCGTGAGGGAAGCATCTTCCATGTTTAAACATCCTAGGAGAGTGCCATCATAGCTTTAGCGATTGAGGATATGAGTGATCATTGTTGTTTGTGAGAGGTTTCAGGTGGGAAAGTGCAATGTTGGAGCTAGATGTAAATGTCGTGATACAAGGATTTTTAGGACCAACAATCTCACATATGAATTCTGACTCAGCGACATGATATGTTGGCATTAGGAGCTATTCCACAAGGAACTCACATTGGTGACTGTCATGAGGCATATCTAGAAGGGAACCGATAGTGGCCATGGTGTCAGTTGCTTTGTTATGAAGGCGAGGTACATGTTCAAACTGAATGTAGTTAAAGAGTAACTTATATTCATCAACCATTTGCTTTTAGGTAATTAGTTTGTCATCCTTAGTAAGGTATTCACCATTAACATGTTGGATAACCAACTGGGAGTCACCATAGACCTGTAGCTATTGAATGTTCCACTAAACTGTTATTTTGAGACCAATTATCAAGGCTTCATATTTAGCCACATTGTTTGTGCATGAGAAAGAAAGCATGTATGCTTTCGAAATATAGTCGCCTTGAGGAGTGACCAAAAGTATGCCTACCCCTGAACCATGGTTGGTGAAGGATTCATCAAAGTAAAATTTCCAGATTATTGATTTTTTCATAGTCAAGATGGATTCATTTGGGAAATCAATGGAGAGTGGTTGATGATCTGTGAGGTGCTTTAGCTAATTGATCTACTACAACTTGTCCTTTAATTGCTAATCGCTCAACATATTTAATGTCAAATTCACTAAGTAGCATTACCCATTTTACCATTCTTCCTATCAACTAGATCCATGAGCAGTTATCAAAGATTTTGATGGATTACAGGGCCAAGCCTAGGATGCCAGGGCACAGGTGGTTGACACAAGGACTACACCACATTACGGTCAGTGGTTGGCATAGCAGCGGCTAGTGAGACTATCGATACATGTGGCTCATCCATTCATGGTTGCGGTAGGAGGAGATAACGATGATGGAGATGAGGAGGAGGAGGAGGAGTTAGAGGAGATGGAGGTAGAGGAGGGAGACACAGGGGGAGATGGTGTTGGAGATGGAGGAGCCGAGATGGCCAGACTCTAAGCATTAATGTAGTATCTATAGGACCAAGTAGCACAGTTATAGGGGTAGGTGGCCCACCTTCAGGGATAGTTGGCCCAGGCACAGGGAGATGGATAGGTGGCAGGGCTACAGGGTTAGGTGGCTCAACTACAAATACAGCTATCCCATACATAGTAACAAGCATAGCGCTACAAGTAGGAGCGCAACCAGGCGTGACAGGCATTAGGGCTAGGTGCAGGGGATATGTTCTGCACCGTGCAGCAGCAGGTGATGGAGACCACTAGGAAGGCACAACATTATAGGATGTTATATGAGAGGCTAGTGCCAGCAGGGTAGAGGGAGAGTTATCATAGTTGGCCGGTGACATCTAGTTCTAGAATGATGGGGAGATTAGAGAGGTCAATGTAGAAGCCACCTCTAGTACAAGCACCATCAGTTGGACAAGCACCAGCAATGAGATAGGAGCCAGTGTCAGGACAAGCAGGCCAGCAAGTGATAGGGCCACCTCCTCAGAGAGATGCAACACCAGTCTGGTCAGGGGCTTCAGCTTAAGATAGTTCCACCTAGGGGCACTATAGATTCTTGAGATTTTGATTGTACATATATTTTTGATAGGTCTTGAGGACTTGATTGTATCATGATCATTTTTTTGGATGTATTTATATATGAGACTGGATGTTTGGTTAGATGGACTGTGTATATGTATTTGTGCATATGGACGTGTGATGGATTTATGATATGGTTGATGATCTTTATGCATTGTGATGGTTATTATGTGTTGACATGTGTGTGATGCAGGATGTGAGATATGTATATGTGATGTTGGATGTTGTTTTTGATATGCAGGATGATATATGATGCATATATTATGTTGTATCCAGTTGTTTATATTTATTGTGATGACTATGATTGTGTTATGGTTTTAATGTTATGATTTGATGAGCAACGTATTATGCATGTGTTGAAAAATGGACTATGATGTGCATTACTTGTGGATGTATGTTTGATATGGTGATATGTTAATGTGATGATATAAATGCAAATGTGATGATGCGTAATATGACAATGTGATGACATGTAATGGTAAATGGATAAATGGAAATGGTAAATGGTAATGAATGTTAATATGTTCAGATTAATAAACATATATTATGAATGGATAATGAAAATGCAAAGTGATAAATATATGCTTAGATTAATAAACATATATTATGAATGGATAATGAAATGAAAAGTGATGAAAATGATAAATATATGCTCAGATTAATAAACATATATTATGAATGGATAATGAAAATACAAAGTGATGAAAATGATAAATATATGCTTAGGTTAATAAACATATATTATGATAATGATTAATGCACCGTAATGGATAATGATTAATATGAAGGGATTAAATGGGAAATGGATAATGGTTAATGCAATAGGATGGTTAGTGAAAAATGGTTAATGGATGGGAATGAAAAAGGTATGGATGTTTTTGTTGATCTTGATACCAAGTGCCTGAAAATGGTCACAGGGTGTGATGAGTCAAATATGACTCATCTATTTATATATATTTTTTGTTTCAAAAGACTTTGATATAAATCTATGGCATATATATATATATGATTATACTTGTCTTTTGGTGAGATTATATATATGTTTAGTGGTTATTTCCTTTCGATGAAATTTCTTGACTAATTACTTCAATTATACTTTTCAAATGCATATCTTATGAAATTATTGTACAAGTTGTGTGATTGCATGAGAAATACAATAGTGAACTTCCCAGTGACCTCTGGATCCCTCCGGAGCCCCCCTTCTTCATGAAGAACCTAAACCCTAGAAAGCTCTAGATGCCACTACACTTCAAGAGAGTCATCCTCCCCTTGAGTCGATGACCACTAAATCCTGCCCTAGGGCTACTTAAGAATTCAGTGATGCAAATATTATTGACGCTCCAATAAAAGCAACCTATTAGTAACTCCAAAGTCTGGTCCACATGTCACTTTGTTTAGTGACAACTGAAGTAGCTATCAATTGGTGTCCAAGTCACTAAAGTAATTGCCCATCAGTGCTCGCACCATTCCAAGAAATTACTCAGCCACTAATGATTAATATTATATGGATTTCTGATCTGAAGTAAATTGTAGAAGGAACTATTGATATATTAAATAAAATAACTAGTTTAATCTCAATTTGCTGCAGTTAGGATTTCATATAGTTATTTCTTTCAATAAATGCTCCAATGTATAAATAGGAGCCAGTTAGTTTCTCTTAGTTAGTTCCAGTTTTTAGTCAGATTGTATTACTTTTCATCTGGAGGAAAACTCCTTATTTTCACTCATGTATCCATGCCCAGTTTGGGCTATTTTGAATGCAAATGAAGGTGAATTTCTTCTCAAGATAGTTTGAGTTCAGGAGGACCATCTCCAATTAGGAGAGTAGGGCCCGCTTCCCCAACTTGAAGGAGATCTCTTGGTATTTTATTTCTATGTTGTTATGTTGTGTCTTTTTGTTCATTGTTATCATCTCTGCATGTTAATATTATGTTGTGTTTTCCTTTTTTGTACAATTGTTTAGATAATGTCACCTGTAGGTTTATCTTTTAAATTCTGAAAATACTAAAAAGAGATTTGTTATTCAAACAACATTGTTGTATTTAGGGTATTTCATTGCTGTAGTTTGATAATTGATGCAATTACCTTTGAGTTTCATTTCAGCAAAATGGATAGTTTCTTTCAAGCATGTGTGTTTCTTTCAAAGCAAGTAGAATAGTTTCCTTCAATGCATGTGTGTTTCTTTCCAAGCAAATAATGTAATTTCTATTTCAACATGTGTGTTTCTTTTAAAAGCAATTTAAAGTAGTTTATATTTCTCGCATGTGTGTTTATTCTAGCAACACTAGTACAAAAAGAGCAATATAGTACTAAAAAAACTACTAAAAATTGCTTATAAATGACCAAACATGGGCACGTGACCATTAGTATTTTATTTCCAGTCATTTATAACACGACCAAATTGATGACTAAACCATTTTTAGTCATTTATTGGTTGTTTTGATTGATCGATTTGGTAGTATATTTAGTCGTTGATTTAGTCATTGATTGTTGTAATCTGGTCACTTATTTAGTTATTTTTTATTCATTGATATATTTAATCATTGATTGTTGTTAACTGGTCACTTATTTAATCATTTTTATTCACTAATTTTTGTCCATTGGTAGTATATTTAGTCATTAATTTTAATTGTTATTTTGATCAATTTGGTAGTATATTTAGTCTTTTTTATTCACTACTTTAATACTGGTCATATATTTAGTCATATTTACTCACTTGGTCACTGATTTCTGTTAATTGGTAGTATATTTAGTCAATTTAATTATTAATTGACATCAATTACTAGTATATTAGTCATTTTGAAGCTTGCATTTAATCATTAGTATATTTAGTAGTATATTTTGAAGCTTGCACAATGAAACAACTTTGAGAAAGTAAAAAAAACTTGTTTTATTGATAAAAAATGCTTACAAACAGCATATAGATTTGAAAATAAGTTATGTAATGCTTTCTCTTTGCTAAAAAAATCTTCATGGTTAAAATACATAGCTCAAAGAATGAGCAAGAAACTAATTTTCTGAGCATCACCAATTTTCTGAGTATACTTTGATGGTTATTTCACTTGACACTATCATGGTAGCTTCACCCTTTGCCTTTGATCCTTTGTCTTTTCAAGGACCATTGTGGACTATCATCAAAGCTCCTACTCTCTACCTTGTTGGACTACTCAACACAAGTCTGGTCTATACTCTCACCATGAAACACTTATCCTTTTATGTTCCAGAAGTCACTATGACAGTCTAGGATTAAGGTGTTGCAATTCAAAAAGACAGTGTTGTCTTACCTGTTGAGATTCCATAGCTATCTTACCAGTTGTCCATGCTCTCTTTTACTCACTGTGTGTTGGAGTCGAGGACAACACTGAGAAGGGGGGGTGTGAATCAGTGTTGTATAAATTTTACAATTTTTACACCTTTTGACTTACAAGATAAAGAGAGAGAAATACATTAACATACATATGCACAATTATAATGTTGAAGGCATGAAATATATGAACACATGAAGACACACAAAATATGAGACCAAGACACAAAAGATTATACGAGAGGAAAACCCTCCTGGGGTAGAAAAACCTCTCAAAATTGCCTCACTGGCTTAAGCAAAAACCTCACTGGTTACAATGTTTAGAAGCACCAACTTCAAGGAGCACCAACCCCTAATACATACAAATAGGTCTCACTAACCATACAAGCCTCACTAGCTACCAGATGCCTCACTGGTTGAATTTTCCTCACTGGCTACAATATGTGTCTCACTGACAAATGTAAGGTCTCACTGATGTAGGTGACGCATACTGTACCTCACTGGCAAACACAAACACCATTAGAAAAGATAAACAAAATCAGAGGGTTACTCTGTTTCCATTCAATTCATTATCCTATCTTTGCATAATACAAAATCCATTTGTAATTTCTCCATGTGTATGTCTTCAACCTGCATCTGATGCTCAATCAATTCACCTAATTTAGATTATCTCTACACATTCAATTGCATATTGTCTTCATACTTGATTTTATTCACTCGATATCATACAAGTTGTCTTCATATTGGTTCACATCGATTATAACTGTATCATCAAATTTCTTCATCATATTATGTTCATTTACACACCAACTATATAATCAAAGCATCTATAATTTCATTAAATATCATATGACCTTTCACATTCAACTCTTCTCTACTTTTACAATTTCCCTTTCAATTTCTTCTTATCAAAAATATGTTCCACCTGCAAAAATAAAAACATATCCCTAGAAGAGAAAATAAAATCTTTCCATATTCCATTTTTATTTTCTCTATATAATTTTTCATATCTTTGTCTGAACTTTAAAAATCCATTTTAATCTTTTCATCTTCTCTAAAAAATTCATCTCAAAAAAAATCTTCAATCAATTTTGCCCTACATCCATGAAGCACCAAAACAAATAATCTCTTTGAAAAAAATATTCTTCAAAAATCTTCATTCTTTCATCTACCTGCATAAACAAAATAATGAATGATATCCCCTTTTTTTATTTTCTAAATCCATTCAAATTCCCCATAAAATAATCTCCTTTTGTCTTCAACGATATTCTGCAAAAACATCTTCAATAAAACTTCATCAATCTGCCCTTGTAAGAGAAAATAAAATCTCTTTCAAAATTCTCTGCATAAAATCACCTTCTCAAAAATATAAAATCTCCAAGAAAATTGCCATCTTGAATGGCAAAAAAAACTTTAAAAAACTCCACTTCATTTCTAAAAAAAAACTTCTTCATTTGCCATGAGAGAAAAGCCCACTAGTTTTTAGAAATAAAAAAACTTTATATAAAAAAAACTCCTCACATATCTCCTTGAAATCTGCCAAAAAAACTTCCAAAAAGAAATTCCTTGAAAATCTCCTTAAAAAACTCAATCTCCATATTATTCAATCTTATAGAAATATGCCTTTTAGAAGACCATTAAAATAGGAGATGAAAATTTTTAAAAATAAACCCACTTATGGCTTGTTCACGTTCTCTTTAAAAAAACTTTGAATTTTATGAAACACATTTAAACCAAAATTATATTCAATGCACATCTCTTATAAAAGAGACTAGTAAAAAATAAAGGGACCAGTTAGAACAGGTCAAGCTTAAGTGGATAACCTATGATCATAGGTCACTTGGATTTTTATAACAAAAAGTAACTTGGCTTAGAAACTTATGGCATAGATATTGTGTTAGAAGATAGAATTCTAGGAATAGACTTAGGGTTTAAAGACAAAATAAGAATGACAAAAATTAAACCCTATTAATATCAACCAAATGTCAGAGAAGGCTTATCTTGGCAGAGAGAAACTTGAAGGCATATTAAAGGCGTCCTGATGAGGGCAAATTGAAGACATCCACTCAACACTCATTCCTCCTATCATCACAAACTTCAAACTCTTGTGTCCAACTTTATACCAATGTGACCAAAAACTCAAGCCTTGTCATAAGCCAAATTGTACAAAAATCCATGTGTCAAGCTAATACAAGAATTTATCACAGGAAAGAAACATGATATCATATGCCATATGCCAACAACCAACAATCAACTAAACCAAGTGAATTCACTGAACTAAGGGAAACAATATGAAGGCGAAACCACTAAACTCATGATGTCATAGACATATACCACTGAACATATAAACTGTGAAGAGCAAGTGAAACCACTGAGCAAGCAATTGTGTATAAACAATTGTGACTATGTCAAATGTGACACCAACCAACCTTGTGCCAAGTAAGTCATCATACCAACTGAGATAGTACAACTGAGAGTAATCAATGAAATCAATGTAGTGTAGACATTATGATCATGAACATCAAGAACATCTATACCAATGCTAACACCCACATGAATAACACCATAACACCATAATGACATGAATGAACAAACAATCCGGCAAATATGTCAATCATAAATGATACCTTCTAAGCATTTGAACCCTTTCATGTGAAGCAAAAAGCTGATCATAACATGAAATAAGATCATAACCAACTCAAACAAGTCTCCAAATCTATTTTCTGCTCTCTGTTTTGGTGGACAACCTGTGAACAATATGGCTACATGAAACACACCTTGTTAATCAACCTTTCATAACAAGACATATGCATTGCATTATTCCTGCATCATCATTCCTTCAAACAATATCAAGGCATCCTGATCAAACACATCCTTGATAAACCTGATCCAATCAACTCAATATATCAACTAAATAACTGATGAGCAACAACACCATGAGTATCATGAAGTAAACAACTCCAGAATTGTGATCATGAAACCATGAGCAATCCCATGATGAAGACTTTGAACATCCACTAATCCTGATGACATGAACAACTCCAGTCAATACCTACACCTTTTTGACATCAATGACAATCTACTTTCATCACTGTGAAATGTGCTTACTCTGTCATGCACTGTAGGTTCTATTTTTTCTGAGTCTGGCTCCTTGAGAAGAACTTTGTGCTTGGGAAATACAATTGAATGTAACACTCTATTTACATCATCATCTTCCAAATTCAATTAAGATTTGATGTCATCAAAACTAAGTTTTTCAGCTTCATTGAACAACATTAATAAAGCAGCCTGTAGTTGATTCCATAATAGATTCAGAGTCAATTAATATTGCACACAAAGCAAAATCATATTTTTTAGAAGTGCATCTCAATTTCAAATAAATGTTTGGGAATCCAACTTTTTTTACTTCTAATAGAAACTCTAAGTAGGCTTGTAAATAATAAATTTCTCAAAAATGGAAATTGATATTCAAAAACTAGTCACCTGGTAAGTCAATAATACCATCTCTATTGTGTTGCCATCAAAATTGCCTTTCATGGTGCAGGTCCCAAGAGAATATATCCATGTAAGTTTGCACTTCTTACTTTCCTTAGAATAGAATTGTTTATATATATCTATACATTTAGCCTGCATCAAAAAGGTAAGAATAAAAAACTAAGACTAGATGTATTTTTTGATTAAAGAAATTACAAACAAGTAACAAATAAGTTTTACCAGCTTAATAGGAAGATTGATATATAAGGGGACTTGTAGGCTGGCCAATATCTAGTAGTAAGGATTTTAACACTCAAATCTATTCCAACATGAATGTCTTCTCTGACAGGATGAACGAACTATGGAAACATAGACAAAGCATGTGAATTATTTGATGAAATGCCTCAAAGAAATGTGGTCTTATGGAGTGCAATGATTGCAGGATATGCACAAATTGAACTTTTTGAGAAGACTTTAGAAACTTTCAAGCAAATGCAATTGGCAGGTGTAAAGCTAGACTCCACAACCTTTGCCAGCATCCTCCCTACCTATGCCAAAATGGGAGCTTTGGAATAGGGTATGGATGGACATCCATCAAAGCATGAAGGATAGAGGAATTTTGTCAGATGTTGTAGTTGCAACTGCCCTAGTAGACATGAATACAAAATGTGGAAACATAGACAAAGCACGTGAACTATTTGACAAAATGCCTCAAAGAAATGTGGTTTCATGGACTGCAATGATTCCAGGATATGCACAAATTGAACTTTTTGAGAAGACTTTAGAAACTTTCAAGAAAATGCAATTGGCAGGTGTAAAGCTAGACTCCACAACCTTTGCCAGCATCCTCCCTGCCTATGCCAAAATGGGAGCTTTGGAACAAGGTATGGACATCCATCAAAGCATGAAGGATAGAGGAATTTTGTCAAATGTTATAGTTGCAACTGCCCTGGTAGACATGTATGAAAAATGTGGAAACATAGATAAAGCATGTGAACTCTTTGACAAAATTCCTCAAAGAAATGTGGTCTCATGGACTGCAATGGTTGCAGGATATGCACAAATTGAACTTTTTGAGAAGACTTTAGAAACTTTCAAGAAAATGCAATTGGCAGGTGTAAAGCTAGACTCCACAACCTTTGTCAGAATCCTCCCTGCCTATGTCAAAATGGGAGCTTTGGAATAGGTTATGGACATCCATCAAAGCTTGAAGGATAGAGGAATTTACCTTGAATATAGCAACATATAGCTTAGGGGTGGAAGCATCAACTTAAGGAAAGACAACCCACTTCGAATCTAAAAAAAGATAGTAATACCACAAATCAGATTTTTTATTCTTAGTGACAATATGTCCTTTCAATATATACTTATGAATACTAATCACAAAAGAAAGAAAACCATATTAACTGGATAGATAGAAAATCTAGAATCTCACCACAGCTTGTTGATTGGCCATTAAGAATACAGCTGAAGCCATCCTAGCACTAACATGATCAAGATCAAATTCATTCAAAGGTGTTCCCTCAATAAACTCTACATGACCTTTATAATGTGCTAGAACGGTCTTCATCTCGAATCTGTACATAAGAAGTACCAGTACATAAAGTGAACAAACAAATTTTTGAGAAATGCCAAAAAGAAAGGACACAATAATATGTGGATTTGTACTGTAACAAATCCAGATATAAAACATTTGGAATAGAAGAATGCAAAGACTATAGAATCATTCAAAGTAATCTGGAATACTTTATCCAAATTTAGATGCTTACAAGGGTTTATATGGAGCCATAATCACAACTCAAAGAGGAAATGCTGGTATATCTGCAAAGAAAAATTAATAATGCAAAGAATTAACCAATATTTTTGAGCATACCTTATCTCTGAATATTCAAGAAGATGCATTTACAAGACAGATGTAACAATTCCAAGCTGTGAACAAAAATCTTTAATAGTCATTTATGCTTTAACTTGCCAACCTTTATCATGAGAAGGATAATAGAACTTTGAAAGAAAGTCCTGTATGGTTCGATATGATAAATTTCCACTAACTATAATAAATCTTGAATCTACCCTGCTAGACATGTATGCAAAATGTGGAACCATGGACAAGGCACATGAACTATTTGATAGAATGCCTCAAAAAAAATGTGGTCTCATGGGCTGCAATGATTGTAGGATACGCATGGACAAGCTCTTCCCGTATCACTGCGGGAGCTATCAAGAGTTAGTGTGGGAGTACGATAAGCCAAGTCTACAGTTTAAACCATACACAATTCTCTCTTGCCTCACTCTTCTCACTTCTCTCTCATACCACTCAACAAATAGAGTGCCTTCCCATTGAGCCATCTTGCAACACTTTCTCAAATGTCTGCTTCTTATCTATAGGTCATTACTTATCACACAACCCAAAGTGAGGTACAAGGGTATTCTAAACAACATCCTGCAATTCAACAAATAAATTATAAAAGGACAGTAGTCTTTGGAGGATGACAAAATCAAATCAAATCAATTGTCACTTTGCCACATCTGACTTATGTCCTTTGTATGATCCTTGTCTTATTGGTATGCCCAGCAATGAGAAATGTGCATATTCATAATGGAGTATTTGTTGCAGACCACCCAACAATAGAGCAATATTTGATTTCAGCAAATTCTAGAATCTTTGTTGATGACACAACATTCAAAAACCTATCTCTAATACTATAATAGAAAAGAAGAAAGAGTTGCAGCATTACAAAGATTCAAACTAGTGATATAGATTCATTGTAATTATGCCTACTAAACAGGAGTACAATAGGAAAATAAATTGTCAATCCATAAAACAACCTACAAAACCAAGCAAGAATAATATCTCAACAAAGTAACCAAACATCCTAATTTGGGTACCATGTGCCAATGTGAAACTAATTCATATGTCTTATGAATATATATGATAGCTAACAGAAGTATGGTTGGAAAGCATCTCAACCAATGTCACTCATTAGTCCAAATTGTAACATGCATGTCTTGCAATGCCAAATCAGATCTTTAGATCAATCATCAGCAAGTTTTGGCAACTTTACTTTTCAGGGGATGGAGATGATGGGTCACCCATTGCTATGGATATTGGATCCTTGAACCAACTTCAACTGACCTGATGTTTACAAAGGCAATAGCACCAAAATGTTTACTAATAAATTTCACACTACCAGAGAACATCAATTGCAATAATAAATGAAGTAACTGTACAACAAAGTTAATATAGAATGATCAAAGCTTTCATATATAGGTAGTGTTCAATACAACTTGCTCAGTCCATGGAGGACCCAATATACAGTACCCCTACCCTAACATAAGACTTGTTATTTGAATGAGAAGACTTATGGATATTGATTAACACAACCACCAACAACTGAAACTCAAGTCATTACATCACTACCTAATGCTGACAAGGATTAACATAACAACATTGGCTTACAAACAAAATATTTACAAAGTCCATGAAAAGGATAAAGGAAGATCACATAAATATTCTGGACCAAACAGTGCACATAAAATAACTATGGCAAGGATAATGATGAGGAAGAAGCTGCATCAACCATGAAAGAGCAAGTGTTGGCCAAGGATCAAGATAACTAGTATGGATAATCCTCTAGTTTTGCTTGCATGTGTTGTATTAGATAAGGTGTTAAGAGTCTTTGACTAAATCTTAGTTTGTTTGCTTGTTTCCCAGAAGCATGTTACCCGTTATATTAGTAGAAGTTCTATCTCTTTTTTGATAATCAATAAATTTACTCTTGTTATCAAAAAATGAGGGGCAATGGTAAGCATGTGATCAGAAGTTGATCATAACGGTTACCCTGTAGAGTTCTATTTAGATCTGAAACTGGCAAGAAAAGATATACATATGCATTCTAAGGAAGCATCTTGAATTTAAGCTTTTGCAAAATTGCAAATGGATTTTACAAAAAATTATATCTTCAAGAACAAGTCATGAAGAGAACTGTTTCACTACTAACGGTATTTTCAAAACCATATAAAGGTTTCTCCTTAATTCAGGAATTCAAAATAAATGAAGTTAAACAACTAAGGTTAACCTTTTGTGCTCAAGCTCTTTTTGTCTTGTTACTTAAAGTAGAAGCTATGATGATCAAGAGATTTCTGGTAAATTTTTGCAAAAATATCGGCCCAAACTTTGTTATACTTAGACCTACAATTGGACAATTCATCTTCTTTTTCTGAAGATGTTTTTGTATTACTGGTAAAGCATGACCTGGGTTTTCATGCAATAGGTCTATTACTTCAAGACCATGATCACCATAAAGCTACTCAATGCATCTCAGATTTAAGGATGCAAAGGTCAAACATTGCACTATGATATGTATCTAACTTCTAACAGCAGTTACACCAACTCAAAATAGAATCTACCTATCAAAAAAAATGTGGTATCATGGACTGCAACGATTGCAGGATACGCATGGACAAGATCTTCCCACATCATTGCGGGAGATATCAAGAGTCAGTGTGGAAGTGCGGGAAGCTTGCAGCACTCTCGCACTGACTCTTGATAGCTCTCATGGTGATGCGGGAATAGCCTGGACTGCATATCCCGCAGTCTTTGGTATATACAACCATATGGAAAATGTGGAAGCATTGACAAGGCATGTGAACTGTTTGGCAGAATGCCTCAAAGAGATGTCATCTCATCAAATACAATGGTTGTTGGATATGCACAAAATGGATTTGTTGAAAAGGCTTTAGAAACTTTCAAGCAAATGCAATTGGCTAGTGTAAAGCCAAATTCCACAACCTTTGCCAGCATCCTCCCTACTTATGTCAAAATGGGAGCTTTCGAATAGGGTATGGACATCCATCAAAACATAAAGGATAGAGGAATTTTGTCAAATATTGTAGTTGCAACTGCCATGTTAGACATGTATGCAAAATGTGGAAGCATAGACAAGGCACGTGAACTGTTTGATAGAATGCTTCAAAGAAATGTGGTCTCATGGACTTCAATGATTGTAGGATATGCACAAAATGGATTTGTTGAAAAGGCTTTAGAAATTTTAAAACAAATGCAATTGGCCGATGTAAAGCGAAATTCCACAACCTTTGCCAGCATCCTCCCTGCCTGTGTCAAAATGGGAGCTTTCGAATAGGGTATGGACATCCATCAAAACATAAAGGATAGAGGAATTTTGTTAGATGTTGTAGTTGCAACTACCTTGTTAGACATGTATGTAAAATGTGGAAGCATAGACAAGGCACGTGAACTATTTGATAGAATACCTCAAAGAAATGTGGTCTCATGGACTGCAATGATTGCAGGATATGCACAAAATGGATTTGTTGAAAAGGCTTTAGACATTTTAAAGCAAATGCAATTGGCTGGTGTAAAGCCAAATTCCACAACCTTTGCCAGCATCCTCCCTACCCTATGTCAAAATGGAAGCTTTGGAATAGGGTATGTGTTGCAAGTATGAGGTTAATCAGTGTTGTCGTTGATGTCAACATACTCGTATTGCATTGACAAGAAGGATTGGATGAACTATGAGCTGAGGATATTGACAAAAGTGAATAATAGTGATGAGAAGAAGGCAAAAGTACTCAATAATTTGATGATCAAAGGATGCAGATTAAAGGGTTTGTAGGTATGAGTCTTGAGATGATCCAGTTAATTTTTCAGAGGTCCGCATGCAGATGTGAAGAAGTTGTGATTGACCAAGTAGAACTGGTTCTAGGAGGTGCTCCAAAGTGACAGATTGCTACAAAGAGGTCCAGTGAGATCCAGAAGTGCATTATCCTATCTTGCGGATTGGATGGAGTGTTTGGGATGTCCTTCTGATGTGTCATCTCAATTTGTTCATGATTTGGAGGTCCGGAACCACATGTTTCAGTATGACAGTGGTGGTAGACTGTGTTCTTGAAATTCCAAATGAGGAAGAGAAGAGATCCCGGTGAGCAGAGGAAGTGTGGATGTTCCTAGTCATTCAAGCAAGCTTGTGAAGGTTCTTGGATCACGTTGAGGTTGTGTTGTTGATCCGCATTGGTGATAGAGCCTAGAATTGAAGATATTCTTCTGGATGAAGTTCTTGTTCAGACTAGCCGACCGGATGAGTTGTTCATCTTGCAAATACTCTTGTGGTGGCTGACCGGATGTGTTATTCATCTTGTGAATGTTCTTATGGTTGAGTGCCAACTTAGATGATTATTCCTAAGTTGATGTCTTGTATAAATAAAGGTTTGAGAATTCATTTCAAGGTGTGTCATGGAGCGGATGAGTGTGATATAGCGAAAGAGCGAAAGGCAGAGCAGGTGTGTTCGGAGCTTAAATCGAACTAATCCAGACATGGTGAAGATGTCATTCTCCAGTTCAAGGTTGTGATACTTATGATCTTGTAGACAGTGTGTCTCTTTTGTAGGCAGTGTGCCTCTTTGTGAGCAGTGTGCTCGGGCAGTGAGCCCTGACTGGCATGTGCCATTTGTTTTTCTTATTCTTCTAATAGAGAATAATCCTTGGGTTAATCACCCTGTAGTTTTTCCCTTAACCGGGTTTTCCATGTCAAAAATCTTGGTGTCTAATGTGTTGATGTTTATCTGCTCCGGTGTTTATGCTTTCTGCTTTCATGAATGGTTAATTGATAAGCAAGTTTTTGTACAACTGATTCACCCCCCCTCTCAGTTGTGTGCCCTAGATCTAACAATTGGTATCAGAGCCAAGTTCCTCTGAAAGGAGCTTAACCACTTGAGGAGATCCAGGATGTCGTCATACAAGAAGGATAGTCTGAAGTTTGATGGAACCAATTTCTCACTCTGGAAAGGACGCATAAGATGTCACTTGGAGTGTATGGGAAAAGCATACTTATCCATGATCATAAAGGCTTATGTACCTCCACAGGGTGGTCTGACAACACTGAATGAAATCACAGATGCTGAAAACAACTTGCAGACCAAAGAAGCTCTTCTAAGTGCAATGAATGATTCAGAGCTCTCAAATGTTATTGACCTACCAATTGCATATGAGATCTGGGTCAAACTGGAACTTCTACATGAAGGAGATGAATATGTCAAGAGTGTAAGGTTGCAAAGTCTGAAAGGAAAATTTGAAAGATTGAAGATGAGAGATGATGAAAACATCACTGCCTTTATGCCAAGAGTGAATGAGCTGGTATGTGGAATCAAGAATGCTGGTGGAGTTCTGGATGAAAATAAAATTGTTTGCAAAATTCTTAGATCCCTTCCTGCTACCTACAAAATCAAGGTTGCTGCCATTGCTGAATTCAGAGCCCATACAACTGTCACAAGAGAGCAATTGGCTGGCAAACTGGCTACATTTGAAATGACTGAGTTTGGAGATGATCCGCCCAAGACTAAATCTGCATTCAAAGCCAGTGCCTATGTGAAAGGCAAACAAAGATTTGATCCGAGAGAAAACTCTTCAAGGAAGCTGTCATGGTATGATCAAGAAAGAAAAGACATGGAAGAGGAAGAAGTAGAAACAGTTCATCTTGAAGCCCTCATTGCAAAGAGACTGCCAAGAGGATCCGGTAAGTATGAAGGAAAATTACCCTTTAAGTGCTTCAATTGCAATAAGATTGGTCATTTTGCTTCAAGATGTCCAGAAAGATTTGCAAGGTCAAATGCTAATAGACAAAGGTTCCAAAAGAACTGTTATTATGTTCATGAAGAAGATGATAATAAAGGAGTAACAGATGATGAATCAGAAATGGGAAGCAAATCCAGAAATGAATGGGTGTTTATTGCCATCAAGGAAGAAGATTCAATATCCTCTGAATCTGTCAATCATAGGGTTGTGGAAGAGCCTTGGCTACCCAAATTGAAGAAAAGGATGATTGGGTTATTGACAATGGATGTTCTCACCACATGACAGGTGACAAGAACAAGTTCTTAGATTTGGAAAGGTATGAAGGAGGAATGGTAAAGTTTGGTGATAATTCTGCTAGCAAAATCAAAGGTAGGGGAACTATTTCTTTTGATGGAAAGAGCAAAACTAGTAATGTACTATATGTTGAAGGATTGAAGCACAATCTTCTCAGTGTTGGTCAGTTGGTGGACAAAGGCTATGATCTCCAGTTCAAGAATGGATGATGCAGGATCTTTGAAAGCTCTGGAACTGAGATTGCATCCAGTACTCAAACAAAAGGTAATATCTTCCATCTAGTTGGTTTTAATAAAAGTTGTCTATTTGTTGAAATTGATCAGAGTTGGTTATGGCATAGAAGAATGTGTCATGTGAATTTTGACAACATCATCAAGATAAGCAATACTCAGGCTGTAAGAGATCTTCCAAAATTGGTGAAACCTACAAATAGTTTGTGCAAAGAATGTTAGCTAGGTAAACAGAGCAGAGTCTCTTTCAAAAAAAAGGATCAGTCCTCTACCAGATTATTAGAATTAGTCCATACTAATCTCTATGGTCTGACAAGAATCAAGAGTATGTAAGGTGATAGATATTTCATGTTACTGATTGATGATCATTCTCAGATGATGTGGGTTACCTTCCTAAAAGAGAAATCAGAAGCCCTTGAGAATTTCAAAATCTTCAAAGCTATGGTAGAGAATCAAACCGGATTGAAACTGAAATGTTTAAGGTCTGATAGAGGTGGTGAATTCACATCCGGTGAATTCATAGATTTCTGTGAGAAGCATGGTATAAAGAGATAGTTGTCTGCTCCTAGGACTCCATAGCAGAATGGAGTAGTTGAGAGAAAGAACTGGACCATCCAGGAAGTAGCCAAGACAATGATGATGGAAGCAAGTGTTCCTCAGATGTTTTGGAGAGAAGCTGTCAGCACTGCAGTCTATACTCTTAATCGAGTTCAAATCAGAAGCAATACTGGTAAGACTCCTTATGAACTTTGGTTTGGTATAACTCCTACTGTGAGGTATTTTAGAGTATTTGGTAGCAAATATTACATCAAAAGAGATGAAGATCTAGGAAAGTTTGATGCTAGAAGTGATGAAGGAATTTTCTTGGGTTACTCCACTCAAAGCAAAGCATACCGGTGTTACAATAAGAGATTGAGAAAGATGATAGAAAGTACAAATGTGAAGGTTAATGAAGGAATTGAGAAGCCCTCAAAATTTTATGAACATGATGAAGATGATCAGAATGATTCTCTAGTACAAGGAGCTCCATCCTCCTCTGAAATTCAGATCCAGACTGATCCAGTAAATCAGGAAGAAGAAGTTTGTCTGAATGAGCCTGATCAAGAATTAGTAGTGCAAGAAACTCCCAAAGTTCTGAGGTATGTAACTCTAAATCATTCTGAAGATCAGATCATAGGTGACAAAAGTAAAGGGGTCCAAACAAGGAGAAGAATTGCTCAAGATTCAAATGAATATTGTCTGATCTCAAAGATTGAACCTAAGACAGTTAATGAAGCTTGCAATGATGAAAACTGGACCAAAGCAATGGAAGAAGAATTGATGCAAATTGAGAAAAATCATATTTGGGATCTTGTTCCTAGACCTAGAAACAAGAATGTGATTGGAGCCAAATGGGTCTTCCGGAACAAACTAAATGAAGTTGGTGAAGTAATCAGAAACAAAGCTAAATTGGTCTGCAAAGGCTACTCTCAAATAGAAGGAATTGATTTTGAAGAGACCTTTGCTCTGGTGGCAAGAATTGAAGCAGTCAGATTATTTTTTGCATTTGCTGCCTTCAAAGACTTCAAGGTCTATCAGATGGATGTCAAGTCTACCTTCTTAAATGGTGATTTGGAAGAAGAAGTATACATTGAACAACCGGATGGATTTCAATTGTCTGATCATGATGATATGGTCTGCAAGTTGAAGAAAGCAATGTATGGTTTGAAGCAAGCCCCAAGAGCATGGTATGAAAGGTTAGATAAATATCTTGTGTAGATTGGTTTCAACAAAGGTACTACTGATAGTAAATAGATAAGGAAAACATCTTGATTGTTGAAGTATTTGTTGATGATATCATCTTTGGAGGAAAAGACAGTATGTGTAAAACTTTTGCAAATCAAATGAAAAGTGAGTTTGAAATGTCAATGCTTGGTGAAATGAATTTCTTCTTGGGTCTGCAAATCACTCAGACACAGAAAGGCATCTTTATCTGTCAGACCAAATATGCAAAAGAATTGTTGAGGAAATTCAGAATGGAAGATTCAAAGCCAATGAACACTCATATGGCAACCAGATGTAAGTTGAGCAAAGATGATGACTCTCCTAAGACAGATCAGACCAAGTACAGATCAATGATTGGAGGACTATTGTATCTCACTCAAACTAGACCAGATATAATGTAGGCTATTGGTCTTGTGGCAAGATTTCAGGATGATCCCAAAGAATCTCATGTCATGGTAATCAAAAGAATTTTTAGGTACTTGAAAGGAACAGTTGAGTATGGTCTATAGTACCCTAGAGATCAGGATTTCTCTCTTCATGCATACACAGATGCAGATTGGGCAGGAGATGTGGATGACTAGAAGAGTACAAGTGGAGGAGCATTCTTTTTGGGAAAAAGATTGGTTTCTTGGCTAAGCAAGAAACAAGAGGCAAAATCTCTATCTACAACTGAAGCAAAATACATTACAGCAGCAGGTAGTTGCACTCAGATTTTATGGATGAAGCAGATGCTAAGGGACATCAAAATTGAGTATGAGGAGCCTATCACAATTTTTTGTGATAATTCAAGTGCTATAAATATTTCTAAGAATCTGATGTTGCATTCTAAGACTAAACACATATCTATCAATTTTACTTTCTGAGGGAACAAGTGAACAAGGAAGAAGTCAGATTGGAGTATGTGCCCTCCAAGGATCAGATTGTAGATATCTTTACTAAACCTCTTCCCAAGGACTCTTTTGAGTATCTCCAAGAGAAGTTAGGGGTCATGGCCCCTCTGGTGATGAACTAAGATACACTGATGTGCATCTATCTGGTGGATATCACAGTCATATCTTGTGATTCAGATTGATGGGGAGCTGCTACTAAGGGGGAGCAGCTGGTATGATTCTGATGTGTTAGAATTGCAAGTATGAGCCCTTTGCCATTGATGTCAAAGGGGGAGAGAAGACATGTGAAAAATAAGTGGTTAATAATCAAAGGGGGAGCAGTAAAAGAAGAGAAGACATGTGAAGAGTTGTTGCTGATAGGGGGGCTATGACAGAAAGGAGAAGATCTTGTCTTGATGGTTTTTCACATTATATGTTGCCATCAATGACAAAGGGGGAGATTGTTGCAAGTATGAGGTTAATCAGTGTTGTCATTGATGTCAACATACTCATATTGCATTGACAAGAAGGATTGGATGAACTATGAGCTGAGGATATTGAGAAAAGTGAATAACAGTGATGAGAAGAAGGCAAAAGTACTCAATAAGTTGATGATCAAAGGATGCAAATTAAAGGGTTTGTAGCTATGAGTCTTGAGATGATCCAGTTAAGTTTTCAGAGGTCCGCATACAGATTTGAAGAAGTTGTGATTGACCAAGTAGAACCAATTTTGGGAGGCGCTCCGGAGTGATAGAGTGCTACAAAGAGGTCCGGTGAGATCCAAAAGTGCATTATCCTATCTTGCGGATTGGATGGAGTGTTTGGGATGTCCTTGTGATGTGTCATCTCAATTTGTTCATGACTTGGAGGTCCGGAAGCACATGTTTCAGTATGACAGTGGCGGTAGATTGTGTTCTTGAAGTTCTGAATGAGGAAGAGAAGAGATCCTGGTGAGCAGAGGAAGTGCGGATGTTCCTGGTCATTCAAGTAAGCTTGTGAAGGTTCTTGGATCATGTTGAGGTTGTGTTGTTGATCCGCATTGGTGGTAGAGCCTGGAATTGAAGATATTCTTCCGGATGAAGTTCTTGTTCAGACTAGCCGACTGGATGAGTTGTTCATCTTGCATATACTCTTGTGGTGGCCGACCAGATGTGTTATTCATCTTGCGAATGTTCTTATGGTTGAGTGCCGACTTAGATGATTATTCCTAAGACGATGTCTTGTATAAATAAAGGTTTGAGAATTCATTTCAAGGTGTGTCGTGGAGCGAATGAGTGTGATATAGCGAAAGAGCGAAAGGTAGAGCAGGTGTGTTTCAAGCTTAAATGGAACTAATCCAGACATGGTGAAGATGTCATTCTCCAGTTCAAGGTTGTGATACTTATGATCTTGTAGATAGTGTGTCTCTTTTGTAGGTAGTGTGCCTCTTTGTGAGCAGTGTGCTCGAGCAGTGAGCCCTGACTGGCATGTGCCATTTGTTTTTCTTATTCTTCTAACAGAGAATAATCCTTGGATTAATCACCCCATGGTTTTTCCCTTAACCGGGTTTTCCACGTCAAAAATCTTGGTGTCTAATGTGTTGATGTTTATCTGCTCCGGTGTTTATGCTTTCTACTTTCATGAATGGTTAATTGATATGCTGTTAACTAACAAAAAAGAATCAAGTGTTTGAAGTAGAAGCAAGTTTTTGTACAACTAATTCACCCCCCCCTCTCAGTTGTGTGCCCTAGATCTAACAGTATGGACATGGGCTTGAAACTCCCTTATGATTCACCTCTTATAGAACAGATGCTCTCTAAGAAAGATGAATTCCTTAAAAGATAGTTTTGTGATTAGTTTATTTCTTCTGCACCCAATAATTATATTTGTTTATTTTTTGTAACTTTACTATTCTTTTGGTTTTGTAGCATAGAAATAGACCAGATGAATGATTATGATCAATCCCTAATTTTCATAGTTGAGGGTATTCAAAGCATAGTTGACTGGAACAATATTTTAAGACATCAGACCAAGGATGGCTCAATCTTCCATTCTCCCTCTACAACTGCTTGTGCTCTAATGCACACCAGAAAATCCAGTTGCCTTGAGTATTTGAATTCAATGCTAGAAACTTTGGAGAATGGAGGTTGGTCCTTAAATGTTAATGTATATTGATGAGATTTCATCATGTTCATGCACATGTAACATGCATTTTTTTGTTGGTGAGGTGCCTGGTGTTTATCCCATAAATGTGTTCACTGCTCTCTCAATGGTAGATAGGTTGGAGAGCTTAGGAATAGCAAGACATTTCAAATGTGAGATAAAGCAGGCTCTAGATGATGTCTATAGGTAATTGATAAATCCCTTGCTTATGATTGAATATTATACTTTCTATGTATAAAGTATCCTAACTCACTTCTATTGACTTATCTAGGGATTTAGACTCACATAATTTGCTTATACTTAACGACAATGATGGTAATGATTACTCTTTATTATTTGATGATTTATCTAAGGAAGAATTTCAAAGTATTTATATACTTGTAATTATGCTTGTTAAATTTTTAACTTTCTTTCTAACCTATTAGTATTTATCCATGATTAAGAAAATTGATTAGAATAAGTGTATGCTCTTGGTTTTGGTGAAAAAGAATATATGCTTTTAAATTTTAAAATAAATAGAAGGTTTTCAAAAAAATAATTTTTGTTTGTGTGTATCAAGGATTTATTTTTAGAAAAGAATAAAGCCCTCTATAATATTAAGATAAGAATATAGTTATGGTTTAAATTTTTTTAGTTAAAATAGATAAAAGATATATAGATATATATGTGTGGATACATAAAAAGAAATAAATAAATAAATGAAAGAACTTTTATGCTTTAATATGCTTTGTCTAAAATGGGCAAAATCGAATTAAATAAAAGAAAAATTCAAAGTTTTACATGTTGAAAACAAATGAGTACTTATCTTTATTTTAGGAAGCTTTATACTTTATGCTTTAAAGCCTTAAAAAAAGATGAAATTCATCTATCTTCTATGCTTCAATGACTTTCAATTACTAGTGGAAAAGATCACAAAATGGTGGTGGGTAGGGGATATCATGATTTTTTTTTTGCAAGATGGAATTCCACGGTCATAAATAAGGAATTAGGTTTCATTATTTGTTAGAAAGTTTGAAAGGTCTTTTAACATATCTTAGGTACTTAATCTAAGTTTTAGGCATTCACCCAAACATTATCAAATCAGCAAGGTGACAATGCTCTCAGAAGGAGTCGACTTACTGGTGATTTTTATATCTAATGGACGTAACCGCCTTCAAGATTGTATTTTCCTCTACCTCAAGGACTATTTCAATAAGGTTTTTAGTTTTAATTTGAGCTTTTGTTTTGGTTTTTGCTATTTTATTTGGTTTTAATGAAGTTTTTGTCGGTTTTAGGATAGACAACTGAGAGGGGGGCTGAATCAATTGTCACCAAAAACTTTTCTTTCTGTAAACACTTAAATCCTTCTTATATTTCTACAACATAATAATGGTTTAATCAAGGAAGTACAATGCAATATCTCAAGAGCAAAAACACATTAACACATATGACACCAAGATTTTAACGTAGAAAACCTGGTTAAGGGAAAAACCACAAGGTGACTAACCCAAGATTGTATTCTCTGTTAAAAGAATAAGAAGAACAAAATGGAACTTGTCAATTAGGGCTCACTTCCCGAGCACACTGCTCACAAGAGGCCCACTACCTATAGGAGACATGCTGTCTACAGAATAATAATATAAATATTACATACTTAAACTGGAGATTAGCATCTTCACCATGCTTGAGACAGTTCTATTTAAGCTCAACACTTTTTCTCTGCTTTCCGCTCTTCCCCTCTCTACCACTCTCTTATCTTCACCAAGGATGCTTTGAAATGACTTCACAAATCTTATTTATACAAGACTTCAACTTTGGGATAATCATCCAAGTTGACACAATACATACTTTATTTTATTACAAAGCAATTACACAAATACAACTTGACTTATTACAAAACTTCATACGTATCACCACACTGTTGGCCACACATATCTGGGACTTCAATCTTCTTTGAGGAACACATCATGCTTTGCAAAACATCTTCAAAATCATCCGCAAGATGTGTAAAACATCCGGTTTGCCATGATTAGGAAGAACACCATCACTCGAGAGTAAATCTTCAATTACGAGCTCAATCTTCAATGCGAACCACCAACAAAAACTAGACACAATCTAGAGACCTCCACAAGCTTACCTGAATCACCAAGAACATCCACACCAGTTCTGCTTACTAAAATCATTCACATCTTCATCTAGAACCTCAATAACACAATCTATCATCACTGTCACATTAGAATAAATGCTTGTGGACCTCCAGACCATGAACCAATTGAATTGTCAATTCACATTGGCTTTCTAAACATTCCACCAAATCTGCAGAACAAGATATTACATTTCTAGATCTCACCAGATCTATTTGTGTCACTCTGTCACCTCTGAACAGCTACCAGAACTAGTTTTACTCATATGGCCATAACGTCTCCAAATCTTCATGCAGACCTCTCAAATCTTGACTGGATCATCTTTAGACACATATCTACAAACCCTTTGATACACATTCTCTGATCTTCATCTAGCTAGGATCTTCATTTCATAGAGCTTCATTGTCTTCACTGTTCTTCTCTATTTCTGATAGGACTAATTTTCTCAATATCATCAGCACACAGCTCATCCAATCCTTGACATCAATGCAACAGGAGTATGTTGACATCAATGACAACATCGGTTAGGCCAATACTTGCAACAATTTTATTAATTAATTTTATTTGGAGTTTTATCCATTGGAAACTTCTTTATTTTGAGTCTTTATCAGTGTTGTTGCTGCTGGCTTATGTAGAGAAATGTGAACTGTGTAAGCTACTATACCTAGGAGGGGTCTCTGGCAGGTTGTATAGGGGAGTAGATGGCCTAGGGAATGTTTATTATGAAATTGTGTAAGATCTATTTTGTGGCACTTGGTTCTACTTGGCACCGATCCTCCTCATCCCATTGGGTGTATACGTGATGTCTTATGTATGGAGTTGAAATTCTATGGTAGTATTTGTTGAGAGTTGTTATGAAGAAATGTGACTACAATGAAATGTGATAAATGATAATATTCTTGATTATTAACAGAAATGATGTAGATATGTTTTTATGGAAAGTGATAATGTAGTAGAAATGATGGAATTCTAAGGTGTAGTATGGTAAGCTTGAAAATTTTTGAATGAAAGAATTTTTAAAGTGTTTCTCTCACTATAAGTAATAATATTTTATCATTTTGCTAACCATTTAGGAAATTATGGTATAGCCAATTTTAGATTTATGTTGTACTTTGTATTATGTTAGGATTTAAATAAAGAATTGGCATCTCGTTACTATTGTTTTGATGATATCTAACGTTCGTTGGATGTGATTGAGTTAGGGAGTATTCGTTTTGCTTGAGGACTTCCGGGAGGAAGTCCATTCTTAGTGGGGGGTAATGTAAGGTATCCTAACCCACTTCTATTGACTTATCTAGGGATTTAGACTCACATACTTTGCTTATACTTAAGGACAATGATGGTAATGATTACTCTTTATTATTTAATGATTTATCTAAGGAAGAATTTTAAAGTATTTATATACTTGTAATTATGGTTGTTAAATTTATAACTTTCTTTCTAACCTATTAGTATTTATCCATGTTTAAGAAAAATGATTAGAATAAGTGTATGCTCTTGGTTTTGGTGAAAAAGAATATATGCTTTTAAATTTTAAAATAAATAGAAGGTTTTCAAAAAAATAATTTTTGTTTGTGTGTATCAAGGATTTATTTTTATAAAAGAATAAAGCCCTCTCTAATATTAAGATAAGAATATAGTTATGGTTTAAATTGTTTTAGTTAAAATAGATAAAAGATATATAGATATATATGTGTGGATACATAAAAAGAAATAAATAAATAAATGAAAGAGCTTTTATTCTTTAATATGCTTTGTCTAAAATGGGCAAAATCGAATTAAATAAAAGAAAAATTCAAAGTTTTACATTTTGAAAACAAATGAGTACTTATCTTTATTTTAGTAAGCTTTATGCTTTAAAGCCTTAGAAATAGATGAAATTCATCTATCTTCTATGCTTCGATGACTTTCAATTACTAGTGGAAAAAGATCACAAAATGGCGGTGGGTAGGGGATATCATGATTTTTTTTTTGCAAGATGGAATTCCACGGTCATATATAAGGAATTAGGTTTCATTATTTGTTAGAAAGTTTGAAAGGTCTTTTAACATATCTTAGGTACTTAATCTGAGTTTTAGTCATTCACCCAAACATTATCAAATCAGCAAGCCGACAGGGCTCTCAGAAGGAGTCGACTTACTGGCGATTTTTATATCTAATGGACGTAACCGCCTTCAGGATTGTATTGTCCTCGTTGAGATAAGTTTATCGATACTATATCTGATGTTTTCCATTATACTTTAGTCTTATTCCTCTAATGGCGTTTTAGGGAATACTGAAAGAGTTGTTTACGGTAAAGTGGATTTAGGAGTTCATTTATCTCTGTCAACAGTTGGTGTACCTTAAACAGTGCAGTTGAATGAAATATTGCCCCATTCCTTTTTATTTTATGTTTTCTCACAGTCTCTTTATTTCGTTTCTTTTTTAAAAAAGTTGAATTCGTATACAATATTTATTGTTGGTTGCATGAGACTCTGTCGATAGAAAGGAGATCATATTTAATTATTGACAAATCAGGGCCATATCTCTGCCTGTATCATTGCGCTATGCTTTTGCTATTGCCCATCGAAACATTGAAGCATCAAGAAAGAATTTTTGGATTCAGTTGCATATGCATATTCCTAAAAGCAAGCTAAAATGCTTTGTTAATCATATTGTTGGGCACGTGGCTCTGTGTGAAGCCCAATGTAACCGGTCTGTCTTCATCTGCAAACTCTGATATATTCTTCTTGTAACTGCTCTTTGTGGAACTGCCTTTTCTTGTCATAAGGTCGAATTATTGCATATGGCCTGACGGTGGATAAAAAGAGATCTGACGATCTGTAGATGGAGATGTAGTATGTGAAGTGCTGCTGAACATATTTTTAATGAGAATCCCTTATTTGTGGATGTAGCCATTTTATATGGTGAACCACGTTAATTGCTTGAGTGTCCTTTGTATCATTTTTCTGCATATGTCTGTGTTCTGTTTTTCTTTCAAAATCTCTATTTTTTTTTATTGTGTTTTTAGATTTATAATTGGTATTAGAGCTCTGTGGGAAGCTCGGTCTAGGAGATAGTCTGTGAGGAATTTTGGAACCTGTAAAGAAATCAAAATGGATGATACAGAAAAATAGAAAATAGAGAAATTTACAAGCCAAAAGTTTGGTCTTTGGAAAGTGCAAATGGAGTCTCTTCTTATCAAATAGGACTTATCACTCACCTTACTAGGAAAAGCCAAAGGACAATGTTCTATGAAAGATGAAGACTGAGACAAACTAGATATGAAAGTGAGGGCAACTATATTCCTCTCATTGTCCAACAATATATTATTTAATGTCTCAACTGAGAGTACTACGAAAGAGCTTTGGGAAAAGCTCTCCAGCATGTATGCGATTGCTTCTGCTTCAAATAAGGTATTTATTATGAAGAAATTATATAACTTAAAAATGAAAGGTGGGGTTATGTCAAATCATCTGAATGAATTTAACACCTTGGTTACTCAATTAACTTCAGTGGGTATAAAGTTAGACCCTGAGATTAAAACAATTTTGTTGTTGTGTTCCTTACCAAATAGCTGGGAAGATGTTGTGATGGCTGTGAGCACTTCTGCAGCAGCCAAAAGTACATTAGTTTTTTATGACGTTGTAGCCACTCTTCTCAGCAAAGACATGAGAAGAAAAAATCAGGAACCCTCTTTCGGCGATGCTCTAACAGTTGTAAGTACAAGCAATAGGGGAAGAAGCCAAGAAAGAGGTAGATACAACAACTAGAGAAGGTCACAATCTGGTCCACGATCGAAGTCTAGGGGCAAAACCGGTGTGTGTTGGTTTTGTGGAAAACTCGGACACAATAAGAAGAACTGCTGGAACTACAAGAAAGCTCAAGGAAAAGTGAGCACAAATAATGAAGCAAACATTGCATGTGATGGTGTTTTGGTCTTATCAACTAGTGACACAAATGCAGATTCATGGGTCCTTGATTCTGGTGCCTCATTTCATGCCGTAAAGCTTTCACAAATTTTCATGAAGGCACATTCGGTAAGGTGTTTCTTGGTGACAATAAAGAATGTGACATCGTAGGTAAAGGTGATATAATATTGAATTTGAAAAATGGAGACAAATTAACTTTGATAGATGTTAGATATGTATCTATGTTAAAAAGGAATTTAATTTTAGTTAGTCAGCTTATAGCCAATGGCTGCAATGTTAAATTTTCTCTTGATTCATGGAAAATTACAAAGGGGCTTTGAGTAATGGGAAGAGGAAAGAAGCAAGGTAATCTCTATATTTTGGAATGTTTTGGTGAAGTGGAAGCTGCCATGCTGGCTATGGATAATAGGTCTGAAATATGGCACAAAAGGCTTGGTCATATCAGCCCAAAAGGACTTAAAGTTATGCTTCAGTGCAATCAGCTTCCAGGCCTCACCTCCGTTGATTTAGAATTATGTGAACATTGCCTTTATGGCAAACAGTGCCGAACCAGTTTCTTGAGAACGGGGCATGACAAGAAAACTACTCCGTTGGAACTTGTTCATTCTGACATATTCGGTCTGACTCATGTAACTTCTTTCGGTGGAGTTAATTATTTTGTAACCTTTCTTGATGACTGTACTCGAAAAATTTGGATTTATATGTTGAATAGAAAATCTGAGGTATTTTCAAAATTTAAGATTTTTAAGGGTGTTGTTGAAAATCAGATTGGGCATAAAATTAAATACCTACTAACAGACAATGGTGGAGAATATTGCTCTTCAGAGTTTGATTTATTTTGTGTAGACCATGGTATTTGATGGATAAAGACTATCCCTTATACACCTCAAGAGAACGGTGCAGCTGAGAGGCTCAATCGCACGATACTTGAGAGAGCTAGATGCATGCTCTCCAATGTCAGATTGGGAAAAGAGTTTTGGGCAGAGACATGTAATACTGCAGTGTATCTAATCAATCGAGCTCCATCATCTAGGCTAGATTTTGACATACTTGAGGAGAGATGGTTTGGAAAACAAATTTCCTATCATCATTTGCGGGTGTTTGGCTGTGCAGCCTTTGTTCACATTCTAAAAGAGCAGAGAACTAAGTTAGATTTCAAGTCAAAAAGGTGTGTTTTTATCGGCTATGGTGAAGATCAATTTGGCTTTCGTCTTTGGGATCACATTGCAAAGACCATAATCCGTAGCCGCGATGTTGTGTTTAATGAGAAGAATTTTCCAAGTTTGCAACCTTGCAATTCACCTCCGTAGGAATATGTTCATGTGGACTTGTTCGATAATGGAAAGGTAAAGAAACCTACCATTACTTTCTCTCAGCCACTAGTTACATCTGCTCATTATTATACCACAGCTGCCCCTATTTCTACCACTACTCTGCCTTCAGTTGGATGCACTTTACCCATGCAGCCTTCTGACATTTCAACTCTGCCTCCAACATATGATATACAGTTACATATAGTCCCTCATACATAGCCCCCTATGGATGAATCTTTATTCACAACTCAATTGAACTGTCCCTCTTACCACACACAGCCACTAGAATTTTCAACTCTACAAATTCAAGGTCACACGCAACCTTTAGAGGGAAGTTTGCAGCCTTTCAACAGCTCTCAAAACACAACGCAACCCTCAAATAATGAATCACTACACTTGTCCAAACGCAATCATTAGGTGAGTCTCCACCATCATCGCAGCAAGTGGATTGTTCAATGCTGCCAAACCAAGGTCAAACACAGGAATTTATTGTTTGTTCACAGCCTTTAAGTAGCTCCTTAAATCCCACGCAGCCTTCTAATATCCAATTGCTGCCATCTACAATTCATATGCAGCCAGTTGACACAGCAATGCATTTATCTAGAATGGAACAGGGAAGACAGGGCACTATACGCGCACAGAACAAGGTGCAGAGACAGGGGAGCTTGCCACAGGGTCATCTACAAATTGAGATTGATGATGTTCAAAATTTACTACAGAGACTAAATCTGATTCAAATTTACAACCAAAGCAAGGTCCAAAATTGAGGAGGTCTACCCATGAGAAGAGGAGACCTGCGAAATACGAAGACTATGAGTTATTGCTCTCTGATTATGTAGAGCTGGCAACATATAAACAAGCCTGCAAGCATGAAAATACACACAATTGGATGGCAGCCATGAAGGAAGAAATGGAGTCATTGAAAGTCAATAACACTTGGGATTTGGTTCCTCTTCCACCAAATCGAAAGCCTCTCAAGAACAAATGGGTTTATCGTTTGAAAGACAAAGACCGAGGGAGTAAAAGGTATAGAGCCAGATTAGTTGTCAAGGGGTTTGATCAGCAAAAAGGTATAGATTTTAATGAAATTTTTTCCCATGTTGTCAAAATGGATACAATTCGTGCTGTGTTGGGTTTGGTAGCTATTTGGGATTTAGAACTTGAGCAACGCGATGTGAAAACAGCATTCCTACATGGAGACATTGATGAGGATTTATACATGGAGCAGCCTGAAGGCTTTACTCAACTAGGTAAGGAGCATTTATTTTGCAAGTTGAAGTAAAATTTGTATGGGCTGAAGCAAGCTCTAAGACAATGGTATTTAAAATTTGACCGCTTCATGACTGAAAACAAAGTTTTATTCGATGCGAATCAAACCCTTGTGTTTACTACAAGAAGTTAAATACTGGTGAGTTTGTCATCCTTTTGCTCTATGTTGATGATATGTCAGTTGTTGGTACTAGTGTTAAGATTATTGCTCAGCTGAAGCAACAATTGGCTCTTCATTTTTCCATGAAAGACCTCAAACCAGCCAAAAGAATACTTGGGATGTACATATTTAGAAACAGAAATAAAAGAGAACTTAGGTTGTCCCAAGCAAACTACACTGCCAAAGTGTTGGACAGCTTTAATATGTCTCATGCCAAACCGGTATCTACTCCTTTGGCTGATCATTTCTACCTATCTTCAACTATGTCTGCGAAAAATCAGGAAGAGGAAGAACAAATGAGGTCTGTTCCATATACATCTGCAGTTGGCAGTATAATATATGCAATGGTATGTACTCGTCCGAACATTGCACAAGCAGTCGCAGTTGTGAGCAGATTCATAAGTCATCCAGGCAAATTACACTGGCAGGCAATTCAATGGATTCTACGGTACTTGAAAGGTACCTCACATTATTGTTTATGTTTTGGAGGTACTGACATTCAATTTCGTGGTTATGTTGATTTAGATATGGCCGGAGATTTAGATAAATGTCGGTCTACCACTAGTTATGCATTTACATTTGTCAGGGCAGCCGTTAGTTGGGTTTCTCGGTTGCAACAAGTTGTAGCTTTGTCATCCACTAAGGCTGAATACATTGCACTCACAGAAGGAGCAAAAGAAATGATATGGCTTGAGCGTTTGTTTACAGAACTGGGCTGTTCGAAATCAGTTTTTCCATTGTATTGTGATAGCAATAGTGCTATTCACTTGGCTAGAAATTCATCTTTCCACAATCGAACCAAGCATATTGACCTTCGATACCACTTTATCTGCCATGTTATTGATGAAGGCAAGTTGCAGGTCACAAAAATTAACATGAAGGTCAATCCGGCCGATGCATTAACAAAGGTTGTTCCTTGAGAGAAGTTTGAATTCTGTAGATCTTATCTCGGTCTTGTTCCGATGTGAGAATGATCATGCGGGGGGGGGGTTTCTCTAAGCAGCTCTTTTATCGATCCCATTGGCCTTCAAGTGGGAGATTGTTGGGCACGTGGCTCTGTGTGAAGCCCAATGTAACCAGTCTGTCTTCATCTGCAAACTCTGATATATTCCTCTTGTAACCGCTCTTTGTGTAACTGTCTTTTCTTGGCATGAGGCCGAACTATTGCATATGGTCTAACAGTGGATAAAAAGAGATATGAAGATCTGTAGATGGAGATGTAGTATGTGAAGTGGTGCTGAACATATTTTTAATGAGAATCCCTTATTTGTGGATGTAGCCATTTTATATGGTGAACCACGTTAATTGCTTGAGTGTCCTCTGTATCATTTTTCTGCATATGTCTGTGTTCTGTTTTTCTTTTTCTGTGTTTTTAGATTTACACATATTTTATTCGACCACAAATATAGAAATGGGCACTATGAGAGTAACCATTCGATGAAATTCCGGCTCACACGTGACTATACAGACTTCCCATCAAATTTAGATCCATAAACTTCATTTGGCATTTCCTGGGATACATATAAACAATATGATTTTACCAAATTCTTGTTCACAATTCTTATCCCTAAGATCATATACCAATAGGGATTATTACCTGGATTTATTATTATTTAAGGGCCATATTTAATTATTGACAAATCTGCTATTAATTAACTTCTCTCAGTATTTTCGACTAATATGCTCATCCAGATATCTTTTAACCTTAAACATCTTCTTTGCTTTTTCCATCGACTCTATCTTTAAACGATGGCTTTATGTCTGCCAATATCTTTATCATGGAAATTGTGGAACCAATTAATATCTTGTTCAGCATGCATGTCGACCAACTGACTTTCTAGTCGTCCCTTCTATGTTTTTGTTTATGCGACCTCTACATGTCATAGAACATCACTGCGAGGTATTGTGAAAACTGTCTGAATCTACCTTGATTCATTGCTGCGACTGATTTATTTATGATGTGCTTTAGTTTCAATGTGGTCGAGACTGTGTTTCTCTAGATGCTGCCTGATGAGTGGGCCGGGCTTGGAAAATGCTCGATGCCTCGATTTTCTTTTAAGATGGCGCCTAGGTTAGTTTTATATGTGTTGTATCTGCCATAGATGGCGTTCCATCTCGGTATTTAAATGTGTGTTATATAAATGCTATCATCTGCCAGAGATTGACTCTCAAGTTGTTATAGTAAGCTGCATATAAGGGTGTTAGATCTGCATTCAAGTCCATGAAACGGAGGCGACTCATGTCATTTTGGAAGTTGCAATAGTTACATGCTATATTAATATCTAAATGTAGTAATAAATCTGTTTAGATCCATAAATAAGAGGGCGATCCATTAAATCTGCTTTCCCATCATTTTCCAGAGGCGTTGAGTTATTTAAGAAATTTCTAATGAAAGAAAACACGTTATAAAAATCATCTGTCAAAGCTTGAAAATTTCCAAGCATCATGTGAAATAACTTAAAAGTTAAATGTCATCTCAAAGTTGACTTTTGCCATGTATGATTGCTTCCATGGTTTGATTTTTATGATTCTTAGTCTACTTTTATGATTTTTTTTAAAAGAAACTTTTAAATTAGAAACTAAATCTTAAGAGAATAGTTTAGAATCTCATTTTAATTAGAAACTAAATCACGTGTATTTAGATTTCCTTATTCTCTCTTAAATATTTTATTAAATGGGAATTTATATTTCTTTAAAGGATAATAAGAATTTGTCTTTTAGATAAAGAAAGAAATAATATTGTTATACATAGAAGTATTTTACCTGTTTTTTTTTTTTGTCTTTTTTAGAAGGAATATTTATATAAAAATGATATGGAATTTTCTTAATTATATTGAATATGAATTTATTTATTTATTTTTATTTTATTTTATTTTTTTAAAAGGAATATAAATTAACTTATATATATAAGAAATTACCTTGTTTATGAATTTTTTTTGAGGAAGAATATAGTTTTATTTTGAAATAGTTGTAGGAAGAAAAGTGTTGGAAAATCTATAGCTATCACAGCGTTTGACATATGAACATATACAATCACGGGATATGAAATATAAGATTTATTTCCTTGAAGTATTTGGATTATGTTAAAATAGGAAGTTTCGAAAATTCCATGTTAATGTTGTATTGTTAGTTTTAAGTCTACAACTAGAATTGAATCTATTTTAAGGAAAAAGGAAATAATGCTTAAAAGAGTTATGACTTGTTTCTTATGATTGAAATTGCACGAGGATAATTTATCCTTGTTAGTAGATAACCCAATTGATTTAACTATTCTCATCATATGTTTACTCTTTGGTGTTCTTGGTTGAATGGATGGATAGAAGGATTATATTTCTTTTATCATTAGCCACTAAATGTACTTTGACGAGGGTTAGTCTTACTTGGATAGGTGCTAGAATGTCTCTTGAATTCTCTACTATTAAAGAGTCCTTAATGCAATCATTAAAATTGGTGTGAAGCCATCTAGTGATGCTACCTCCTTGATGTAGAGGAGAAAGTCTTGCCTCTAGTAAAGACTTGGTTATGGATTATTTATTGTTCCTTTTAGAATCAATATATTAAGTCAACCTTGTGGTTGTAAGTTGAAAGTTACCTACGAACTACGAAGCCTTTGCACTGTGCGTATGTAGGCAAGGCCATTGCTGATGAGCCCCCGAGGCATTAGGTCAGCCCCTTAGGGCCTTTAGGTTCATTCATAGATATTTGATATGTTATTTATTAACTTGTGAAACTAATGATTATATTGAGTTGTGCAGATTTAAGACTGTTATCTGTGCAGGGTACTAGAGCTAAGAAAGAAATTCTTCATCCTTACGAATAGATGATCATGTGTGGTTGCTGTAGTAGTGTATTTAATCGTGCAAGAAAAGTTTAAGTTTTGATTCTCTTGTAGAATGAATGAAACAAACTTATGTTAATGTGTAATATTATTAAATGTTGATCTTACTTATGAAATATCAATTTAAATAAATTGTGTTATGGTCTTTTATATTTTGGAGTTAAAGTTAACATTTGGCATTAAAGTGTGATATTAATCTATGTTTGAGGTCCATGCTCTAGTGTTACAAGTTTGGGCATGACACTATGCTTGGTTTCCATATTATCTAAAATCAATATTCTCACTAGATAGATGCTGGATAGAGAACAAAATAATTGAGGGAATATCATCAACATCAAACATAATTAACAGTTCCATCAGTTTTAGGATTTTACGGTGGAATGGATATGATGTGTCTCTAGGGCTTTTGAACAAATCACACCCTGTTCTCCATAAATTTTATTGTTGATTATTGCTCATATTTTTTTGTCAGGCATGAATAACTGTTATGAAATGCAATTTTGTGGATAGATTCTCACTCATACATTAATTCTTTACCAGAGTTATGTTTCATTAATTTTGTATTTCCTTTTAATGGAACCAACAACCATGTAGATGTCTTTGTCAGTTTCCTGCAAGGTGGAAACTTCCTACCATCAGTAGAAAAGAGAATCCAAGTTGTTACAACAATGCTAAATTTGTATAAATCATCTCAGATGATGTTCCCTGGTGAAAGAATTTTGGAAGAAGCAAAATCTTTCTCCAAAAACTATCTTGCCAAAAATGAAGCAAATATTGCAATGGATGAAGAAAATTTAGTCCATAAAGACCTTGATAAAGAGGTAATACATTTATTTTTTCAAATCCAAATGACCAATGTTTGATATTAATTTTGTCATTGAGCTTTAGGGGTTGATCCATCATGTGTAGGTTGAGTATGCACTGGTTGTCCCCTGGTTGGCCAGTTTGGGGTGAATGGAACATAGAAGATACATTGAAAAATATGCATTTGATGATATTTGGATTGGAAACACCTCTTACAAGTAACTTTTGATTGAGCTCATTGTTATGGCACACCATAACTAGATAACTCTTCAAATTTGATTTTATAAGTATATGCTTTTAGATGACTTGTTTAGACAGTCCTGAATATTGGACCTTCTGATCAGATTGCAGGATCCCCTATTTAAGCAGTGATTGTTTTTTAATATTAGCCAAAAATGACTTCAATATCTGCCAAGAAACACAGCAGAAAGACTTACAAGAGTTGGAAAAGTATGTCTACATGTAAATGATTGGGGAGTTTTGGAATTATTAACTGTAATAATATGATTGGCAGTAATATGTTATAGTTACTCTGAGGTTTTAATAAGAGTTTTTGTTGCTGTCTCCATTAACAGATGGTTTATAGATTCAAAATTTGGTGACCTACACTTTGCATGACAAAAGTTTGTATACTGCTATTTTTATGTAGCAGGGATTTACATTTTATTTATGCAATCGGTATTCACCAATCATTAAAATAGCCCAAACAATCCACAAGCAAAGGGAAAGCCGGAGAGTCAAATGGATGATGTAATAGCCCAAACAGTCCACAAACAAATGGAAAGCAAGGAGTCAAGAGCTTCCATTTTGAAGCCAGGTCTTTTCTTAGAGAAAAGAAAAGAAATAAAAGAAAATATTTTTATAAAAAAATGTGAAGGGAGAAACTCACAATAGCAGAGGCCTTCACCACAGTGTCCTTATCCTATGAGAGACTTTCATTCTTGTATATTGTAGAAATGAGCACATCAATAAAGTCATCGTGAGCCCTCCACGTTTAACAATGATCATTCACCAACATCTAAATAAAAGTATTTCTTTTCTTCTGTAGATTCATCATAGTCTTTGTGAGGCCTTGCAAATCGAACCACTGGAGAAATGATAGATAATCTCCCATAACCCTAAACCTCCTTAGCACGTAGGTTGATCACAGTCTTTATGAGGCCTTGCAAATTGAACCGCTAGAGAAACAGCAAATAATCTCCCATAACACTAAACCTCCTTAGCATGCAGGTGTAATGAAGACAAAACTGAAACATCACTTTGGCGCCTAACTTTTTCTATTTTCCTTTTGATTTTGCCTTTCAAAAAAAAAGCGCTTGCTTTTAGCGCTTAAGTTTTAAGCAATATGTTTTTTTCAAAAGTGTTCTTTGAAGACATATTTAGTCATGTTTAGTTGGTCATATGACTAATTATTTAGAAATATGACTAAATATTTAGTTGTGTTTTTTACCTGACGATCAAATTAGTCATTTATAGTTGTGTTGCAAAAAATTAGTAGAATGACAAAGTTTTAGTCACGTAATCATTTATTTGCCCAAATTCTAGTGTTCGTAAGGTTTAATCTACCTAGCTTGCTGGAATAAACACACATGCAAGAAATAGAAACTACTTTAAATTGCTTTTAAAGGAAACACACATGCTAAAATAGAAATTACACTATTTTCTTAGAAAGAAATACACACGCTTTGAAGGAAACTATTCTACTTGCGTTGAAAAAAGAAACACACATGCTTGAAAGAAACTATCCATTTTGTTGAAATGAAAGGTTTGGAGTGGAATTGGAATCTGGTGAATGGATGGTGTTGGGTGTATTGCGTAAGGTTCAGTCTACCTAAATTGCTGGAATAAACACACTTGTGAGAAATAGAAACTAACTTAAAATTGATTTTAAAGGAAACACACATGCTGAAATAGAAATTACACTATTTGCTTGGAAAGAAATACACATGCTTTGAAGGAAACTATTCTACTTGCTTTGAAAGAAACACACATGCTTGAAAGAAACTATCCATTTTATTGAAATGAAACTCAAAGGTAATTGCATCAATTGTCAAACTACAGCAATGAAATACTTTGAATACAACAATTTTGTTTGAATAACAAATCTCTTTTTAGTATTTTTAGAATTTAAAAGATAAACCTACAAGTGACATTATCTAAACAATTGTACAGAAAAGGAAAACACTTATGTTGTGTTTTCCTTTTCTATACAATTGTTTAGATAATGTCACCTGTAGGTTTGTCTTTTAAATTTTGAAAATACTAAAAAGAGATTTGTTATTCAAACAACATTGTTGTATTCAGAGTATTTCATTGCTGTAGTTTGAAAATTGATGCAATTACCTTTGAGTTTCATTTCAGCAAAATGGATAGTTTCTTTCAAGCATGTGTGTTTCTTTTAAAGCAAGTAGAATATAAGTGTTTTCCTTTTCTGTACAATTGTTTAGATAATATCACCTGTAGGTTTGTCTTTTAAATTTTGAAAATACTAAAAAGAGATTTGGTATTTAAACAACATTGATGTATTCAGAGTATTTCATTGTTGTAGTTTGACAATTGATGCAATTACCTTTGAGTTTCATTTCAACAAAATGGATAGTTTCTTTCAAGCATGTGTGTTTCTTTCAAAGCAAGTAGAATAGTTTCCTTCAAAGCATGTATGTTTCTTTCCAAGAAAATAGTGTAATTTTTATTTCAGCATGTGTGTTTCCTTTAAAATCAATTTAAAGTAGTTTCTATTCCTCGCATGTGTGTTTATTCTAGCAAGCTAGTACAAAAAGAGCAATATATTACTAAAAAAACTTATAAAAACTGCTTATAAATATTATGTTGTGTTTTCCTTTTATGTACAATTGTTTAGATAATGTCACCTGTAGGTTTGTCTTTTAAATTCTAAAAATACTAAATAGAGATTTGTTATTCAAACAACATTGTTGTATTCAGAGTATTTCATTGCTGTAGTTTGACAATTGATGCAATTACCTTTGAGTTTCATTTCAGCAAAATGGATAGTTTCTTTCAAAGCAAGTAGGATGGTTTCCTTCAAAGCATGTGTGTTTCTTTCCAAGCAAATAGTGTAATTTCTATTTCAGCATGTGTGTTTCCTTTAAAAGTAATTTAAAGTAGTTTCTATTTCTCGCATGTGTGTTTATTCCAGCAAGCTAGGTAGACTAAACCTTACGCAATACACCCAACACCATCCATTCACGAGATTCCAATTCCACTCCAAACCCCCCACACTAAGAGTCTTATCGTAGATCACTTCAAACACCTCTGGATTGATAATTAAATGATGATGAATTAACAACTACTACAACTACCTCATCAGGGTATAGGAGAGAGACAAAATAGATGGTAGAAGAAAGTAGGTGGGGATGAGGATTGTTCCAAGAAAACTTCGAGCAAGACATGGGATGGGATAGGGATGCATATGTAGGATAGGGGGATGATAGCATGTATTTAGAAATTATGTAAACAAATATGAGCACTACTATCATTATAGCATGAGATGTTATACAGTAGGGTATATAGAACCAAGGTGACAAAGTATCACATGCATTGGACTTGACTCTGCAAACAATAGGATGAACCCGTGCAAGCCCACGATAGTACAACCTTGTCTAGACGAACAAGGGGGATCCAAAGTATAAGCCCTTAGTACACCAAAGGTATGAGGAACCTAAGAGGCAAGAGGGGACTAGTATGTTAGAACTGACCCTACTATTCACAAGATATGAATACTAAAGTGGAGTAATGAGAACCTCCTAAAAGCACAGCATGCGAAAGCAATGACCATGCCCTATTCTGAATTGTTCGCCACATACCATGATATAATGAAATTAAGGTAGCTTTGAAATAATCGAAGAAGAGGACATAAGATAAAAATCAAAAAGACAAAAGACTAACATACCAAAAAAACAACCATTATATCTCTTGCCAAAATGGGTGGAGGATTGGCGATTCTGCCTATTGTAGGAAGGATGCATCTGTAAGCCAGGAATCAATGGATGATGAGGATAAATCAAAGGATGGACAAAGAAGATATAGGCCATAAGTCATGGTAAAGCAAATCTGGTATCTGATTATTTTTTGTGAAAGTGTGATTCTTCTATGGTATATGTAGCGAGTGTACTGTGTGTAGATCAAGTGTAATCAACAAGCTCAGGAGATTAGGACCATCCACATGGGGTTCGATGGATGCATCTTATGTACCTATGTACTAGATACTTACTTCGTATTTCAAACTGCCTACATACCCTGTATCCATGGGATCAAGGCACATTAAGATGCGGGTGGTGATGATATGTAGTTCTGGGTATCTTGATGAAATGGGAATAGGGATGGTTTGATGTAGAGGGATGAGATTTGATTAGAGGATGGAACTGTCAATTTTTAGACTATACCATGTGTGAGGGGGAAAATAGGTTAATCAAATCAATAATAATAAGAACCCAAACATCTATGAAATCTGAAGATAAAAATCTGATCCCTATCTTGCATTTTAGATAGAGGGGGAAAATAGGTTAATCAAATCAATGATAATAAGAACCCAAACATCTATGAAATCTAAAGATCAAAATCTTCCATAGTTCGCCTATCCTTCCTTGACCTTGATGTTGATGAAGCTCTCAGAAGCTATTGCTCCCTTGCTTGTTGAAGGTGACAAGAATGGAATGGCTGAGATATTCGTGTAGTTGAAGATGAGCTTCAAACACACTAACAAATGGATATGAAATGCTTATGGAAGTGGGGGTGCTAAAAGCACGCCGGTATCTCTGCAGCATAAGTTTGCTCAAGCTATGGATCTAAAATGAAGAAGAGGAACGCTGTATTTATAGAGATGGGTAGAAGAAGATCAATGGTTGAGAAGAAAAGAGAAGATCAGTGGAGGAGGATAGTTGAGGAACGTGCAACAAATGGAAGAAAGACATGTGTCATTCGAAAAGTAGCTTTGTGGAGTTAACTCCTCTCTTGATGATGATGAGATTTGATTTTCTTAATTTAGAATTTATTTTTCTAATTTAAGAGAAAGTTTGCTTTAACGATGCTTTAAAACTGCTTTTGCTTTTATATGACAAGAGGAAAGTATTTTTAGAAGATAAGAATGATTTTTGAAGATAAGAAAGCATAATTAAATAAAAAGATTTATTTAATTATTTTGTAGATAATTGAGAGGAATAAATAAAATATAGAAATATATTTTATTTTGTTTAGATTTTTGAAGAATAAAATAAAATATAAAAATAGATTTTATTTAGTGGATAATTTAGATTTTATTTAAATAAAATTTGCATTTTATTTAAATTTGGAAGAATAAAGGATTTTAATTAAATACTTGAAATTATTTAATTAAATGAGAGGAGATGAATCAGATAAATAAATGAATTTATTTATTTATTGATAGAAAAATGTGAATGATGAAATAAATATTTAAAATATTTATTTAAGTAGAGTCATGTCCATTTTAGGTGTATACATTTTGCCCCTCTTTGATGCAATGTGTTTTATCACGTTGTTTCAAAGAAAAAGAATTTTCGACAGTGATACATGTCGTAGTTTGCCCCTGGTACAAGTTTAAGGACAGGATGCCCCCTCGGGGGATTAGACGGGAAGAAGGCGGAAGGCGAGAGACGGACAATCTCATGAAGAAGAAGGTGAAAAATGGGTTAGGATGTAGAAAAACGGGATATGTTTCAGGAGAAAATGACATGGGAAGTAGCCACAGTTGTCATACAGTCTGATATGGTTCACCTGCTATATATAGGAGTTGGGTCCACAAGTTCTATTCATTTGTACACTTGTCCATAGTTGATTAGTCCTCTAGAGATCTTAAGAGAGCATGGTAGCTAGACAGCTAGATATTCTGCACGAGGAGCACTAGTTTGAGCAGATCCGATGATACGATCGGCCAGCGGAGGCAAGACCCCCGGTATGTAGTTTTTCAAAACTTGTCAAAAGTTGATTTTTATGCATATTAATGGCTAGGAAAACCAACTAGGACAGATATGCTGAAATACTCTTTTGGCACATATGACCTCTGAAGTGGCGCATCTGTTGCGTTATGGCGCATCTGAGCTTTAAAGCGGCACATTTGATAGTATTGCGCTTTTGACTCCAAAAGTGGCGCTTTTGATGGTTGTTGCGCATTTGAGTCATGAATTGGCGCATTCGTCACCATATGGCACATTTGATCTGTAAAATGGCACATTTAATATTATTGTGCATTTGAGTCCCAAATTGGTGCATTTATCAGGAAATTGCGCATATGACACAAGAAGTGGCGCATGTACCAGAACGGCGCATACACGTCAAAGGGTGGCACATTCACGGTGAAGCGGCGCATGTGATATGGATCGGTGCATTTGCACTAGGAGAATCAATTGACTTATTGAAATCAACCCAATTTGCATCTTGATTGATGCGACAATTGATTAGTGATCTCCAAGATTGCCAAGAATCTAGTTGAGAGATGTTATGTTGTTTTGATTAATTTGATATGTTAAGTCATTGATAGGATAGTTTGATTGTTTTGAATAGGTTTGATATGGATATGGATTTCATTGATGGTATGCTTTTCTTGGATATGCACTTCTTTGACATTATGCGTTGTTTGGTTGCAGGAGGATATTCAGAATGTCCTGATGTCACGAGAGCAGTTCCTGCTGCCATTGTTACAGCGGTATATGTTGACCAAGATAGATCGCGAGGCTCTAGGTGCTATGGGTCTGTACTATGTTTGCTTTATGCCTAAGGTTCGCGCGAACCAGGCCCTGTTGATGACAGTGGTGGAGCGATTTCATAGTGAGGATGGCACATTCCATCTACCAACAGGGGAGATGGCGCTGACTCTTGAGGATGTGTACCAGATTCTGCACCTCCCGATTTAGGGAGAGCTGGTTGAGTATGAGTCATAGCGGGATGCTGGCTTGGAGGAGTGTAGATGCATTTTTGATGACCCAGAGTTGGAAGAGGAGGAGATTTCGTGGTAGGACATGTATGACTGCTATGACTACTTCTCGAGCATAGTGGCTAGACTGATCGGTGGTGTGATATGCCCCGATAGGAGATCGCACGGCTTCCCGATCGACTAGGGGATGGTGTTAGAGAGCATGATCACAGATGGGACCCTGTATGTGTGGGTGTGTGTGTGCTTGCACACTTATATAGAGACATGCACCAAGTGGTTTATCACAGAGGAGCCAGTTTGTCTACGGGTGTGTCGCTGTTGCAGTTTTGGTTGTGGAGCACATTGCTATCACACAGCCGGTATGCATATTTCACAGGCAGAGGGGTGAGCCCTATAGTTATGGCTATGCAAGTGTGATTTCCCAGCACAGGCTGGGGAAGTTGGAGTACTAGAAGCATGCTTTGGATGGTGTAGATGCAGTTGTCTGGCGTCCCTACATAGACTATGAGGTATGGCATGATGAGGCAGATGAGCTTCCGTATTGCTTCCAGACGTGGTGGCTTATTGGCAGGACTAGGTATATTCTGGAGAGGCAGATTGTGAGTAGAGTGTAGCGACAGTTTGGCCGAGTCTAAGGCAGACCACAAGGGGAGGCACGCTTTGCCAGGACTCATGCAGAGAGGTATAGGTGGGGTCCTATGGCATCATATGAGGAGGCCTTGGCAGACTTTTGGTAGATTCCTTATGCAGCTTGGCCCATGTGGAGGGAGATAGTGGATGCTGGCATGATGCCAGACTACAAGGAGTGGTTCGCGGCACTCCCATTCCTGAGATATTCAGGGCTAGGAGAGTTAGCTCCTCGTATAGACGAGGACGATTCAGACGGTGAGGGTGCAGCTAGCAGGAGGAGGGGAGGATAGAGGAGGAGGAGAGATCAGGGAGATGATGGGGGACTGAGATAGAGGCAGAGGCTTGGAGAGGGACTTGTGGGCCAGTAGGTAGTTGTGCAGCCACAGGTTGTAGGACAGGTACAGGCACAGGTGCCAGTTTAGCAAGAGGTGGTACAGAGACAGATGTTGCCGCCACAGCAGGTGGCACAGCTGACACAAGGACAGGTGCCAGCGCAACAGGTGGCACAGGCAGAGCAGGCCCCACAGCCTGATGTGTAGCATCAAGTTATGGTCACACTACAGAGTCAAGTTAGGCAGCTGAGGGCTCATCTGAGAGTAGCGGAGTCACAGAGAGAGTCAGATGTGACTCAGTTATCAAAGTTGACTAGAGAGAGAGACGTAACCTTAGCCAGCATGCGGGCTATGAGGGCAGAGAGAGATACAACTGTGGAGGCCATGGGCACAGATGGGACATCTAGTTTTTTGGTTTCACAGGTGCAGCAAGCATAGGCATAGGTGGTCAGGTGCAGAGTGAATCACTAGAGCCCAGGCACAGGCTCAGTACTATAGAGGGCTATATCATGGGGCAGTGTTAGCAAAGCATAGTGCGCCCAGCTTCAGGACCCAGTCAGAGGCATCTCAAAGAGCAAGTGTATCACAGTCGATAGGATCAGTGAGGGGTCCCCAATAGTCAGGGGGAGGTAGAGGAGAGGGTAGTGTAGGGAGCAATATGCCACGGCAATAGGGTTAGATAGACCTGTATATTTGTACCATTTGTTCGATTGGATGTACACATTTGGATGGCTGAGATAGCCTGTATATGTACTATTTTTGCCCCGAGACATGTATCACCATTTTTTATGTACCTTGTATACATTGTATGACATGACTCTGAGAGATGGACAGATATTTTTGATATGTTGTACATTTGGACATGTTTTGATGTTTTATATGATGATGCAGTGATTGATATTCTATATGCTCATGTGTTCTATGTTGATATGCTATGGATGCCATCTATCTTATGATGTTGTGCCTATGCGATGCATACTAGATGGATTTTGTATGATTTGATATGTAAAATGTAAATGTGATATGTTATGGATATGATTTATGCAGCTCTATATGTATGTTGATGATGCTTTTGATTTTTGATATGATATATGGACGTAAACAGATGTGGGTGACCTAATGGACTTTATTATGCATGAGAATGATGTAACCATGTAAATGACTATCTCATGTGATGTGATATATGACTTACGCAATGTTTTTGCTATATCCAATTGTACTCAATCGACCCAGGTGATGATGTAGAGAGGATGAAGAAGAGATAAAGAATACTGACATTCACTTGATATACTGCAGGATTTTTTATTTATTGTATGGGTGGTATGGATATAGGATGGATATGGATTGTCATCTTTGCAAGGTTTTTCTTCATCATTGGGCACTTTTTGGTATTTTTCACTTTTTGAAATGTTGTAAGGAAATACAAGCATCTAGGTATAATTAGACCAAGATGACCTGAGTATGTCTTACATGGATTTTGATATAGCAAGTTGATGCAAGCATCTAGTCAAACTTGAATCTAGATGACCTGAGTACTTCTTGCGTTTCAACAAACAAGGATTGCCCCTTTTCATGTTCAAACCTCGGAGTCCTCGATGATCTTTCGCTGATCATGTCGTTAGACAAAAGTCGTCACATTACTACAGTTTAATCCACAAGCAGCAAACAAAGAAAATGATTGTGTCCCCCATCATAGCATCTCTAGCTTTTGGCATCCTTGAGTAGCATAGGAAGACATAATGACAAAAATTTGAGACCTTGTAAATTAACCTGTTGACAAAACATTCTTGCATTAGATTTGTCTTTTGCCATAATTGATATAGAATTAGGTTTTAGTGTTTTTGGTATGGTATTCTGCTTTGCTTTTGGACAGATTGATGTTTTTGCATCAAGAATCATGTTGTTTTGGGAGCTTGTTGTTTGTTGTGCTTGACTGTCTAGTGAAAGGTATCACAATCCTTTATTGGCATCCTCTTAGAAAGTGTGGCATTCAAGAATCCAAATCCATAACTAGGTCGAGGAGTTGCCCCTAGTTTAGACAAGGATCAACTTATTATGGGTGAGATGACAGACAGATATGGAGACAGACCCTAAGGGACTAACCTAGTGCCTCAGGGGCTCATTGCTAAATGGCCTTGCCTACGTGACGACACAAAGGCAACGTAGTTTGGGGTAAACCCTAATGGACATAAGACCTAGGCGATGGCAAAGATGCAGAGATGGCATGGGCAGCAGGACATACGACACTTGGATGTAATGGACAAGAAAGAAGAGGAGCGGAGCCTCAAGGGCACATTAAGAATGGCCTTGCCTATGTGATAACTCAGAGGCGACGTAGTTCAACTATGGTTCAAAGGACTGGTCCAAGACGAACGATAGAATGGACACAAGAGACATGAAGTCAGAATAGATGGAGGAAATGGTTTATCATAGATAGCGCCTGTTTGCCAAGTTTTCACCATGGTACCTATCCTAGGCACCTATTTGCTAAGTTTTCACCATAGGATGATTTTTTTGTTATTTTCTCATTTTTTGATTTTTTGTTCTATTTTTTATCACTTTTTCAAATTTTATGGATTTTTTCAGGACTCCCTTACATTGGGGTTTTCAGGTATAGAACTTGTGAAGGTGCATGCTATTGATAGGATCATCAAATAGTTCACCTTCAGATGTAGCCAATTGATATGCCTCCGATCCGTAGGCTGCAATGACGACATAGGGACCTAGCTAGTTAGGTTCAAACTTTCCTTTCTTTTCTCTGTCTTCCTGATTTCTAGGATTTTCTCTTAGGACTAGGTCACCAACTTGGAAGATTCAGGGCTTTACTCTGTGATTGTAGCTTATAGACATGCGTTGTTGATATGCTTTCAAGTGGTTAAAGGCCTATTGCCTTCTCTCTTCGAGTAGCTCTAATTCTTGGAGTCTGGTTACTCTGTACCTTCATCTGATATGAGGCCTTTTAATGAGACTCGCAAGGATGGGATATCGACTTCAATGGGCAAGTTAGCTTTAGATCCATAGACTAGGGAGTATGGTGTTGCACCTGTGGGTGTGCGGATGCTTGTGCAGTAGGCCCATAGTGCAGGATTCAGTTGGACATGCCAATCACGGCCGGCATCATTGACAATCTTCTTTAGTATTTTTAGAATGGTTTTATTTGATGCCTCAACCTGGCCATTGCCTTGGGGATAGTAACGGGTTGAAAAGCGGTACTGGATATGGAATTTGTTGCATAGTTCCCTGACATCTTGGTTTTTGAAGGGTCGTCCATTATCTGTGATAATGGATGAAGGGACACCATAATGACAAATGATATAGTTCAGGATAAAAGAGGCAATCTGCTTGCCTATGATGTTGGCTAAGGGCATAGCTTCAATCCACTTCGTGAAGTACTCTGTGGCAGTGATTATGAATTTATGGCTGCTTGAGGAAGGAGGGTGAATCTTGCCCACTAAGTTGAGTCCCCACTGACAGAAAGGCCAAGGAGTCGTTAATGGCTGAAGCTCCTGTGCTGGTGCATGTATCAGGTTCCCATGGATTTGGCATTTCTTGCACTTTTTTACAAAATGATAGGAATCTTGTTCCATAGTTGGCCAGTAGTACCCCATGCATATGACTTTCTTGGCTAGGGTAGGGCTGCTAGAGTGGGTCCCGCATGTACCGTCGTGTATTTCGTTCAGGGTGGTTTAATATTCCTCACTATCGAGACACCTAAGGAGAGTACCATTGAGACCTTGGTGATACAAGGTATTGGTGACAATGGCATACCAGGATACCTGACGGATGAAGGTTCTCTTTTGGTTACTGGAGAGATCAGGTGGGAGGGTATTCTCTTTAAGATAGGCAAAGATCTTTCCGTAGAGGGGGAATCAGCTCCAACAATGTGGCAAATGATATGGGACTTAGGGGTGTCGTATGCAGGACAAATCACTAGCTCTACCAATACTTCATAATGTGATTGACTTTCCAGAATGTCAAGGAGAGAGGCGATCGTGGCCATATCATCTGCAGCTTTATTTTCGATCCTTGGTATCTGCTCAAAGGAGATCTTGACGAAGTATTCTTTGAAGTCATCTACCATTCTCTTGTAAGGGATTAGTTTCTCATCTTTTGTTTGGTAGTCGTCATTTACTTGATTGATGACTAGCTGTGAATCACCATACACTTGAAGCTCTTTGATGTTCCATTCAAGTGCTAGCTTAATACCAATGACCAAGGCTTCATACTCTGTCACGTTGTTAGTGCAGGGAAACATTAATCTGTATGATTTAGGAATTGTATCACCGTTAGGTGTGATCAATAAGATACCTTCCCCCGATCCATGTTGGGTGTATGAGCCATCAAAGTACATTTTCCAGGTTGTTGTATTTATGTGGAAGATAGATTCATCTGGGAACTCAAAGCTTAGAGGGCTGTCATCTGTTAGAGGTCCATCTGCTAATTGATCTGCTAGTACTTGTCCCTTTATTGCTTTCCTATCTACATATTCGATATCAAACTCGCTGAGAAGCATGACCCATTTGGACAATCTACCTGTTAAAGCTGCCTTGTTGAGTAGGTATTTGAGTGGATCAATCTTCGCCGCCAGTTTAATAGAATGTGACAACATGTAATGTCTCCATTTTTGTGAGGTGAAGACCACTGCTAGACATGCTCTTTTGATAGGTGTGTATTGTAATTCATACCCAACAAGTGTTTGACTAATGTAGTAGATAGCCTATTCTTTCCCATCATAGTTCTGTTGTGCAAGGAGAGCTCCCAGAGCTGTGGGTGTAGATGAGATATACAGTATTAGAGGCTTGCCCTGAATTGGTGCCATCAATACTGGTGGTTTCATGAGATATTCCTTTAATTACTGAAATGCCTGTTCACATGACTCGTTCCATTTGAAAGGGACATTCTTGTGTAGAAGATGGAAAAATGGGTGGCACTTGTCTGCCAATTGAGAGATGAATCTTCTAATAGATTGCAATTTTCCCTGTAGGGATCTTAGTTGAGTCAGATTCTTAGGAGGTGGCATCTCCATGATGGCTTTCACCTTAGCCGGTCAACTTCAATACCATTTGCAGCCACTATGTATCCCAGTAGTTTGCCTAATGTAACCCTGAACACACACTTCTTTGGATTGAGATGCACATTAAACTGTTCCAACCTGTTGAAGATCTTGTCTAGTACTGCTAGATGGCCTTCTCTTGTAAGTGATTTTGCCAGAATGTCGTCGATGTAGTCTTCCATTATAGTGTGCATCATGTCATGGAAGATTGTAGTAATGGCTCTCTGATATGTTGCACCAGCATTTTTTAGACAAAATGGCATGACACACCAACAATAAGTGCCCCAAGGACATGTAAATGTTGTCTTGTGCTGATCTTCAGGAGCAATCTTTATTTGGTTATATCCAAAAAAACCATCCATGAGTGACAACATAGTGTGCCCTGCTGTAAGATCTACAATCATGTCTATGTTGGGAAGGGGGAAGTCATCTTTGGGACAAGCTTTGTTCAGGTCCCTGAAATCATTGCATATTCTGACCCTGCCATCTGGTTTAGCCACTGGTACTATATTCGAAACCCATTTAGGATAGTCTATAGGCCTGATAAATCCGACATCTAATAGTTTCTTTAGCTCTTCCTTCACCATGAGGGCCACATGTGGATGCATCTTCTAAGCTTTTGTTTGACCGGTTTAGCTCCTGGAGCTGAAGACAAATGATGCATGATAAGATTTGGATCTAGCCCTGGCATGTCAGCATATGTCCAAGCAAAGTTGATTTGTTTTCTCTTGAAGAAATCAATAAATGCTAGTTTTTTGTATTCTGTTAGAGCTTTTGCCATGTGGATCATTATAGGCTCCTCTTCTGTGCTGACATTGATTGGTTCTACCGGTTCTATTAAGATCAACGATCTCTCCTGATGTGTAAGATTGGGGAGAGGGTCAAGCCTTCCATCCTTCGGCGCCTCAAAGAGGTTTTCACCATTGGATACGTCTTTATTTTTACTATTTTGATGATCTAACACTGCCATAGAGCGGTATTCACCGTTAGATCATTCTTTTACTTTGATATTTTTATGACTGAAAGGCTTGGCACTCTCTCCAAAATAAGCCTTCTCGTTGAGTTCAATAGCATAGCCAGCTCTGTGGTCCCCTGCGGGTATATGATCTCTAAGCTCAAGGTAGTCTATGATGGCATCATCATTCTCAAAGGTGTCAAGCTCAGGGGTAGTATCTTGTAGGTCCCAGTCTATGAGTTTGGGGTGTACCAAAGGTAAGGGGTCATTAGGTTGGTCTGGTTCAATGGTATTGATAGTTAGGACAGAATTATTAAAGGCACGGACAAAGTCTGCGATGGTACCCTCTATTAGTGGATCCGTCAAGGGGTGTATCATTCCTTCCTCATGATTTTCACTATTGTTGCTATGCAGGTCAGACTCTAGTGGTCTAGCCCTTGGACCTTGTCTCTCATTGGCATGGGTCGGTTCATACTCATGGACAACGTCAATATCCTTTTCATCACAAGACATCTCAGAGAGGCTATCCCACTCATACTCATTAGAATCAGTTTCGCTCCCCATTTGCATTCTCTGAATTTGTTCAACTAGATTGCTAGTGGCTGTTTCTGGTTGTTTGCCTTTGTTCTTGTTGGTTCTGTTGTTTCTTGATGCTCTAGTGTACCCTAGCCCTATAGTGTCTCAGGCTGTTAAGGTATGAGGTTGGATGGGTTCAGTGATGCCATCCTCTCTTGAACCAAGTGGACCATGTCCTTCATACCCCATTCTCTGTAGCATTTGGTAGCCTTGACCATATTGTTCTATTGGTATAGTATGATGACCATGTTGCGTAGAGGAGCTACCTTCATCCTTGTATAGCCATTGTAAGATGTCCTTTTCATCACTCTCATCTTCTAGGCTTCCCCATTTCACAAACAGTCCTTTGGTAGCTTTGTCTGTTTTGGGTTTGCTTAGAGTAGGTCTCCCATATGATCTTGGAGATAAAGGGAGTTGTGCCAAACAGAGAGATTGGGAAATTGTGTATTCTCCCAAGCCCTTATCCTTGAGTCTAAGGTTAGGTTGAGAATCTATTGATGTGGAAGCAAGTGTAGCTGGGTCAACCCAAGAGGAAGAGGACGTAGAGGCACGGTTGTTAGGGATCACAACTTCGGGTTTAGGATGAATAGATTTGCAGTATTGATAGGGGTTAGGGTCACCTAGGATGGTGATCTCTTGACCTTCATGTGGGAACTTGATACATTGATGGTATGTTGAAGGTACTACTTTTAGAGCGTGTATCCATGGTCACCCAAGAAGAATATTGTAAGCTAGCTCCATGTTGAGGACTTGACAAGCTACATCTTTTACCACGGGGCCCACTCTGATTGGTAGGGTGACGATTCCTTTAGACGTTCTTTCCTCCTCATCATAGGCTTTTATGGTGATTTTTCTTTTCGGATCTATAGCTTTCTCTTAAAACCTCAATGTAAGGGTTAGCTTTAAGGTGCAAATATTCAAGCCAGCTCCTCCATCTATCAAGACTCTTTTGATCTTATGCTTGTGTAAAAGCTTCAATATGAAGGGAGGCATTATGGGATTGAGTGATTGACATATCATCCTTCTCAGTGAATGATAGGGAATGTGGTGAGGTGATGTGACCAACCATGGTTTGGAATTGTTCTTCAGCTAAGTTCATGGGGACGGAGGCTTCTGCTAAGGCTTTGTCAAGTATGGAACTATGAGAAGGAGACAGACACAGAAGTTCTAACATGGAGATGTGTGTAGGTGTTTTGTGGAGTTGATCCACGATACTGTATTGACTAGATGGGGGAGCGGAAGCTCCTCTAAGGTTGACCCTGTTACTATAGGTAGTAACATTGCAATCTGGATCCTTATCGATAGTGATCACATTGATGTGTGAATCACCTACTGAGATATGGTTAACAACATAGTCGAAGCTGACATTTGTGTAGTTTGTGTTGTTAGAGCCACTGTTATTTCTGTTGGAAGGTCCTCCCTGCTCATAGTTAGGAAGAGGATCCTTGAATCCTTGATGATCGTTGTTGGAGGTATGTCCGTGAGATTGTCCGTTAACGGATATTTTGTTTTTCTCTATTAAGTCTTGGATTATATGCTTTAGTGCAATACAATCATTTGTCTTGTGCCCCATGTTTCGGTGATATTCGTAGAAGTCATTGTCATTCCACCAGTGGGGTTTGACCTTTGGTTCATACTCTCGTGCTGAGGGAAGCATTATGAGATTGTTGGCGATTAGCTTCTGTAGGGTAGTTTCTAGTGACTTATCCAAAGGTGTGAACTTTCTCCTAGGCCGAAAGTTGGTGAACCTAGATTCGGTATTTCTTGGTTTGTCTTGTGTATTGATTGTGATCTAAGCCACTAGTAGAGTTCTGAGAGAAAGGATAAGTAACCCCTGATATTGGAGACTCACTACGTTTGTTTGAGTATTGATTGTGATCTAGAATAACTTGGTTCTAACCTTGTAGGAATTTGGAAAGATTTGGTGAGACTTTTGATGAAAAAAGCAGATATGGTACGGAAAAGAAGGAGAAATGGTTGATTTGCAAGGTCTTAATCAGATTTTTGGAACTGAAACAAGTTTGATATGGCTTTGAAAATGTTGAAAATTTTGCTTTTGGAAGGTATGGTTTTACTCTCTGATTTGGATGCTCAGAAGTATATGTGCCACAACAGAACGCAAATGCGCCAGAAGTCGGGTCAAATGTGCCAGAAGTCAGTTCAAATGCGCAATATTGGCAGAGTTTCAGATGCGCCACAACATATGTTAAATGTGCCAAAGGTCGGATCAAATGTGCAATAATGGCAAATGTGCCACGACAGATGTTAAATGCGCCAAAAGTCAAGTTAAATGTGCAATACTGACAAATGCGCCACAATAGAATTCAAATGCGCAGGAAGTCAAATCAGATGCGTAATTCTGGCTTTTTGTCTTGTTTTCTCAAAATTTTGGAACATTTTCAGGATTTTTCTATTTTTGGTTTGAAAAACTTGGGTGCTTGTGATAATTCTGATGTTTAATTATGGCAAAAACATAGCAAACACATAGAAGTTTTCCATGATTTTTATCTTTTTATATTTTTTTGTATTTTTTGGACTATTTTGACTCAAAACAAGAACAACCTAGGTTGGATATGACAATATTCATTGAATCCTCTAGCTGTACCACTTAAAGCGTGTAGCTTCAGGATCTGGTAGAATCGGCTCCCCTCCACGGCACTCACTTCTCTTGCATACTAGATATGGGTTTCCTTAAGCTCATCCCCCCACCAAACTTTAGGATTGTCCCTGCTACCTCTACTAAGAGTCACTTGAATCAAGGCCGCTTCAAGAGCTCTGCCCTTTGCATCAACAAATAGGGGTTTTTGGCTTGCTACACAATTGGTTCTTAGTCAAGGCAACCGTTCGAGTGGTTACACATGTGGCGGCACTACTCTCTGTTATGGAGTCTCCCAGCCTCAAAGGGTTACACCTATGAGGGTTTTGGGGGAGGTTGGCCGTCAGTGTAACACAGCAGCACTCATTGCTTGAGGTTTTCATGTCAAGCACAATTTATTTTAAGTGGCTTGGTAGGGCTTGGCTTTAGCTTGTTACCACTCAGGGACGTTCCCACTTGGACAAGCGTGCATCCAAGGGCAGGCCCCCCTAAAGGTTTGACAAATAGAATGACAAGTCTAGCACTTTGATCACCTAGTTAAGGGGAGAGCATAAGCCTATTGTTATTCACAAGCACAGAATACACTGATTCATCCAACCTAGTTAAAAGTGAAAAAAACTAAATGGGCTACTCTACTTGTGCACTCACACAGTTGTTAACTTGGAAGTGATTAAGACATAGCAATGTTCATTTTCTCATTTGTAAAGATAGCAGTGATCTAACTAGGAAAATAATCAACAATGCAAAGATAGCAAATGGGTCCAATTACTTTCTTCCTAGTTATGAGCTATGTGGAAGTTGTATGCGATGCACTTGGTTACTTTTCCCTTAATTAGTCTAAATGAACTAGGAAAAGCATCTAAATGATCTAATCCAACCACTAACCCTGCAAAAATGACCGTTAGCTCAAACACACAAAATCAGACAAACCCTAAAAATAGAGAGCAGAATAGAAGCACCGCAATGTAGTCTGAATGCGCAGAAACAGAACTTTGCATGCGTCGTTGTACAAAAGTGCTAAGACAGGTGTCAAAAGCATTGTAGCAAGAGATATATGCACTATTTTAACAAATGTGTTGAATCAAAGGACATATGCGTAGAAAGAAACAATCAGTCTATAGAAATTTGCATTTTCTAACCCTAGTTTGTTAAGATTTGGAAATATTATTATCATTGATTTGGTTATATTATTATTCATTTTGATTAATCCATTTTCCCCATCACATTTTGGCACCCACCATGGGGCCCTTGCCCCTCTAACTAATCAAAAATTAAGTTCTTCTAAGTGACAGGTCTGTACAGGTGCAGGTACAGGGTTCAGACAGAAGCTTCCTGCACATTTGACCTCTGAAACGCCGCATTTGCCTTTTGTTTCAGTGCTTACGATAGAACGGTGCATCTGACCTTTGAAACGGTGCATATACACTGAAACGGTGCATCTGACCTCTGAAATGACACATCTGACTCCTAAAATGATGCATCTACCTCTCGAATCGACGCATATGATACTCTGGCACATCTAACCTTCCAAAACGACGCATATACACTCTGAAACGGCACATATATACTGAAATGACACATATGGCCTCTGAAATGGCACATATGACCTCTAAAATGGTGCATATGACCTCTGAAATGGCGCATATGACCTCTAAAACGGCGCATCTATTTTGCAGTGAATTTTAAGAAAGTTGTTTTCTTCGCCAAATGCTCTATTTTTCATGAAATCTAGGCAAATTTGTACTCAAAATTTATGGAAATGCCCCCTCAAATGCAATGGTGAGGTTAGATTTAAGATAAGAGATCATCTACATACATTTTTATCCAAATCTTAACAAACTAGGGTTAGAAAATGCAAATTTTTGTAGACCGATTGTTTCTTTCTATGCATATGTCATTTGATTCAATGCATTTGTTAAAATAGCGCATATATCTCTTGTTACAGCGCTTTTGACACCTGTCTTAGCACTTTTGTACAATGATGCATGCAAAGTTCTGTTTCTGTACATTCAGACTGCATGCGGCACTTCTGTTCTGCTCTCTATTTTTAGGGTTTGTCTGATTTTGTGTGTTTGAGCTAACGGTCATTTTTGCAGGGTTAGTGGCTGGATTAGATCATTTAGATGCTTTTCCTAGTTCACTTAGACTAATTAAGGGAAAAGTAACCAAGTGCATCGGATACAACTTCCACATAGCTCATAACTAGGAAGAAAGTAATTAGACCCATTTGCTATCTTTGCATTGTTGATTATTTTCCTAGTTAGATCATTGCTATCTTTACAAATGGGAAAATAAACATTGCTATGTCTTAATCACTTCCAAGTTAACAACCGTGTGAGTGGACAAGTAGAGTAGCCCATTTAGTTTTTTTTACTTTTAATTAGGTTGGATGAATCAGTGTATTCTGTGCTTGTGAATGACAATAGGCTTATGCTCTCCCCTTAACTGGGTGATCAAAGTGCCAGACTTGTCATTTGATTTGTTAAACCTTTAGGGGGGCTACCCTTGGATGCATGCTTGTCTAAGTGGGAATGACCCTGAGTGGTAAGAGGCTAAAGCCAAGCCCTACCAAGCCACTTAAAATAAATTATGCTTGAGGTGAAAACTTCCTGCAATGAGTGCTATTGTGTTACACCGATGGCCAACCTCCCCCAAAACCCTCTAAGGTGTAACCCTTTGAGGCTGGGAGACTCCATAATGAAGAATAGTGTTGTTGCACGTGTAACCACTCGAATGGTTGCCCTGACTACGAATCAATTGTTTAGTAAGCCAAAAACCCTTGTAATCCATTTCGAGTCATAGGATTGTACTTGTTCTTTCTTCTAGTCCAAAAAAATCCAAAAAAAAATAACAAAAGATAAAATCATGAAAACTTCTGTGTTTGCTGTGTCTTTGCCATAATTGAAATCAATTTCTCAAAAAAAAAACACCAAGTTTTCAAACCCAAAAAATAGAAAAATCTTGAAAACATTCCAAAATTCTACAAAACCAAGACAAAAACTAGAATTACGCATTTGTCACGACCTGTGGCACATTCGATCTGACTTGTAGCGCATTTACACTCTATTCTGGTGCATTTGTTTTTACACATCCAAACCAGTAAGCTTTTCTGGTCTTGTGTCAATGGCAAACAAATTAGAATATTTTGGTTAAAAACTCCAATATCTGCAATTGCAAATAAAATTAAATCCCTCACCCCAAAATTGTATAGCAATTTCTCAACAAGTCCAAGTCTTAGAACAAGAAATGGCAATCTTGCAAGCTGAATGTGCCAGTACCAGCTACGCCTCACCCCAAAATCGTATATCCTTTTCCCAAACTCATGACAAGGCAAGCACCTCAAGCCAAAAATCATATACCACCCTGTCTACTAGCCCTCCTTCGCTATCTTCTAAGACACATATCCCAAAGCATACCGGTTCTACACCAACACCACCATCTAGTTCCTCATACTCTAAATGGATGACCAAAAAAGAATCAAATGAGTGGTGGGAAAGAGTTTTTCTAGATTTATACAACCAAAGAAAAGCTAGGGAGAAAGCTAAATCCCCTTATTCACCTATCCATACACCTACCAATGATGTGATCCAAGGGATATTAGCAAAGAGTCAACCATGTCCCCAAATTCTAGTCCTTGACCTTACCAAAGATTCTTCCAATCCCATGACAAATCCTACAACACCTTCATGTCATATGTAAACCCTTGAGCTTATCGAAGAACCTCCTACCATGAACCAAAGTCAAAGTCCATTGAACATCCATGTTGTCAACCAAGAAGTTATCCAAGAGCTATCCACTTCCATTCAAGAAGACCAAGAGTTATGTCAAGAGCACACCTTAGAGCATGTGGAAACATCCACCCTTTGTCTAAATCAAGATCAAAACACCCCCATCCAATTTCAAACCATTCATAACCTTTATCTCTTCCATGATCAAGATAATACCTATGAAGAAGCTATCCATGAGCAACTTGATCCTATACATGGGAAAGAGATCCAATTCCAACCTGTTCATAATCGCTACCTTCTCTATGATCTAGATACTACCTTTTATGAAGAAGATGTCCATGAACAACTTGATCCCATACCCCTTCATGAGCAAGAAACCTCCATTACTCCTATCCATCTTCCATCTAGTCCCATCCATGATCCAACAACTTCCACTTCCTCTGATGAGACACTTGCATTCCAAGTGCACATGAATGATCAACCCAATAACTTGGACCCTAAAGAGCATAATGAAAATCAAGATCTTAACAATCCTCCTCCATCTATTATTGACCATGTTGCAAATCTATTATCATATCCCCTTGGTCTCACTACCTTCATGCATGAATGTTCTTCCTGCGAACACCAACAACCATTGTCTATCTCTTCACGTTCTTCATCCAATAAGGAACTCATGTCTAGTGTTCCACCTACACATAATCCCACTCTCCATCACATACTCCAGAATATGAACTATCAAGGTAAAGGCTTAGGCCTTCATGAACAAGGTATTTTGGAGCCCGTACATGTCAATGTTCCTCCACCCTCATACGGCCTTAGATACATACCCCAAGGTGAGCAATATCAAGATGTTGGTACTTCCTCCACTCCTCCTAAGTCTACCACTTTCCATCGCAAACCCTATCATATCCCCAAAACATATGTCGCCATTCCACCTCCATCATCCTACAATTGTCAAAAGCATGTGACCATACACCTTCCACCATCCAATCTACCTCCGCTACTTCCAAATCCTAACACCCCTCCATGCTTTTTATCACCACTTCTTCCAACACCTTATCCATCCATCTGTAAATCCTCTAAATATCCCAATCATGGCCAACCAATGCACATGTTGTCTAAACAACGAGCTTCCACCAACCTCACTTCCACCATCCCAAGGGAATTCAATGTCAAAAAAGTGGATGCCTCTACCTATAAAATAAAAAATCTTAAGAGTCCTCGTGACCTAGGATACAAAATCCAAGAATCAAAGAAAAATCCATCTCAGAAGCTGTATACACCCATACACCTCAATGCCAAACTAAAAAAGGTGTGGGTCCCCAAGCAACAACTAATTACCTCTGAAGCTGCACAAAAGCTGAATATACCCAAGCCCATACCTTCACAGGTAAAATCTAAAAGCAAAATGGTTTGGGTAACTAATAAAAAATCCCTCAAATCAAATGAGGCATCCACCTCTCAAGAATTTCAACCATCCACTTTCTCCCATTCCATCCAAAAGTCTCAAATTCTTCCATCCCATATGGCAAGCAAAAATCAAAAAAATACTAAGTCTATGTGGGTCCCTAAATTCCTAAATCATTCATCCACCAAGCAAAAATCTCCATTGCTTCCTACACCACCATCCTATCATCAGCTTCAATGTTTATCATGGTACGTGCAACTGTTGGTCATGGTTCCCTTCCATTCCACAACACTTCCATATAACTCCATCTCCCCTCTCTTCCACTACTATCCTACATATCTCCCTCATCCTATGGTCCATGCTTTTGCATAAACCTTCCTTCCATCCTTGCATAAGTCCTATATTCTACATCATCATCCACTATCGCACCTTCCATAATCTGCTATGTACATACTCATATCTCATTTTCATGCAATCCCCTACCAACATCTATGAGAACATTAGACATGGTCCGTTCGACAACATCTTTCTAGTGGGACTATCATCTTTCAAGGAACTAGATACTAGAGTCTCTCTTTCTTCCGTATTCCACCTTCTCCAAATATTCAAAAATAGAAAAAAGAAAAGAAAAAATGAAAAAAAGGTAAAGAAAAATCCCTTCATCCAATAGTGAAAATCTGGCAAACAGGCACCTTGGATAAGTACCATGATGAAAACCTGGCAAACAAGTGTCATGTGTAAGTTGATTTTCCATGTCACCTACACTTGGGGGCACCTTGTCTCATCGGCATATCACTTTTCTCCTACCAATTTCCTTTCATACCATTTCCTATCATATCCTTCTATCCATTACATACCTATCTTGTCATGTCCATCCATCCTAAATCTTCCTTTCCTCTATTTTTGACCTTGATAAAGATTGGGGGCACAATGTTGACAAATGTTTTTGAATGGCTCTTGACATACCTTATCCCTCCAAACCATGCAAATCCTTCACTATCCTCTCATCGTCCTTCGTCGTAAGCTTTGAGTTATTCCTATGCGACGTAGTCCTAGGAGATCACATCCTTGAATCCTTCTATCCACTATTGCCCATTCCCATACATACTCATTCCATTCTTTATCACTCATGTATCTACCTATTCGTGGTGTTTCCTTGTCGTCGTTATCATTCGATCCATATCTATTCCATGTCTGATCCCTATCTAATACGTGTCTATTGCATATCATGTCTCATCTGATCCATATCTTAGGTCCATCAGGGTTTACCCTGAACTACGTTGCCTCTGTGTCATCACGTAGGCAAGGCCATTATCAATGCGTGTCATGCCCACATTTTCCATGTGGTCACAACACACATCACACGTGTCATAGCCACATCCGTCATGTGGTCATGACACGAAATATCAAAAAATTTCTCGCGCTTCCCTAAAAAACCCCCTCGCATGCGTAAGCATGCTCGGTGGTGTTCGTTCAAGGCGAAAACACTACAGTTGTCGGTGGGGTACAAGTACAATTGCGTGCAACCAGACGCAAGCAGATCAACAAGGGGGTCTCTACGACGCTGTTAACGTCACTACTAGGTTTAAAATATCAGGGTTCCTAAATCTAAATCTCGGCAAAATTTCGACAGCATAACGCCTTACGGCGTAAGTGGGAATTACTCAACACTATTTTACGCACGTGGTTCACTGATAGATTAAAAACTTCCCACGACGCCTTGTTCCGACTAAACCGACTCGTGATCTCCCTATTTAATCATTTTTCAGCAAGGCACGGTTGTCTGTCTCCTCTCTTGCTTCCTGAAACATACTCCTCCTTCGACTTAGCATTCTCAACAAGGCGGTTCGTTTGCTCTCTCTTCCCTTTTCTCTGGGTCTTAATTTTGATTGTATTTTTATCGTGCTTACCTTAACTATTTCTCTGATAATTTAGTTTGTTTATATTTCGGTCTCTCTCTCTTTCGTTTTCTATGCTTTCTTTATGTTTATCCGGTCCTTTCTTCATATTGGACATCAATCAGGGTTATCACTGTATCTATTGTTGACGTTAAACCTAACTTCTGGATGATCCAGGTCACCTAGGCTGGTTTACTACTTCGCTGGACTCGGTCTCCTAGTCTTCTCCGATCTAGGTTTCTCCTCTTGTATGTATTAATTAAACTTGTTCCTAAGCAAATTTTGGCAGGAGGGTCCATCAACATAGTTCTCTTATCCCATGTGGGAAATGTCGCGCATTTTCTCCTCTGTGTTTTCCAATGTTACTTTTTCTTCTTCTGACTCTCTTACAAGTTTACTTATGTGGACGTTTACTACAGTTGAGATTAAAATGGCCTCACATGGAATGTCTGTGATGGCTTCTTAAGTTTATTTCCAGTGATCTTTTAAGCAAGTGACGTGTAATTTTCCTCTTCATTTTCCCAGTTATTGACTTGCGTTGATAGTTGAAACTTCCGAGAAACTCTTCCCGGAGTATTACAGTATATTACTTTATGCTCTCGTTAAATTTTAATTCTATTTTCTCTTAGATTGTGAAGGGAAAACAATTGGACTCTCCGATAAAATTATCATTTAAACGACGTATGTATATTTCGATTCATATATATATACCTATATACACAACTATATTTCTCTTATCATTATAATTACTGTTGTTATTATTACTATTAATTCGTACTAATACTATCATTACAATAGTTAGATTATTTTATTCAATTATTTAAGTATTACTATTTTTTTTTTATATTATCTCAATTGTTATTCTTCTATATTTCTAATAATTTAACAATAATATGTCTTCTTTTCTTTTGAATACAATATAATTATATATGTATATATATATATAAATATATATCTATATATATATATATAACATTGTTAAAATGAATAGGAGGCTCTCCACCTTATAAAATAAAAGCCAACCCATGAAATTATGTCTTATTTCATTTGGTTAAATCATTTGCCATATGGTAAACCCTAATTCCCCCTTTTTTTTTTTTATTGTTTCCTTTGTGAAGGCAGGGGAATGGGAATGGCGGCGGCGGCCAAGGCAGAGGGACAGAGGTGGAAGGTCGCGCCATGGAGGGGGGGGTCGGCCTGTGAGAGGGGAACATTTTTTTTTTATTTGGTGAGGCGGGGGTATGGAGGTGGCCGAAGCCACGCTGGGGCCGTGCGAACAAAAAGGTGGAGGCACTGTCGTGGGGAGAGGGGAGTATGCGGATGGCGGTGGCCGTGGATTTTACATTGGCGGGGGTGTTGGTTGTTGGGAGTCCGCGGTCACCAGGCCGCGGACTGTGTTAATATTACGGAGGGGGTGTGGGGAGGGGCGGAGCCCCCACCCACATCCCACTACATGGGGTGTGGGTGGGGGCTCCGCCCCTCCCCACACCCGATATATGCCAACGGGGGTGGTGGGAAGGTTCCAACCCTTCCCAGCACCACATCACTGTTTTTTTTTTATTATGTGCTATGCATTCACAGCGACCCCACAGCATTTCATTGCATCTTTATTATGTGCGACCTAATTAGTGATCCATTGTAATTTACTTTTATTTTATAATATCACATTTGGGTAAATATATATATATATATATATATATATATATATATATATATATATTTAACCCACAATTTACAGACATCATATATATATATATATATTTTTTAAAAATTTTAAAAGAAATCCAGAGATTTATATAAGTAAAGTTATTAAATATAACTCTTTTTAACAATCGCATAATAATATTTCTTTTACGAGTAACTTTACGAATACAGAGAAATGAAAACAAATAAAACTAAGTTATCTTAAAAATCACATTCTCATATAATTAATTAAACATTTCCAATGTAGAAAATAAACAATAATTCTTTCAAATGCAATTTACAATTACGGATTCTTTAATAACTGAAAATTTTAAAAGCAAAGAATGACTTAAAACTCTATTTATCTGTCATGTTCGATTCAGTTCATTTAATATCAACTAATACTTAGCAATGTAAATACCGGAAAATAAACGTAAATTTCTTAAACTGCCATTTACACTTTAATTACGAATTAAATAATCAAATATGGATACTAGACTATATACAATTAATGATAAACGAGGAGTTTAATAAAATCGATAATTACACATATGTATATTTTCTTTCCTTACTTCACATTTGCAAAATTTCAATTTAGTACATAATAATTTTAAATAGAGAATGAAACAAAATCATTACAATTGCATTGGCTCACAACTACTGACAACTGCAAAATTTAAAAGTTAACAAAATTCATAATTTGTCAAGATCAACATTCAATTTCACTCCTTAACAACAGGTACTCAAAATATACACAATTGTCAAAAATTCATAACTAGCAAACACTAATGAAGGGAAGAATTTCTCTCTTTCCCCAAACAATAATTTATACAACTTCAGAGGAAGAGAATCCCTCCATATGAACTTAAACAGGATGTAGCTCAAAGAACAATATTCTCCTTATAGCAAGGATTAAATACAATCTCCCTATGAACAGCACTCCTCCAAATCCAACCATAAGCTCCAAGGGGAAACCTGCATATCAAAGACAAACAAAGAAGAAAACACCACTCATCTAGCTCTCCTCCCTTCCGTAGACCCGCAAGAGGGTCACCCCCGAGCTAGGGAGACCATACTCACACCTGGGTAACTCAAGCACTCCACTTCACAACAGGGACAACAACAAACCCAAAGCACACAAACACCCGTGGTAAATTACACAACACGGAAACTCAACTACAGTGAGTTTCATAAGGGGCAGGGGAGTGGACACACTCGACTCCAGAGTGTCACCCTTACAGATAATTTAACCAACACAATTTCCCTTGGCCTCAAACCAAGTTTGATCACAAATTCTTTTAAGAAATCTGCATTTGACTCTCAAGTCAAAGATACAGTCACAGATACATGCCCTCAAGGCTTTCAACATCCCAAAAGATGGAAACAGGTATGCACCCGAGGAGGATCTCTCCTCCCCTACCCCAAACTTGATGAGCATTTCTCCCAAGTGGGAGAAGCTCTGTCAAACAACCCGACAACAAACCCCACAGAAAACACATCTAAAACACAAACAAATAATCATCCTTCACACACTTTACATACACATGCAGATATACGAAAGAAAGGTAAAGACCAAACCAACCTTACAAAGCCCTCCTGGAATGAAACTGATGCAGAGCTCCATTGAGTTCTCTTCCAACCTTAGCCAACAACTCCTCTCTCTCTTTTCTCTCTTCTAAGCTAACTTTCCTATTCTCTGACAATAATAAAAAAACTCTCCCCAAAATTCAACTAACTCCCTCTCATCCCAAAATTGGAAACAAATAACCCAATTTCTTTTCAGTTTAGAGGAATGGGGAGGTGACACTTGTCACCTCCTCACTCTCCCCCAAAACCACTATTCTGTCCTGGTGGCTTATGTCACTCACCCATCCCTAGAGTACTCCTTATCCCTCTCCTCATGTCATTTCTCTTACGCATGGGAGAAATAAAAGGAGTTAAAGGAGTAAAAGATAGGTGACCCATGCCTCTTCTTCCCTCCTTCACATGGATGGCCCCACTACACATGGGGGAATCTCACTAATGGAGAAGGTGACTTCAAGTCAATCCTTCAATAATGGATGGGTTTGTAGTCATCTCTAACCTTGGGGATTGAAGAGGGATGGGTTGGGTGTTGGTACAATCCCATCATGTCCCCCCCCATACCCCAATTTTCGTCATTTAACTTCAGGGGGAAGTTAAGATGACTAGATGGAGGTTACTCAAGGGTTACCCATGCCAAATGGGCCCCTGGACCCATGGGGTATAACCCAGGGTCAACTTTAACCCATCCAGGACACCCATGGTCAAGGTAAAGCACATGAAAAGGCCTCAAAGATTTAAATAAAATAAAGAATTCAAATTCAAACTTTTTACAACACAAATCATAAAATATTGTTACAAGAAGGTAACCAAACCCACTCGACCATACGAAAGGCCACATTACAACATCACATCAAACACAGAAAGATCTTGGTTCCTCGTGGAACCAGATTGGCTTAACAGGGGATAACAATAACAAGGTGCGGAATGATCTCCAAAATCTGTGGTTCGATTAGTAAATCCTGCACACTAAATTACAAGATCAGTATCCACATATAATCATCATAGCCGAAGCAACTTATAAACATGCATTATCATGACATAGTTCCAATTAACATAAATGAAATCATATTACAATTTTCCAACATCACCTAATTAACTTTTCTGAAATGTAAACTTATCCAAACATCACCCAATTAGTTTTTTCGAAATCATAATAAAGTTTAATAGTTTGACAATTTCGGGAACTGCTATCCCACAAATATAGAAAGTAACAATAACAGTAATGTAAATAGTCATAACAACAGAAGTAAAAAGGGCGGTCCTCACATCCTCTCCCCCTAAGACGGTACTTCCTCCTGGAAGTCGTCAAAAAGGTGAGGATAAAGGGTCTTCAGTCTCTCTGCATCTTCCCATGTTGTAGTGACTTCGTCGTATAGGTCCCATTGGACTCTAACCTAGTCCAGCTCTCGACCTCGAAGGGCCAGCATCCGACGAGCCAATATGCGAATTGGCTCCAGCGCCAGCTGTCCGTCTGCCTCTACCTGAAGAGCACTCCAATCCAACACGTGAGATAAGTCAGAAATATATTGACGTAAAACTGATACATGAAATACATCGTGGATACGTGACAGGCTAGGTGGCAAGGCTAGACGATAGGCTACTGGTCCTATCCACTCCAAGATTTCGAAAGGTCCTACAAATCGAGGTGCGAGCTTAGAGCCCTTCCCATAACGGATTGGACTCTTGTGCGGTCGCACTCTCAAAACTACCCTTTCCCCCACAGAGAAGTTTCAGTCTGTCCTCTTAGCATCGGCATACTTCTTCTGCCTGTCCTATGCTTCCTGAAGTCTCTGTCTAATCTGTTTGACCTGCTGTTCCATATTCTGAACTATCTCTGGACCGATGACCGTTCTGTCCTCTATCCAATCCCAACTCAATGGTGTTCTGCATGGTCGGCCATATAAAGCCTGGAAAGGAGGCATACCCAACGAGCTGTGATGCCCATTATTGTAGGCGAACTCAACTAGATATAGGTACTCCTCCCATCTAGACTGATGGTCCATCACATACATGTGAAGCATGTCTTCTAACACCTGGTTAACTCTCTCTGTTTGTCTGTCAGTTTCCGGATGATAGGCTGAACTGAAGTTAAGCTGTATGCCCAACGCCTGATGTAAAGCTCTCCAGAACGATGACGTAAATACGGAGTCTCTGTCAGATATAATGCGGCGAGGTACCCCATGAAGTCTAACAATCTAATCAAGAAACACCTTTGCCACTGATGGTGCATTGTATGTTGTGCATATTGGTGAAAAATGTGCCACTTTGGTCAGCTTGTCAACTGTCACCATAATAGCATCATGGCGACGTGATGACATAGGTAGACCAACAATAAAATCCATAGAAATGGTGTCCCATTTCCATTCAGGTATCTCGTGAGGGTACAACAGTCCCGCTGGATGCTGATGTTCGGCCTTGACCCTCTGACATTCCAGGCAACGAGCAACAAATTCGGCAATGTCACGCCTCATCCCAGCCCAATGATAAAGTTGTCGTAAGTTAGCATGCATCTTCTTCACTCCTGGGTGTGCTACATAGGGTGCTCTATGAGCTTCTGATAGGATTACTGTACGAATATTACCCGCATGGGGTACATAGATGCGTTGCCGATGTCGAAGCATACCATCAGACTCAAGGGTATATCCTGTAAATTTGCCCTCAAGGGCCTTCTGATTTAGTAATGCCTGCTGCACTTCAAGAAACCATTCGTCCTCTAGTAGATGCTGTAAGATGCGATCTTTCAAGTCCACCTTCAAGGTCAGGGTTAGGATCTCGTGGTGCCTTCGACTCAAAGCATCAGTGACCACGTTCTCTTTCCCTTTGATGTAGTGGACATCGAAGTCGTATTCGCATAGGAATTCCATCCAACGCCATTGGCGGGCGTTCAAATTTGGCTGTGTAAAAATATACTGCAAACTATGATGATCCGAATGGAGTTCAAAGTGTCGACCTAGGAGAAAGTGTCTCCAGCGGACCAAAGCATGAATAACTGCTGCGAGCTCTAAGTCGTGAGTAGGATAGTTTAACTCATGTGTCTTTAGTTTCCGCGATTCGTATGCGATCGCTCTACCACCCTGCATAAGCACGGCTCCCAAACCTTCTAGTGATGCATCTGTGCAAACTACAAAATCCTCTATAGGATCTAGAACCGCTAAAATAGGAGCACTGGTAAGACGCTCCTTGAGGACTCCAAAGGCCTTTTCACACTGCTTGGTCCAAATGAAACCCTTCCCTTTTCGCTGAAGGGAAGTAATGGGATGTGCTATCCTGGATAAGCCCTCGACAAACCGACGATAATACCCAGCTAACCCCATAAAGCTTCTGACCTCTGTCACGTTGGTGGGTGCCGGCCACTCCTGAATTGCTCTAATTTTAGATGGATCTACGGAGATGCCATTGCCTGATAAAATGTGTCCCAAATACTGCACCTCTGTCCTGAAGAAGGCACACTTCGCCAGGTTGCCATAAAGCTGCTGCTCTCGTAATTTCTGCAAAACTTGACGCAAGTGTTCCACATGCTCCTCCTCAGTCCGTTAATAAATCAAAATGTCATCTAGAAATATGATCACGAACCGATCTAGGTAAGTACGGAACACCCCGTTCATGAGACTCATGAACACTGCAGGAGCGTTCGTCAACCCGAAGGGTACCACTGTGAATTCGTAATGGCCATATCTGGATCGAAAAGTAGTTTTATGAATATCTGCCTCCATGATGCGCAATTGATGATACCCAGATTTTAGATCGATTTTTGAGAACACTCTGGCTCCCTACATCTGATCAAAAAGGTCGTCAATCCTTGGCAGAGGATAACGGTTCTTCACCGTCACCTTGTTCAACTGCCTGTAGTCCATACATAAATGAAGAGACCCATCCTTCTTCTTCACGAAGATAACCGGTGTGCCCCATGGCGAAACACTAGGTCAGATGTGCCCCTTCTCAAGTAATTCCTCTAACTGCAGCTTAAGTTCGGTGAGTTCATGTGTAGTCATCCTATAGGGTGCACGGGATATCGGTTCTGCACCCGGCACTAAGTTGATGTGGAAGTCCACTTCTCTGCGTGGAGGCATACCTGGTAATTCTGGTAGAAATACATCGGCAAACTCTCTAAGGACAGGGTGATCATCTAAAGTAGCCTCAGGTTCTTCCTCTGCTCTATCACTGACCGTGATGGCAAACATCTGGCATCCCTTCCGCATACAGCGCTTAAGCTGCTGAGCAGATATCATACGAACAGCCGTGGGCTTTTGAATGCCCACTATTTCAACCGACGAACCATGATCGTCTAAATAGCTAATCGTCCTCTGGCGACAGTCAAGCTTGGCTCTATGTGCCGCAAGCCAATCCATACCTAGAACTACACCGTAGGATCCTAATGGCATAATCCTAAGGTCACATGTTGTGGTGAAAGATCCCAATGTGATCTCACAGTCTTTAACCAAGGTATCTACTGACATCCTGGCCCCTGAGGTCAACTCAACTTCCCACCTAATGTCTTGCCTAGAAGCCACCAGCCTGCAACGCTCCACTAACGATGTAGACAAAAAGGAGTCAGTAGCTCCTGAGTCGAAAAGGATCAAGATGGAGAAGTCTCCAATCGTACCTACTGCCTCGATGACGGAAGCCTGGAAGTTAGCCTGGCGGTTATCAACCGCTGCAAACATGTGGTGGGATCTGCCCACGTCACCTACGGTCTGCTCAGACCCTCCTGATCGGGGCTGTCCCCCTGCAATAAACCCCTGCGGGCACTCTCTAGCCAGATGCCCTACCCCACCACACACATAACATGGTCCTCTAGCCTGTAACTGCCCTGACTGTGTTCTGCCTGACTGTTGTTGCCCAGTCCGTCCCGTAGACCCCTGTGAGCCTCTGTAAGACTGCTGGGACCTCGTAGGTCCCGCTGATGAACCCTGTTGTCTCTGATCTCTGCGTGGACCCTGCTGCTTCCATCCACGATTCTGTCCTCCCTGACCCCTCTGTTGGAATTTAGATTTTTGCTGATGTTGCTGCTGCTGTGGAGGCCTAGGAGGTAATGAGGAAGAGTTATATCATCCTTTCTGTGTTGTGTTTTGAGGCCTTTGAAAGTTTTGCTGTTGCTGGGGATTATGATCCTGATACTGCGGGCGTGAATTCTGCCCTCGTCCCTGAATTTCCTCTGATATAAGGGCCTTTTCAATAGCCTCGCTCATGGTTTGGGGATTTGCCATACGAACTGGTCCTGCTATCCTGTGATTCAGCCCTCTGATGAATTTATGTATTAAGATTTTCTCGTCGTGGAGGTATTCCGCGTAACGTGAAATCTCAATGAATCAACTCTCATACTGAGTAACAGTGAGTCCCCTCTACTGTAAATCATGGAACTCATCGATCCTGCGCTATTTGTAATGTTCTGACAAATATCGCACATTAAAGCGCTCTATGAAGGTGTCCCATGTGAGTGTCTCTACAGAAAGTCAGCACTTGCACTCCTCTGTGCGCCACCAGGTAGCTGCGGCATCCCTCAGAAGGTGGACTGCCACTCGTGCTTTCGTGTTGCTTCCATATGGTCGCAGCGTGAAACACCTGTCTAAACTAATCAGCCAAGCCTCGGCCATAGCCCCCTCTGTAGCACCTACGAAAGTGGGTGGGTTGAGTCTAAGTAGATCTCTAATGGGGTCCCCTCTGTCTCTAAGTCTCACAACTGGCTCTTCCACACCATCCTCATACAATCCATAATGAACCTATTCTGCCCTCTGGTTCTCATCTCGTCTCAAAGGTCTCAGAGGACTCCTGCTCCGTGCACGGAAAGCTGACCCTACCTCCTCTACTGTTGTGTCAGGAATCTCAATGAAAGGCTCCACACGTGGCACCTCTAGTGGATCAACGCGGGGCTCCCTATGTGGCTCAATACGTGACTCAGCACGTGGCTCCCTACGTGGCTCCTCTCGCGGATCAACACGAGGCTCTACACGTGGCTCAGGAATCACTGGCGGTAACCTGTCTAACATAGCCTGTAGTGCCTGTAAGATCTGTGGACCTATATCCAATACTGGTGTCGCCTGTGGTACTAGTGGTGCTTGTGGTACAGGTGGTGCTGCTGTAACTGCGGGTGCTAGTCCCTCAGCTGAGGAATCGGTGTGCACCTCGACAGACGCTGTGTGGCGTGACTGCGCTCGTCAAACACGGGGAGGCATCCTACAAAACAAGGTAGAAACTAATTAGCCAAAGTTGCGGAATAATAACGTGCCCAAATACGCCCAGTGTTTAGACTTGGCTCTGATACCAAATGTCATGCCCACATTTTCCATGTGGTCACAACACACATCACACATGTCATAGCCACATCCGTCATGTGGTCATGACACGAAATATCAAAAATTTTCTCGCGCTTCCCTAAAAAACCCCCTCTCATGCGTAAGCATGCTCGGTGGTGTTCGTTTAAGGCGAAAACACTACAGTTGTCGGTGGGGTACAAGTACAATTGCGTGCAACCAGACGCAAGCAGACCAACAAGGGGGTCTCTACGACGCCGTTAACGTCACTACTAGGTTTAAAATATCAGGGTTCCTAAATCTAAATCTCGGCAAAATTTCGACAGCATAATGCCTTACGGCGTAAGTGGGAATTACTCAACACTATTTTACGCACGTGGTTCACTGATAGATTAACAACTTCCCACGATGCCTTGTTCCGACTAAACCGACTCGTGATCTCCCTATTTAATCATTTTTCAACAAGGCACGGTTGTCTGTCTCCTCTCTTGCTTCCTGAAACATACTCCTCCTTCGACTTAGCATTCTCAACAAGGCGGTTCGTTTGCTCTCTCTTCCCTTTTCTCTGGGTCTTAATTTTGATTGTATTTTTATCGTGCTTACCTTAACTATTTCTCTGATAATTTAGTTTGTTTATATTTCGGTCTCTCTCTCTTTCATTTTCTATGCTTTCTTTATGTTTATCCGGTCCTTTCTTCATATTGGACATCAATCAGGGTTATCACTATATCTATTGTTGACGTTAAACCTAACTTCTGGATGATCTAGGTCACCTAGGCTGGTTTACTACTTCGCTGGACTCGGTCTCCTAGTCTTCTCCGATCTAGGTTTCTCCTCTTGTATGTATTAATTAAACTTGTTCCTAAGCAAATTTTGGCAGGAGGATCCATCAACTTAGTTCTCTTATCCCATGTGGGAAATGCCGCGCATTTTCTCCTCTGTGTTTTCCAATGTTACTTTTTCTTCTTCTGACTCTCTTACAGGTTTACTTATGTGGACGTTTACTACAGTTGAGATTAAAATGGCCTCACATGGAATGTCTGTGATGGCTTCTTAAGTTTATTTCCAGTGATCTTTTAAGCAAGTGACGTGTAATTTTCCTCTTCATTTTCCCGGTTATTGACTTGCGTTAATAGTTGAAACTTCCGAGAAACTCTTCCCGGAGTATTACAGTATATTACTTTATGCTCTCGTTAAATTTTAATTCTATTTTCTCTTAGATTGTGAAGGGAAAACAATTGGACTCTCTGATAAAATTATCATTTAAACGACGTATGTATATTTCGATTCATATATATATACCTATATACACAACTATATTTCTCTTATCATTATAATTACTGTTGTTATTATTACTATTAATTCGTACTAATACTATCATTACAATAGTTAGATTATTTTATTCAATTATTTAAGTATTACTATTTTTTTTTTATATTATCTCAATTGTTATTCTTCTATATTTCTAATAATTTAACAATAATATGTCTTCTTTTCTTTTGAATACAATATAATTATATATATATATATATATATATATATATATGTATATATATATATATATATATATATATATGTATATGTATATGTATATATGTATATGTATATATATATATATATATATGTATATATATATGCATATATGTATATATATATGTATATATATATGTATATATATATCTATATATATATATATAACATTGTTAAACTGAATAGGAGGCTCTCCACCTTATAAAATAAAAGCCAACCCATGAAATTATGTCTTATTTCATTTGGTTAAATCATTTGCCATATGGTAAACCCTAATTCCCCCTTCTTTTTTTTTATTGTTTCCTTTGTGAAGGCAGGGGAATGGGAATGGCGGCGGCGGCCAAGGCAGAGGGACAAAAGTGGAAGGTCGCGCCATGGAGGGGGGGTCGGCCTGTGAGAGGGGAACATTTTTTTTTTTATTTGGTGAGGCGGGGGTATGGAGGTGGCCGAAGCCACGCTGGGGCCGCGCGAACAAAAAGGTGGAGGCACTGTCGTGGGGAGAGGGGAGTATGCGGATGGCGGTGGCCGCGGATTTTACATTGGCAGGGGTGTTGGTTGTTGGGAGTCCGCGGTCACCAGGCCGCGGACTGTGTTAATATTACGGAGGGGGTGTGGGGAGGAGCGGAGCCCCCACCCACATCCCACTATGTGGGGTGTGGGTGGGGGCTCCGCCCCTCCCCACACCCGATATACACCGACGGGGGTGGTGGGAAGGTTCCAACCCTTCCCACCACCACATCACTATTTTTTTTTTTATTATGTGCTGTGCATTCACAGCGACCCCACAGCATTTCATTGCATCTTTATTATGTGCGACCTAATCAGTGATCCATTGTAATTTACTTTTATTTTATAATATCACATTTGGGTAAATATATATATATATATATATATATATATATATATATATATATATATATATATATTTAACCCACAATTTACAGACATCATATATATATATATATATTTTTGAAAAATTTTAAAAGAAATCCAGAGATTTATATAAGTAAAGTTATTAAATATAACTCTTTTTAACAATCGCATAATAATATTTCTTTTACGGGTAACTTTACGAATACAGAGAAATGAAAACAAAGAAAACTAAGTTATCTTAAAAATCACATTCTCATATAATTAATTAAACATTTCCAATGTAGAAAATAAACAATAATTCTTTCAAATGCAATTTACAATTACGGATTCTTTAATAACTGAAAATTTTAAAAGCAAAGAATGACTTAAAACTCTATTTATCTGTCATGTTCGATTCAGTTCATTTAATATCAACTAATACTTAGCAATGTAAATACCAGAAAATAAACGTAAATTTCTTAAACTGCCATTTACACTTTAATTACGAATTAAATAATCAAATACGGATACTAGACTATATACAATTAATGATAAACGAGGAGTTTAATAAAATCGATAATTACACATATGTATATTTTCTTTCCTTACTTCACATTTGCAAAATTTCAATTTAGTACATAATAATTTTAAATAGAGAATGAAACAAAATCATTACAATTGCATTGGCTCACAACTACTGACAACTGCAAAATTTAAAAGTTAACAAAATTCATAATTTGTCAAGATCAACATTCAATTTCACTCCTTAACAACAGGTACTCAAAATATACACAATTGTCAAAAATTCATAACTAGCAAACACTAATGAAGGGAAGAATTTCTCTCTTTCCCCAAACAATAATTTATACAACTTCAGAGGAAGAGAATCCCTCCATATGAACTTAACAGGATGTGCTCAAAGAACAATATTCTCCTTATAGCAAGGATTAAATACAATCTCCCTATGAACAGCACTCCTCCAAATCCAACCATAAGCTCCAAGGGGAAACCTGCGTATCAAAGACAAACAAAGAAGAAAACACCACTCATCTAGCTCTCCTCCCTTCCATAGACCCACAAGAGGGTCACCCCCGAGCTAGGGAGACCATACTCACACCTGGGTAACTCAAGCACTCCACTTCACAACAGGGACAACGACAAACCCAAAGCACACAAACACCCATGGTAAATTACACAACACGGAAACTCAACTACAGTGAGTTTCATAAGGGGCAGGAGAGTGGACACACTCGACTCCAGAGTGTCACCCTTACAGATAATTTAACCAACACAATTTCCCTTGGCCTCAAACCAAGTTTGATCACAAATTCTTTTAAGAAATCTGCATTTGACTCTCAAGTCAAAGATACAATCACAGATACATGCCCTCAAGGCTTTCAACATCCCAAAAGATGGAAACAGGTATGCACCCGAGGAGGATCTCTCCTCCCCTACCCCAAACTTGATGAGCATTTCTCCCAAGTGGGAGAAGCTCTATCAAACAACCCGACAACAAACCCCACAGAAAACACATCTAAAACACAAACAAATAATCATCCTTCACACACTTTACATACACATTCAGATATACGAAAGAAAGGTAAAGACCAAACCAACCTTACAAAGCCCTCCTGGAATGAAACTGATGCAGAGCTCCACTGAGTTCTCTTCCAACCTTAGCCAACAACTCCTCTCTCTCTTTTCTCTCTTCTAAGCTAACTTTCCTATACTCTAACAATAATAAAAAAACTCTCCCCAAAATTCAACTAACTCCCTCTCATCTCAAAATTGGAAACAAATAACCCAATTTCTTTTCAGTTTAGAGGAATGGGGAGGTGACACTTGTTACCTCCTCACTCTCCCCCAAAACCACTATTCTATCCTGGTGGCTTATGTCACTCACCCATCCCTAGAGTACTCCTTATCCCTCTCCTCATGTCATTTCTCTTACGCATGGGAGAAATAAAAGGAGTTAAAGGAGTAAAAGACAGGTGACCCATGCCTCTTCTTCCCTCCTTCACATGGATGGCCCCACTACACATGGGGGAATCTCACTAATGGAGAAGGTGACTTCAAGTCAATCCTTCAATAATGGATGGGTTTGTAGTCATCTCTAACCTTGGGGATTGAAGAGGGATGGGTTGGGTGTTGGTACAATCCCATCATGTCCCCCCCCCATACCCCAATTTTCGTCATTTAACTTCAGGGGGAAGTTAAGATGACTAGATGGAGGTTACTCAAGGGTTACCCATGCCAAATGGGCCCCTGGACCCATGGGGTATAACCCAGGGTCAACTTTAACCCATCCAGGACACCCATGGTCAAGGTAAAGCACATGAAAAGGCCTCAAAGATTTAAATAAAATAAAGAATTCAAATTCAAACTTTTTACAACACAAATCATAAAATATTGTTACAAGAAGGTAACCAAACCCACTCGACCATATGAAAGGCGACATTACAACATCACATCAAACACAGAAAGATCTTGGTTCCTCATGGAACCAGATTGGCTTAACAGGGGATAACAATAACAAGGTGCGGAATGATCTCCAAAATCTGTGGTTCGATTAGTAAATCCTGCACACTAAATTACAAGATTAGTATCCACATATAATCATGATAGCCGAAGCAACTTATAAACATGCATTATCATGACATAGTTCCAATTAACATAAATGAAATCATATTACAATTTTCCAACATCACCTAATTAACTTTTCTGAAATGTAAACTTATCCAAACATCACCCAATTAGTTTTTCTGAAATCATAATAAAGTTTAATAGTTTGACAATTCCGGGAACTGCTATCCCACAAATATAGAAAGTAACAATAACAGTAATGTAAATAGTCATAACAACAGAAGTAAAAAGGGCGGTCCTCACAATGCGCTCCTAAGGCTCCACTTCCCGTCCATCCCATATCTCGTCATCTATCCTTCTCTCCATCCACATCTACACCTTTCACCAGGCAAAGCAAGTGCAGCAAAATAGAGCTTCTAAAAACAAAAATTTTGATGCAAAACATCAACTTGTCCAAAACAGAATACCATACCAAAAACACTAAAACCTTATTCTATATCAATTATGGCAAGAGACACATCTAATGCAAGAATGTTTTGTCAACAGGTTAACTTACAAGGTCTTGAATTTTTGGTCATTATGTCTTCCTATGCTACTCAAGGATGCCAAAAGCTAGAGATGCTATGATGGGGGCATAATCTTTTTCTTTGTCTGCTACTTGTGGATCAAACTTTAGTAATGTGATGACTTTTGTCTAACGACATGATTAGCAAAAGATCATTGAGGACTCCAGCGGTCTGAACATGAAAAAGGGCAATCCTTGTCTATTTGAAACACAAGAAGTACTCAGGTCATCTAGATTCAAGTTTGACTAGATGCTTGTATTAACTTGCTATATCAAAATCCATGTAAGAAGTACTCAGGTCATCTTGGTTTAATTATACCTAGATGCTTGTATTTTCTTACAACATAATAAAGCCCAATAATGAAATCAGCACTTCAAAATACTTGCTATATCAAGGTGACAAATATCCATATCCATATCCATAACGTATCCAATTGCATCTCATATCCGTATCCATATCCAATTGCATTTCTCCATATCCCATCCAATAAAGATCTAAAATGCAACGAATCAATGTTTACAAAAGCTTGTAATTTCTTCTATCAAGTCATTCTTCTATCGATCAAATTTCTATTTGTCTTTATGTCTCTCATCAACAGTTCTAGCTGTCAATCTGAGTAGTGATCAAAATGCAAGTTTATCCTTAATCCATACCAATCGAGTCAAGTCAATCTTGTCGAATTATCCAATCGCAATCAGTGGTCTTGATCCTAATCTTGTCATAAACCATATCAATCAGTCATAACTATCTGTGTTGCTCTAGGGATATATCGTTCCCCGCCATGACAACATTGTCATATATTGTTATCATATCAAATGTCTTAGACAGGATGTTGCATTGTCAAAACCAGACCTGGAGTCTTATACGACATGTTTCATTCCTGAAACTAGACATCTTTGATCAATATCCTTGGTTTACCGCTTGACAGGGGCAATACCTTGTTTGTTCTTGTATCATTTGTGCATACTTGCTTACTTGTTTGTGTATGTTATCATTTTATCTTGCATCACATATCATTCACCATCTTTCTTCTGCATCCAACCATTTCTTCTCCTGTTTCTCTTCTTCATCGTGAGATTGTCCATCTCACGCCTTTCTACCGTCTCCCCATCCAATCTCCCGAGGGGGCATCCTGTTGTTAAACTTGTACTAGGGGCAAACTAGGGCATGTATCATTTTCAAACAATCGTATTCTTTGAAACAACATGATAAAACACATTGCATCAAAGAGGGGCAAAATGCATACACCTAAAATTGGCATGACTCTACTTAAATAAATATTTTAAATATTTATTTCATCATTCATATTCTTCTATCAATAAATAAATAAATTTATTTATTTATCTAATTCATCTCCTCTCATTTAATTAAATAAATTACATTTATTTAATTAATTAAATTCATCTGCATCAACTACATTCTTCTAAATAATTAAATAATTTTAATTATTTAATTAAAATCTTTTATTCTTCCAAATTTAAGTAAAATACAAATTTTATTTAAATAAAATCTTAAATATCCACTAAATAAAATATATTTTTATATTGTATTTTATTCTTCAAAAATCTCCACAAAATAAAATATATTTCTATATTTTATTTATTCCTCTCAATTATCTACAAAATAATTAAATAAATCTTTTTATTTAATTATGCTTTCTTATCTTCAAAAATCATTCTTATCTTCTAAAAATACTTTCCTCTTGTCATACAAAAGCAAAAGTAGTTTTAAAGCATCTTTAAAGCAAACTTGCTCTTAAATTAGAAAAATAAATTCTAATTTAAGAAAATCAAATCTCATCCTCATCAAGAGAGGAGTTAACTCAACAATGCTGCGTTTCGAATGACACATGTATTTCTTCCATTTGTTGCACATTCCTCAACAATCCTCCTCCGTTGATCTTCCCTTTTATCCTCAACCATTGATCTTCTTCTACACATCTCTATAAATACAACCTTCTCCTTCTTCAAGATATTATATCGATCATTTGTGCAAACTTATGCTGCAGAGATACTGGTGCGCCTTTGGCACCCCCACTTCCATAAGCATTTCATATCCATTTGTTAGTGTGTTTGAAGCTCATCTTCAACCACACGAATATCTCAGCCATTCCATTCTTATTACCTTCAACAAGCAAGGGAGCAATAGCTTCTGAGGGCTTCATCAACATCAAGGTCAAGGAAGGATAGGCGAACTATAGAAGACGCAAGGTGAAAGAGGTTGTAAGTGTTGTTCTTGTTTATTACTTCAAAATCTCCTTTTTTTATCTTCAAATTTTATAGATGTTTGGGTTCTTATTATCATTGATTTGATTAACCTATTTTCCCCCTCACACCATGTATTAAAACCACAGTTGGGAGGAATAGGATTGGTGAAAGTGATTGAGGGAGTCTTGGGTGATAAGGCAACCAACTAGGTGATGTGGCAGTGTAAGACGTGATGTTTATGAAGAAACCATGAAAGGGACCAAGTAATAGAGGGATGAAGTGAGGCAAGGTAACTGGCGGGGTGACATGGCAGTGTAAGACGTGATGTTTATGCAAAAACCACAAAAGAGACTAGGGAATAGAAGGATGAAGGGAGGCAAGCTAGCTGGCGGGCAACATGGTGGTGTAAGACATGATGTTTATGCAAAAACCATGAAAGGGACCAAGTGATGGAGAATAAGTAGATGGGTAGGTGTGTGGATGAAGGGAGTTGGGTGCCATGGGGAGGAATAGAGTGCTAAAAATAGATTTAAACTATCAAAATCACTATCTGGGGGAGGATAGGATGGGGATTAAGGGCTCAGGTGGAGGGAGGGGGTTATGGTGGGATAGTTATGCTTTTCTATTACTCAGTTTCTTGTGCAACACATGCAAGTTGGTGATGAATATTTTGGGAATGGTGGATAGTGGGTGAAATGGATGATGAGAATAGAAAGATGGATGAACAATGGATCCAGATTTGAAGCTACATATGATGCTTGTAAACAAGTTTTCATCACGGTAATTGCCCAAGGCAACACAGGAAGTGGTTTTCACCATAGGATGAATTATTTATCTTTACATTTTTTTATTTTTGACATTTTTTTATTTTTTTGTATTTTTTGATTTGGAGCATTCAGCAGACTAGCTATGGAACCGCTTCAGATGGATGATGTTCATAGGTTCTAGAATCTCTTCTCCTTCAAGATTGGAAAGGCAGTGTGCTCCTGACCCATTTTTAGCTATTATGACATAGGAGCCCAACCAATTAGGCTCAAACTTCCCTTTCTTGTCTCATTCTGAGATATTCCTTTTATTTTCTTTCAAGAGCAGGTCTCCTGCAAAATCTCTTGTTGTAGGATCTACAAAGCTGATTCCGATAGACTTGAAGATTATTCAAGGCTCTGAGGTTCTTCTCATCCAATACTCTAACTCTTAGAGGCGTGCAACACGGTATTCTTCGTTAGTGATGACATTACACAAAGAGATGCGTAATGAGGGCAATTTGATCTCTATTGGCAGGATAGCTTCATCTCCAAAGACAAGGGAGTACGGGGTGGCTCTTGTAGGAGTGTGGATGCTAGTGTGATAGGCCCAAAGGGTGGGATTGATGTGGAGGTGCCAATTACGACTGGTTTTATTGACAAATTTCTTGGCAATTTTGAGTAGGGTTATATTAATTGCCTCATCTTGGCCGCTACCTTGGGGATAATATAGAGTTGACCAATGATGTTGAATGTGGAATTGTTCACAAAGGATATGAACAACATTGTTTTAGAATGGCTTGTCATTATCTGTGACAAGGGCGGATGGGATACCATAATGGTAAATTATATGGTAAAGGATGAATTTGGTGATTTGAGTACCAGTGGAGAAAGTGAGAGGAATGGCTTCTACCCACTTGGTAAAGTACTCGATGGCAGTGATGATGAATTTGTGGCCATCAGAGGAGGGCAGGTGGATGTTTCCAATGAGATCTAGGCCCCATTCAAAAAAGAGCCATCATGTGGTGATAGGTTACAACACCTGAGAGGGAGCATGTATGAGATCTATGTGCTACTGACAAGGCTTACACTTCTTTACACACTCACATGCATCATGCTCCATGGTTGGCCAATAACATCCTATACGTAAAAGCTTCTTGGATAGGACAATACCACTTGTCTGAGCACCACAAATACCTGTGTAGACTTCGTGTAGTGTGACGGAAGCGTCTTCCATTTTTAAACATCGTAGGAGAGTGCCATCGTAGTTTTGGTGATAGAGCGTATCGGTAAGGATAGTTTAGTGAGACGCTCGGTGGATGAGTGATCATTGTTGTTTGTGAGAGGATTCAGGTGGGAAAGTGCAATGATGGAGGTAGATGTAAATGTCATGATACCAAGGATTTTTAGGACCAACAATCTCACATACAAATTCTGACTCAATGACACAATATGCTGGCATTAGGAGCTATTCCACAAGAAACTCACATTGGTGGCTATCATGAGGCATATCCAAAAGGGAACCAATAGTGGCCATGGTGTCAGTTGCTTTGTTATAAAGGTGAGGTACATGTTCAAACTAAATGTAGTTGAAGAGTAACTTGTATTCATCAACCATTTTCTTATAGGGAATCAGTTTGTCGTCCTTAGTAAGGTATTCACCATTAACCTGTTTGATAACCAGCTAGGAGTCACCATAGACCTGTAGTTGTTGAATGTTCCACTGAATTTCTATTTTGAGACCAATTATCAAGGCTTCATATTCAGCGACATTTTTTGTGCACGAGAAAGCAAGCTTGTATGCTTTGGGAATATAGTTGCCTTGAGGAGTGACCAAATGTATCCTTACCCCTGAACTGTGGTTGGTGAAGGATCCATCAAAGTAAAATTTATAGATTGTTGATTCTATCATAGTCAAGATGGATTCATCTAGGAAATCAATGGAGACTGGTTGATCATCTATGAGGCACTTTAGCTAATTGATCTACTACAACTTGTCCTTTGATTGCTCGTCGATCAACATATTCAATGTCAAACTCGCTAAGTAGCATTACCCATTTTAACATTCTTCTTGTGAGTGAGGTTCTAGAAAGTAGGTATTTGAGAGGGTTGACTTTGGAAATGATCTTGATAGAGTGACTTAGCATGTAGTGTCATAACTTTTGAGAATAGAAAATGATAGCTAGGCATGCTCGTTCCATGGGTGTGTAGTTAAGCTTATAGACAACAAGGGTCATGTTGATGTAGTATATAATCCTTTCACAGCCGATGTCATCATGTTGTGCTAAAAGTGCCCCAATGTTACTGAAGTTGTTGATATGTACAATAGTAGGGGCTTTCTAAGGATAGGTGCCATAAGGACTGGTAGTGAATCAAGATATTCCTTGATGTGGTCAAATGCTTGCTAGCAATTTTGGTCCTATTTGAAGTGTACTTCCTTATGAATCAAGTGGGCAAAGGGTTGGCATTTGTTTGTGAGTTGGGTGATGAACCTTCGGATACCCTAGAGTGTGCCTTGAAGACTACATAGCTCTTTGAGAGTCTTTGGTGGTGGCATTTCTGTTATAGCAGTGACCTTAGCTGGATCCACTTCAATACCGCTGCAGGAGACAATGAACCCCAAGAGTTTTCCTGATGTGCACCAAAGACACATTTCTTGGGATTGAGGCAAAGCTTGTATTCCCTAAGGCATGGAAATATATGTCATAGAATCTCAGGGTGTTCTTCTATTGTTTTTGATTTCCCAAGGAGATTATCTACAGAGTCTTCCATGATTTTATGCATCATGTCATGGAAAATAGTAGTCATGGCTCATTGATAGGTTGCTCCTACATTTTTAAGGCCAAAGGGCATGACTTGTCAACAATAAGTACCCCAAGGACATGTGAATGTTGTTTTATGTTAATCTTCAAGAGAAATTTTGATTTGATTATACCCAAAGAATCCATCCATGAGGGAGAGCATCTCATTTCTAGCCATGAAATTCATGATGATGTTAATGTCAGGAAGTGGAAAGTCATCTTTTGGGCATTCTTTGTTGAGGTCTCAGAAATATATACATACTCGGATGCCCCTAGGTTTCTTAACAACTAGAAAAATATTAGAGACCCATTCCAGGTAATCAATAGGGTGAATGAAGCCGACCTCAAATAGTTTCTTCAATTCTTCTTTGACAAATAGAGTGACTTGAGGATGTATCTTGTGGGTTTTCTATTTGATTGGTCATGCTTCTGGGTGTACCACAAGATGATGGATGACCAAGGATGGATCTAAACCCTGCATGTCTGCATAAGACCAAGCAAAGACATCAGGTGCCTCATGAAGCATGATTGAAAGGTTTGATTCTTCTTTGCTAACAAGGTTTTCTGCAATGTGGGTGAGCTTAGGTTGTTCCTATGTGTTGAGGTTGATTTCTTGAGTACCTTCAATAAGGATATTGGAATGCTCCTACTAATATGAAGGTATGGGGGGAAGATGGAGATCCTCATCTCCTAGCACCTTGGAGAGCTTTTCACTAGGAGATACATCTTTATTTTTCTCTTTTGTGTCTAAAAGTGCCTTAGAAAGGTTTTCACCAAGGGTCAATTTTCTATTTTTTAATTTTTTAAATTTTGGACTAAGGATCTCCTCTTCCCCAAAGTAGGCATGAGCATGCAAGCATATGTCATACTGTGAGGTGTCACAAAATTCTAGGAATGCAGAGAGAGCCTCATCATTTGGAAACATGTTGAGAGGCTGTGGTCTGTGATGATCCCAGCCAATGAGATCAGGATGGATGAGGGGAAGGTCAATGACGAAGATGGCGTTGTCGGAGAAGATGCATGAATGATTAAGATCTTCACATGAAGCTATGATGACACTTGGCGTAATGTTTTCAACAATAGAATAGGATTCAATCACCTTTACTAAAGTTTTAGCAAGTCCATGGATTGTCATAGTAGGTGGTGCATATCCTAAAACAAAATACTTAGTATATTGTTTGGGAGATGTGGGATCAACTGGGATAGGTTTTGTAGTGCCTTGTTCATCGATGCCAAGTCCTTTTCCATGGTAAGGCATTTTGGTTCAAATTTGGAATGGTATAGGATATTTTTCCTTGAAGTACTCAAAGATCTGTTATTGCTGGAGGGATCTCATCATGGTATAACCAATCACTCAAAGTTGTTTCTTCAACTTCTTCATGGGAGACCTATGTTGGGACAAAGGGGATCTTGTCAACAATCTTACGTTGATGTTCCTGAGCCCTTTTCTGTAGGTGACGACCATGGGAGCAAAGGACAAAGATAATTGTCCCACATGAAAGGCATTGTGAAGCTCATATTCAGCACACCCTTTGTCTATGATCTTGACTTGGGATACATGAGGAGCCAAAGTGAATGATGATGTGGAAGCATGCGATGGATCTATGGTGATGGATGGAGTGGATGAAGTGGATGGTATGGATGAGGGGTCTTTGAGATGTTCCCCATAAGTGCTTGGGCAATGAAATTATCTATCATAGACAACTTCCAACGCTTTACAATATTCAAATGGTTGTTGATCGACGGGAATAGTGACTTCCATGCCGTTATGGGGAAACTTAATAAATTGGTGATAGGTGGAGGGAATGGCTTGCATGGCACACAACCATGGTTGGCCTAGGACAAGATCATATGGTAGGTCAAGATCGACCACATGACATAAGGTGGGTAGTGTGAGTGGGCCCACCTTGATAGGAAGGCATATGGTGCCTTCTGTTTCTCTCTCTATGTTGTTGTATGACTTGATGGAGATAACCGAAGATTCTAGATCAACTTCTAAATATCCCAAAAGTTTTATGAACTTTAATGTACATATAATCAAACTAGATCCATTTTCCAAGAGGACCCTCTTGATTTTGTGGTTGGCAATTTGGACTTTGATATGGAGTGCTTTGTTATGAATGGGATCAATATGTGGCATGTTGGATTGGCTAAAAGTGAATGGTAAGATGAGGACAATTGGGCCACTAAGTTTTGGAATTGTGTGGGAGGAATGTCGGTGGGGACATGGGACTCTTGGAGAGCTTTGTCAATGATTTCACGGTGGATGGTGGATGTCTTAAGGAGTTCCAAGATGGAGATTTCTGTGGTGGTCTTCCCAAGATGGTCAAGGAGGTTGTATTTGGAAGTGGTAGTGGTGGAGGATGGGGATGGTCCCTTAATTGTTACACATCCACATCAAGTGGTAAGGGCACATTTGGGAGTGTTGATTTTGATCTTGATGGTGGCAACACGAGTAGAGTCGAAGTCAATTCGGCCTACTACATTATCATAGGGAGGTGGAACATTGTTATAGTTGATGTTATTGGTTTGGTTGTTGGGGATGGTGTTGGAGGATGATGGTTTGTATGTGGATTAGTTATTGCAATTGGGAAGGGGGTCTTGGTAGACTCCTAGGCCATCATTAGGTGAGGTATTGTTATTTCCTTCCACTTGGATGTCTCCACGATCGACGAGGTCTTGGATGTAATTCTTCAATTTCATACACTTTCCTATGGAGTGTCCTTTGATATGATGATAGTCACAATACTCATTTTTCTTATACCATGCAGGTTTAGGTTGGTTTTAATCAAAAGGTTTGGTTGTAGGAAACTCAACCATGTTTGCTTGGACAAGTTTTTGGTACACAACTTCGAGTGGTTCACCCAAAGGAGTGTAAATTTGCATTTTGGATTGTTTAGAGGATTTCATTTTGGTGGAGTGGGTAGCACTGAGACATTGTTCAAAATATTTTGTACAACATTTGTCTTTTTAGGTTTAGGAGTGGCTATTTGAATGTATTTAGAACCGGTAGCGCCATCTCCTGTGGCATTTTTGTTTTTAGCCCAAAATTTAGTTTTGTTGTTGGATGGTTTCTCATTGTCATTTCGACTATAGATCTTTACCAAACCTTTTGCAATGATGACCTTTTCAATGGTGACACCCTTTTCTATAATTTCATCGAAGGTTGATGCACAATGTACTTGCAAGTGGAAGGTCATTTCTTGGTTCAAATTTTGTATGAAAATATATACAAGTTTTTTTTGGGTGTTGTCCAAGGTAGCCTACTAGCAAGGGTTGTCCACCTTTGTAGGTATGTGGAAAAACTTTCACCACTTCATTGTTTGGTGTTGCAAAGGTCTAGCATAGTGATTTTGTGCTCTACATTATATGAGAAGTAGGGGACAAATATTTTCAGAAGATCGATGAAGGTGGAGATGGAGGCATAAGGCAAGTGCATGAACCATTCTAGGGCTTGTCCTCCTAAGCTTTGTGGGAAAAGGTGAAGGAGGAATTGATCATCATAGACTACTTCTTGGCATGCTATGAAGAATTCCTTGATGTGGTCATGAGGATCTCCTTTTCCTTTGTACTTGTCAAATTTGGGCATTTCAACATGTTGAGGAAAAGGTATGGTTGTCATATTTCAATCAAATGGATATGGACATAAGTCTTCAAACTTATAATGTTTCTTTTGGGTCCTTAGTTGGATGTTTTTAGAGTGTTTATCATCTCTTGCCATTCTTGATTGAAAGGGTTAGCAAGAGGAGGTTGTGACATGGATTGAAGTGGTAGTAGTTGTGATGATGGTTGTTGTTGTTGTGGGGCGATGTATTATTGTTGGATGTATGGAGGAAGGCCTATAGTTTGTGAGTAAATGTGAGACCCATATGTTTGATGTTGTGGTATGGTGTGAGTGGATGTATGGTACGTGTTTTGTGTTTGGAAAGGTTGTTGATGATGTTTCATGGAGGTACCATGGGAGGTTGTTGATGGGTGGACGAATGATATGTTTGCATGGGATTCATATAGCTCGTTAAGTGGTTTTGATGTTGATTATGTGGTTGGGATGTGAATGGATTATGTGTTTGGAGGGGTGTTTGTGAAGGTACCATAGGGTGTAATGTTGTTTGGGTGATGACTGACCTTTGAGGGATGTTCAAAAGAGGGAGGGATTGCAGAATGATGTTAATATTGGAAGTGTCTTGAGGAACATTTGATGGGGGTGGTACAGATGGTGTGCTTATGTTGGTTGGTATAATAGAAATTAGGACATCGGATGGTAGCATGCTATATGTTAAACCAAAAGGAAGGTCCAATCCTTGTTCTTGTGGTATATGTCTACTCCTTACATGTTGATCGATGGTATGGATGGTGTTGGTGTTTAAGGTGTAATTAGCCCATGGATTGTCATAAACAGGGTTGATGGGATTAGGGACATGTCCCCATGGTTGATCAAGGATGGGTGATGGTGGTTTGTCATGGAAGATGGATTTGATTTTGTCATGGTCAAATGAATGGAGGCATGCTCCATGTTCAATGAGGCATTTAAAGAATTCATCCTTATGATTATCAAGGAATTGGTCAATTTTTTGATGGAGTCCTCTATCATTGATGAAATCAATGAATGTGGGAGAGGTGACATGATGGTGTGTGGATGTTTCACCCATTTTAGGTTGGTTAACATACCCCTCCATATTACTTGTGGTAGAGTCATGTGGAGAGAGGGGTTGATATCAAGCGTCCATATTTCTCTTAGCTTCTGATCACGTGATGGGAGGCATAAAAGGAGAACTTTGATTGGATTTGGATGATGAGGTCCCAATGGTTAGGGATGGGGATTGTTCTAATTTCAAAATCTAGATCACTATAGATGAGGATCAAATATTATCCCTACGTACTTAGGGTGGACAAAGAACCTAAGCAAAGAGATAATGGGATTACCTTACTTGGGGTAGACAAGATGCACCAAGCAAGATGGGATTCTTGAAGTTCACTAACTTGGTGTTACACCCTCTCTACTTTAAGAAAAATAGTAATTTGTCTAATAACAAAATTTCAGTAGAAAGATTAACTAACCAATAAGAAATAACATCGAATGCAATAAAGTTCTGAATCACAACTAACTTTCTTTTCAGCTGAAATAAACTTTCCAACATAATACTTGTAACTAAATAATTTAACTAACTTTCTTCAATGAAAATTCAAATATTTAAGAAAGAAAGGAGATTAAGAAAAGTACAACTTGAGTAGCTTCTTGCTGATTTGTTGGCAGATCCTCTTCTGGATTATTTTTGGGAAAAAGAGATATCAACAAGGGTTTTATCCACCCAACCAAGACCAACTGGTCTCCCGTGCTTCTTCATCTGAAGAAACCCGACCCTTCATGAGGGTAATAATAGGAATCCATTAACAACAATGTGCCTTTGAGCTTGGTGTCAAGACCTATACCTCCTTATCAATCCTTCCCTATAGGTACCTCTTAACTGGAAAGATTATTCTGACCAATGGTATATCTGGTACTTGATCGCTAACCGATGCCTATCTGCATCGTAACCTTGGCCAAGGATTTTCTAGTATATTTATATATATACATATATCTGACACTACTATGTTGTCAGCCTTCACCCTTGATCGACATTATTGTTAACTTAATACTTTCTTCTTTTCTTTTGGAATGCAGGTTTACACATAGCATCATGCATATCTTACTTGCCAACTTTTGTTCACATAAAAGAGACAAAACAACAACACATAGATGGAAGTATGCCCTCAGGAATACAACAGATTCTTATTTTCAGAATATAATGATACTCAGGCTGGTAGTAACAACAAGGAATTTCTTTAAACATATTTATATATATAAACATATATATATGTATGTCTTTGATTGCATACCATACAAAGATCATATAATAAAAGTGTCTCGATGGAAGTAAACTCAGAAACAGAAATAAAGAAGACACGAATGCTGATCTCAATTGATTGAATTCGAAAGTTCAGAATTCCTTTCATTCAATAGATAATACCATTACTAAGATCAATGAGCTCTTATCAAACTGCTCTGAAGATTTAAGAACTTGCCTGATAATATTTTGTAAGCCGAAATGGCTGAATGCGGCTAATATATTAAGTGATGTTGGTATCACGGACTGCTAGATAAAAGCACGACTCATTAACACTTTACAGAGAAAAATGCTGACAGTATACCCAAAGAAAATAATAGTGCCTTCCCAAGAATTACAACTTGAACTTCTTCTCGTTTATCCACCCTTTCTTTCAGAATGAAAAATAAGAATGTTTCATATCATGCAAATGTTTCCTCTACTCTCCTATATGAAGGAAAAAGATGCACGTCAAGAAGGAATAATCGATCAAAATAGGACCACTCCACGTAGTGGAAAGAAAGAGGAGTTACAAAACAAGACTCAACTCATACACATCAAACCCTCCAAAGGTAAGACTCAAGTAATAATTTTTAAAACAAAAGAGATAAATCTTTTTCTTTATTTTAATATATCTATATACATAAATATATACTCATATGTCTTCGCCAAGGCTACGATAAATTTAGGTTTTTAGCTAAATTATTGTTAATTGATTCCAGTTATTATCCTCTCCTTATTGATATCCCTTTTTCTTAGTCACCCATTTTGTCTTACAACCACTTAGACAATTAGGAAAGTTAAATCATTTCCATGGTACAAATAATAATCAATATTTTTTCCATCAATCCATTTCATATAATAAAATATTTGCAATTAAAGAATAAATCATTGTATACACTTTTAACGAACATTTTCACATTCATATGAAAAATGAATGTTCTCAACTAACAACATAATTAATATTTAATTGTTTAAACAAAAAGGGATGTAACACTTAGAAATTGTCTAAGTTCCAAAGCTAGCTTATCCAAGGGGTATGATTTTGAGTTTATATTAAACTTAGGATAGATAAATTCTTAAGCCTAATACAAACAAGAGGATAGATTGATCTAGATATTAACCTTAGAGGATATGGATTTGCATTTGGATGGATGATTGATTGAATTTGGATGAGGGTTGATTTGATTTGGATAATAGTTGATTTGATTTGTTTGGATGTTGGATTTCAGATAAGGTTGGGTCATAAGCTAAAGGTCAAATGAACATATGTGACATGATTGTATGGATAGATTTTGGGGTGAAATGTGTTGGCAAGAGACACTATATGGATTCATGAATGTTGTAATTGATGGAAACAAAGTTCATCCCACACATCTGCAGGACATGGTATGTCTATACCGGAAGTCAGAGTGAAGAATGTTGTGGTCTGGTAAACAAGAATAGAGCATGTGGCAATGTTCGACAGTTAGGTCCAGATCTCTTAGAGGAAGTGTCTTGGTGAAGTGCGGATTTGGGGAAGTCAAGAGGAGTATCTTGACTAATAGATTCCAAGGTTTGAACCTTCGGTGTGGAAAGGATAAAGAGATATGAATGCCTGAGTGTCGAGTTCCCAAGTGACAGTGTGAATAGAGGAAGAATTGACTGGTAGAACATCAGACATTGTTCCGGATGTGTTATTGATGTTGGTAAAGGTTCTAAAGGCATAAATTATGTTTGGCTGACATGATTAATGATTTCCACAAGTATATCCATGATCCGCATTACTTGGTAAACAAGGATTCAGCCGACAGATCAAAGTCTATGGAAAATGTTGACTATTCTGGGTGCCGACTAGAAAGGTGATGAAATCACTTGTGCGGATATATATACAAGATGGATTTAGTTATGAGTTGTGGTGTGGTTGGAAGTGATGTGTGAAGAAAAGTAGTAGAGTCGAATAAAAGCAGAAAGGAAGATCCAGTATGTGAAAGAAGAGCAGTATAACAGAAGAGAGATGAAGTGCAGTAGATCAGTATACAGAGCCTAACTGGAACTGAACTCCAGCATATGTTGATGCTCCTTATCAGTTCAAGTATTATACTACGCTCTTTATAAATTGTAGACAGTGTGTCTCTTGTAGGCAGTGTGCCTCTTGTGAGCAGTGTGCTCAGGCAGTGAGCCCTAATTGGCAAGTGCCATTTTGTAATCCTATTCTTCTAATAGAGAATACAATCTTGGGTTAATCACCCCGTGGTTTTTCCCTTAATAGGGTTTCCACATCAAAAATATTGTGTCATGTGTATTTCCATTTCATGATTAAGTTTGTTTGTTTGAATTGATGCTACACTAATTATTAAGAAAGTTCAGAAAGCAAAAATAATTTAGATAACTGATTCACCCCCCCTCTCAGTTATCAACAATTGGTATCAAAGCTAAGTTCCTCCTAACAGAGTCTAACAGCTTGAGGAAGATCTGGGAATCCAAATGGATGCATATGGTTTAAGGGAGCAACTCAAGACTACCCTTGATGATCTTAAGCAGTCAAACTCTGAAGTCAATGAACTAAAGGAAAGACTCAAATAGGCTGATGATTTCATGAGAGAACTAAAAGACAAATTAAGTTTCTCTATGAAAAAGAGAAAGGAGCTACTTCAGCAATTGGCAAGCCAAGGTGAAGAAAATGATGCAAATGAAGAACTGAAGGAGAAAACCAAGTTATGTGAAAAGTTATCAAAAAAAACCATTATGATAAGACATGAAATGGAATCAGGAGTTATAAAGTTTACCCAAGAGATTGAAGAGAAAAGAAAAACTGAAGATAATCTAAGACAATCTCTCAAGAAGAAATCAGAAGATTGCCACAAGATGGATAGAATTATCAGACATCTTGAATCTGATCTTGAAGATGCTAAATATAATGAAGAAAAACTTGAGGATCAAATTGTCTCTCTCAAAAGGGATCTTCAAACAGCAAATGGATATAAAGAGAAATTCAAGATAAGTTCTGCCCAACTTGAAGTTCTTCTTGAAAGCTAAAAGAAGGTAGATGACAAGTGTGGTTTGGGATATGAGAAAGGAGAAAGCTCCAAATCCGGTCAGAAGAATTTTAGATCAGAAAATCCAAGGAACAGGCCTAGAAGTCCTCCGGTAAGGTAGCCTAATGCTCAAAGATATCCATCATTCAATGGATACTGCCACAACTGCAATAACTTTGGTCATAAGCTAATCAGTGCAGAAGAAGAATGAATCAGACTAATACATCCTTCTCCGGATAGTGCTTCAACTGCAAAAGGTATGGTCACAAATCTCATGAATGTAGAAATATGCAAATGAATAATTCATTCAATGGTAGATGCTTTGCATGCAATAGAATGGGTCATATGGCTAATCAATGCAGATCAAGAGGATATCAATCAAATATGCAAAGAAATGTTGTTTGCCAAATTTGTAATAGATCCGATCATATAGCAAAATCCTGTAGAAGCATGAAACAGAACAAAAGGGGTTCGGTGCATCATAATCAGAATCAAGACAAAGGCAAAAGAAAAATGAATGTGGATGAAGTTCAGAGTGAGATGAACAGGATTTGGGTGAAGAAAAGTACAAAGAATGTAGGAGATGGATCCGCACCAGAATCTGGTGCTGATATTTCATCCAGAAATTAAACAAGATGAGCTCTGGCTCAGGGGGAGTAATAAAAGATAAGCCAATTCCCCCAGCCAGTCAATTGGTGCCTGAAATTGGCACATGAGAAGCTACGGATCAAAGTCCTTCCAGAATTAATCTGGTAAAATAGTCTTCCGGTGAAACAGGTGTTTTCACAAGCTTGGTCCGGTATGAATCTAATCTGAAACATCCTGATCTGCAAATCTATGATGATCAAAAGAAGAAGTGAACTTATGATTCAGCTCTAAAATCAATCATACAAGTATCACAATGATCCAGATAAGTATTTCTCTCTCTAAACAAGGAAAACAGAGCAACTGGAATAACTTAAGGTATGCATTTATTGCAACAAGGAATTAGGGTTCTGTGCAGAAATATAAAGCCTCTTTTATTCATCATTTGCACACACTCAAATTTAAAGAAAAGAGAAAAGGAGCTCTACAACTACTTTTCCCAAAGATCAAGATGATTCTTCATACAGCTCAATCCGGATTTCATCGTGTGTGCCCTAAACAATGTAAAAGGTATTCTTCGTTCTTAATATCTCTTAGTAAGATTACTTGATGATGGCTACTCCGAATATAGTAAAGATTTTTGATAGACCTCGCCCCATATTTAAGAAGCATCCATACAAATCCTTGGAGGTAGATCCCCTAGGAGCCTTCTCTAGTGTTCCACATGGTGTTTTGCACACAGAAGATATTAGGGTTTACATACACACAAATATTGAAGAGTTTGGGGAATTCAAACTAAGAGATATCTATCACAAACAACTAATAGATGATTCATTTGAGCTTAAACCCCAATACAAGGGCCTCCGGAATAAGCACTTTGCATAATGCATACATTTCCCCTATTTTACTGAGGATGAATGGGTCAGGTATATTTTGAGCAGAATACATGACAACTTCATGTGGTTAAATGGACCATTCAAAATCATAAAAGATGCCATCAGGGTAGTTACCGGATTACACTCATTCAGTGGGATTCCTGTTCTTAAATCTGTGAAGAATCAAACTGTGAGTGAGGCTACCGGATCCAAGTTTGACAAAAGAGCAATGACAGTAGATGACATCTCTGATCCGGATGTCAAGTTTGCCTCAATGATCATTGGATATAAAATATATCATTCTAGCAGGGAAAATTCAGTACCTGGAACGGCCATCTACACCGCCTATGAAATGCTAAGAAAGGATGCAAACTACGATCTTTGTCAACTTCTTTTGAACCAACTCTTAGAAAATCTGTAGAAAATAAAGAAAGATAAAAAGAATTCATTCAAGTATGGTGGATTAATATTGTGCTTATTCTTCTACTTTATGAATGAGCTTCCCAAATCTAGTGGTTGGGTGTGGGAGAATGATAGAGTAGTAGCTATACAAATCAGAGATTATTTGCATGGACTTGGTGATGACAAAGCACAAAATACAGCTCTGTGGGGTTACTTCAAGCACTTTCAAAATACAATGCAGATCAGAGAAAGAATCCCTAAATCAGTGGTTGAGAAATACAAGGATACAGTGTGCTTCATGGTAGACACTGATCAATGCCTAATGGAGGCTGTAGAGCCAAGGATAGTCTGGATCATGCCCATGGGGTATGAAGTCGATGAACAAATTGTAGAGCTACATGTTCAACACATGCTCAGATAGCCAAAGGACCCAAAAGTAGAAAGATTTGGAACCTTTGAAGAACTAAGCGTGAAAATTCATATAGAACTAAGGCAGCCAGAGATTAAGAAGAAAGTGAGAAAAGAAGTAGAAGATGTTGCCAAAGGCTTTGGCATCTCAAAGGAGTCACTTGATGCCAACAGGAGAAAGAGGGAAAGGGCTGAGGAAGAGAAGAAGAAGGCAGAAAAGAAAAATGAGGAAAGTGCTCCGGCAAAATCCTCCAGCCAGACCAGATCATCAAAGAGATCTGCACTTGTCACTGCCAAAGGCTCAAGGACATCAAAACTAGAAGCACAATCATCCAGCAAAGGAGAGAAAAGAACAGAGACAAAAGCCACGAGAGCTTATGTCAGCCAAAGGGATGAAGAGGAGACTGAATCTGATGAAGAAATCAGGAAAGTAAAGAAACAGAAGAAATCATCCAGTGAACACTCTACCAGTCAAGGAGAAGAAGAGAAGGAAGAGGAATTTGTTGAAAAACCCACTCTATCCTTAGATGTTGTAATGAAAGTAGTCACTGTGGATGGGAACCTGCAACCCTTAACAGAGTTCTATGATGCATATAATGAAGCAGATAAAAAGATTCTAGAGGAAGCCACAGTTAAGTTCTTGAACACTTACAATAAAGCTTTTATTGAAATTATCTCTCTTATTCCCAAAAGCTTAGAGAAAAGGCTTGAAATGAGGAAGAACAATGCTCGAGCAAAAGATCTAGAAATCCAGGAACAGATAGCAATTCAGCTATATCCTTCAATCGATCCCAAGACAATGAATATGGTATTCAAAGATTGTAAGGATGAGTTCAGGAGCAAAGCAAGGATGAATCAACTTATGCTTGGAGAGACTGACAAAGTTGCAAAGGAGACAGAAGAGATCCTCCAGAATGCATTCAAAAGATTCAACATTCCAATTATAGAGGACTTGGGTACTGATCCCTCAACTACAAGTGTTACAGAAGAATCTACTGAGAAAATGATAGAAGAGGTGGGCCTTGAACAAACTAACATCTCTCCTCTGGTTTCCCCTATAGTCTCCAGATCTAAAGGAGAAGAAAGAATACAGGAGAAAGAAGCAGAGGTGAAGGAAAAAGATGATGACAGTACCAAGGTTGCAGAAGGAGAAAAGACTTCAACAGAGAAGACCACAACTGCTAGTGGTAAGAATGCAGAAGAGAAGAAACATCTATCCCTGGCAAGAGACACTGTAGAATCTATCAAGGACTTCTTGACAAAAGAAAGCATAGAGATTGATGAACCGGAACTACTAAAAGGGCCATTTGATTTTGATTCTTTTTCTCCGGTACAAACAATGAAGATAGCTTCATTTGGAAATGCAAAGGCCAATGAGAAACTACTGAAATCTCACATGGAAGACTATGAGCTTATAGCAGCTGCATCCAGAGTGCTTAAGAAGATTATGCCATTCTTTCAGAAGGACTCCTCAACTTCTTCATCTGGTAATCTCAAGTCTCTTGTTAATTCTGTCAGCATTCATTTTGAGTCTTTTGAGAAATCAGCTAAGGTGAAGGTCCAGAAAGAGTTCTCTGATAAGAGATTCTTAGAGGTTTAAGGGCTGATAATTATTGATAGGAGAAATATGAATACGGGAATAAAGAGCTTAGAAAATGCTCTTAAAGATGGAGGAGAAATGTACAAATTTTGTTTATCATGGTCCAAAGTAACACTGGACATTGAAAAGAAAATAAAAGAATAGGAGGTTAAGCTGTCAAACCTATCAAAGAATTTTGATCCTCTCTCTTCCTCTATAATAAATCAAGAATGTCAGACTATTGCAGTCTTGAATGAGATCAAGAAACTTGAGAAGGAAAAGAAAAATAGAATAAATAGGTTGGGTGAACTCAGAGGGATAATCATCCCTAAGTTAGAGGCCATGCATGAGGCCATAAAAGAAGCTCAAATCATAGCCCAGACAAATGATCCAACAGATCTTAAGAGGGTAGAAGCTTTTGCGTTCCTATTAAGCGGTCATATTTCAATTTTGGATAGAATGAAGCAAAGTTGGGCTACAGAATTTATTCAATTAAAAACAACTTTTGCAGATATTCTTCAGTTTATGTAAAGTATAGCATGTACAAATACTTATGCGGCTAAGTATGGAAGTGTTTTTGAGAAATTTTTGGTGTACGAACCCCACCCTTTGCCATTGATGTCAAAGGGGGAGTGAAGAGCAGTGAAAAATGAGGAATCCAACTAAGGGGGAGCTCCAAAAAATGTATATAAAAATAGAGCATCAGCCAAGGGGGAGCATAGTGTAAACACTTAGTCATTTTTCACTAAGTGTTGCCATCAATGCCAAAGGGGGAGATTGTTGGCAAGAGACACTATATGGATTCATGAATGTTGTCATTGATGGAAACAAAGTTCATCCCACACATCCGCAGGACATGGTATGTCTATACCAGAAGTCAGAGTGAAGAATGTTGTGGTCCGGTAAACAAGAATCGAGCATGTGGCAAGGTCCGACAGTCAGGTCCGGATATCTCAGAGGAAGTGTCTTGGTGAAGTGTGGATTTGGGGAAGTCAAGAGGAGTATCTTGACTGATAGATTCCAAGGTTTGAGCCTCCGGTGTGGAAAGGATAAAGAGATATGAATGCATGAGTGTCGGGTTCCCAAGTGACAGTGTGAACAGAGGAAGAACTGACTGGCAGAACATCAGACATTGTTCCGGATGTGTTAGTGATATTGGTAAAGGTTATGAAGGCATAAATTATGTTTGGCCGACATGATTAATGATTTCCACAAGTATATCCATGATCCGCATTACTTGGTAAGCAAGGATTCAGCTGACAAATCAGAGTCTATGGAAAATGTTGACTATTCCAGGTGCCGACTAGAAAGGTGATGAAATCACTTGTGCATATATATATACAAGATGGATTTAGTTATGAGTTGTGGTGTGGTTGGAAGTGATGTGCGAAGAAAAGTAGTAGAGTCGAATAAAAGCAGAAAGGAAGATCCAGTATGTGAAAGAAGAGCAGTATAATAGAAGAAAGATGAAGTGTAGTAGATCAGTATACAGAGCCTAACCAGAACTGAACTCCAGCATATGTTGATGCTCCTTATCAGTTCAAGTATTGTATTACACTCTTTATAAATTGTAGACAGTGTGTCTCTTGTAGGCAGTGTGCCTCTTGTGAGCAGTGTGCTCGGGCAGTGAGCCCTAATTGGCAAGTGTCATTTTGTAATCCTATTCTTCTAACAGAGAATACAATCTTGGGTTAATCACCCTGTGGTTTTTCCCTTAACAGGGTTTCCACGTCAAAAATATTGTGTCATGTGTATTTCCATTTCATGATTAAGTTTGCTTGTTTGAATTGATTCTACATTAATTATTAAGAAAGTTCAGAAAGCAAAAATAATTTAGATAACTGATTCACCCCCCCCCCTCTCAGTTATCAACAAAATGATCTTGGATGAGGTGTGAAAATCAATTTTGACAATCAAAATGGTGAAGACCTTGATTTTTGTATGTTTCTAAATTTGGGCACTAAAATAGACAGTTTAGGTGCTGACAGACAGGGGATAGGTGCTAATGGATATGGAAATTGGGTGCTAGATTAGGTGACAGAGTGCTAAAAGGGGTCGGTTGGGCACTAACAGAAGATAAATAGGTGCTGACAGGTGCTGATTGGGCGCTGATAGGGATGAAGTTGGATGATGACCAAGACTCAATTAGGCACTGCCAGAAGATAGATAGGTGCTGATAGAGATGGACTAAGCGCTGAAAGGCAAAAGGTGGGTGTCAATAGAGGTGTAGTGAAATGATGGTCAAGATTGAGTTAGGCACCAATGGAAACCGAATGGGCACTGAAATGTGGGAAATGGGCATTGATTTGAGTTGATTTGATTCCAAAGGTGTTTGTTTTGGAATTTTGGCAAGATTATCAAACAACAAACAAAATGGCTGCTTTGACTGACTTGGAATTAGGTGCGAGAGGTTGTTATCCTTCATGGATAATAAGAGGCTTGTATGAGTATATTACATAAAAAACATGCCAAACAGTTGTGTACAAACCTAGTAATTATTCAAGTAGGAGTGTCATATCCCATGGACTCACTCAGTTATGACTTCAACCCCCACTAATTATATAATGGTGGTTTCCATCCCCTTGATACCACTTATCATTGATTAGATAGGTACGGAATGCAAGGTCATGGACCACCTTACACCCCTTACTTTGGAGATGAAAGGTACAAGGTACAAGAGTGAGCTCTTCTCCTCCATGTAGCTACAATGCACTGAAGGATATGGCAATCAAAGGTCTTAGCTAAGCTTCATAGAGCTTCTAGGGGATGTCCCAATATATGCAAGGTACAGGGGACAAGTCCGTGAATTTTGGGGTGTCCCAGTCAACCCAAGCTCCAACCAACACAAGTCTCAGTAGACCAAGGGTCTTGGGGTTTTTGCAAGGGGGAAGAGGGTCCTTCTTTTAAAGTGAGTCTTTTGATTCTCACAATATTTATATCCCATGCCAAAACATGTGGTTGAGGTCATCCCTATGAAAGGAAGCTAGGTGTGTGGAAATCACTTCCTACACTAATCTAAAGAGGAGAGAAGAGTGCAAATTATTTTTGATCCTTACAATTACAGAATGCTAACCACAACAATGGAGATATTGTAGCAATACACATACACAGAGAAATGAGATAGAAGAGAGAGACACAAGATATACGTGGGGAAAACCCTTATTGAGAGAAAAACCCCACACTCCAAAACCTACACAATGTATTATCAAAACTGAAATTGTTTACAATACACTTGCAATGCAAGCTCTCAGGAGTCTTCGACACTCATATCTAGAGAGAAACTGACAGCATAATAGTGCCTATCAATCACATAATACATCTCCTCTCAAAGCACCTGCTTAAATAGAAGTTTACAAGGCAAAGATGAGCTTTCCTTGAAATGGGCGTCCAACATGGCCTCATGGCCCAAAACCCATGCCTGAGGACACTTGTCCAACACTCAAGCATGGTCATGACACTTGTCTTAACACCCCATCCCAAAATGGTCTCCTATTCCCAATTTGGGCAATGATAGATGCTCTTACGACTCTTACAACCGTCATAGAATCTGTCATACTGACATATCTTACAGTTGTAAGAGAATCTATCATATACAGGCTAAAAATAGCATATTCTCTTACAACATGACATAACCCTCCTTGGGTCATTCAAAGATGCCTTCTTCCAAGATGCCTTGTGACACATGTCTTCACCTATCATAGAATGTTCCATTTACAACTCTTACGTGTCATAGATTTGTCATAGGAATTTGTCATAACCGTTTCAGTCAATATTCCCTTACACACTATTCAAGATGCCAACATATGAAAAAATATTCCTACCACTAAGTGGGATGCCTATCTCCTCATGTGAGGACAAATTTACATGTTGTCATCTTCCACATAGGATGACACATCACTGTGCCAACTCCCACAAGATGACAATAAGGATTTTCATCCTAATTACAATAATAGGCAATAAATAAATAAATACAAGGAATTACCAAGGTTGAGACACCTTAATTCCCAACATTCTCCCACTTGTCGAATACCTTGTAAGAGCCAATGGAAATAACAAGATTTAACTGCTATAGGCCAAGAGGCCCATAGACTCCGAACACCATCTGAACTTATGTGTGCCCACTGGTTTCGTCAATGCATCAGCAACATTCTTCAAAGTGTCTACCTTCTCCAAATTCACCTTCCCATCCTCTACCATGTCTCGCACGAAGTGAAACTACACATCAATATGCTTTGTTCTGGCATGGAAAGTTAGATTATTTGCTAGGCAAATCATACTCTGACTATCACAACAAATCGTAATTTGTCCTACATCAACACCAATATCTAAACACAATCTCTTAACCAAATGGCTTCCTTACAAGTATGAGTTTCTGCCATATAATCAGCTTCTGTCATGGACAAAGCAACCATAGGTTGTCTCTTACTCATCCAACTAATTGCACCACCAAACATAGTGAACACATAGGCACTGGTGGATCTCTTGCTGTCAATGTCACCTACCCAATCAGAATCCATGAATCCATGAATAAAAACTAAATGCGGAGGTCCTAAAGGATTACCATGATAGCATATGGAATACTCAGAAGTACCCCTCAAATATTTGAACACTCTCTTAACTGCATCCCAATGTACCCGTCCAGGATTAGCCATAAATCAACTGAGGACTCCCACTGCTTGGGCAATGTCTAGTCTTGTGCAAACCATAGCATACATCAAAGTGCCAACAACACTAGCATAAGGTACTCTGCTCATGTCCTCCACCTCACTAGGAGATTTTGGATAATCATTAACAAACAACTTTGTCCCCAATGAAATAGGAACACACAATGGTCTACAATCTGCCATGCTGAACCTATCTAACATGCTCTTCACATACTTACTCTGGCTTAACCAAAGTTTTATGTTAGCTCTGTCTCTTCTGATTTCCATTCCCATAATGTACCTGGCTACCCCTAGATTTCTCATCTCAAACTGTGCTGACAACTGAGAGTTCAAATCAGAAATCATATTTTTACCATTCCCAATTAATAGCATATCATCAACATACAATGCAATAATGAGAATGCGATCATTGTCAAACTTGTAATAAACACAATGATTTGATTTTGATCTTAGAAATCCAATCAACAACATAAAAGAATCAAATTTCATATACCACATCCTAGGAGACTGCTTCAAACCATACAAAGACTTCTTCAACTTGCAAACCAAATTTTCTTTACCTTTCTCTATGTAATGCTCTGGTTGTGACATGTAAATCTCTTCCTCCAAATCACCATGAAGGAAAGTTGTCTTCACATCCATTTGCTCCACCTCTAAGTCATAAGCAGCTACAAGGGATAACAAGAACTAAATGGATGTCAGCTTTGGAATAGGAGAAAAAATTTCACCATAATCAATTCCCTCCACTTGTGAGTACCCCTTCACAACCAATCTAGCCTTGTACTTTTCAACACTGCCATTTGCACTAAATTTCTTCTTGAATACCCATATGCATCCAACAAGGTTCCATCCTTTAGGCAAAGGCACCAAGTCCCATGTTTTATTCTTCTCCAAAGAAGCCATCTCATCTTCCATGGCCTCCTTCCATGAACCTGCATCTTTCATGCCCATAGCCTCTGTCATAGTTCTAGGCTCATTAGTGTTAGTAAGTAAGGCAAAACCACAACTAGAATCAAGTAATGAATAACCAAACCTATCAGGTTGCTTTCTTGTTCATGTATACCTCCGCAATGACTGAGGTTGAGGTTATGCTTCTTCTGAGCTTTCAGAGCTACTAGAGCTCTCCTCATTATCAAGTCTCACAGGGTCTGTCGATTTAGTCTTCTCAAGGGTAGAAGGAAACTGAACCACATCCTCTTTCTTTTCTATTTGTTTTGGTTGTAGAACAACAGAAGGTGTTAGCTCTCTAAAGATAGCACTTCTACTATACAACACTTTTTTAGCCACAGGATCCCAAAGCTTGTATCCTTTCACACCGACTCCATAGCCAATGAAAATGCACTTAACAACCTTATTCTCCAATTTAGACCATTTCTCCCTAGGCACATGTGCATATGCCTCACAACCAAAAACACAAAGATGTCTAACTGAAGGCTTCTTACCAAACCACACCTCCATAGGTGTCTTACCAACAAGAGCTAATGTAGGAGACCTGTTTACTAGGTAGCAAGCAATGGCTACAGCTTCAGCCCAAAACTTTTGTTCGAGGCTTGCTCCACTAAGCATACTCCTAGCCTTCTCCATCAGTGTCCCATTCATCCTCTCTATAACTCCATTTTGTTGCAGGGTATATGGAGTTGTCTTATGTCTTTCAATCCCATGTTCTATATAGAACTTATCAAACTCTGCCAAACAAAACTCACCACCGTTGTTAGTTCTCAAAGACTTAATCTTTTTACTAGTCTGATTTCAGCAAAAATTTTAAACTCTTTAAAGTGACTAAAGACTTCAGATTTGCTTCTAAGAAAATAAATCTATGTCCTTCTACTGCAGTCATCTATGAAAGATACAAAATATTTAGATTTGGAAATCAAAGGAACACTAACACGACCAAACACATCAGAATGAATGAGGTCCAACACACCAGAAGACTTGTGAGAACTAGGAACACGGTTTTGCTTTCCATAAATACAATGTTTGCAAAAGTCAAACTCGAGATTACAATCATTTAACCCATCAAGGATGTTTTTATTTTTCAGGGTTCTAAGACCCTTCTCACTAATGTGGCCAAATCTTTTATGCCATAACATTGTCTTTTTTGCAGGAAGTTTAACTTCCAAAGCATGATCACTCCATTAGAACTTGTTACAATAATTTTCTTCACTACTCATTTAGATGGTGGGGATGAAGTGACTGTAGCTCTTTTCTTCAAGTCAAAAGAACTATTGCACTATGAAGTACATGCCTCTAGCTGAAATAGAGTACCCCTCTGAGTACCCTTTGCAAGCACCATAGATCGTCTAGTCATCTTACATCTATCCTTCAAAAAGAGAACCTGCACACCTACATCATTCAACATACTTACAGAAAGTAGGTTCCATGCCAAGCTTGGGATGTGTATAACCCCAATGATCCCCTTCACTTGTCCATCAAGGAATCAGATTGAGACTCTTCCATGACCAACAATCTTCATATGAGAATCATCACCTAGGTACACTCTTCCACCATCGAACTCTTCATACTTCATGAACCAACTTCATTACATGGTCATGTGGAATGATGCACCAGAATCTATCAACCAAACATCATCAGATGCATGGGTGGCTAGGGCTGCGATGAAGGCATCACCATCATCTTGTGACTTGTCAGGATCTGAATCTGGGGCATTCTTCTTTTTCTTTTCCTCTTTACATTCCTTTTGGAAATGCCTAGTTTTTCCACAGTTCCAACAGAGAGCCTTGGACTTTCCAAGAGATTTGGATCTCCCATGGGATTTAGATCTACCCTTTTCACCTTTCTTGTCCTTCTTCTTCCCTTTCTCTTTGGGTCTTCCATGAACCACAAGAGTTTCTTTGGCCAACTCGGTTGTCTCTCTCCACATTTCTTCAGATAATAGCGAAGAAACCACATCTTCCATCTTGAAAGTGGTTGTAGTGCTTCTGATGGCCATGACAAGATGATCCCACGAATCTGGCAAAGAACAAAACAGGGTCATACACCGATCCTCCTCCATTTTCACACCCACAGATGTCAACCGTGCAATAATCATGTTGACAGCATTCATATGGTCTACAAAAGATCCTCTATCTTCCATCTTCAGAGCAAACACTTCTTTTTTAGAAAAAGCTTGTTCACCAAGGACTTGGCCTGATAAACATCTCCCAGCTTCTTCCAAAGATTTTTTGATGTCTTCTCCTCATGGACATTCAATAGGATAGAGTCATCTAGACAGAGTCTTATGAGACCCTTAGCCTTCTGATCTTTGAGGTCCCAATTAGCTTGTGACATTGTCGTAGGTTTTGTTCCATCAACAGTTTCCCATAGGTCACGATCAACAAGTAGATCTTCCATCTTGAGTTTCCACAACTTGAAATTTGTGCCATTGAACTTCTCCACCTCTACTCTTCCAGATGTGCTTGCCATCTCCTTTCCTGCAACAAGATATAGAATACTCTACACAGACTCCCACTCAACCTAAGATTAGCTCAAAAAACTGCTACCCAACAGCTAGAACCAAAACTAGCCAGGCTCTGATACCAACTGAAAAGAAGCTAGGTGTGCAGAAATCGCTTCCTACACTAATCTAAAGAGGAGAGAAGAGTGCAAATTCTTTTTAATCCTTACAATTGCAGAATGTTAACCACAACAATGGAGATATTGCAGCAATACACATACACACAGAAATGAGATAGAAGAGAGAGACACAAGATATACGTGGGGAAAACCCTTATCGGGTGAAAAACCCCACACTCCAAAACCTACACAATGTATTATCAAAACTGAAATGGTTTACAATACAATTGCAATGCAACCTCTTAGGAGTCTTCAACACTCATATCTAGAGACAAACCAGCAGCATAATAGTACCTGTCAATCACATAATACATCTCCTCTCAAAGCACCTGCTTAAATAGAAGTTTACAAGGCAAAGATGAGCTTTCCTTGAGATGGGTGTCCAACATGGCCTCATGGCCCAAAACCCACGCCTAAGGACACTTGTCCAACACTGCAGCATGGTCATGACACTTGTCATAACACCCCACCCCAAAATGGTTTCCTATTCCCAATTTGGGCAATGACAGATGCTCTTACGACTCTTACAACCATCATAGAATCCATTATACTGACATATCTTACAGTTGTAAGAGAATCTATCATACACAGGATAAAAATAGCATATTCTCTTACAACATGTCATAACCCTCCTTGGGAGGCCCAAAGATGCCTTCTTCCAAGATGCCTTGTGACACATGTCTTCACCTATCATAAAATGTTCCATTTACGACTCTTACGCATCATAGATTTGTCATAGGAATCTGTCATAACCGTTTCGGTCAATATTCCCTTACACACTATCCAAGATGCCGACACATGGAAAAATATTCCTACCACTAAGTGGGATGCCTATCACCTCATGTGAGGACAAATAATTACATGTTGTCACCTTCCACGTAGGATGACACATCACCGTGCCAACTCCCACAAGATGACAATAAGGATTTTCATCCTAATTACAATAATAGTCAATAAATAAATAAATACAATGAAATAATACAAGGAATTACCAAGGTTGAGACACCTTAATTCCCAACACCCTAGGGGGATGAAATCCCCTAGCAGGCCCCCTAAGAAGAAACTACTTCCCACTTTTGATCACCCAAGATCGTACGAAGCACAAGGGGGGAGCATACGTGGAAAAGTAACCCCTTCGAGATACAAATGAACAAGAAAAGTTTGCAAATGGACTTTTGATCCCCAAGATCACCCTAAGGTGCAAGGGGAGAGGATACATCCAAAATAATACTAAAAACATGACATACGAGATTAATCACTCCTACTTTAACCTTAATGTGCAACTACAAACTAGTGGAAAAAATACAATCGTCGACTGTGGGGCTGCACAAAAGATGTTAGTAGTTTGTTTGTGATGTTCTTGGACCAACATAAGAGGCTGCAAAATAGGAGTGAGACCAAGAAAAATGTAAAATACATGAAAAATGATCAACACAGAAACTGGGCATTGAAACACTCTTCCTAGGTGCCGACAGGGTCAGGTGCTAAAGCAAAGAGTCTGGGAACTAAAGGAAAGCAACTAGGTGCTAATGCAAGAAAATTAAGCATTGATATCCAAAACAATATACCTTCTGATATGGGCGTTGATTTTGGTTGTTTGGGCGCAACTGTGGAACTTCTGAGTGTTGAACCGACAGGGTCAGTATGAAGGCTTGTCACTTGTTACTTTCCTACACAAATCAGAGAGCTAAAGTGTCCAAAACATTTTTTTAAGGGGTTAGTAAAACACAAAATCCATAAGTTTAATGTTAAAACCCCTAAAGAAGATGAAGTTGTGAATTAATTAAACACTATGAAAATGGGCACTAATCTGTCTGATATGGGTATTGATGTGTATAGTCTTGGTGTTAAAATAAAATGGGTAGCATGTCGACCTGTACCGATGTAAATTTTTGAAAAATCCAGAGCTAAATTGCCCAAAAATGTTGTTAAGAAGGTTATTCAACACATATTTATCCAATAGATTTTCCAAAATGATGAAAAATGATCAAAAAAGCACTTTTATACCTTCACAGAGTTGGGCGCTGATGTAGGAAAATAGGAACCTGATTCAGAAGAGATGGGCGTTGAACGGCCAAAACTGAGTGCTAAAGGAAGTTTAGGGAGCCTACAAATTTTGGCGCTGATACAAAGAGGATGGGTGCTAAAAGAGGATGATTGGGTGCTAATCTACAAATTCCAAGCACTAATTTGACCTGCAACCACAAACACAAGACAAATTCCCACACAAAATGATGGTTAAAGGTAGTGGGGGTCCCACCAGGTGTGCCAAAAATGTCAGCAATGAAAGTGTGAACACCTAGGATGAGCCAAAAACTAATTTAACTATCCACCCACAAATCCAAATGACCTCAAGACTAGACTAACTAACAATGCAATTAAACTAAATTGCACCCTATCTATATGTGTTACTAGTGAATTGTCCTAAATATGATATACTAGACTATATGATTTGCCTAATTAGCTAGACATTGAGTGCCTAAAATGACAGAGTTTCTTTGTATACAATTGTTTATGAGAAATGGAGGGGAAGGTCTCAATTTATAGATTTTGGGGGATGAGAATGGAGGGTTAGGATTGAATTGAAGGATCAAGGGCTCAAATTATTTGAGGATCCTCAAGCAAGGAGAATTGGACAAATGGCATGAGGAGGTTGGATGAGGGAATTGCTCCAAGATTCAAGGGATGATCAATGGATAAGATTGAGTGGTTGAATGGATGGATGGGTAGGATTGGGTAGGTGTATGACATGTAAGGCCTCATTTATGGAAAGGTAAGGCTTGGTTTTTGTGAGGAATTTAAAATTAGGAGGAGAGGACAAGTGGAATTTTTAATTTGATGAATAGTGGTGGAATAGTGCCACATGGAATTTAAAATTCCATGAATAGTGACACTTGGAGTGGAAGAAAAGGAAATGGGACAAATGTATACTTTTTGAAAGATTTGGCCATGCTTCCAAAGTACTACTTGTCATGTACATGTGTGTACATTAAATGATAAGTGGACTTCTAGAATCATGGGGAGTTGTAATTATGAGTTAATTTTAATTAATTCATGTGCACATGTTTAGAAGAAAAATAATGATGATTACTAAAAGTAATCGGAAGTGGATAAAAGTAATTGACATGAACATTTGATTTTTTACTGCCAGGAAACCATTACATGTGAGTAGGAAACAGCTTAACAGCTAGCGGTTAATGCTAATTGGTAGACGTGCCTTCACCTCCTACATGCCCTAATAGGGCATTTTTTTCTTTTCTTCATAACTTCATCATATGGGGTCAAAAATTCACAAACAAGGACTCATTGGAAAGGTGACTCAGTCAACTTTTCTATGGTGTAGGTTTCATTAGGTGACTGTGTCATTTTATCAGATATTTTTTGGTCAAAGTCAACACTATTTTGTAACTTCAAATGCATATATCTTTTGCAAAATTTATCCAATTTTTGCAAAATCTTTTTAAAATTGCATAGAATTTTGTCTAGAATTTGTTCATGATAGTCATTCTACTGTAGCTATTCATATTGATCAGATTTTATCAGCTTGCTTTATTTTTACATAATACACTTGTTTGCAAGTTTACTCACTTTCTTCTTGTTTTCATGGCTTCTAGGTGATCACATGGAACTGTAGCAGCATCTACATCAGTCACAACAGTAGATTGGAAAGTGAAAATTTTAGGTGCATTCACTTCATCTCTCATCTTTCATTCAATCAAATCAATCTTGTTTGCATTCACACTTCAATTTTGGGCATTAAAACAAACATATTGCTTGTCTCACATTTGGATTTGGGCTCTAAAACAAACCCTTGTCTTCAATCACACATCAAAATTGGGCATAAAACGAACCATTGTCTTCCATCACACATTTTGACTTTAGATTTAAAAAGAACAAGTGCTTGCATTGTTTGGTGAACTTGAGTGAGATTAAAGGTGTGTATGCTCTTCTCATGCACTTCGTGTGATCTTGAGAATCAAAAACACCTTTCATCCATTCAATTTCACACCACACATTTGGATTTCTTAAAGTGAAATTAACAAGTGTGAGTGTGAATCAAGTGTGTGTGTATGCTCTCTCCTCGCATCGCAAGGTGGTCATGGAGATCAAAAACACCCAATTGGTTTTCTTTTGTCATACCCTTCCTAGGAGGTATGCTTGGAGACACACCACTCCAAGGGATGACCTCAACTCTAGCGTTCTGATGGAGTATAAAAAGCAAGGTGTGAATTGAAAGACACCCTCTTTGCAAGTCAAAATCTTGTCACTCTTGGCTAAGCCCCAAAGAACTTTATACCTTTGGGAAGTGAAGGTGAAGGGTGGGTTACCCCTTTCTCCCAGCTATTTGGCACTATTTTGCTTTCATTTCACAGAATTGGCCCCCCTGTACCTTGAGTATATTGGGGACATCCTTAGTCAACCTTGTGAATCCTAGAGTAAGACCTAATTAGCCACACCCACTTGACTAATCTGGGGCTTGTTGATGTGTCTTCAAGTGCTTGTTTAATCATCACATTCATCAAAATTTCAAATTCAAACTTGCTTATGTGTCTTGCGTGTGTGATTCATGTGTGTACATGTGAAATCATTTGTTTGCAAATTGGTAAATCAAGCTATAAACACATAAGCACATCATTCTAAACATTCTTTCAATCACCTTCATTCTAATCCACATCATCATAATCAAACCCTAATCATCCTTGTCATTCACCTAATCCACATCTTAACCATCCTACTTGTCATATCCTAATCATTCCTAATCATCCAATCACTCTATCATCATCATTCCTAATCATAAACACATCATCATCTTCATTCTAGTCTAATCATCATCCTAATCATTACACATCATCAACTTCATTCTAGTCTAATCAATTTCATCCTAATCATATCCTAATCACTCTTAATCATTATCCCAATCATTCCACATCATCATCCTAGTCCTAGTCAAATACTTGTCAAAATGGTCTTGATTCTTAGCAAGCCTAATTCTAATCATAAGCCCAAACTTATACTTTAAGGAGGCCCTCCCTCCAATCCTAATGATTAGACAAACCCAACGCCCAAACTTATACTTCGAGGAGGCCCTCCCCCTAATCCTAATGATGAAACCAATCCTAAGCCCAAAATCATACTTCGAGGAGGCCCTCCCCCTTATCCCAATCATGAAGACAATCCTAGACCCAAGCTCATACTTAGAGGAGGCCCTCCCCTAATCCTAATGGTGAAACCAATCCTAAGCCTAAAATCATACTTTGAGGTGGCCCTTCCTCTAATCCCAATAATGAGACAAATCCTAGACCCAAAATCATACTTCGAGGGGCCCCTCCTCCTACTTCCAATGATGACAAGAACTATGTGGCATACCTTGAGGAACAAGACAAAATACGATGATGTAAAGACATGTGTAACTCCATGTCAGTGCTAGAAGACAAGGTCCTAGCACTCCAACTACAATACCTCATCCAAACACTTCACCAAGACCACAACCCCTAGACCAACAAACCATGTAGATTCCAAGCCATCATTCAAAAATTTCAACGAATCCAATCACCTCAAATACAACTCCTAGTCAAAGCCCAACAATTCATAGCCACTTGTCAAATCCAACAAAGTACCAAGAGAGTGACCTTGGAGAATACCGCATTTTACCGCATTTGCATATCAGAGGTTACAGAGTTGGACTTAGCATCTAGACATCATCATCTAAAATATATCCAAAATTTAGATCATTTGGGTTTGATTCCAGAGAGATATCACTATTAGAAGATTACCTAGTTTTACCTATTTTCATAAAGCAGAGCCGACAATGTTCAGTGAAGTCTAATCAGCTTGCAGACAAATTCCTTGACTTGTAGATCTTAAAGGAACATTATTCAAGGAATTATAGGACCTGGCCAACCTTCATGGGGATCCACATGAAGTTTTATGTACCAACAGAGCAATAACTTATGTTTAGGTCTGACCTATCCTTGTACACATGTTTCATGCTAGCCGTTAAAATTAGGCCAACTTGATAATAATTTGAAGGCTTGTGGAGGATATAAATGAGGGATAATGATTTGTTACAAAGCACCAGTAATGAAATGAACAATTATGTGAAGACATGAAGCAAATTCATAAGTGTTTTGATCTGAAGAAGAAGTAGAAATGAAGCAGAGAGCAGAGCAGATAACAAAATAAGTTGCAGAGCAGAGAATCAAGAAGCTGGCAAAGGAAATCATGAAATATTGTTGTTATAGGAATGTTTTGTAACCCTGGGATGCAGCCTAGTGTCTGTAATGCCTGAGTGGCATATGGAATGTGTTTTTAGATCATAATATAAGAGGAATGAGCTTTGGAGGCTGGGTTTTTCTCTTTTAGGGTTTTCCAAGGATATATCTTGTGTCATGAGTATATGAATGTCTCTTTATTTCTATTGTTAGCTAAATACTTCCATTGCATCAAGATTATCATGTTGTTAGTTGTTTAAGGATGTAAGGTTAAGCAGTCCCTCACTGGACCTTCCTACCTTGACTACATCAAGTGGTATCAAAGCTAGTTGTGAATCTGCTAGGAAGGTTGCAAATCTGTTGGGAAGGAAGAAAGTGTTGAAAGAAGTCTGAAACCCTAGAAGTAACAAGTGTCATTGCTGAAGAAGAGCAAGGCAAGGAAGATTCGGGTAAGCTTTTCAAAATTAAGTTGTTTATTTGTTTTGTTTCGATGGGAAAGATTGGAAAAAAGATAAAGAAAGAGAATGAAAACCTAATATGCAAAAAGGATAATCTAGAAGAAGAATTGTGTAAAATCAAAAGGTGTAATTCAGAATTGTTGGAGAGGATGAAAGAACTAGGAGAAGACAAGTATGATGCTCTTGAAGAAGAACTGAAAAATGTAAAGAGGAGGAATGAATATTTAGAGGTAGAGCTGAAGTTGTTTGAGGATGTTGAAAAAAGATTTAAAGAATTAGAAGAAGGATTCAAGTTGTTTGGGAAGGTGGAAAAGAGAAGCAAAGATCTAGAAGAAGGTTTGAGAGAATTAAAAAAGGAAAACAATCTACAAAAGAGTGAAATATTAGGATTGAAGGAACAAGTTAATCAGTTAGAGCAGTCACTTGCAGTATGCAGAGAGGAGAATGAAAATCTGAGATCTAAGCTTGAGCTTTGTGATGTTTCTTGTGATACTAATGATTTGTGTGATGATGTAGAAGTTTCTTTAGATAGTGAGATTGAAGATGACAATGTAACTGGACCTGCAGTTGTTGGTGATGGTATTGGTTTCAAAATCATGCAAAGAATGGGATATGAAGGAAAAGGATTAGGAAAACATCAGCAAGGAATTACATAATCTATTGATCTAGTAATAAGATCAAGAAGTGAAGGCCTTGGATATGACAAAGGTAAGGATGTTATGGCAAGTTCAAATAAATCAAATCAGGGAAGAAGAGGTATGTATTGTTCACATTGTAATAGACATTGACATGAAGAGGAATTGTGTTGGGATCTACATCCTTGTAAGTTTTGTGGATTGAAGAATCATTCTGAAAAGATGTGTTTGAACAAATTGAGGAAGAGAAAACATATGACAGATTGTATGCAGATGGATTGTGGATGGATTGATGGAGAAAAATGGAAGCATGTTACTTGTATGTTGAGAAGGTTGTATAGATGGAAGTATTCATATGTTGGAGAGAAAAGAAGATATGGATTAGGATGTAGAGTGGGCAGACCTTATGTGGAGCAGAACAAGGACAGTAATTCAAACTACAGAGGAAGAAACGCTAGGAGTCACAATTCTTATCATAGAGATGAAAGAGGATTTGATAAAAGACCATTTAGAGGAACCTTTTTTTAAGTTTGGAGGAGAAAAGAATCAAGCAGTGAATGGCAACAAGAACCTATTACCGGAGAGGTTAATGATGAGGAAACAATAATTGATGCAGAGGAAGTTTATGTAGAAGAAGAACCTATTGACTCATTAAGTTTGATAGAGAAACTAGAAGAAGGTGAAGCATTGATCTTAAGGAGATTTGTGTTATAGAACCGAGGAAGCAGTGCAAGAGAAAGTTTATGTGGACAAGTGTGAAGCAGAGCAAAGAAAGGACATTCATGTTGTAAAGAAAGAAGAAATGACAAGATATTCTACCGGAGGAAAAAGTTTATGTACTAGAGTAAAGGAAACATGGATAAAGAAATAGAGATAAGTATAGGAGAAGTGTATACAGATCAGAAACTATAAGATTTTGAAGTGTGTGGAAGGAATTGTATCTGGAAACAGAGATCAAAAAGTGTTATAGAGAAAATTTAGAAATGTATTGACTGTACCAAAGGAAGTAACATGATTGTCCCGGAGGATGCAAGTATGTATTGATTGACTCTTAATTGATTGAAATTAGTATTGACTTGAGGCAACTTGCAAAGAAGACTTGCTTAGATCGCCAACCATTGAGGTAGTGCAAGGCTTGCAAGTAGACTGTAGAACTCAGAAGAACTTGAAGCAGTTTTGTAGGGTGGACTTGAATAGACCGCTGACCTTGAGGTAGTTACAAGTACCTGTGAATAGATCACCAAACCTTTGTGAAGAAACAACATTAATTTTGGCATAATACTCTTCAATTAACTTTGATAGTCTAATGTAGGAGCATCTGGTAACATTCAAAACAATTGGGACAGTTAACAATGAATTGCAAAGTATCAAGAGAGCGACCTTGGAGAATACCGTGTTTCCATATTAGAGACTACAGAGCTCGACTTAGCATCTAGACATCATCATCTACAATATATTCAAAATTTAGATCATTTGGATTTGATTCTGAAGAGATATCGTTATCAGAAGATTACCTACTTTTACCTATTTTCACAAAGCAGAGCCGACAGTGTTAAGTGAAGTCTAATTGGCTTGTGGAGCTATTATGTGACTTGTGGAGCTTAAATGAACATTGTTCAAGGAAGTATAGGACCTGGCTGACCTTCATGGGGATCCGCATGAAGTTTTATGTACCAGCGAAGCAATACCTTATGTTTAGGTCTGACTTATCCATGTACACACGTTTCATACTAGTCATTGAAATTAGGCCGACTTGATAATGATTTGAAGGCTTGTGGAGGATATAAATGAGGGATAATGATTTGTTACAAAGCACCAATAATGAAATGAACAATTATGCGAAGACATGAAGCAAATTCATAAGTGTTTTGATCTAAAGAAGCAAAAATGAAGTAGAGAGTAGAGTAGAGAATAGAATAAGTTGCAGAGCAGAGAATCGAGAAGATGGCAAAGAAAATCATGAAATAATGTTGTTATAGGAATGTTTTGTAACCCTAGGTTGCAGCCTAGTGTTTGTAAAGCCTGAGTGGCATATGTAATGTGTTTTTAGATCATAATATAAGAGGAATGAGCTTTGGAGGCTGGGTTTTTCCCTTTTAGGGTTTTCCAAGGATATATCTTGTGTCATGAGCATATGAATGTCTTTTTCTTTCTGTTGTTAGCTAAATACTTTTATTGCATCAAGATTATCATGTTGTTAGTTGTTTAAGGCTATAAGGTTGGACATTCCCTCACCAGACCCTCCTACCTTGACTGCATCAAACAAACACAACCTCGACCACAAAGTCCACCTCAATCATATGTGTCACCCCTCTCCACTTCATACCAACCTAGTCCATCCACTTATCAATTCAACCTTACATCAACCTATCCCACTTCTTTCCATGTCAATGTCACATCAACATGTCAATTCACTTCACAACAAGAACTTGTGAACATGAGTCACCCCTTAAAACAAGATAAAGTGTCTTCAAGCCCTCATGTCTTTAACAAGGAGAACACTAGTCTAGCTTATCCCTCCTATAAGTATATTATACCACCATCCAATCAAATGCTTATCCTAAAGCCACCATGTTCTAGTCCTAATCCATTGGTCCCTTGGCCTTCTAATCCATTAAACCCTTCATTACCCTCATCATCACCTAATCCTCCATCAAAACCCATGCCCTAAACTCAAACATTACAAAAGGAAAGCTATGGAGTTATCCAAATCCACAAATCCATTCAACCCCTTTGATCCTCCATCTAATCCAAGTCAAAACCCTAAGCCTAATCCATCTAACATCCCTTTTATCCCTCCACCATGGGACCTATCCACTCCACCTGATCCTGATCTTAAGCCTTCAACTTCTACCATGCATACACCTACAAAGGATGTGATCCAAGGGTTACTAACAAGGAATCAACCATCTCATCAAAGCCCTATCCTTGAGCCTACCAAGGAACCTTCCAACACCATGTCCATTCCTACAAATCCATCATATAGTCCACAACCCCTTGAAACTATTCAAGAGTCTCCCCCATTGAGTCCAAGTCAACCTCCATCATGCCCTCATGTGATTGACCATCAAGAACATACCAAGACTCTCCAAGAGTCTCCCACATCCACTTCCATTTAAGAAAGTCAAGAGCCATGTCAAGAGTATAATCCTAAGCATGTGGAAAAATCAAGCCCTCATTCTAATCAAGATCAAATCACTTTCATTCAACCTATCCATAACATGTATCTTTTCCATGATCAATATATTATTAATGATGAAGAACCTATCCATGAGCAACTTGATCCTATTCATACCCCCACAACTATTCATGAGCAAGACACCCAAGGTCCACATACTCCATTTAATAAAAGTCTTGTTGACCTACTTGAGCATTCACCCCATTTCATGGTCTTCCTTCAAAGCAAAGAAACTTCTCCTCCATCTAGCCCTATCCATGATCCATGAATATCCACTTGCCATGATGAGACACATGCCTCCCAAGCATACATAGAAGATCAAACCAATACCTTGGATCTTACTGAACACAATGCTAATCAAGATCCTAATGATCCTTCATCATCATCCACTATCAACCCCATTTCAAATCCACCATCATATCCTATTGGTTTATCCACCTTCATCCATGAGTGTTCCTCCTTAGGTGAACAACAACCATTGTCTATCACCTCACCTTCTCCATCCAATAATGAGCTCAACTCTAGTGTCCAAAACACACCTAGTCCCATAGTCCACCACATACTCCAAAACATGAACTATCAAGGTAAAGGCTTAGGCCTTCGTGAACAAGGAATTTCGGAGCCCATCCATGTCAACGTCCCTCCATGCTCATATGGCCTTAGATACACACCCCAAGGACAATAATCTAAAGATGTTGGTAATTCATTCATGTGTTCTAAATCCACCACCTTCCATCACAAATCCCATCATGTACCCAAAACAAATGTTGCCATTCCACCTCCATTATCCTACAAATCTCAAAAGCATGTGACCATATACCTTCCACCATCCAAATTATCTCCACTTCTTCCAACTCATAACATCCCTCCATCCACTCTACCACCATTGCTTCCAACACCTAGATACCTATCTTCCATAAATCCCCTTACATTCCTAATCATGGTCAACAAATGCACACATCGTCTAAACAAAAAGCTTCCACCATGTCCATGGGATTCAAAAGTAAAAATTTGGATGCCTCTACTCATAAAGCAAAAAATCCTAAGGATCCTCATGCCTTAGGACATCAATTCAAAAATTCAAATCAAAATGCATCTAAAAAGCTATCCAAGCCCATACCTCCAAAAGAAAAGTCAAAAACTAAAATGGTTTGGGTCCCTAAGAAAAAAGCAATCAATTCAAATGAAGCATCCACCTCTCAAAAATCCCAACCATCCTCTTCCACCCAAAAACCCCATTCCATTCAAAAATCTCAAATTCCTTCATCCCACAAGCAAAGTAAAAATCATAAAAATCCTGTCTATGTGGGTACCTAAATAACTACAACAACCATCCCCTAAGTAAACATCTCCATTGCTTCCTACACCTCCTCCACATCAAAAGCTTCAATGTTTATCACGGTGTGTGCAACCGTTGGTCTTGATGCCTTTCCATTCCATAACATCCCCACATACCTCCATCTCCCCATCTTTCATCCACTATCCTACACATTTCACCCATCACCTTCCTATTGTCCATGCTTTTGCATAAGCCTTCCATCCATCCTTTTACATGAATCCTCCATAATCCACATCATAATCCACTATCTTTCCATGCATAAACCTTTCATAATCCACTATCTACCTAATCCATCTCTCTTTCATGCAATCCCTTAGCAACATCTATGAGCATAATGACATTTTACATAGTCCATGTGCAATGACATCCATCTCTAATGGGACAATATCACCTTTCATGGAACTAGACACTTGACTCCCTCCTATCCATATCCACCTACCCCATCAAAAAAATCAAAAAAGTCAAAAAAAATAAAATAAAATAGTAAAGAGAAATCCTTTCGTCCAATGATGAAAACCACCCTTGGTGGCGCCTTGGATAAGTACCATGATGAAAACTTAGCAAACAGGTGTCATGTGTAGGTTTCAATATTCTATGTCACTTACACTTGGGGGCACGTTGTCTCATCCAACCTATCATTTTATTTCCTATCCTATTTTACCATCCTTATCCATTACACCCATATTCTTATCATATTGAGTCCATTCATCCTCCCTTCCTCATTTTGATCTTGACAAAGATATAGGGGCAAAATGTTGACACATGTTGTGGATATTTCTTGATATACCTCATCCTTTCCAAGCAATCCTAGCATCCTATTTTCATAAGCTTTGTCATGAAAAATCCTAAGTATTGCACCTAGAAGGGGGCATGTTATTCCTATGCGACATACTCTTTGGAGATCACATCATCCCCCCTTATGATTCACCCATCCATTCCATCCACTATTGCCCATCCTTTTATCTATCCATCCTACGTCCATCCTAACACCTAGACTTGGTTTTCCCTTGTCATTGGTATCTAGCACAAAGGCTACCCAAATTGTAATCCATGACATCCCAAAACATCAAAAAATCTAAAAAAATCAAAACATTTCAAAAAATCAAAAAAAATCAAAACATTTCAAAAATCCAAAAAAATCAAAACATTCCAAAACGCAAAAAAATCAAAACAATCCAAAAATCAAAAAAAATCAAAACATTCAAAAACACAAAAAAAAAATATTTCTAAAAAATCTAAAAAATCAAAACATTCCCAAAATACCAAAAAAATCAAATATCCGACAAAAATTCAAGCAATAAAGTCAATCCATAAAATCAATTCAATCATTTCAAATCGATTCAATTCTTCCAATCAATTCAATTAAACCACTCAATTCAACTCAATCACTCAAATCAATTCATCACATTCTTCCAATCAATTGTTTCAATTCACTCAATCAAATCAAGTCCATTCAATTCATCTAATCAATTCATCAACTCAATTTGTCAAATCAACTCAAGTCAATCAATCCAATCAATTCCTCAATTCATCAAATCCAATCCAATAATCCCTCCAATCATTCAATCAAATCAATTCTTCGAATCACTCAAATCAAATCATCAAATCCATTCATCAATCAACTAAATTCAATTCATCCAGTCCAATCATCAATTCTTCCAATCAATCACATTCATCAATCCAATCATCAATTCTTCAAGTCAACCAATTCATTCGATTCAATTCAAATCAATTTATCAAATCAAGCAAAAATTCCAAACAATAATCCAAATTCAAGTCAATCCTCAATCCATACCAATCAAGTTAATCAATCAAGCCAAATTATCCAATTGCAACAATGGTTTTGATCCTAATCTTGACGTAAACCAAATCATTTAATCAATCAATTAATCAAATCCTAGTGTTGATTCGCATGGCCAACAACACTAGTATCAATCAATCTATTGCCTTATACAGGATGTTGCATTGTCAAAACTAGACCAAGCATCTTATATTACATATTTCATTCCTGAAACCAGACACCATCATCAATCAATCAATTAATCATTGGTTTATAGCTTAATAGGGGCAATACCTTGTTTGTTTTCAATCATTTATGCATGCTTGCTTGCTTGCTTGTGTGTCATCTTTCCAACTTGCATTTGAATCAATCCAAATCCTTCCAACTAATATTCATATCTTGTGTATGTTGGAATAGATTTTTGCATTAACCTTTGCATCTAAGGTCATATCATACCTTTTGTGCATTAGGACTTTAATGCTCTAAGTTTACTTCCTCATACGTTAGACAAGGTTGTATTACAATGGGTGCACAAGACACATCGTCACCTTGGTCCTTATACCTTGGTGCATAACATCTAGTACTATATCAAACTCCATGGTTGCTCACCTTCATTGCAGCATAACGTATCATTCTTTTCTTCTAACTATTCCCTCATCTTTCTTCCTTGACCACTCCCTTTCATTTCGAGAGCATACCCGTGTTTGTCCAACCTACCTATCCTATCAAGGGAGCATCATCATCATCATCATCATCATCATCCTTTTCTTCTATCCATACCTTAGCTTCTTTGAAATGATGTTACTTCTCTTAGTCACAACATTCGCAACATCATCTCAAAGAGGGGCAAAATATAGACACGTAAATTTGTCCATGTCTTGTAACACCTAATTGACACATTACTAGAGACATCATAAGACATTTTGTCCTAATCCCACTTATCCCACTAAGACAATTAATTAAAAAAATCCTATTTATTTAATTAATTCCCCTCTCACATGTTCCAACTAATTCAAATAAAATATTTGAATTAGTCCTCACCTTTCATCTCAATCAAACACGTCACATAGTACATTTTCCATTTAATACACTTCACATGTCCAACTAATTTAAATAATATTTTATTTAAATTAGGTCCTCCCTACACTTGTCACATGACTACAACTCCTCATGGAGTGGGAAACCCTATTCGATCCTAGCCGTCCACATCATTCAATTCAACTTTCAATCATAGTCCATTCAAATCACTCACTTCCTATAAATCAACCCTCAACCAAGCCATTTGGGGGAGGAGTTTTCAAGTAGCTTCATGCTGTCAAAATGCCATTAGAGCTTCTCATCATTCATCCTTATGCCATTGTTATGCTGCTAAAATAGTGAGCACCCAACATTCATCCTTTGAGATCATGCATTCCTATGCAAGATTTAGAAGAGCAATGGAGGAGAGCCAAGCTTAGTGTAGAGATCCATTTTGGTTTTCTTTGTCATTTGATTTCTATGCTATCTTGTACTTCATTGTGCTTGTTAGGGTTTGATGATTTGTTTATAATCATAGCCTTGATTTTTTACCCTAACTACAAATAGTAATATTGATTTAATTTTTTTGGAATGGATATGAACTATAGTTGTCAAAATATTTAATTTTTGGACTATAGTAGAAGAAATTTGATTTTTGGTGATGGGGAAAGATAAGGAGAATATTAATTAAATAATTACAAATTATTTAATTAATGTGTGCATTAGATGTGATGAGGTGAATTATCAGGTTTAGGATGCAGAAGATGGATGAAAGTGGTTGTGACCATTTTCAGGTGTCTACAAAGCTAATACTAAGGGATACATACATACAAAATGGCATTTCCAAATGACTTCGTTTGATCCCCCAAAAGGTTAAGAAAAATTATTTTTTTGTCAATATTTTGATAGGTGCCAAGGAGACTCTGTCATGGGTTTGATTTAAGCCTATGGGGATTCTATCTAAGGGGATTTGATATAACATGGTTTGATATAACCCCTTTCAAAGGAACCCCCTTCGATGGAACCCCTCTAGGATTAAGTCACTATTTTTTCTAAAAAATATATATTTCAAGAAAAAATCAAGATGTCCCACAAGTGGGACACACTATTATGGGCTTAGACTTATCCAACACATTTTAAGACCATCTCCCCTTAGTAAGATTGTTTAGTATGCGATCCTTTCATTATGACTTTAGAATGATTTTGTCTGAATTAAAATCAAGCCTCATTTTGGAACGAATTATCATGATCAAGTATATAGTCTTAATTAGATCTTTTAATGAAAGGTTATAGATTAATCATGTTATACATTGAATTATGAGATTATATGAATATGTGGAAATCATTTGTAATATGCTTTTGTACTCATCAATATAAATTAGAGATTGTACATGTTGGTATGTCCCATTGTCATATTTTTGAGTGATAAACATGCATGTAAATAGTACATTTTTGTTTAAAATGAACATTGATGTTTTGTTTATTTTAAGGATGTAATTAAGTATCTTAAACTCATTAAAATGGTTGTTCCAAACCACGCACTAGTACCTAGTGTAATGAGAAACTTATGGCATTTTTGTTGGTTGTGTTCTTGGTGTCGCATTGGATTAGATATACACCTAAGTCGTATGCTTGTGGTTTTTTGTTGTAGTGTGTGTTGACCATGTTCCATCATGTACTTGGTGGTCTTGCTTTGTGTTCTAGTGTGATTTCATTTCTTTTGGTGGCATTGCACTATATGCAAGCATGAATTGTGGCATTTGTTTGTCACAATTGTAATATAAATAATTTGTTGGCCTATGTTTTGTCTACTAATGTCTTGATGTCAAAGTTGGGGCATTCAATATTAATGGCAGTTATATAATTGCACATTAACTAGCTCTTATAAAAATAATTGAATAATGCATTTTTATTCAAGTGTTGCTTCCTTTAACAAATGCTATTGACATCAAAGTGCATATTAAAAACAATGGTTATTGGACCTTGCACAACAATTGGATCCTTTCCCCTACTACCAATAGGTACTAACAAACTTTTCTTGGTCTCTTGATCTTATTGAAACTTATCAAGGACTTTGAGAACAAAACTAGCATCCCTAATTATCATCCACGCACAAACTTCACTGCTAAGTCTAAATTATTTAGCATATCTTTCCATTATTTTTTCTTGGACCTTGTACCCCTTAAAATTTTCAATTACCATATTTAAGCCATCTTTAATGGTTATTTTATGACACTTTTTAATTCCCACTTTTAAATTAATAAGCTCCATTCCATCATCCAGAGGTTGTTTTCCTTTAAAACAGTAAGGTCCCAAGAAGATGACTTAACAAATATAAAACACCTCAATTTTGTTTACTCAATAGTGTAGGATTAAATGAGAATCCAATCACATGAGCTTGGATCAAAGTGACTAGAAACAAGTTACAAATCTATAAGCAAACACAATAATGTAGAATACAAATATCAGCTATTCCAATATTAAAGATATGAAAATATATGATACAACGGATTGTATACAATATACAGGCCTCTTGGATGCATGAATCAAGGAGATGACATATCCAAGAGGTCATGAGTTTAACTCTCAACCACTCCCAATTAGAAGGTGAGTTAACTCAATTTGAATAAGATAAAGGGGGCTTTGACTGAATAGAGGTGGGACCTAACTAACATCAACCAAGGATTTATGGGACAATGGTGGGACTTATATACCTCAAGTCAAGGTGTACATGTCATTATTATCTACCTATGTGGGAATAATTCTAACATCTAGGAAGTAAACTTATTACTAAGTGTAATATTACACCAACAGGCCCCCCCTCCCCTATAAGTGGAACTTAAGAGGAAAGCCATATGAGAAATGGGTCCCAATAAAACAAGACATATAAGGTATCCATATACATTGATCTGTCTTAAAGGAATGAGAAGGATAAAACCCCATGTGAAGAAAAATCCCCCCCCCCTTAAGAGAAAAAATATTAAGGACCAAGCCACGCAGGATCTGTGGGATGGTTTTAGGAAGTCCTTACTTGTATGACAGAAAGGCCATTTTCTACAAGGAGCATAACAAGTATCATTTGTTTAAAGACTGAATTGAATTCATTGTGAAAGCTCATCACATGAAGAATGATAGATCTGTTGTAAACACAGGGCATTTGAAGATGATTGTGAATGCAAGCAACACATTAACCCTCATGTTTGTAATAGCTAATGATATTAAGCATGAAGATGAAATAATCACATGTATTTCTAATCATAATAAGGTGTCACAGACATCACAGTATGAGGATCAATTGTAAGCAAATTTAAGCCTTCAGCCAAAGGTGGTAAAAGAGGGTTTGAAAGATACATTTTCTAATGATGTTCATGTTCTGGAGATCCAAGACATTGATTCTTTTTCTTTTGCATCAGTTTATTCAGTATTATTGCTTGTTATTCTACTAGTTAGTTCTATGTGGATGGTGGATGCAACAATGAATATTGATGGGTATTCAGTTGATTATATCAGCAATGCTATCTTATTTTTCATCTTGTTTGTGATGGGTCAGATGATCAAAATTCTAGTAGGATGGATAGATGATCAAAATTACTAGGCAAGTGAGGCAACAATGCTCTCACTTAAATTTTATATAAAACTAGACTTTTGGTGGTCCAAAAGCTTCTCAATTGGGAAGAATGATCAAGTGGATCCAAAAGACCTCAAAAATTCATAGTCTCAGAATCAAATGAAACCATCGCCATTGTGTAGAGTTTGTCGAGACAATTCCAATGCCACTTGAATCATGTCAAACAGAGTCCATATGTAAAAGTTATGGCTGGTCAAAGTTTCATAGAATATGCTGACTGGACTGTACGGATGCTGACGTCGGCATGATGACATGGCAGTCTCAAGTACTGACACATGGTAGGTGATGACATCAGCATGATGACATGGTAGTATGGCTAGCTGATGTGGCAGTGACATGGCAGACAAGGTTGGTAGATGACATGGTAGAGGAGGCTGACCGAGCAGTGAGCTGGCTCTAATACCAAACTAATCTGTAATCAAGGCTTAACAACTTATATTGCACTTAACTTAGATATCTAAATTCCCAATCAACATAATTGCATGGCTATGTTCATTTGTAGTTGAAATTGTAGAATTAGGTTCACTTAATCAATTACACAACTTGATGATATGTTAACTAATTACTTTAATTTTTGTAATTAATAAATCAAAGAAGGAATCAAAATACTGAAAGAATAAGAGAAAATGAAGACACAATAACAAGTTTGTTAACAGAGCTCACCCATGTGTTTAAGCTACGTCTCTGGGTCCAATGTGGGACCACTTTTATTAACAACCTCCCACCTTCAATTCTGCCCTACCACCAACATGCCATGCATGGATATGGATATGGATGGATATGGATCCTTTTATAGTCCACGATGTCGGGCGGCCTGTTTTTGGCTCTATAGGTGGCTTATAACATATGGGACTACCTCATACTCCAGAATGCAGGAGGCACCTAACTGTGCTTCAAATATGAGGCATACATACCCTACCCCCTATAGGATTTGAACTTGTGACCTCTTTTTCAAGAGGGCAAGTTTTTCACCAACAGGCCAACTCAAGCTGTATTTTGGTAAGTATTGATGGCAAATTCTATTTGAAGTGAAATGAAGCCTACATTAAGCCAAAAAGAGGCCCCAAAACTTAGCCACCACTCATTGCCACTGTGCCACGCGCGCCTAGCTAAATACGTTATGGCAACAAATCTTTTTGTTGTATGTAATCTGTGAGAGCCCGAAAAAGAGGGGCTCGAGTTTGAACCTGAGCCCTCTTATAAAAAGGGCAAAAAATTTACCATTCGGGAGGAAGCCGAAGATTTAGTGTAGTATTTGAAGTATTTTTTTCTAAAAAGGCAAGGGTTTTTTTAGGCTTTTAAAGCCTAGGGGAGAGGACCCAGTAGTGGTGCACCTAACTTCACACCTCTCAAAATCATACGTGGCAATTTTGAATCACTCTAAAAATTTTACAGTAGCTTACTTGGCAACATCCCTACTTATAACTAAGGTTTCAAGGTCACATCATCAAATATGATGCCACATCAGCATGTTTTTTGTTGAGGTGTCAAATAGTTCCCCAAAAAAAAGGGTGGACCAATATGTGTGCATTAAGTCATGTTTTGTTGGTGGGCTGATGTGGCGTCACATGATTGGTTGCTTTTTAAATTTAAAGGGCACATTTCATTCAATTATTAGTACTTATATTAACACTAACAATCTTAAAGTCACAACTACTAGTACTAAACTTTAAAAATATTGGGCCTTAAATGCACATATATTGGTACTAAACTTAAAAAATATTGGACCTTAAATGTACATATACTTTCTTAGCCATTGGAACTATCTCACCTATTGGGTCTTTTCCTCTAATCCTTGTAATCAAAAGTGGGGGAAAATACATGAAGACTTTAGGATGTTTAATGCAAGTCTAACGCATTTTTGATGTAATAAGGTGGAAGCTTGGCATCATTAATAAAAGTGGTCCCACATTGAGAAGCGGACCCAGTGACATAGCCTGAACACATGGGTGAACTCCGTTAACAAACCTATTATTGTCTCTTTGTTTTCTCTTATTCTTTCAATATTTTGATTACTTCTTTGAGTTATTAATTACAAAAATTAAAGTAATTAGTTAACATGTCATCAAGTTGTGTAACTGATTAAGTGAACCTAATTCTACAATTTCAACTGCAAATGAACATAGCCATGCAATTATGTTGATCGGGAATTTATATATCTAAGTTAAGTGCAATATAAGTTGTTAAGCCTTGATTACAGATCACCATTCCCCCTCACTCCAGCCTCCACCAAAAGGTATAGTCTCATTCATCGATGGTGGGTGCTCAAATGATAAAGATGATCCATGCTCATTGAATACTTGTCCCTTTATGAAGAAAGAAATCGATAGGTGAATGCACAAGATCTTCCCATTGAGAAAAGGAATATGAGGGAATAAAATAGAAGATAAGGACCTTTAGGAACTACTCAAATGTTTCCATATTAATGCCAAAAGGTTTCACAATTAAATTAGGAGTCTTAGGTCTAACTTAATAAATAGAATCTTAAAACCTATGGAAATCTATGAAGAACATGTACCAAATATTGGGAGACTGTAGCTGTTATGAAATTGTCATCGAAGAGGAAAAAATATCCTTAATGGTTTTCTCTAGATTCATAAAGTTTAGGACTCACAAAATAAACCCACAAGATCCATAAATTATGCATCCCAATGTATTACCTCTAGAAAATAATGAAGTTCATATTTCACTAAATCACTAGAAGCCCCAATTGAAGCAATCCTAAACTCAGTAGAGGTAAGAGTTGATGAAGATGATATGTCTGTTGATAACTGAGAGGGGGGGGTGAATCAGTTATCCTAAACTTTCTTCTCAACTCAAACAATCAAATCCACTGTGTTATTTATTAGCATAGCAATTTAATCATTCATGAAAGCATAAAGCATAAACATCAGAGCAGATAAACATCAACACATGAGACATCAAGATTTTGACATGGAAAACCCGGTTAAGGGAAAAACCATGGGGTGATTAACCCAAGGATTATTCTCTGTTAGAAGAATAAGAAGAAGATGGCACCTGCCAATTAGGGCTCACAGCCCAAGCACACTGCTCACAAAGAGGCACACTGCCTACAAGAGACACACTATCTACAAAGTGATAAGAATCACAATCTTGAACTGGAGAATGACATCTTTACCATGTCCGGATCAGTTCCAATTAAGCCCAAAAACACTTGCTCTGCCTTTCGCACTTCTCTTCGCTATGCCACACACATCCACACTTCAAACTGAATTCACAAACCCTTATTTATACAAGGCATCAACTTAGGAACATCCATCTAAGTCGGCAAACATCCACAAGATCATTCGCAAGGCGTGTAATATATCCGGTCGAGCTGTATCCAGAAGAACACCAACAACGGTGGTCATTACATCAAATCCAAACTCTAACTTCAATGCAAACTGCCAACATGAACTGGACATGATCCAACGATCATCACAACCTTCTCTGAATCATCAAGAGCATCCGCACTTCATCAGCTTACCGAAATTCTTCTCTTCATCATCTGAAACTTCAAGAACACAGTCTGTCGCCACTGTCACAATGCAAAAGGTACTTTTAGACCTCCAAACCATTCACAAATCGAGATGACACATCACAAGGACATCCCAAACACTCCTTCCAATCCGTAGAATAGGACAATACAATTCCGGATCACACCAGACCTTTTTGTGACCCTCTGTCACCTCTGAACACCTGCCAGAACTGGTTCCACACAAACAGCCATAACTTCTTCAGATCTTTATGCAGACCACTGAAATTGTAACTGGAACATCTCAAGACTCATATCTACAAACCCTTTAATCCACAGCCTTTGATCCTCAACCTATACAGTACTTTTGCCTTCTTCTCATCACTGTTCTTCACTATTCTGGATGGAGACTAGTTTCCATAATAACCTCAACACACAGCTCATCCAATCCTTCTTATCAATGCAATATGAGTATGTTGACATCAATGACAACACTGATTAACCTCATACTTGCAACAATCTCCCCCTTTGTCATTGATGGCAACATATGATGTGAAAAACCATCAAGACAAGAACTTCTCTTTTCTGCCACAGCTCCCCCTATCAGCAACAACTCTTCACATGTCTTCTCTTCCTTTACTGCTCCCCCTTTGATCAACAACCACTTGTTTTTCACATGTCTTCTCTCCCCCTTTGACATCAATGGCAAAGGGCTCATACTTGCAATTCCAACACATCAGAATCATACTAGCTGCTCCCCCTTAGTAGCAGCTCCACATCATCAATTTGGATCACAAGATATGACTTGATATCCACCGGACTGATGCACAACAGTGCATCCTAATGCATCACCGGAGGGGCCATGACCCCTAACTTCTCCCTGAGATACTCAAAAGAGTCCTTGGGAAGAGGTTTAGTAAAAATATCTACAAGCTAATCCTTGGAGGGCACATACTCCAATCTAACTTCACCCTTGTTCACTTGTTCTCTCAAAAAGTGAAATTTTATAGATATATGCTTGGTCTTAGAATGTAATACCAGATTCTTAGAAATATTTATTGCACTTGAATTATCATAGAAAATTGTGATAGGCTCCTCATATTCTACTTGAATATCTCTTAGCATTTGTTTCATCCACAAAAGTTGAGTGCAACTACCTGCTACTGCAATGTATTCAGATTCTGTTGTAGACGGAGATATTGCTTCTTGTTTCTTGCTTAGCCAAGAAACCAACCTTTTTCCCAAAAAGAATGCTCCTCCACTTGTACTCTTCCTATCATCCACATCCCCTGCCCAATCTGCATCTGTATATGCATGAAGAGAAAAGTCATGATCTCTGGGATACCATAGACCATACTCAACTGTTCCTTTCAAGTACCTAAAAATTATTTTGATTGCCATAACATGAGATTCTCTGGGATCAACTTGGAATCTTGCCATAAGACCAACTACCTACATTATATCCGGTCTAGTCTGAGTGAGATACAATAATCCACTAATCATTGATCTGTACTTTGTCTGATCTGTCTTAGGAGAGTCATCATCTTTACTCAACTTACATCCGGTAGCCATAGGAGTGTTCATTGGCTTTGAATCTTCCATTCCAAATTTCTTTAATAGTTCTTTCACATACTTGGTCTGAGAGATAAAGATTCCTTTCTTTGTCTGAGTAATTTGCAGACCCAAGAAGAAATTCATTTCACCGAGCATTGACATTTCAAACTCACTTTTTATTTGGTTTACAAAAGTTTTACACATACTATCTCGTCCTCCAAAAATGATATCATCTACAAATACTTCAACAATTAAGATTTTTTCATGATCAATTTTGAAATATAGATTACTATCAGCAGTACCTTTGTTGAAACCAATCTTCAAAAGATGTTTGTCCAGCCTCTCATACCATGCTCTTGGAGCTTGCTTTAGACCATACAGTGCCTTCTTCAATTTGCAAACCATATCACCATGCTCAGATAACTGAAATCCATCCGGTTGTTCAATGTACACCTCTTCTTCTAGATCACCATTCAGAAAAGCAGATTTGACATCCATCTGATACACTTTGAAATCTTTGAAGGCAGCAAATGCAAGAAATAGTCTGACTGCTTCAATTCTTGCTACCAGAGCAAAAGTTTCATCAAAATCAATCCCTTCTATTTGAGAGTAGCCTTTGCAGACTAATCTAGCTTTATTTCTGATTACTTCACCATCTTCATTTAGTTTGTTCTGGAAGACCCATTTGGTTCCAATCACATTCTTGTTACTAGGTCTGGAAACAAGATCCCAAGTGTGATTTTTCTCAATTTGCATCAACTCTTCTTCCATAGCTTTGGTCCAATTTTCATCATTGCAGGCTTCATTTATTGTCTTAGGTTCAATCTTTGAAATCAAACAACATTCATCCAAATTTTGAGCAACATTCCTCCTAGTTTGCACACCTTTGCTTCTGTCACCTATGATCTGATCTTCAAAGTGGTTTAGTCTTACATACCTTGAAATTTTGGGAGTATCTTGCACTGCTGCTTCTTGATCAGGCTCATTCAGACCTATCTCTTCTTCTTGATTTACCAGATCAGTCTGACTCTGACTTACCGGAGAGGATTGAGCTCCTTGAACCTGAACACCATCTTGATCATCTTCATCAAACTCATAAAATCTTGAGGGCTTCTCAATTCCTTCATCAACTTTCACATTAGTACTTTCTATCATCTTTCTCAGTCTCTTATTGTAACACCGGTATGCTTTTCTTTGAGTGGAGTAACCCAAGAAAATTCCTTCATCACTTCTAGCATCAAACTTTCCTAGATCTTCATCTCTTTTAATATAACACTTGCTACCAAATACTCTAAAATATCTCACAGTAGGAGTGATGCCAAACCAAAGTTCATAGGGGGTCTTACCGGTATTGTTTCTGATTTGAACTCTATTAAGAGTGTAGACTGCAGTGCTGATAGCTTCTCTCCAAAACATCTGAGGAACATTTGCTTCCAACATCATTGTCCTGGCAGCTTCATGGATGGTCCGGTTCTTTCTCTCAACTACTCCATTCTGCTGTGGAGTCCTAGGAGCAGACAACTGTCTCTTTATACCATGCTTCTCACAAAAGTTTATGAACTCACTGGATGTGAATTCACCACCTCTATCAGACCTCAGACACTTCAGTTTTAATCCGGTTTGATTCTCTACCATAGCTTTGAAGATTTTGAACTTTTCAAAGGCTTCTGACTTCTCTTTTAGAAAGGTGACCCACATTATCCGGGAATAATCATCAATTAGTAACATGAAGTATCTATCACCTTGCATACTCTTGACTCTTGTCGGACCACATAGATCAGTATGAACTAGTTCCAATAATCTGGTAGAGGACTGATCTTTGCTTTTGAATGAAACTCTGCTCTGTTTACCTAGCTGACATTCTTTGTACAAACCATTTGTAGGTTTTACCAATTTTGGAAGATCTCTAACAGCCTGAGTATTGCTTATCCTAATGATGTTATCAAAATTCACATGACACATCCTTCTATGCCATAACTAGCTCTGATCAATTTGAACAAGCAGACAACTTTTATCAGTACCAACCTAGTGAAAGATATTACCTTTAGTTTGAGTACTGGATGCAATCTCTGTTCCGGATCTTTCTAGGATTTTACATTTTCCATCTTTGAATTGGAGATCATAACCTTTGTCCACCAACTATCCAACACTGAGAAGATTGTGCTTCAGACCTTCAACATACAACACATTACCAGTTTTGTTTCTTCCATTAAAAGAAATGGTTCCTCTTCCTCTGATTCTACCAGCTGAATTATCACCAAACTTTACCACTCCTCCTTCATATCTTTCCAACTCTAAGAACTTGTTCTTGTCATCGGTCATATGGTGAGAGCATCCACTGTCAATAAGCCAGTCATCCTTTTCTTGAACTTGGGCAGCCAAAGCTCTTTCTTCAACCTTATGATTGATAGATATTGGATCTTCTTCCTTGATAGCAATAAGCACCCATTCATTTCTGGATTTGTCTCCTATCTCTTATTCATCATCTGTTACTCCTTCATTATCAGCTTCTTCATGAACATAATAACAATTCTTTTGAAACCTTTGTCTATTAGAATCTGACCTTGTAGATCTTTCCGGACATCTTGAGGCAAAGTGACCAATCTTATTGCAGTTGAAGCATTTAAAAGGTAATTTTCCTTCATACTTACCGGATCCTCTTGGCAGTCTTTTTGCAATGAGGGCTTCAAGTTGAGTTGTTTCTGCTTCTTCCTCTTCCATATCTTTCCTTGCTTGTTCATACCATGACAGCTTCCTTGAAGAGTTCTCTCCCGGATCAAATCTCTGTTTGCCTTTCACATAGGCACTGGCTTTGAATGCAGATTCAGTCTTGGGGTGATCATCTCCAAACTCGGTCATTTCAAAAGTAGCCAGTTTGCTAGCCAATTGCTCTCTTGTGACAGTTGTATGGGCTCTGAATTCATCAATGGCAGCAACCTTGATTTTGTAGGCAGCAGGAAGAGATCTTAGAATTTTGCAAACAATATCATTTTCATCCAAAGTTCCACCAGCATCCCTGATTCCACACACCAGCTCATTTGCTCTTGGCATAAAGGTAGTGATATTTTCATCATCTCTCATCTTCAATCTTTCAAATTTCCCTTTGAGACTTTGCAATCTTGCACTCTTAACAAACTCATCTCCTTCATGCAGAAGTTCTAGTTTAACCAAGATCTCATATGCAGTTGGTAGGTCAATAACATTTGAGAGTTCGGAGTCAGTCAAGGCACTTAGAAGAGCTTCTCTGGTCCACAGATTGTTTTCAGCATCTGTGATTTCATTAGAGTTGTCAGACCACCTTGCGGAGGTACATAGGGTTTTGTGACCATGGATAAGTATGCCTTTCCCATACACTCCAAGTGACATTTCATCTGGCCTTTCCAGGAGTAAAGTTGGTTCCATCAAACTTTGAACTGTCCTTCTTATATGATGACATCCTGGATCTCCTCAAGCGGTTAAGCTCTCTTCAGAGGAACTTGGCTCTGATACCAATTGTTGATAACTGAGAGGGGGGTGAATCAGTTATCCTAAACTTTCTTCTCAACTCAAACAATCAGATCCACTATGTTATTTATTAGCATAGCAATTTAATCATTCATGAAAGCATAAAGCATAAACATCAGAGCAGATAAACATCAACACATGAGACACCAAGATTTTGACATGGAAAACCCAGTTAAGGGAAAAACCACAGGGTGATTAACCCAAGGATTATTCTCTGTTAGAAGAATAAGAAGAAGATGGCACCTGCCAATTAGGGCTCACAGCCTGAGCACACTGCTCACAAAGAGGCACACTACCTACAAGAGATACACTGTCTACAAAGTGATAAGAATCACAATCTTGAACTGGAGAATGACATCTTTACCATGTCCAGATCAGTTCCAATTAAGCCCAAAAACACTTGCTCTACCTTTCGCACTTCTCTTCGCTATGCCACACACATCCACACTTCAAACTGAATTCACAAACCCTTATTTATACAAGGCATCAACTTAGGAACATCCATCTAAGTCGGCAAACATCCACAAGATCATTCGCAAGGCATGTAATATATCCGGTCGGGCTGTCTCCGGAAGAACACCAACAATGGTGGTCATTACATCAAATCCAAACTCTAACTTCAATGCGGACTACCAACATGAACTGGACATGATCCAACGATCATCACAACCTTCTCTGAATCACCAAGAGCATCCGCACTTCATCAGCTTACCGGAATTCTTCTCTTCATCATCTGGAACTTCAAGAACACAGTTTATCGCCACTATCACAATGCAAAAGGTACTTCCAGACCTCCAAACCATTCACAAATCAAGATGACACATCACAAGGACATCCCAAACACTCCTTCCAATCTGTAGAATAGGACAATACAATTTCAGATCACACCGGACCTTTTTGTGACCGTCTGTCACCTCTGAACACCTGCTGGAACCGGTTCCACAAAAAATAGCCATAACTTCTTCAAATCTTTATGCGGACCTCTGAAATCGTAATTGGAACATCTCAAGACTCATATCTACAAACCCTTTAATCCGCAGCCTTTGATCCTCAACCTATACAGTACTTTTGCCTTCTTCTCATCACTGTTCTTCACTGTTCTAGATGGAGACTAGTTTCCATAATAACCTCAACACACAGCTCATCCAATCCTTCTTATCAATGCAATATAAGTATGTTGACATCAATGAAAACACTGATTAACCTCATACTTGCAACAATGTCATCACATGTCACTAGAACCTCAATTGATGAAAGGACTTAAAGGTTTAGGTGATCATGTTGCATCTCATGAAAATGATCCATGCTAGATACCTAAGTATGAACATAGGACCTCAAGAGAAAAAATTTATAAGATGTATAGTTTGGATTGATCATTTGCCTTTCCTACTACAACAAGATAACTATTCTACTAATTTTGAATGACCATATGATATAGAATGAACTCAAAACTCTTACCTCTCTCACTATGTGTGATCTAATAAACAGATAAGAGAGATTTTGACAAGAAAGGTACACAAATAACATCATTGAATAATCCTTCACCCATGTCAATAGACCCTCTCCCACAAAAACACATATATAAGTGTTATTACCCATCAATATGTGTGGCATAGAACAAGTCTTAAATGAAGAATACTTATCCTATGATGAACCCATGCGGTGTGAAGCTCTGGATTCAAGGATTAAAGTCCTTGATCTAGTATCTACAACTACAAGTGATTTTCCCTTGTGCTTCTCTAACCTAGTAGTTGTGCTAGAAGAGAAAGGTCGATAATCTACGTAAAAGGAATCTAGAATGGCTATTTATTTCTTCTTAAGAAAATGTGTGATCCAATCAATCTATTTCTTCATACACATTAATCCTTAATGATGTTTCCTCTTGCAATATGCACAATATAACTTCTCTTTCTTAGATAATGTGCCCTCTTTTGAAGAGAAGTTTTCATGTTCGTCTATGGAAGTGGATATGGCTTGTTAAGTGTTCATATTAGGATTTTTCTTTTTCTTCTCTTTACCACTAGAAGCCTTCTCATATTTTGTGACCTAACTTGTGACTTCAAAGACTTCAAGTTGCCCATTTGAATAAAATTATCCTTAGCTCTAGTGAGTGACATTGAAAAACTATCAAAAAGGGCATTTTAAACTCTCTCCCCAAGGCTTTTTGTACCATAGAAGGTAGACACAAACACTAAATAGTCATAGCTTATCTTAGAGAGAACATTTAATATCAACTATATTTTTAATTTTTTAATCTTACAATCCTTCAACTGCCATTAGTGACTTAAAATTTGTGATAAAGTCATGTATGTTGTTAAAATTACATGGATCGAGAGACGTATTAGTTCATTTTCCAATAGGTGGCCATGAATCTCATCTGTCTACCCAAATAATTTTGGCAATGTATTTCGCATATCCATAGGTGTATCTAGGTGCTCAATCTAAAATAGCAACTCTAGAGAGATATACAAGCACAAGAAGCCAGTGGCCTCATCCTAACTACTTAACCATTATGTCTTTTTGTGCTTATCAATTGGGTCACCATCAAATGCCTAAATTATCCTATAACTAGTTAATTCTTAGCAATTTGACCATTTGAGATTTTCATGAAAAATAGTTGTAAGGTGTGAGGAGTCAAACAAAAAGATTCCCCATGATGAAGCAAGAAAATATAGAACATGGATCAGAAAGAATGTAAGCACAACCACAAGAATAAGACCACCCCCCCCAAATTACTGTACTAAGAAACCCCTGGAAATTACAATGATTTGACACTTTATCTCAATATGATTACTATGTATATACAAGAGGGAGATTAAAATTACAATTGCAATCACCTTAAGTAGAATCAAATCAAATAAAGTAGATTAGACTCTAGGTCTTAGATAACTTTTTGATGCCTATAAGAATTTGAAAATTTAATCATCTAGGCAAAAGATATGTTTGTTTCTATGCAAGGTGCTTCCAAAGGAAAATGGAAACACTACCAAAATTAGAAGCCCAACCAAAAACTCCACTAATTTAGTAGAATCTAGATGCACCAAATAGTTTTAGTGAGTTGCCAAATCTAGATGCACCACTAAATGTAGGAGAAATTCCACCAAGAATAGAGGACATGTTAAAAATAGTATATGTTACCAAGATAATGGAGAGGGGTTGCTCTACTAATGTAATATGGCATGCAAGCAAAGGGGTGATGGATTTTAAGAGATCCTCAATGGAGGTGGCATATTAGCCACAAGGAGGTTGCATTTAGAGGTTTGTACCCAAAGAAATTGGTTAAGATAAGTACAATGGCTATAGGCCTTTTTCTTATGGTGGTGGATTTAAACAAAGGGCCACACAAATTAGGTCATGTTGTTAATACAAAGGCCACTTGGCTTATGGGGCTCTATGCCTTACAAGGTGCCTCCAACTAAACAAGAAAAGTGCAATGAGTACAAGTGGCAGATCTACTGCCTATAGATTGTACCCTCTTATACAGTGTTTAAGTGTTGACATGGACCATACACAATGTTGTATCTAGACAATGGTATGGATTCCATATAGCTTTTAATTACCCTACTCCAAAAATTGATGAATTAACAATTAATGTATAGGTTTTGATACCTAGATGTAATGACATAGTCCATTTCAAGTTAGGATACACCAAAGGTTAATATCTCCACAAAAGCTTCAATCTTGACACCCCTTATCCTCAAAGGATGCAAACAAGATCCAAACACCAATAGAGATTTGGTACCATGTAGGATTCAATTAGAATACAATCACATGAGCCTAGACCTAGGTGAGAGAAGACAAGTTACAAAAGTACAAGCAAACACAAATAATGTACAATATAATTATCAACTATTCTAATATTGCTCAAATATGAAAATTTCTAATACAAAATATTATTTACAAATATTAAGGCCTCTAGGATGCATGAATCAAGGAGATGACATGTCCAAGAGGTCATGAGTTTGACCTTCAATCAATCCCAATCAAGAGGTGAATTAACTCAATCTAAGTAAGACAGAGGTAGCTTCAAACTACCATCAATCAATGATTATTGAGGTAGTGGTGGCACTTGTGTACTTTAAGTCAAGGTATACACATGTTATTATTTGTTAGCTAAGTGAGAATAATTAAATATTCCTATTATTCTAAGTAAACTTATAAATAGATGTAATATTACACTAAAAAATAAAGAATAGGGAACAATCTAAATGAGACAATCATGTGATTTATCTAGTCTAATTTCATCCTTTAAACTTAATTTAACTACAACAATCTTGTCTTTTTAGTCCATAATTTCCAACTTCAACTAGCACAAAGGAGATCTAATTATCTAGAAAGAAATGTTATCTATTGTAACTAATATTTCCTTTCTATGTGAGATTAGAATACATAGGAAACCCAAAATCTACACCCTTATGGCACTCACCTAGATATAAGATTACGCAATAATTATAATTATATTGTGAGATGATAGAACTTGCATTGAATCAAAAAGGTCGTTATAAAGGCACACACCAAAACTATCATACAAGAAACTTCATGTTGAACTACCCAACCACCTATACGGCTAATCACAATATTAACTACTAACAATATATCAATAACATTGTATTATGTGAGGATAGTTTACATTTAATTGAAAAGGCCTTTATAAAGGCACACCCTAGAACTATCATACGAGAAACATCGCATTTAACTACCTAGCCACATATACAAATAATCGCAATATTAACTAATAACAATACATCACTAATTTAACATCTAATGCAAACAATATGAAGCTTAGGTTATAATCCTAATATTACAAACATAAAAACACACTAACATGCCTATTGATCCTAAAGAGCCCAAAAGACAACAAACCCCTTTGCTCTAAAATGGATAAATTTATAATATCTATAACATCTATAAGTCCAATAAACCACCCAATCCACTCTACAACTCAGTCCTCTAAGCTCCTAGTACTGATCAACCCATGCAAACACCTATATACATCCTCTTGATGCCTAACTCTTTGCTCCACATTCTACAATGAGAAAACCTTATCAATTTGTACATCTAGTGCCCTATGCCACTACCTCATGTAGTTTGAAGACTCTTTTCCTCTTCCTAACACTACCTAACATACTCATGCTAAAAGTAACACATTTGGCATTCCTCTAACCATACCATAGGATGAGAAAGACATGTCATTGCCTAACTAGATGACCAACATCTTTGGTGGATTACCCTATCACACATAATGATAACCTAAAAAGTCAAGATAACACACATCGATGACTTATAATGAGGACCTTCTACATAGAATAGCTATACCACTTACTATAATCTTGCTATACATTAATGCTCAAAAACTAGAAACCAAAATAGAACAAGTACACCAACACTCAACGCCACACTACATTGAAACATCAAAGTGGAAAGTACACCATTAAAATAGAAAGTAAAACTAAAACAAAACCAAAACTACCTCTCAAGTAATAACCCAAACTCTAAGCAGAAAGTAGATTAGAGAAGGGAATGGTCCTCCATCCTCTGATGAGTCCTCTAGCCTTCATTTTGACCACTTAGTTCTTCCTTACCAAATGTAGCACTAAAATCTCTGAAAGCATCATTAGATGTAACATCAACCATACAATCTCCAAGTGCATATGCATAAGAAGATGTAGCCATTTTCAAATGGGTGTCAATTTTAACCAAGAATTCACTTGTTACAATAAATTATATCAAAAGATATAATAGGAAGCCTCAAAAGAGGAAGAAATAAACTATTCTGATAATTCTAGATTGTCCAAATGATTACTAGTCAACTCCTCTAAATGGCCTACTTGATAATCAAAGTTTAGAGCTTGCACTTACATTTAAAGCACTTTAAAATTTATTTCTCATTGAAAAATAATGAATCAAATATTTGAACATGAGATCTTTTTAACCCTAGATTCTGTACACACTATTATAGCCAACTTATCTATCACTTGGTTGCAATGAAAATTCCAAATATTATATAGATAAGTTAGATTTGTTTTGGCCTCTCAAATATGAATCAATAAAAAGACTTTATCATTGCACATGAAGGAAAAGAATAGATCAAATAAATAAAACCTTGCAATTTTCATGCCAACAAGTTTGTAGTTTTTCAAGCCTAGCAAGCATGTTTGTAGTTTTCCACACCATTCAATGTAGAAATTCAACCATAAATACTAGTTTGTAGTTTGAAACACCTTTCTAGCAGGTTACAAGCATTTCTAGAAAGTCTCCATTGCCCTCATTCTCACACCCAAGCATCCAGAAGACAGTTAGTGCAAAGATAGACAGCGGAGAGTAGTTTTCTCCATTTAGCATGCCAAGTTCAATAGAACAAAGGGATGCCAAAATATATGTTCTTCAACTTATATTTCAAACATTCGATCCAACTTAAAACTCTCAATACCTCCAATGGAATAATGTGAAACCAATAAAAAAAACAAGTATTCCAATACGCAACCAAAGTAAATAAAACAAAACCATATAAAAACTCTGCCAAAGCAAACTACAATTTTATCACGCCAAAGAAAATTAGAATTGCAATGCCAAACTAAAGGGATTGAGAGCAAAATTATACAAACTCAAGTAGGTTTCAACACCTTCAACACTTCCAATATGGCTCAAAGCAATAAAATTCAATGCCTTTTGTTGCCTTTTTTCCTCTAACATATTTCTCGTTGTGGCCTCTAATGCCACTTCTTACATTAGAATGCACAAGAAAACTAAAATCTACACCATAATTATAGCACTCAAATAGATATAACAATACACAATAATTATAACATTGTATTTTGAAAGGATAGTTTACATTAAATTCAAAAGGCCTTTATAAAGATACATTAACCAAAACTATCAAACAAAAAACCTTCCATTCAACTTCCCAACAATCTATCCAACTAATCACAGTATTAACTATTAAAAAAACATCATTAATATAATATCTAATACAAATAATATAAACCTTAAGTTGTTATCTAAGCCCAAACATACAAACACACTAGTTCATGACTTTTGGATCATAAGGACCCAAAAAGGCAACATTCTATATTTTAATAATCAAATAAATGATTTTTTTTTGTCCATGCAAGATGGTGATAGAGGTGGAATCTTCATGTCAATTCGCACTACCTATTTAAGTACAAGCATTCATTTAAGTGGCTCAAATGATTGGATACTTAGGCTAGAATCTCTTTTCAATCTTTTTTTTTTTATTGAAGAAATGTGTGATACAAATAAAAAGCAGTCAAAGGATTGCAGAAAAAAAATAGTACATATAACAACAGTTCTAACAGCAATTAGAACTAATAGAACAAGTTGAGCATAGACAAAAGCTAAACTATAGAGAACACTTAGAAAGCACTGTAGTGACCAAAATGACAAACTGCGTGCAGTCTTCCCAGTAGAATAAAACTCCCGCAAACTGAAAAGTGTTCAAATGCTGCTCAACTGTAAGTGAATTCACTTGTAGTCCTCCCCTTTCAAGTCTATCACTACAAAGGTCTGGTGAGCATTAATGTAAACAGGACAGAATTAACAGTCAAAACCATAACACATAAGACAATATCCATAACACAAAGCTGCACCTGAGAAACTTCAACAGTATAAGTACATTTGCATAGGACTGCTCCAGCTCTGTTTTTCTTAGAATTACCTATAGCCTAACCATAAAACAACACCAATCTGCAATATTAAACAGGCAATCACACAAAGCCCTCTGTCAAGCCTAAACATCATCAGCAAATCATTCCTGGGCCATCTTAGAAAACCTTCCAGATGTTTTGTGTTCAATGCTCTAGCATTTGTAAGTTGTAAAATTTGAGATTTAATTTGCTCAAGATGATAAACCAACATTATATTCTTCTTCGATAAGCCATGCAGATGTGAAAACAAAGAATTAGTCCACAAAATGATATCAGAGTAAAGTCATAGAGTCATTGTTTCTGAATGAAAGTTAACATTAGAGAACACTACTAAACACCTAGTTTTCCATAAATGGAATAAAATGCCCAGTCTAATAGAATCAGCTATCAAATTACTATGTAAACCAAATCTCAATAGTGCTTCCTTCCTTTTTAATTGATGGCCAAAAATAGCAGGCAGATTTTTAAAAACAAGAAACCATTGGTTTTTAACAAACATACAATCCCAAAAAATATGCTTCAAGGTTTCTTTATAGGCACATAAAGGACATTTAGCAGGATGTGCTAAGATACATTTCAACATATCTTCTACAAGTAGCTCATAGTGTAAGATCTTCCACGCCATGATTTTTGCATCCTCCTCAGCTTTAGTTTTCGAGATTGAGCACTTAACTTAATCCAAGATTCATTCCTAAGTTTACATTTCCACTTTTGATTCAGCCATGGGTTAAGATCCATATGAGGAAGTAAGGATAGATAAATTTTCTTTAAGGGGAAATGACTAAAATGCCCATAAGCAAGCCAACACCAATCCTTGAAAAATTTGCACTGAACGGGGGTGCACATCTTCATTAATAGTTCTTCTAAGACTAAAGATTGAACAAAGATAAGAAACCCTTCAAGCTTCTTATTAAGCATAAAGTGTTCCATAGTAAGATCCCATGATGACCAACTCATTGTATTAAAGTCCCAAAGATCATTAAATTGACGAGTTCTCCTTTTTTGAGTAACAGATAGGCCTAATTAGGAAATATCACAGCCAAAGGCTGGCCATGGTACTGTACATGTCTATTCCACCAAATAGATGAAGTGGCAAAACTGAAACCATGTTGTAATGATACTTCCTTCCACTTAAGGAAATGACAAACCTTTTGCCATGCCTTCCAAGCAGATTGTAATGTAGGAGATGCCTTAATACGAAAGAAAGGCGCAAGAAGTATTTTATCTAACTAGTTAACTTCTTGCCATTTACTTTTAATAGAAGCATATTTCAATTTGTGCCTTACCAAAAATTTTCATGGCTCTTCACCTTCAACAACTCTAACAATCCATTTAGCCGCTAAACATATCCCTTGGGTTTTGGGATCAATCACAACCAATCCTCCTTTCCTTCTAGGCTGGATACAATGAGACCATGAGGTGTATTTGAAACTAGAACTGCCATCCCACTTGGACCAAATAAATTGACAAGAGAGCTTATTTAAATCCTCATACCCTTTGCTTGAAGGCATCCATCATGAAGAAAAGTATACATGAGATGAAAGGAATATTTTATTAACAACTTAAATTCTACCATCCAATGAAAGGAACTTATTGCCCCAATTAAAGAGTTTATTTTTGAGTTTATTAAGAAACCATTTCCACATCTCATGAAGAGAGACACCCAAACTAAAAGGGATGCCTAGGTATCTAGTTATCTCGCCATATTTAATTTGTTTCCATTCACTAGGAATCCATTGGGGGATAGGTTAGTTTGAGTCATTAAAAACTCTATTTTTTCATGAGCTAATTGAGAACCTAAAATCGAATAGTAAAGATTCAATATGTCCAGAGTATTATTAATTTTTGCTTCTGAATTTTACAAAAAAAGCATACTGTCATCAGCAAAGTGGGAGTTAATCACACTGGCCTTTTGTGGAATACAAATGCCTGATATGAGATTCAATTGATTGGCCTTTTGTAATAAATAACCCAAAGCATCAGCTGCAAGTACATCTAAAAAAGGAGCAAGTGAACAACCATGTCTGATAGAGCGTTGTAGAAAAAAAGGATTTGACATATGATCATTAACAATTAATTGGGCATTAGCATCCTTAAACAACATTCAAATGTGATCACATATTTTAGGACCAAACCCCAGCCATTGTAACATTTTGAAGATAAGCTCCAGCGCATTCTATCATAGGCTTTATCAAAGTCAAGTTTGACCACCAAAGCATTTTGACTAGTATGTTGAGCCCATTCACTCACCCCCCAAGCAAGAATTAAATTATCATGAATAAATCTGCCGCCCAAAAAACCAATTTGTTCAAGTCTTACTATGCCTTGAATCACTGGTTTAATATGCCTAGCCAAAAGCCTTATCTATGATTTTATAAGAGGTATTTAATGAAGTAATCAGTCGCCAGCCAAAAATAGAGTCTTCATTTTTCCCTTTAGGTAAAAGTTTGATAACTCCTCTATTAATAATAGGACCCAAAGAGCCTTTGTTAAAAGCCTCCAAATAAAGACAATAGAAGTCCTCCTTGATATGGGGCCACATAGCTTGATAAAATTCCACAAGGAGCCCATCTGAACCTGGGCTTTTATTCAAGGCCAAAGAGAAAAGAGCATGCCCAAGATCATCTAAATATAGTATCCAATCCAAAAACTGACTATAACCAAGATCGATTCAGCTAGGAATGCAATCTTTAACAATATCTTCCAATATGTTACACAAATCCTCCAAATGAAGAACCTCACTGAAAAGATTTGCATAAAACTTTTGGAATAGCAAATTGATCTCATTTGAATCTATATGTAAAGAGCCCTAATCACCCTTAATAGCATTAATCTTCTCCTTTTTATGTTTATAATTCAAGTAGTTAAAGAAGAATTTAGAGCCTTTGTTACCTTCTTTAATCCAATGAAGGCAGGTTCTAAGTTTAGTCCCCATACATCTATAGTTATCAAGATTACACAGCTGCATCTTAATCTCAGCAATAGAAGCTTGAATATTAATGTTAACAGGGTCTGCATTTAGTTGTTTTCTTGCATGTTCCAGTTTCCCCTTTAGCAATTTTTCTTTACGCCACGCTTCCAAGCCATTCTCTTACCAAATGCATGTAAAAACATAATACATTGAGAAATAGTAGAACACCACCATTCGATCCACGATTCCCCTTCTTGAGGCTTAGGGGTAGAATCCCAAATACCTTTCAAAGCAGCCATACATTCAAGATTTTTAAGATGAGAAATATTCAACTTATATGGAAGAGCATGCTTAGTGTTAGGCATATCAGAAGCAAAAAAGGTACAAAAGATCAGAAAATGATCTGAAAGAGTTGTGGAATAATCAACTTGAACCAAATTGCCCGATGCAACCTGGACCAAATGTAGGTTAGGGAATAGGTAAAACATGTCAAGTCTACTTAAGTTACTCACCCCCTAATCAACAATTGGACCAGGTGTACCAACAATTGACATGACTGGAAAATTTGTCAAAGATAGGATCTGTAACACCCAAAGAATTGCGACAAAATAACCATTTATCAAATTCCTCATTACTGAGTTTAAAGTGATTAAACTAGCTATGATCATTGTTGTGTTCTACCATATTGAAATCACCGCCTAAAACCCAATTAGCATTGTGCAAATGATTGGTCATCCATTCCCAAAGGATATTACAATCTTTAGCATTATTAGGTGCATACATAGAACAAAATCTGATAGGCAATGCATTGATAAAGGCTAGGGCCCAAACACAGTTGTGTGAGGGGTCCTCTCCTTTATCAATAATATGCTTTTCTATCCATGAAGCAACTCCCAAAACAGCACCCCCTCTACCATCATTATGAGATGTATTTAGAAAAAAAGCATCTCTCCATACATGAAATAGTGATGATTCAAGCCGACTGCCACTAACTTTAACTTCTTGCAAAAACAAAATATCAAGCTTCCATTTGGTAATAACATCCTTAACTTCAAACTTCCGATGAGGGAGAGAAATCCCTCTAACATTCCAAGATAGAATATTGTACTTCATGTCAAAGATGAAATAATAGGTTCATCTTCTTGAGGCAACACATCAAACTGATTGGCAAGAGGAACATGGTGATCTTCATTATAAATAACTCTAGTAGCTAAGGAGGGGGACCTTGACCTATGTCAAGAAGATCCTCTTTTCAATCTTGATTTACTTTTAGGGTCATTTCAACATAAACAAGTGCTACAAGAAAAATAGTTCCATCTTTTTAGGTTGGAGATTCCTTCTACATGGCTCTTAGTGCAAGGGGAATGGCCTTCCATTTTCATAATTTTAATTGTCAAATTTGTAATTATTTTCATAATTTAAAATTGTAAAGAGTTAACAAATTTACCTTGTGGCTTCATTAATAATTGAAACACCATTTCTAATAAATAGCTTTGTAGCATGCCTTTCCACTAAAAATTGATATCTTTGGTCCAAATCTCAACTTTCAATTGATAGCTTTGTGTAAAATTTCTCAAACAACTTTGACAATATCCAAACAACCAATTGAATATCACCTTAGGAATTTCAATAAAATACTCCTTATACAAGGGATCATAAATCTCTTTCTCTAGAATTAAGCTTTAGGATAATTTTACTAGGCGGGGTGCATATTCTTAAGAAAATCCTACAAAAGCTTTCCTAAACCATTGTTCAATTCATTCCAATGTTAACAATCCATACACTATTTAATCCATTTAACAAAGTTGCAACTTCTATACAATCATTTACATAAACACCAAGATCAGCACATGCCTATGCATAAATGACCTATTTACAAGACATATTGGTTCGGCATAGATTGGAATATACCATCAGTCTTGATTTCTTAATCTAAAAGTTAGATTTGGATTAAGGATCATAAACTTAAGACAACTTAGATATGATCTTTTGAATGATTGGATTTAGATTGCACCCACAATATAGTCCACCTGGTGTAATTGTGTCTACTATAGAAATTAATCTTCGATACTTGCACATAAAACATTCACCTAGATGATATCTATGTTAGGAAAATAATGTGTTGTTAAAAAGTATTGTTGGGATCCTACTATGGGGTGTTAAATATGGAACTTGTTTAACCCTAAGTCAAGCGCCTAGGTTGATTTAACAATAATGGAAAATAGATAAGTGGTGGTGATAATTAATGCCAATTGTTAGTCATTGATTATGGTGAAGTTAGATGTAAGCAGATGTATGATGCCAACTAATTCTAACGCAAGATGTGATAAATAGGTGACTTTGTGAAGATGACAATGAATGTCAATTTGTTGATTGTTGATGCTTGATGCCAACTAATGACTAGTTGTTGTGAAAGGACATGCTCTTGCACGATCCTTTGATTATATGCTCATGATCTCTTTTTCTATGTAATTGCCCTAGGATTCAATACCTTTAAATATTCAATCCTAGATGCTCAATTTTAAAAATCTGGTTTTCATACAATGGACAACAATCATATCATGCAACTTGGAAAGTAGAAATTTTTAATTTAAAAAGTGGGGACAAGATAACAACTAGAATCCCATCCAAGGGATAGAACTGTAGGTATGGTCTAATTTAGGAAGTGCAAGGTGTTGAGAACTAAGTTGAAAGTGTGTTTTGAGATGGATGATTTGGTATAATAAAGTGAGGAGTCTGAGATTTAAGTCATTTAGTGTGCACAAAAACCTAAAATATGTGCTAAAAGCATACATAAAGGCATCCATACAAAGTAACCTAAAATATAGAGATTAAAAAAATTAAATTACATGCATTACAATTATCTTAAAATCTTAAATTGCTAAATCTCTTGAAAAGGTTCTCTAGTGTTAAATAGAAACGAAAATAATGCGGTAGAAATGCAAGCTTTTAACCATTTAGCATATATATGAACAAAATAATTTGTTTATATGCTTTTGAGAGGGAACAAATCTTATAATAATATAAATGAAAATGCTAATTTCATTCTTATTATAAAAAAGTTTTATTACTGTCATTTCTACTTGTATGTTTATTTTGGAATATCTCTTTTTTTAAGAATCCCCTTATATTCAAGTTATTTTTCTTTCATTCATTCAAACATTTGCATTTTACACATACAGTGACACTGCAAACTTATAAGATATAGAAAAGGTTGAAAGTGTAATGGAATTAAATGTCCTTAATCTTGCAGGACATGGAGAACCAAATCACCTAATATACACTAACACCGATATAAACTTAAATTTAAAAAAATCATGAGCTGAGATAAAAATAAATTATACGTTTGAACTTCATTAATCCATAAGCTACCATTGTAAGTCTTTACACCATAATGTAAATTTTTAAAGCACCAAGTAACTTTCATAAGGTAACAAAAAGACAAAGTGCCTATTTGAGTTGGCACGATTCAAAAAGGCAAATTACTTAGTCAAGTGTTAACATCAAAAGTGTAAGTCCATCCAAAAGAGAGAGAAACAACCATGGCTTTGAACAGTGAACCATAATAGGTTAAGCCCATAGAACTTTCAACCACTTTTTGCAGTAACGATTTATGGATACAGAAGTATTGTCAATAGAATCGTACCTAGGCATTTCTATGGCTATCACCATAGAATTCCAAAGTTGAGAAATCTCATCGCCACTTCCAAGCTAGCTAGTGATGATGTCCTCTCGTCTCAAGATACCCACATCCCCACTAGTGTTAACCAAGTCATTCATTAAAATTGCTCTTCTTGGGAGCATATTTCCAAGGCAATCAAGTTTCTAAGTATCACTTCGAATCTATTATCTACTTTGAACTTAGGCAAATATAGTGTGGAATCGCTCTCCTTGAACTTAATGTCACTAATTCCTATCCATTTGTCACCCTCCAATTTCTTGAATTTCACCCCTACTCTTTTTAGTTTTTTATTAAAGTAAGTTGGGAAAGAGGGTCCCATTCCCTTACATATCCAAAGTACTTAAAAGTTTGAACATAAGTCCAACAAAAACCAACAACAAAAAGGCACCAAAATCAAAAATCTAAGTTAGGAAACACACAAACAAAAAATAGTAGAAGAGCAGTAGACAAACAACAATAAGAACAACCCAACAAATAGTAGAGAAACTACTCCCTGTTAGTACAGAATAGGGAGTCCCAATCTTTTGTCATATTCTTCAGAGTCTTGTTCCAAGTGACCTCCCCCAGCACAAACTTATCCTCCTGCACCTTAGTCTTCTTTTTAGTTTTCTGATAGTCTCCTTCTTGTTGTTTGCATTTGTGAACCTTAGAAAAAGTAACCCCACCAAACACTACATTTTTCATAATCTCATTAGTGAGAATCACCAGATCATTCATCCCCCTTTCTATTTTCATCATTCTGTAATGATACTTTTTCAAAGCATCTTTCATAATCCCCCAATTTTTGTGACAATTATTACAACAAATAGTCTATTCTAGTTTGGACATCCTATCTTGAAGGTCATTAATGTCATAAGCAGAAACAGAAACAATATCCTCCTTACCATCCTCTTTCCAAGCAACATAATCAAAGTCATCAATGTGATGGGAAACCTCATGATCCTCCTCATCAAGAGAGGGAGATAGGGTGTCATCAGCCTCCTAGAGATGAGATTGGTGATCAATCTCATCCTCCTCTTTGATCTCCTCTTCATCAAATGCACCATCATCCCATGCTCTTCCTCAATTATCTCTTCCTCGCCCTTATCAATAGCAATCTCCTCCTCAACCCCCATTTCTACTTCAGCACCCTCTTCTTCAACACCATCTAACCCAGCAATCACTTCCTCATTCCTTTCTTCCTCAACAAAAGCATTATCATCTCTCACAGTCTCCTTAGTGAAAGAATCAGAAGGAATTTCATGAACAACCACCTCATGGTTCATCACCCCCTTCCCTGATTTCTTCTTAATACCAGCAACCCTAGCAAGCTGAGAAGACCTTCTACCAGCAATGGTTGTATGGGCATAAACATTATCTAGATTATCTTTTGGATTAAAGGTAACTAAAGATGAATGGAGATTAATTTTAGCAACAACTACTTTTAATATGATTGTTCTTCTTACTAGTTTTGGTAGGAGAGCCAATTGTAGACTTATTTTCCTTCAGGGAAAGCAAAAAAAATTTAGGGGAATCTAGAGGGTTCTTTGAGGTTTTCTTGCTTTTGGTGGCTAACTCAGGGGTAGTAGATACATTCTCTTTCTCCTTCAAACCCTTTATCTTACCTTTCTTCTCAGTATTTTTAGCAAAGGGGGAAGGGATAGCCAAAGTATCTCTATGAATTCTCATATCCTCCTCTAAGAAAATCCTTTTCTTGTTAAATCTTGGGGAATCCAACTTGCCAAGAGTACTGTTGGGGCCCAAAATAGAGGGATTATTGGTTTTAGACTTCTTAATAGTAGAAGAGGGGTAGGAATAGGAATAACCATAGGGGTTTGAAGAAGACTATACTGATACAGAACATGGATTAAACCCTGATGAAGGGGAGTTAGCACCATTCTTAATGCAATTCTCTAAGGAGGATAATAAAAAGAAGGGAAAGCTTATCAAATTACTATGTCTGAAGTGGTCAACAAGAGGAAAATGATACCCATGCATAGTAGCATACCTCCCTTCAAGAGTGAAATATTTAATCAAATGATAAATCACTAAAGGCCACAGAGTTGGGAAATTCATTTGGTCATAACCATTCTGGTGTCTAACTAAGGAATCCCCATCTTCAAAGAAAGAAGCAATGAATTGCTTGTAGTCACTTTTCCCTAGCCTGTGAATTTTCCTTCCTTTGTAACTCAACCCTGTGGCTTTAGCAATTAACTCCTTGGTAATAGTGAATTTCACCCCACCCACAACTACATTCCTGTTATGCCAAGAGTTAACAAGTTGTGTCGTGAGGGTTTCATCATGACCTCTAATCACTTGGAAGTAGGAAGCCAGACCCCCCTTTCAAAAATATCTCAAAGCTCCATGTTCTTCTTCAGAGAGGTGAAAAAAACAATCTCAACACAGAGAAGTTGGCCACCCATATTTCTCACAATAGAGATGAAAATAAAATTGCAGAGTAAAACAAAATGTAGATTGGGATGAATGAAACCCCAACTAAAAACCTTCAACATATCAAACAGAGAGGTAATAATGAAAGAATACCTCCCCTACCACCCGTATTACTATCATAAATTTGCCATAGATTCACCAACATAGAAACTCGAGCGATAAGCAATATAATATATGGGAAAACATCATTAGTCATCACCGAGCTCAATCTCCACCAAAAACCTACAAAGAAACAATATTTAATTCTTTGAAGGGATGGAAGGGTACCACTTCAAGAAAAGGCATTTCCTTGTAATGATTGCTGCCCATGGATAATCTCCTCATTAATACAACTTTGAACTTCATTAGGAAGATCATGGACATTAGAACAATAATTCCAATTATCATATTACATGCCTAAATTGGCAATTTTATCCACCACCATATTTCTCTCCCAAAATATGTGATGGATATTTAAATTATGAAAATTTGTAAGATAGATTCTAATGTCTTCGATAAAGTTCTTTAACTTTCACGGTGGGTTAGATTTACTTTGAGCAAGATTAAGAATCACTTTGGAGTCCCCTTCAATTTTGACATGTTCAAATCCATGGGAAAGAATTCTTTTGATACCCCGCCACATAGCACAAGCCTCAACTTCATTATTGGTTTTGATACCCCTGCCTTTCGCAAAACATTCAATCATGTTACCTTTGTCGTCTCTGATAATGCCCCCAACTGTCGACCAGGGTTACCCATAGAACAACCATCAAAGTTAAGTTCCTCTACAGTTGGAACATGTTTTCTTATCTCCTCTTCTTTAAAGGATATATAGTTCTTAATACAGTACCAAATGGCAAATATGATCCCCCATATGTAGTCATGAAGCAATTGCAAGATATGGGATTCTTTGTGTATTTCTATTTCTCCACTTTTGCTACTTCGATGGGTGATAAACTTTTTAGTGCCGACTCAAACCAAACATCATCATTTGATCCCTCAATATTGAACCTGATTTTCTCCAAAGCCCATAGTGGTAGTTGATTTTCCATCTTGAACATATCTTTCACAATTTTTGTTCTAAAGAGTACTATCGATGGAAGACAACAGGCTTTTGTCTATAGCTTCATCTTCTCAGAACCTGTCAAGGACTTCTAGAACAAAACAGGCATCCCTCCCTATCATCCACGCATGCACTTCACTGCTAAGTTTAAATTTTGTAGCTGAGCTTTTCTTTATTTTTTTGCTGGTCCTCTTTCTCCTTAAACTGTTCCATCACTGATTTTAACCCACCATTACTGATGATTTTATCATGCATTTTTCTTGCCACTTTGGACTTAAGAAGTTCCATGTCAGCATTCAGTGGATCATTTTTCTGAAATGGTAAGGACCGGAGGTGATGACTTGAGGGAGATAGAACACTATAGTGTTTTCACTCAAGAGAGACTTTGGAACGGTATGAATGCGAGCACCATGGTGTTTGTCTGTTATGTTTTCTCTATTAGAATTTGCAGGATCTATAAGATGAATGTTAATCACAAATTTGAAATAAACTGGAAGCCAATATGACAAGTATATATAGCCTTGAGCAACCTAAGGTGTTTCAGGATGCCTTCACACCAGGGCTTATAATTTCCCTTGTTTAGGTGGATTACATAAGAGTGAGTTTCATATCCCATGATTAGAACAAGTTAATTCATCTAGACAAGCAAAAGTCAACACAGTAGGTAACCCCTTGATAGGTAGCCCCCCCAGTTTTGGCACTTTATAATTTAGTGTGTGTTTAAAACCCCCTTTGCTTAATTTCCCCCCTTAAATGCAGAACTTTATAAAGGTTCTTAGTGCTTTTTTTTTAGACAATTAAAATGTCTATACTAACACTAACATTTGTAAAAGAACCTCTATATAACCCCTATTGTGCATTTTTTATATTTGCATAAAAAACTTGCAAAATGAAATAAAAAATACACTTTAAATGCCCAAAATTAAAAAGCCCTAGTTAGGGCATGGGAAAATTAGGGCTTGATTGCAAAGAATATGATAGAGGAATTAAAAAATAGGGTAGAAGAGAAAGAATGGCTATGGCAGCCAGGGCAGAGAAAAAAATACGCCTTTCAAGAGCCTGCGTGAGGGTCTTTAGAAGGCGAATGCATTTTCTGTAGGGTCCTTTCTATTTCAACCTTAAACAGGTATGCAGGCTTGAGGCATTTCGCCCCTTCCTTGGCATGTCGGCTGGGTCGACTGGGGTGTCTGAGGTGAGTGGCTCCCACGCCCTTCTTTAATGTGTGATGAAGCCCTTGTGCCGAGAGAACCTCTGCAGGTCGCTTAGATGCTTTCAAAAGGCCGTTCGTTCACAATGCAAGCATTTTCTCCTTCCAATGCAAATGATCCTCTGTTGTTTCAAGGTGATCTCTATCCTCTTGGGTTGCGGAGAGTGTTCTCCTTCCTGCCCGCAATTCTTGCTGGGTCATTTTGTGCTTGCAATGATCGCTTGAAGGTTTCTGCACCCGGCTTGCTGTGGTGTGAGGTGCTTGGTATGGGGCGCTGCAAAAGAACCAACCACACAAGAACCTAAATCCTTCCTTTTTTTGCAGATTGGCTCTTCAAACGAGCTCAACACACTCCAAATCGATGCCTTTTACATGCTTAATCTGCCTTCACACAGCACAAAAAAAGTCGATCTACTTATGAGGCATGGTGTTACACCTAGTGTAGGGACATGCGCTATGGAACATGGATTTGAGGTCTCTAAACAGGCCATTCGGCCTTTCAAGACTCTGCTAACCCTTCAAACAGGGTCGGCTCTCAAAGTCAAGCAATGGACCAGAAATTGATGGTGGTCAAACCTTTCTCAATCTCTCTACACAACAAGCACAATATAACACAGCAAATTCATAGCAAACTAAGCTTTGCACTAAAGAAAACAGTATTGCAAATTGGGCAGAGGTTCGATGACAAAATTTGAACCAGCGAACAAACTTAACTTAACCATGCTCTGATACCATATTAGAATTTGTAGGATCTATAAGATGAATGCTAATCACAAATTGGAAGTCAATATGACAAGTACATATAGCTTTGAGCAACCTTGAGTTAATGGGAGTCAATCCCATAACTTAAGGAGATCTCAAGTAGATGTGGCAAGCTAAGTGGAATGAAAAGAGTTTGAAGGACTCTTTCTAACTGCCACACACCTAGCTAAGGTGCCTTATGCCATGTGCATAAAATGGGGCTTCCAAATATGGCCAAATGAATGCCAAATCAAGCCAATGAAATGTGTACACTAATATTCTCCCTCTAAACTTGATTCAACTGCAACAACCCACTAGTCTTTTTGTCCATATTTTCGGTCTCCGACATGGTCTATTCTTAAACATCATCCACTTCAACTATGAAAAGTCAATTTTGACCAATAAAAATAGGACAAATATTTACCATCTTTTGTTGTGGATGAGGTGTAAATTTGCTATTGATTGTTTAATCATTGAAGTGGATGATGTTTAAGTAGAGCATGGCCTAAGAAGATATAGGGGAAAAGACCCAATATCTAAGATGGTTCCAATGGCTGAGATAGTATTTGTGCATTTAAGGCCTAATATTTTTAAAAGTTTAGTACTAGTAGTTGTGACTTTAAGGTGGTTAGTGTTGACTATAAGTACTAATAATTGAATGAAATGTGCCCTTTAGATCTAAAAAGCAACCAATCATATGATGCCACATCAGGACACCAACAAAACATGACTTAATGCACATCTGTTGGTCCACCCTTTTTGGGGGGGAATTACTTGACACCTCAACAAAAAGCATACTGATGTGGCATCATATTTGATGATGTGGCCCTAAAACCTTAGTTATAAGCAGGGGCATTACCAAGTAACCTACTGTAAAAATTTTGGAGTGATTTAAAATTGTCACGTATGATTTTGAGAGGCGTGAAGTTAGGGTGCTCAACTACTGGGTCATCTCCCCTAAGTGGCTTGACAGAAATGTTTGGCAATGGTAACTGAAGACTTTAATAATGAACATTTGCTTTGTGCCCTCCTTGTTTGTGCAAGATGTTGGTGGAGGTGGAATCTTCACACTGGATGACACACTGCCATTAAAGAAAATAGACAAAAGTTGCATAAATTTTGTCAAAACAGGATGGTGTACATGCAGTCCGAGCTCTACCAAATTGAATCTGCACCTTACACATTTGGAAGTGGGTGCTTGTAGTTTTGATGGAATCTCACATCAATCTTGATTTCACTTTTTCGAGTGATTTATATTAAAAAAATAAGGGTTTGGGGTCCAATATATTGATGGCAGCAACATGTACACCATTATATCATAAAATTTATATATTAATATGCATTACTAATCAAAATACATTAAGGGAATATATATATAATTTGAAAGTTTATAAAAATCAAAAATTATAATTATAATTTATAATGAGTTTGTTTATACTTTTAGAATGAAAGTTATGAAAGAAATATAACGGAGAATATTGAGATAAAGAGTTGTGTTGACCATTCTTAAGAATGTTAACTATAAGTTGGGTCATCTTTCTAATAAATAGATCTACACATCATTGATCCTCATAATGAATAAGATCTCATAGAGAGCCATGATTTTCTCTAAAGAGGTAGTAAAACCTACTTGAATCTCATAATACATTAGATCCCTAAAAATAAAATGCTCTTCTAATTTTGGTTCATTATTGCAAAGTACAAATGCACAAATCTCTTGGAATAAAGTGCTTTGACTCCACACAAAGATGATAATAGCATAACCGTAATTGGCCCTAAGAAAATCTCAAACCAACACCAAGCCTAGTATACTTGGGAGGAATAATGTATCCATCTTCTATATGGATATAGTGCTTCAAGTAGTGTTGCATTTTTGTTGACAATAATTGTGGTTTTGTCCAAGTTGACTTAATGTAGGCTTTATAGATATCATCTCTGATGCTTCTATAAATATCTTTTTAATATGTATGAACACTAATAGAGAAGATATTAAGAGGAAGATGATTGATATCAATACCAATTCCCTACAGGAAACCCATACACTAAGCATACCAAGCATTCTTGATTCCTTATTCACATAACTTCATAAATGATTGAAGAGTCCTGGATGGATATCTATTATGCCCAACTATTGAATCTACCATCCATCTTAATTTATAAAGCAACATACTACATGAATATTTGAAATATGAAGAGGATGAATGCAAATTTAACTAAAATAATTGCATGTGGAACTAACTACTCTAACCATAAGTTTTTGGATGAGATGGAAATAAGAACTCTATCGACCCAAGCCCAACTAGTACTCCAAACTTTGGGTCCCCAAATCTCACAACCATACAAGATAGTTGGCGACACTAAAGTTTGGCAGATCTATGTAATTTTGTTTTGGCATCCTAAAGCTAGAGTTGGAAACAACATTGTCTCTCAAATGTATTAAGTGTAAAATAAGCCTTGCATAATATTTCTTCTATGGTAGTGAGCTTTATTGAACAATTTCTAATGCCCACTTTGTCCCTTCTCTCTAATGAGGAAATGTCGAGGTCTACCAAGTCTTGTGTGGCCACCATGTGGTCTATCTATAGTGGAGATTGGTTCTTTAGTGCATATCACACGATCATCAAAATATACAGATTTAGTGAATCTGTATACAAGATCCAAAGGCTAGTTCCACCCAAAGTTTTTCCCTCAAGTGCCTATGACAGGTTGACTCCATTGATCTACAATTTAGTAACAAAAGAAAAAGAATTGCCTTCTATACCCTCCAACAAACTTGTTGTGACATAATGCTTATCAGGATAACGACTATGGATGTCCATTAAGATTTTGATCCCATTGGATTGTTTTTGGCATAGTTGAAGAAAATAAAGAGAAATGACGCTTCAAATTTTACTCATGAGCCCCAACCAAACATAGAGGCCAAGAGAGGCCAAGAGGAATTCCATGAAGAGAATGTTGACAAATTCATTGATGTTTTGCCTACAATGGCTCAACCAACCCATCAATTCCAACCATATGAGGCCTTCTATAATAAGAAGGTAAAATAATATAACCTAAAGATGATCAATGGTTGGGTGTCAATGCTAAAAAAGGAGCAATGGAGCAAGGACAAGATTTTAGCATGGTGGAAATTCTACCAAGAGATAGGTTGCACAAAGGAGAAGCCTAATGGCATCCTAGAGGATGATATTTGGGAAATGATCTATGATAACTTGTGCATGACAACCCAACCTCCTCTCACAACCTAAAAGAGAGAAAGTGGCACCTAGAGGTTGTCTTCTCAAAAGGAGGAGAAACAAAGTCAAGTGCACCTAGCACCCAAATGACCATAACACAAGCTACATAACAAGAAGCATTATATACCAATGACATAAAATTGTCTTAGTCAGTCTTGTGCACAAGGGTACATGTTTGACAATAAGGACAAATAATCTCCACCCCAGTTCTACGTCCATGTAATCAATAGAAAGGTCTTGTTATCATCCAAATGGTCGCAAGACAAGCAACTTCTAGTCACATATCAATGAGGTTACTAAGAACACAAGGGTAGACTAAAGTTGCAGGTGCATCATCTCAAAAATATAGTGCAACTAAGTAAAGCCTATTTCAAATAGTCGCTAGAGGTGATGATGAGCTAAAAGAATGAAAGAAGAGAAAGTTGGAGAAAGTGGACCCACCTAAAAAGAGGAGAACCAAAAAAGGAGGCTAAGAACAATCAAAAACTAGTGTGGTGTAGTAGTAGGCACCTATAGGCCCTGTTGTAAGTATTCCTCATCCTTCTCCCCTTCTCTCTTCTATTCCTACTCCCCCTCCCCCATCTTACTGATTGCTCCCACAACTTCCTTCCATTCTACACCTCACCAATCTCCCCCTTCATCTCCCTAAAAAGGAATCCCCTCTCTCCCACATGTCCTTGTCATGTCATCTTCACCATATATTTAATTCCCACCACCATCTAGAGGAACTATCACCTCCTAGCATTCTAGCTAACTGTCATTTCATACCAACAATTGTTTTACTTATATCAATCACAACCACCCTCATCCCCATCTCACATTGTATAATTTTCTATTCCCCAAAGAACCACCCCACTCACTAGTACACAATAGGTAGCCCCATCCATTCTCACACTCTCCCTGGGGGCTACCCAATTAGCACAAGCAAAAACTATGACATGGGATCTCATCCTGTACCAAGAACAGATGGTGTAGATTAAGACTATGGCACAATAGAAGGTGGCCAAAAGAAAGGCTAAACAAGACACCACTCCTACACCTAAGTGGGTGTGCACAAAGTATGACCCCATGTAGGATGCCTTGCACTTTTCCCATTTCACTCCTTTGGTAGACAAGCCAGAAGACACAATGCAACTAACAGACTACCAAGTGGAATAAAAAAATGTAAGCTTCAAGGATACTAAAGCACACTCAAGCTAAAATCCTCCAAGAAGGGGCAAAGGCCTCCTCTCTAATTAATTTGGAAAGAAATTTTTAAAATGAGTATAAGTTGAAGGAGGCAAAGCAGACCATCAAGGCATCTCAAACCAAAATAAAGGTGTTTGAAAGACAAATTTCCACTGTGTTCAACAAGGCCATTGAGGAAGAGGACGTACAAGCCTAGGATGTAAATAAATACATTGTAGAGGCTCAAATGGAGTTGGAAAAGGTTAGGTTGAATTAAGCTTGTTGCTACCAAAAGAGAGAGAGAGAGAGAGAGAGAGAGAGAGAGAGAGTGACCAAGCAGGCCACTATTGATCTCTTAAGCAAGCAGGTAGAGGACCTGAAAGCACAACTTGCTCAAGAACAAGTGACTACCACGATTTTAGCAAGCCAACTCGGGGTAATAAAACTTAGAGTGAGCACATAGGACATTCAACTTTATATGCTAGCCACCCATAGGGAAACCCATAAGAAAACAATCAAAGGTCTCACCAAGGGAAGTACTGACCTAGAGCAAAGGTTAGAAGTGGTAGTGAAATAAATTCAGTAGATCTAGGCCAAAATTAAGGAACTGAAGTTGTTTGTTGACTTGCTTGAGCTTATATGTGCCCTTCACCAAGCATAATAGAGGGAGATTGAGAAATCCACTAAGTATACTTAGGCCCTCCACTCTCTAGTGTAAAAATAAATTGATACTCTTGATCCTACTCTCATACATATCCTGAATGATGCTCGTACCACAATCTCATAGTTGTCCAATGCATACACTAAGATTGACTGTTATGGGGATTCAAAGTAAACCCTCAATTTCCTAAGAGATAAATGATGTCCTAAACAAGGATAAGATGTTGGAAGAATGCAAGGCATAGTTGGGAGTTGTGAGGTAATCAGTTACTGATATCTAGGCATACATGCATATCCTCACCAAGTATGGCTCCCATTCTCCTATGGACTCAGATGACAAGGTGCTCACTCTAAGTTAATTCTAGAAGAAGATTAGAAACAAGGGTCTAGATGAGTCCAAGCTTGATAGGTTGTCCCTAGCATCAACAACAAAAGAAATTTTAGCTTTAATCAAGCCAATTGTTGACTTGGGGATACTCATGCATAATAGCAACTTCGAAGTAAAAAAAAAATTCATATGAGTGTGCACTAGAGCTAGAGCACAAATATAGGATGTTGATGAAGATCATCCTACTTAAGGATGAGGAATGAGTGAAGCTCATGGCTTCCTTGAGAAATCTTAGAGGGGACAGGTATCTTCTTACTTTTTAAAGTTTTAAATTTTTTATTTTTGATTAGACTCTATGCCCAAGGGACACACCTCTGGGTTCCTTTCCTTCCACAAGTGAAAGAACCATTGAGAGTCACCAAGACTATGGTGAATCCTTCATTGCAGGTAGCAAATTCATCTCACCTTGATGTTTGATTGATAAAAATACTCCATGATATTTGTGGGTCAAGCCCCACTCTTATCCATTTTTGGTATTTTGTGAGATTTGATGCAATTCTAGTAAATTGCTAAGTCCTGATGTATGTGCACCATCTAATGCTCCATGCTAGATCTAATATGATGGCTCGCAAGACTTTTATAAAGAGGAAGAAAAGGTTTTCATGAGAATCCCCGACATTCTAGCACATAGCAATGTAGACAAAATTATAAAGACAAAAAGTGCTTTGTATGAATATAGGTGGGCCCCACTTCTCTTTTTGGTTCAAGTTGATTTATAACTTAATTGACGCCACATGGCATGCTCTTAAGGATTCCAAAAAAAAGAAAATAGAAAACCCTTCCTAAAATAGCATAGACCATTTGATTTGCCACCAATGAACGCATCTAACAACCCATATGACACGGAGCCATTGTAGGACATAAATGGTGCACCATGCATCTCTGTGACACAATTTTGTCATCTATAGCTACAGAGACTAATGTATTGGTGAAATCCCATTTCCCTTTTATGCTACACAAGGGAATCTTTATCTACATTTGTGAATGTATACACATGTATATTTGTAATGATCAGTGAACTTAATAAAAAGTAGGTGATTTCCTAAATGATTCTTGGCTCAAGTCTTTGTTCATTATTGCTTATTACATGCATATTCATCTTCGATGATTATTGCATTGTGAGTTTTTAAGCTCTGCTTTGACAGTTAAGACTGAATCTATTTGGTGTGAGCCTCTTGTTTTTCTTTATTTGCTTTTAGTAATTTCTATCCCTTTTCAACTCCCTATAGCACAACAACTTTAGGCTTAGCCTTAGATAGATAGGGATTTGACCCTCTAATCCTAGAGATAATCTTGTAGGAATCACCTGCATTATTGTTTGCAAGTCTTTCCATGTCCTTGGTCATGTGTGTATAATGACCCTTAAATAGGCCTTTATACCAAGATCAGCATTCACACACACAATAGATAATATAGGAAATCACATTGTCACTAAACTATCCCCAGACAAAATGTCACAACCTAAGATTCTATAATCTAATCAATGCATAAAGAACTCATGTAATTCCACGAGTACTATGCAACATCATGCCATTCATGTACAATTAGAGCAACATTCATAATTCCCCAAAACTCCACATAATCCAATTATGGAAAGCATACAAGAAAACTCTATAAAACATTGTCCAATAAGACAATGCTTCACCAAATATGTATTTCTCAATCACAATCACATATAGAGTCCCATACAAAGGATAACACACAGATTCAATAATTCACATAATAAGAGAGGGAAAGCATTTTCTTCTTACTTAGATTTAGTTTATTTACATTAAAGTTGTATGTTCTTTAGATTCCACACACAAGCACCGATTAGGCCAAAATTTAAGTTCCTAAAGAATCACCAATTTATTTCAATCTATAATATTCATCCTTATAAGGAGGCTAAGGTAGCAGAAAAACTTCCTACACTAATCTTGAGAGGAGGTATATGCAAAACTTTTCAGATCTTTACAATAGTTACAAAAATTATATAGAAATAAACATAAATAACAATCATACCACATCACAATAATTACGTGGGGAAAACCCCACACCCCAAAATCTGCCCAATATATTATTCAAAAATATCAAGATTACAATATAATTGTAGAGCAAGATTTCATGGGAGTATAACCAACTAGAGATCCGGAGGTAATTAAACATCTATAAGACTCTCACACACAACCTCCATCTCAAGCACCTAATATATAGGAGATACAAATTTACAATACATGAAACTGTCAAATGGTAATTACAAAACCATCAACTAAAACCACCCACAAAAGTGGTGCCCAAATTATCTCCAATCAAAGATGTGCTATGATATGTCAAAACACACACTAACATGTGTAACTTCCCCTTAAAGCTCGTTTCTGTGTCCAACACGTTTTCACATTTTCCAATACAAGAGACCCAACTTCTGGAGGCCATAACTTTTGATCCAGGAGGTCGATTGATGAACCGTTTAATGTGTAGGAAATCTCGTGAATAGGTCTATGGATTGGACATCAAGGGACTTCCCTGATACTGAACAACTAATTTTTTTATTTTGGCCAAAAACCAACCCTATAGCCCAGAAATTGAGTTGGTATGTTTTATAACCAAAAAATCACACCATTTTGTAATTGCAAGGTTGAGACATCTTTCCTAACATCCTTAACATAATAAAGATGTCTTAACCTATTCATATTCATTTTCCTTCCTTTCACATGGATACAAGACTTCCTTCAAGAACACAAATTATTACTCAAGCTTCCCTCCTTAGGGAATAAGTTATACTACCATAACTTCCAACATTACCAATTTGTCTTCCACAAAAGACACATAACTATAAATATAAATAGGTCCTCCTTCTTGACCACTCACAACATTTATCACCTAAAACCTATCCCTTAATATATCTCCTAAACTTTTGTCCTTGAAACCATGTTCATCTCCCTTCTACACTGGTGTTTCTTTCCACAACTCAAATCACTTATCATGCAATCATAATTCCAATTATTCTTTCAATAATAATTACCAAAAGGATTAGGATCTTAAGTTGATTCATGTTCCTATATATACCACAAAATTTAGGCAACCAGTTCCAAGAAGAATTACCATAATTTCTAAGTCTAAAAGAATCTTATACTTGTGCACTATGTCATGTTTCACAATCCCATTAGTTAAGCTTATCCCAAGCCATATACTTTTTATTCCAAATGGTTGGACCCTCTCAAATTTCACAAATAATAATCCCATCTTATCATTCTTCTAATCTTAACAACAAAGAGAACTCATGTTGAACTCCAAAGTGTCTTGCAATGCTTTCCAAGTACAATTCACTAGCAAGCTCAAGTCCCTAATGTTTGATCTATTTTCTAACCCATTTTGCAACCCCAAAATTTCTTTAAACATTAACAAGAGCATGCAACCAACAAAAATGTACAATGATCAACTCAATAAAAATTACATTAATATTTTCAATACAAGGTATACTCCAACATTACATCAAGCGTTTACTTCTAAAATACTACAAAATCATAACTACAAGATTCAATAAATATGTTGGGTCAATACATAATCCATCAAGATAATCCAAAAAATACATAGACAGTAATGCTAATAACCACATGCGTGTATTAGTGTTTTAATATTCAAAGATAAAAATATACAATAACCATGGTAGCAACACTAAGAATATCTAACTTTATTCAACCATGAACAACTCCATTCAAGATCATATTGCATATGGAAGAGGTATTTTGAACCCACACATCAAAGGAACCTTATCCTCTGCATCCATCAATTTGGCTTGAATCAAACAAACAAATAACCCAAGAATAATGAAGCAATAAGTGATTGTCTTAATTAGATTCTTTACATGTTCATTCTACATTACATCCACACACATAAGTAATACAAATCAGCCATCACACAGAAAGTTTACAACACCTTACCAAATGCATCTAATTAATAACACTCCATCAAAATATGCACAAGATCATTCAAGACATAAGTAACAAAAAAACCAACTCTATACATGAAAGATTATATGTAACACCTTCAAATAATTGCATCTTGCATCCCATACTAGAAGAGCACTCATTCTTGAATGCCATATATCTTAATCAAATCAGAATAACACAAGGAAAAATGCCATGCAACCCACACTACATGACTTTAAGTACATTATTCTATTACCTTCTCATAGAACCATCTTGTACTAATCAAACATGAAATACAAGGACTCATACACACCTACAACAAACAAGAATAGAAGCATAGACGTCAACAACAAACAATGCACACATCTATCAAGAACAAGATGATATGTTACAATTATAAGACAAAACAATAACAAGAACATAATTCAACAAGACACAACCCAAGACATAAGAATATAAATAAGACCCTTAAGAATATCCCAAGCAATGCTAGGATCCATTTCCCAATCAAATAGTCTAAAAATTACTTGCACAAGATTGATGGCAAATATAGCACCCACAAAGTACACTACCAATCTAGGTAGTAACATAATACATTTCTACAAGTGGGCCATGGGACTTTGAAATGGAGAATTTCCTAGTTTAAAGTTATGGAAGGTGAGTTTAATACCTAAGAATGCTTGTGGATGCTCTGCAGACAAGAGCATTAGGAGTTGATGTGATGTGGTAGACTATAGTAAGAAGAGTAATCTCATTCTGTAGGCATCTTAAATCTTGGGGGATAATGATCGCCCAGGTCCTTGAGATACTTGAGACAACCATCATACTTAGGCACGTAAGGGTGGCACAAGGAGTAAGATTTGGCTCATGCTCACACATTCCCAAGTCTATGCATACAAAACCACTTACTCATACTTAAGTATAGTTGTAGCATGGGGATTGAGTTCCCAACAAGGCTCACACACACTAAAACCTAGTATTCTCAAACTATCCAATCTCAAAGTCATAAAATCATCAAGGTAATAAGGTGCAATAGTAGCATGGGATTGAGTTCCAACTTATCTCACTCAATAGTCACCTATTACATACACATTCCACAACTCTCAAATAAAATAAGTTAACTCATCAAGATGCATTTAGAGAACCTAGAAGTCATCTACAACTTTCATCCAATGAAATTAGACATATATTTCATCGTGTAGAAGTATCCACTATTTTCTGATGTCCAACTAGAAATAATAGAAACAAACCCTATAAACCATTCTAGAACAACAAGTGAAACTAGGTGTGCCTCCTATGCAACACCCTAGAGTTAGTGCCCCTATCCTCAAGGGGTTAGGCTAAGTAGCACAGCTGCCCTTGCCTAGTGCCCCAAGGAATGCAAATGTACCCTGTTTAGCACCCTAGGGAGCATAGATGTACCTAGGGGCATAGATGGTTACAAATAATTTCTTAGAAAACTAAAAACATATAACTATACATTAATGTTGTCCCTATTCCTTGACATACCTAGAATTTGAAGACGACAACCATAGAAGTTTAAAATAGCAAAAAGAATGTTTTTTATGCTTATAAAGCATAAATCTCAACAAATGAACCATACAAAAGAAGATTTTATAATCGACTTCAATTACACTCAACAACATTCATTTTGACAACTTGATAAAAGGAATACCCCCAAATGATATTCTTAATGTTCAAACTAGTTCCATGTTTTCCCCAAAAGTCCCAATTTCAATGAAACTTTCAATAATTCACAAACATGATTACCAACAATCATAATAATCATTATAATTAGTCATAAGACCATTCAAGCTTATTTTCCAACATTCAATTTGATCAATTATTCTTTCCTAAGCTCATAGTTTCAAAACCAAGTTTTCTATCAATATCCCTACAACATGATTCCTATTGTTTTCAATTGGATTTCATAACTTTTAGATTTCAATTCATAGAATACATAATTACATTTTCTAATTCATTCAATTTCAAATCCAATCGACCCTAGATTGACCATACTCACTTTCCTAGGTTTTCATTCTCTAAAACCCTAGTTTCATTCAATGGATTCAAACATGATTTCAACACACATACAAAAATTCATTCATGGATTCAAAATTAATTTTTAAACAACTTATTCATCTTAACTCCAAAATTCATCTTAACTCCAAAACAAAGTATGATCTAAAGCATTGCATGCTAAAATGTCAAACTATTCCAAAGCTCAAACTAATAATTGGTGAAGAGTGTTAAAACCCTTGAATCAAACCCTTGAGTCCTCAAAAATGTTGGGAATTAAGGTGTCTCAACCTTTACAAGTTCCTAGCATTTATTATTTAATTGTATATTTATTTTTGCCTATTATTGTAATTTGTATGCAAATCTTTTTTTTGTCACTTTATGGGAGTTGGCACGGTGATGTGTCATCCTACATGGAAGGTGACTAAGTGTATTTTTGTCCTCATATGAGGAGATAGGCATCCCACTTTGTGGTAGAAGACTTTTGCCATGTGCCAACATCTTTTGGGTGTTGTAAGAGGTTTATGACACATAAGAGTTATGATAGATTCCTATGACATAATCTATTACATGTAAGAGCCAAAAATAGAAGATCCTATGATAGGTGAAGACAAGTGACAGAAATCATCTTGCATGGAGGAAGTAGGCACCCAAGTTTGACTATGATAGGTTGTAAGTGAATCCACTATTAATAGTCAATTATGACAGATTCTCTTACAGCTGTAAGAGTTGTTATATATGACAGATTTTATGACATTGTAAGAGCATCTGTCATACCTTAATTGGGCAAATTTGGGGCACCCAAGTTGGGGGGTTGTAAGGGATGAAAGATAATCTCTTACAAGTGTCATGCACATGTTTTATGGCCTTGGAAATTGGGCCACATGGATTTGGACAAGATTCCTATGTTGACTTGCTCTAGAAGCTTCCCCCATTCGTAGTACTTCTCTATATATACATGTTCTTGGAGTTGGAGTTGTATGGTTCATTTGTAGGTATCATTATGCTACCAAAATTACTCCAGATTTGACATTGTGATAACTCCTAGAAGAACTTGCATTGCAAGTGTCTTGTAATCTCCTTCAGATTTGATAATACATTGTGCAGGTTTTGGAGTGTGGGGTTTTTCACCTGAAAGGGTTTTCCCCACATATATCTTGTGTCATTGCATTTATACTTGTTTGTGAATGTATGTTAATCTCTCTATTAATGTGAAACATAATTGTAACTATAAAGAACTAAGAAAAATTTGCACTACTTCCCCTCATTAGATTGGTGTAGGAAGTTGTTTCCGCTTACCTTGCTTCCTTTCAGTTGGTATCATAGCCCGGCTAGTTTTGGTCCTAGTTGATGGGTAGAGAGTTTTTTGTACTAATCTTTGATTGAGTGGGAGTCTTGTAGAGCATTTTGTGATCTTGTTGTAATGAGAAGATGGCAAGCACATCTGGGAGATTCGAGATCAAAAAATTCAATGGAGGCAACTTTTGAGTTGTGGAAATTCCAGATGGAGGATATGCTAGTGGATAGAGATTTATGGCTCATGATATCTGACACCAAACCCCAGAGCATGAAACAAGAAGATTGGTATCAAATGGATCAGAAGGCCAAGGGTCTCATAAGGCTCTATTTGATTGATTCTATGCTCCTAAATGCCCACAAGGAGAAAACTACAAAACAGTTGTAGAAGAAGCTTGGTGATGTTTATTAGGCTAAGTCCTTGGTAAAAAAGTTATTCCTGAGAAAGAAGATGTACTCTCTGAGGATGGAAGATGGAGGATCTGTGGTAGATCATCTCAATTCTTTTAATATGCTTGTTGCTCAGTTGACCTCTGTTGATGTGAAGATGGAGGAGGAGGATCATTGCATGACATTGATGTGGTCTTTACCAGATTCATGGGACCACCTTGTGATGGCCATTGGGAGTACCACTACCACCTTCAATATGGATGAAGTGGTTTCTTCATTGTTGTCTAAAGAAATGTGAAGAAAGTCTTCTGAAATGGCTAAGGGGGCTCTTGCAGTTCATGGTAGGTCCAAGGAAAAAGGAAAGAAGGACAAGAAGAAAGAAGACAAAGGAAGATCCAAATCCCGTGGGAGATCAAAGTCACCTGGAAAGTCCAAGGCCTTATGTTGGAACTACGGAAAACTTGGTCATTTCCACAAGGATTACAAGGAAGAGAAAAAGAAGAAGAAGAAAAATGATGATTCTGACTCTGACAAGTCCTCTCAACATGATGGAGAAGCATTTGTCACTACCTTGGCAACACATACATCTGAGGATGTGTGGTTAATTGATTTTGGTGCATCGTTTCATATGATATCCCATAGAAACTAGTTTTCAAAGTATGAAGAGTTTGATAGTGGGAAGGTCTACCTGGGTGATGACTCTCAACTAGAAATAGTTGGCCATGGAAGAGTCCTAATCAGATTCCCTGATGGTCGAGTGAAGGGGATCAATGGTGTACTACATATCCTTGGGTTGGCATGAAACCTATTATCCATAAGCAAACTAAATGATGTGGGTGTGCAGGTTGTTTTCTCGAATGGAAGATGTAAGATGACAAGAGGAGCTATGGTGTTGGCTAAGGGTGTTCAGATTGGCACTTTGTTTCAGCTTGATGCATGTGCGGTTCAGTGTAATAGTGCCTTTGTTTCCAAGAAGAGAGCTTTAGATTCTTCACCTCACCATTGGAACCAGTAGCCATTAAGACTGTTGCATCTACTTCTAATGGTCATGCATTCTGGGTACCCAAGGGTGCTCATTCTATGGATATGAAACTTCCTACTGAGAAAACAATGTCGTGGCACCAAAGGCTTGGCCATATTGGTGAAAACGGTTTGAGGACCCTGAAAAATAAAAACATCATTGAGGGTATGAATGTTTATAACCTTGAGTTTGATTTCTGTGAACACTGCATATATGGAAAACAAAATCATGTTTAGTTTTACCATAGTTCTCATAAATATTCTGAGGTGTTGGATCTAGTTTACTCTGATGTTTTTGGTCCTGTTAATGTTCCTTCGATTTCAAAATTTGTGTATTTTGTTTCATTTATTGATGACTACAGTAGAAGGACATGGGTATATTTCCTTAGGAGTAAATATGAAGTTTTTGCAAGATTCAAAGAGTTTAAGGCTCTTATTGAGAATCAAAAAGATAGAAAGATTAAATGTTTGAGAACTGATAATGGTGGTGAGTTTTGTTGAACAGATTTCAACAAGTTCTGTAAAGAACAAGGTATTAAGAGGCATAAGATTGTACTCCATATACTCCTCAACAAAATGGAGTTGCAGAAAGAATGAATAGAATGTTGATGGAGAGGGGTAGGAGCATGTTAAGTGGAGCTAGCCTAGAACAAAAGTTTTGGGCTGAAGCTATTGCTACTACTTGTTACCTGGTTAACATGTCTCCTACATCAGTGCTCGTTAACAAGATCCCTAAGGAGGTATGGTCTAGTAAGAAGCCTTTGTTAAGACACATTAGAGTATTTAGTTGAGGCATATGTGCATGTGCCTAAGAAGAAGAGGTCCAAGTTGGAGAACAAGGCAGTTAAATGTATCTTCATCAGTTATGGTATCGGTGTGAAAGGGTACAAGCTATGGGATCTAGTAGTCGAAAGAGTTTTGTATAGAAGAAGTGTGATGTTCAAAGAGCTCAATCCTCCTTTTGTGGTTCTACAGCCAAAGAAAGAAGAAAATAAAGATGATGTGGTTCAACTTCCTCCCACCCCTAAGAAAGTTGAACCGAAGACACCAATTGGATCTGATGATGAGGAGAGCTCTAGTAGCTCTGAAAGTCTAGAAGAAGAAGATGAAGAACCTCAACCTCAACTTGTGAGGAGGTCCACAAGAATAAGGTGACAACCAAAAAGGTTTGGTTATTCATTGCATGATTCTAGTTGTATTTTTTCTTTGATTTCTAATGCTGATGAGCCTAGGATCGTAAGGAGGCTATGCATATGAAAGATGTAGATTCTTGGAAGGAGGCCATGGAAGAGGAGATGGTTTCTTTGGAAAAGAATAATACTTGGGACTTGGTACTTTTGTGCCTCACACACACGCCCTATTTCACTAAATAGGGACCCCCTTCCTCTATTGTAGCTTAGAGAGTGTAGGCTCAGTTTCTGTTAGTTCCTAGTATGTTCAAGTTGCGTTATCAAAAATGATCCATTTGAAAGTTGAAGTCCAAATCTTTCTTGGTGAAGTGTGTTTAGGTTACATAGGGTTTCAAAAGGTTAAGTGTCCTTTGACATCAAATTTGAGTCAATTAGGTCATTTGCACTAAAAACATGTCCCACTGACACTAGTGCTAAATATCCATCCTACTGCCTTAGCGCTAAAATTCCATGACATTGACTTTGCGCTGAAACTGCACTACATTAACTTGCACTAGATTTACTCGACTCTAACTTGCATTAAAACCTTGTTATACTACCTTTAGTTAGTGAACACCTGAACCCGCACAAAAGTCGGTTGACCCCGAAAATAGTGCAAAATTGGAGGATGCTTAAAGTCCCGCCGAGTTTACTGCACGCTGAGTCTGCAGATGTACACTAAATTAATGGTGCAGATTAGGGAGAGTAAATAGGGATTTCAATTGATTTTGTGTTCATTTCACGATCAATAAACCATTTTGAGCTTTGCAAGCACAAGTAGCAAATTTGAGGCGACGAGGGATTTGATTTGGGAGTGCATTCAGACAGATTTCCTCCATTTCTGCAAGTCTCTCCAACCAAGTTGGAGCACCAAAACTTCATTTTATTTCTCAGATGTAGCCTAGGGTTTTATAAATCCCAGTTTCCTTAGGAAAAATTCATGTGCCAGAATCTTCTTTCTTTTCGAGAGTCACATTGAAATTAGGGGGGTTTTCTTAGAATGAATCTTTACTATGTATTTTGGGGTTTGGATGACATTTTGTTGAGCTGAAAGCATTTTGATTTAAGGAAAACTTTTGAAAATGCATAGAGTTAAACCCTAGCTCGTAATCAAAATAGTTTAGGACATAACAAATCTTGAAAGCTTGAGTTAAATTTATGAAGCCCTGTTTAAATTTTTTAAACTCAAACTAGTACATTGCGTTAAAACCGCATCCTTCAGCCTTTGCGCCAAAATCACTCTCTATTGCCTTTCAGTAGTACCCTTCGAAAATTCTGCAAGGCTAGAAGGCATTAAAATTGCTTTAAAAAGAAAGCATTTGTGCTAAAATTCAAACAGTCTGACTTGTGTTGAAAATGGCTTCAACCGACTTTTGTCCAACATTTCATCGAAATAGTGCTAAGTCGTTGCTACCAAAATTCCCCACCAAATGCTTGTTAAGTAACTTACCTCTAAAATGAACCTTCATCAACTTTGTGCCAAAACTGTCCCCACTGACTTTGGTCGGTCAGCGTTAAAAGTCACGCTAGGTCTGTTGAACCTGAAAACTCCACTGGCCCACATTTGACCCTTTGCGCTAAAAATCGTCCACCTGGCCGACTTGTGCTAAAAAGCACCTAACTTTAGTCGGTGGGCCTCAGAATTCGCGCTGGTTGGCACCGTTTTAAAATCACGCCAATGCATCCATATACCTTTAGTGCTGAAACTTCCTCTGACGGACCTGTGCTGGAAAACGCACCGACCAACCTCATAACTGCATATTAGTCAGTCTGAATCAAAACCAACATCGGTCCTCTTACCATTCTGCCTGCACTAAAATCTTAAGTTACTGGCCTGCGCTGAAAAACCCATGCACTAACATTAGTTAGTAGATCCTAAATCTAGTGCTAGATTGGTCAAGACCAAATCCAGCGCTGTAGGCAGTAACCTCCCAAATTAGGGTAAAATGATCACAGAGCCAGTTTTATTGAAAATTTCTAAGGCAACTAAGTCTACTTTGTTAGGAAAAGCATCTTGAAGGTAAAAGTAATATGATTTGCATGTTTTGGGTTAAAATTTCAATAAATTTACATTTATTTCATGAGTTAAAAGGACTCTTAAAGTGTTGTTTTCATTTATCTTTTGCATAACTCATGTATTAAGTGTTATGGAGTAAGCTAGCATGCAAATTACAGACTTAGGTATTTTGAAAGGACTTTGTAGAAACTTGACTTAAGAATAGAGAATAGTAACCATTCATTCAAAACTTAGATCTTGGACATCTAGGATAATCAACATGGTAACCTTTACTTATTATGTCATATCCTGCAGGTTAATGTCTGTCTGAGCTAACAAAATCAAGTACGAGTTCAAATGCATCCCTCCAAAAACCAAGATAACTTCTACATGGAAGAATATAGGAGACACTATCCTAGGTCATATAAACCTAGAGGACTTCAGACTTGGGGTGTTTAGATCAAACCCAACTCCTCTAGCCAAGAAGATCAGAGATAATGGGATTGCAGAAGCTGTTGCTTTCCCCACTTCTGCATAGTGTCCAGAACTCATTGTGGCATGTGCAGAAAGATATGATCCTCTAACCAGAACCATTCAGACCACAAGTGGAGAAATTCTAGCATATTTGAATTCACTCTCCTTGGTAGAAACCTTTGGAATACCAGTCTTCCCAGTGCTCTCAATCCCAGACAAGAAAGATGTAGAGGACACATATAAGAAGGATGTAGAGAAGTGTAAGAAACAAATCAATGAAGGATGGATGAAGCACAAAAGGTCTACTTTGACCAAGTTACCTCACACACTATATAGGATTGATTTTCATGATGAAATTAGGGACTTAGTAACATTGTTAAGTAGAATCTATTGGCTTCCCATAGCCTCTACCTTCGAAGAATGGATGTTTGCCCTCATTAAGGAGATAATACATGGAAACAAGAAAATTCACTGGGATCAAATCCTAAGAGACAATATGCATGAGGCCTTTGTGAATTTTAGAGGGAAAGAGATATTTAGATGGACTTCCTATGTTGTTTATGCCCTAGCAAGAAGGAATGAATACCCAAGACTGTCCAAGGTTGGAGAAGTTGGGAATGGAGATCAACAATTGAAAGTTTATGAATGCTATACCCAACTGACTATCTCTCAATTATTGATTCATTACAAGAGAGTAAATGATGCCTTCACTATGCATATTACCAAGATACTTCAAGATAGCACTCGACTAAGAATATCTCCCGAAGCCATGAATGCCATACAACAATATGGGAGATGGTACTTGCAGTTTCAAAAATTTACCTACTTAAGAATCTAGGGCCTTATAGGTACACCATATAGGCTACCCCGATATCCAACAGACAAGATAGTGCTCCTTGAGCTGACTATGCAACTCCTCACTTGTACAGAGAGGCTGAAACATTTGCGTAGGGTCAATATTAAATTTTTAGTTCTATTGGGCAAGGGTCATTATTCTTGTACCACCTTAGGAGAAGCAGAACACTCACACAAAGAATTACAACTGCTAAATCTTCATCCATATATAAGAAGGAAACATTTTGATTCCCACGAGACTATGGAAAAGTATGTAACTAAGAAGTTGTTTCATTGGGATCACCTTGAGGACTTTTGGGCAGATTGTGTTGATGACTATGAGGTGATTGGAAGAAATTACTCCCGGTTGTCATTGGAACATATAAAGAGATTCCATATCATACAAGTGCCAGACTAGGTACTAGAAGATGGAAATGTAGTCTAGAGAGGGCCATTTGAAACATTGCTTAATTAGCCTATTCCTCCTCCAAATTGGGCCCATGCAGAGGAAAGTTCATTAGATGAGGCAATGAGGAACCCGATCAAACTCAGCAAAATTTAGGTCAGGAGCCAAATTGTAGTGCTAACACAAGTAGGGGCTACATTGACATATACAAAGGAAGATTCAAAAAAGGAATCAGGAGATGAAGAAGATCAACCTCTGGAGGTCATAAGTGCCAAAGAACAAGAAGTAACAAAAGATACCGACAGTGAGGAGCATGTACCATTGGCTGAAAAAGGAAAATCCAAGAAGATTGCTCCCAAAACCTTAAATAAGGATCCTCCTCCTGCCATGAGGACTAGAGTAGCAAAGAGGAAGGATATACCCAGTGGCAAAGGAGAGAGTTCAAAGGCTAAGAATCCAAAGGTACAAGCAATAGATGTATCTACTACCATCTCTGCTAACACCTCATCTGCCCCTATAGTTTCTCCATCTTCGACTAGTCTAGCTATTGCCTCCTCTGCCCCACAAATCACCACATCTACTCCCTCTGCTCCAGACGCAACATCAACATTATTTTCAACAACAAAAAATATAAGCATACCTAGTTCTTCCTCTTCACTTACTTCCTCTACCATCATCCCTCTGATTTCCTCATCACCTCCTATCTCTACCATGTCCTTGCCATCTATTTCATCCATTTCTGCCTCCAATCAAATGTCATTACCACCCATTTCCACAATCTTAGCACCTTCTTTTTCTCTCCCATCACTTACCCTTTCTTCACCCATTTCTATCTCTTCCATGTCCTCTCGCCCTCCCATACCACCTTCACTAGGTTTTTCTTCATTTACCAATTTGTATCATACCTATTTGCCTTCCAAGCCTATTCAATCCCTATCCATGATAAATGATTCTTTGACAAGTCCAATTATTGTCTCCTCAGAGTATGTTCCTTTAATTGTCCCACAATTACCAGGTATTGAAAAGATATGTGCAGAGCTGGAATCACAAGAGCAAGAGTCAGCTAAGGAAATATTTGAAGATCCTCTACCTAACCCTAGAAATAAAGAGATAATTGATGTATCAGATAGTCTAGCGAATAAGGATACTGCAGACACAATTTTGGGAATTGCCCAACAAGCCATATTGGAGAATCTACAGAATATTGAGCAATCAGATGATGAAGGAGATGATGGAGATAGAACTGAATTAGAAATTCATAATGAACCACCTAATAAGGGAGACAGTCACATTGACTCTCCTAAGGATTCTTCCTCAGCACCAGAGTGGTTACAACAAAGGTTAGAAAATAAAGCCCCGCAAGTAGAAATAATGACACTTGACTTGGATGCCCTCTTGGCTAGATTAGAGAAACCTAAAAAGCAAAAGAATGCTGAGATCCAATCTAGAATCCATAAGGATGCAACAGGGCTAGAATTGTAGAGGTAGTTGTCTCGCCTATAGGAGTAAACGAAGGAGAAATAAGGGTCGAGGATTACACTATTACCAATGTTAATTTGGGACTGACCACTCAGGAACAAAAGATAGATGAGTATAAGGGGATCGTGTCCACAATTTTGGATCAACTGAATAAGGATGAAATGACAAAGTAGCAGCTAAAACAGCAGAACGAAGAACTTCAAGTGTGCATACAGTTCCTAGTGAAACCATTGAATTCTGATGGAGAACCGAGAGCAGCTCCTTCCCTGCTGTCTGGGGAAGAATTGACTAAATTTGATGATAGAAATCATTAATTTTCCACAGTCCATATCGTTGATGAGTGCTTCTAGATTTGACTATGTTTGAGATTTTTCCCTCAACGTTTCGGATCACACTCCATGATCCATCATCAGGAGAAAGATAGCCAGAGAAGAGAATGAAAATTAAATTTGATGATATCAAGACAACTACTGCAAGCACACATGAATGGTTCACTAAAGTATATAATGAAGGTTGTGAGGTACTATCCTTTGCATCTATGCTACATAAAGATTTTTGCCTTTTGAGAGAAGAATGGGAAGATTTGCACGATGAATGTGAACCATATGATGAGTACTATTCTCACATGTTCCCAAAAATACAAGCCATGAGGAGATTACCCAAAGAAGTCCTTTTGACAGAAAATATTTTGACCAAGGATAGGCTAAAGAAACCTGAGGAATGGCATGAACAGATGAAGTTAAGAAAGGGTATTTTTGATAAAGTAAAAGATTCTTTTGATAGAGCAAAGACCAAGATAATGGAGGTAATATATGAGATAAATGATACATTGAGAGATTGCATAAATACTGGTCTGAATGATGTGGCCCCAATAGATGAGCAACAGTGTAAGGACAGATTATACCAAGTCATTCATGGAGAATCACCACTGAATATGGTTGGAAAGCTTGAGAAAGTTAATGATCTCCAGACTGCTTTTTTGGCATTCAAGAGTGGCAGAAAATCAAGGGAAGTTGTGTACTGCAAGTTTTCCGTGGAGGTCGAGAGCTTGAGGTTTGAAGTAGACTACATCAAAGACCCAGACCTGGTAGATATCAATCTAGCTCTATCAGCCTTAGTAGCATACAGCAATAAAAAGGCAAAAGAAGACAAAATTGATTTGGAGGACGATGAACAGTAGAATCACATGTAAATCCCGTCATTTATAATTAATGTTATATTTGAAGGGTCATGTGACCTTATTTTGGCTTTATTATGTCTTGGAAATTGACTTTTCCCTATGTACAGCTTAATGGGTATTCAAAATGTCTAGATTCAATGTATTTGGAAGCTGTATTTTGTCTTTTTCCTACAAGACAAATATCAATCCGAAAATGTAATTCAGTTATTGTGTTGCATTAAATGCCATGTAATCTGGACTATTGGTGTTGAGTTAATCTCCATCATTCATTCAAAAACTCAGTATGGAGCCTCCTCTATATAAAGGGTTGTCATTTCTCTCATTGTAACAAACTCTTGATGCTGAATTGTTGACACTCTGCCATTTGAGATTAATACAAAGCAAGTTTCTGTAGTATTTCTGAGAATTTGTCTATTTGTGTTATCTATTTGGTTTCATGGTTTGCTTCATGATCTACAATTAGTTAATTGTGCTTTTAAATGTTAATGATTTGTTGAAGGTATTTGATGAGCATTCCGGTCCATACTATTAGTATCTTGTTGATTGTGAGTTGTTGTGTATAGTTAGCATGTGCCAATTGATTTGGGCTTAGTTCAATTGCATTTCACAAGCTAAATTATGCCGTAATCTGGGTATTTGGTAAATGAATGTGATATGAAAATCTTTAGTCTCCATTGAAGATAGCATCATTTTCTGCAGCACTGTAGCATTCATGTAGCTTGGTAAAACAGAAAGTGGTTAACTTGAGAATGTTTGTCTATCATCAATAAGCTTTGCATTGTGAATGTCACTTATGATTTCTCTCTAACCCTTTACTCTTTTGCATTTTCTTTCACAACAATTGTTAGATTAGGGTTTAAGAAGCAAACATATTTCTAAATCAGCTGAAAGTATCATAGGGTTTCCTACACTTCCATTGACATTACCTTTACAAACCCTATCATTTTATGTAAGACCCCTTACTGGCACAGCTAAACATACCAACTAAGTCATTCATGCAAGCTAAGACCTAGCTGTATTATCCTTGGGGCAGTCCTATCTTGGATAGGATACCTTTTTCAAGAGAGGTGATGTACTTGTATTTCACCTATGTTGTTGTGTGCTAAAACCACCATCAATAGTATTGGCGCTAGAATTAGCAAGTCAAAATCCCCTCCACAGAATTAGCAAGTCTGGGGACCAGGCAAAGACATACCTAGTCCAGCTCAGCTGGAGAAGAGCTGTTGTCTTTGCTAGAATTTAGAAGAACCAGGGGAGATCAAGGAGTACCTAGAACTCCAAGGGCTTAATTTGCTCCAAGAAACCCAGTTGTAGTCCCAGTCAATCTCCTAGCCATGACCTTTTTTGCTGCTAATAACCAGTCCCCATTGAATTTCAATGCTTATCATGGCATGCCCAAAAGCCCCGATAAGTTATGTTTGAAGTTTTGTACCAATGACCCTAACAAAACTGTTGATGAACACATTAGGATCTTTGAGAGCAGTATGTTCATGCTTCAGGTACAACATGAGGATGTGGTCTGCATATTGTTTCCTTACTACAGGATGAAGCCTACTACTGGTTTGCTAATCTCCCTTCAGCTTCCATAAATTCATGGTTGAATTTAAAAAAATATATTCTTGGACCGCTTCAGGATGCCCACTACCCCCATAGACCTTTATAGGTCCTTTGTGGAGATTCGCCAGGCTGAAGGAGAATTAATAAGTTCTTTCAATAACCAATTTCAGAAGGCATACAGTCGTTTACAAGCTCCCTATGCCTAGCTCAAGTTGCAGCCTTGCCTATTTACTATGCAACCCTAGACATGCTTACTTCCATGTTTGTGAGAAGAGCTAACCCAGCTCTGGCCACCCTAGCTCAGGCATATACTGAAGCTGTCATGGTGAACACGTAATTGGGATAGACAACAACAGGCCCACTAAACCACATAGGTCCTGCAGCCATGCCGAACCAAACACCTATGATCAATCAGGCCCTAGCTAATCATACCCCTGTGATGAATCCTATCCTAGTCCCTACAGCAATGCAGGCCTTAGTAGTCCATCTTGGAGCTCCAATGGTAGAATTACCTCTTGCCCAAATGTCGTTCCTCTAGTCAGCTGAAGCCGCCAAAGCCAAGGATGACAAAGATGACATTAGGGAGTTGGCAGAACAAATGAAAAAGCTTACTGCTGAAGTTATTCATTTAAGAAATCAGAATGCCTACTTGTAGCAAAGGAGTCAGAATCAGAATCAATATCAGAATCAGAACTTCTAGTGGCAAAATCGAACTTGGAATACCAGACCAAATAATGGTGGAGTCCCTTCACCATTGGATAATCAAAATGCCAAAAGTCGTCCACCTGGTCGAGTGATGTTGGCCGAAGCAGCGTTAACATCATGGTGCAGACTTCACAATACAAATGCTCATTCTAAACTGGATTGCCAAGAGTTCCAAATAGCCTCCAGTATTTTCTAGATGGAGATCCAAAATGCGGAAGCACAAGAGAATCCTCCTCCAATAGGGTATGAACTCGTTCCAACTTAGAGGTATGACACTGCCCTTATACTTGATAGTTATACATTTCCTTTCCAAGATGAAAATCAGCCTAAGGAGGAAGAATGTGAGGAGGTACATGCTTATCAGCAGTATAACAAGACTCCATACAACCTTAGAAGCAATAAGTCAAAAGGTCCTTTCACCACCTCCATCCCTTCAAATAACTATCAGATTCCACCTAACCCTAAGGCCTCTAACAATCCTGAGCCTCCCAAGGCAACACCCTAGCCAATGCATCAAGGATCCACAGCTGAAAATTCCCAAAGGGCTGAAATAGCTATGTTAGGACAATATGTTGCCAATGAGCTCAAGAAAATGAAAGTCAGCATGTCGGTCTTTGAACTACTGAAAGTTTTGAAAGTTAGGACAGCCTTCTTTCAGGACATAGGAGCAAGTGTTAGGATAGATCCTTCCCAAAAGGAAGCTCCACCAAAGGACAATATGGACAAAGGGAAGGATAGAGTCCATGTAATGGATGTTGAACAAAAGGTTACCTTGTATAAAGATAAAAGAGAGAGTCCACCTTTCCTTTTGACCCTTAGATATTTGGGAAGAACCTTCATAACTATCTGGTAGACTTAGGGGCCTCTACCAATGTGATGCCTTTGTTAGTATGCAAAGCACTAGGTCTCACTCCAACAAAGTCTTCCAGGACAGTTACTCAATTAGACAAAATGAGGTAAATGTGATGGGTGAATTGAATCAGATTCATATGCAACTAGTGTCAGATCCCAGGGTGCAACAATATATTCAAGTGGTTGATATCCCTGACTAGTATGGTATGCTTTTAAGTAGGGATTAGTCCAGAACTTTGAATGGTTATATGGCAACAGACTTTTCCCATATGTGGCTACCATGGAAAGGACTGGAAAATCATATTCGTATTGAAAGAGAGCCAAAAATGAAACATATGATCACAGAATACAATCAAACCAATGAGATTTCATTTTCAGAAGTAGACCTGGGGGTTTATATTCCCCAAGTTAATCAGGTAGAAGAAATAATTATGCTGAACTGCGGTAAATTCCATGATCCTCCACTTACAAAGTATTAAGAAACCATAGAAGCATGTGTGCAGTCAGTCCAAGAGTCCTCCTCTAATGATGAAGAACCAGGAATATTTGAAGGATTTAGAATTTTTGTGGCTAAATTCATGAGTGACCAATTAGCTGTCAGGAAGAAAATACAAATGGATGAATTGCTACTACCAAACTAGTGTCGCATTCATGGTGCCTCCCATTCTAAATTTACATGCTCACTATGTCAGGAGGTAGTAGAGTAGGTATGAAAATACTTAAAGATTCCAGTAGTCCCAAAGGAAAATTGGTCTGCTACAGATGTGGTTAGTCAGGAATCTCAATTAGATAAAAAATAACAAACTGCATATGGTGTTAAAGGTAGTGACTCCCACATTTGGACACTAAGATTTGATGGATCTAGGTGCAAACAAGGATTTGGTGTAGGTTTCGAGTTGATCAGTCCCACGGGAAGTTCATATTTAGTAGCATATCGATTACAATTTCCCTATACAAATAACTTGACAGAATATGAATCCTTGGTGCATGGATTGCTGATGGCACTTCAGAAAAAGGTCAAAATTATCTAGGTATTTGGTGATTCCGAATTGATTATCAGCAAGTAAGAAGGCAATATTCATGTAACGATAAGAGATTGAATAGTTATAGGAATCGTGTGTGGGACGATTGAATGCTTTGATGGTTTTAATATCTAGCTAATCCCATGTAGACAGAATCATGTTATTGATGCTTTGGCCCAAGCAGCTAGTTCTCTAGAGCCGTTGTCCATGACAAGATTGAAGAAATTTATTGTAGAATTGGTCTCGACTCCCTCTATACCAAATAACATTACGAATTTTTAGGTGTTCGAGTACGACAAGCACATAATTGATTTCCTCACTTCGTCAGATGTTTTTGCCACAAAGATAATAGACAAGGAGGAATTGAAGCTCGCTGAAATGGATTTAGAAGGAGTTCTCAACTTGAAGACGAACATTATTCCTCAAGGGATGGTAGAGTTAGAATGGTTGTTTGATTCAGATCGGTTCGGTATCTAGAAGAAACAAGGAGAATCCCCTAGTGCTTAGTGTCTCCCGAGGATATTAAGAACATTTTTATTGGGAAAGCCAGCACTACTGAAGAAAGGACAGGGATATCCGTGCATTGTGGGACTATCATGAGGTCATAGCTTAGAGTTATGAAGATCTTAAGACGTATGATACCTCAATCATAACTCACACAATACCTCTTAAGCTAGGAGCAAAACCTTTCAGGCAAAGATAACAACCCATTAATGCTCTATTGGAACCTCTAATTTTCAAAGAAGTACAAAAATTGTTGTCTGCCAGATATATATTTCCCATCAGGGATTCCACCTGGGTGGCAAATCTAGTACTGGTGCGCAAGAAAAATGGGGAGATCAGACTCTATGTTGACTTCAGGAATTTGAATAGGGCCTTAGAAAAAGATAATTATCCACTGCCCTCGCTAGATGAAGTGTTGCAAATAGTTAATGGCTCGCAAATGATGTCATTTCTAGATGGTTATTCAGGATATAACCAACTAATGGTAGAATATGAAGATAGATTGAAGACATCTTTCACATGCAAATGGGGAATCTATGCATATCGTAGGATGCCCTTTGGATTAATCAATGTAGGAGCTACATTCCAACGCGCAATGGACATAGATTTCAAGGGATTGGTTGGAAAATGCATCATTATATACATGGATGATCTCACTGTATTTTCAAAGAAAAGGGAAGATCATGTGGCAGACCTAAGGAAAATCCTGCAGCGATGCAGAGACTATGGGATTTCGCTTAATCCCAAGAAATGTATCTTTGGAGTGACTGAAGGGAAGTTACTTAGACATGTGATTTCCAAGCAAGGTATATCAATTGACCCTAATTGAGTCCAAGCAATTCCCAAAATCTAGCCCCCAGCCAGTAAGAAGGAATTGAAGCATATTTTGGTAAGATCAATTTTGTTTGCAAGTTCATCATTGGGTTTGCTGAGATTGTTCACCCATTGAATGCTATGTTGAAACAAGATGCTAAGATAGAGTGGACTTTAGAAGCTAAGTCTACATTTGCATAAATCAAACAAGAAATAGCTAATGCCCCAGTACTGGTAAGTCCCGATTATACACTGCCATGTTGCATATACTCCTTCGCTTTTGAACATACCTATGCAGCAATGTTAACACAAAAGAGAGCCATTGACGATGAAAGGCCTATTGCTTTTATGAGTACCCCTTTGGAAGATGTTGAATTAAGATATCTGGACATGGAAAAACAAGCTTATGCCTTGGTCAAGGTAGTTAAAAAGTTTTGTCATTACATCTTAAGGAGCCAGGTGACTGAAATTGTGCCTAATGCTGCAGTTAAGGCATTATTGATGCAAAGCAAGCTAGGTGAATGAAGAGGAAAGTGGGTCACAATCCTGTAGGAGTTTGATATAGAAATGCAACCCATGAACCTAGTAAGAGGTCAAGAACTAATGAGAACGATGGCTGAAATTGATCTAGGCCTAGTTTCTCAACAATATATGTTAGAAGATATTTCCAAACATGAATGGTATAGAGACATTATATTCTATCTTCTTAATCAGTGTTGCCCACCTCATTTGAATTCAATCCAGAGAAAAGCACTTAGATTAAAGAGTAGTAACTTTATGATCAAAGGGTCAGTCATGTATAAGAAGAACCGTGACGGAATTTATTTGAGGTGTCTAGATAAAACAGAAGTAGCTAAGGTATTGACCAGTTTCCATGAAAAGTTTGGGACGGGCCATGGATCAACCCTTTCAACCACCAACTAGATCCTATGAGTAGGGTGCTATTGGCCTACACTATTTAAAGATGCACACGCACATATTGGAACTTGTCACACATGTCAGACAGCTGCAATGAGGGAACAAAATGTTGCTATACCATTACAACTAGTTATGGAGGTACGACCATTCGTATAGTGGGGGCTTGGCTTCATTGGTATGATCAACCTGCCTTCTTCTGTGGGCCACAGGTACATTCTAACCACTACTGACTACTATACAAGATGGTCAAAGGCTCTCACATGTAAGCAATGCACCAATGAGGTAGTAATTGAATTTATTGAAAAACACATCATCACAAGGTTTGGTTGTCCTTTCTCTCTGGTATGTGATAACGACCCTGCCTTTTCTTCATTACACTTTTCCAATTGGGCATTTGATTATGGGATTATTTTAAAATTTTCATCTAATTATTATCCCCAAGGAAGTGGGGTGGTTGAATCAACAAACAAAAACCTACTCGAGGTCATCAAAAAACTGCTTGATAAGAATCCTAGAGATTGGCATACTCGGCTTAGGTTTACTTTATGGGTAGATAGGGTCAGGCATAAAGCCGCATTAGGAATGTCACCCTATCACCTAGTTTATGGTGTTGAGTCCATCTTCCCCATCCACCTGAGAATTCATGTACTACAATTCATGCAAGATTACCTTGAACCAAACGATCAGATGTCATCCTGGTTGGCCCAATTACTAAACCTAGAAGAAAAATGTGATGCTTCCATAGAAAACTTTACCAAACACCAAGGTGTAGTGAAACGATGGTTCGATAAGAGGGCTAAAATCAAGGTCTTCCGTATTTCAGGCTTAGTCTTGTATTGGCACAAAGCCCATGAGAAGAAAGGTGAACACGGTAAATTCAACATATCAGATTTATGAGATCCTTAGAGATAACACATACTGACTCAAGAGCCTTACTGGTGAAGAGCTCCCATTGTCTGTCAATGGGTAGTTTCTGAAGCACTACTTCCAGGCCTAGGAGGCATCTTTGCCTTCTCTTAGTGTACATAGTTAGGTTGCTTGTTTGTTTTGGTTAGTTTAGGTTGTTGTTAGGATAGTTCTTGCTTTCTTCTTTTTCTTTCCATAGCTGTTAGGTGTTTGCTTTCGCTTAGGTTTGTTGTTGTTTTTCTTGCCTTTCTTATTTCCTTCTGTGCTTGCTTTGTTGGGGATCTCCATTTCTTGAATATGATGGTAGCTGTGCAAACCTGCAAGTGGTCCTTTGTTGGGTAAGTAATCTAGAATATTTATTTGAGAAGCTAAAGTTTTCTACTTAGGTCTTCCTGTGAGTTCCACAGTTATACTTGGATGGTATGATGTTTTTTCATAGAAAAAAAGTCATTAGTTGGTGCACTTGAAGTATTTTCTAGCCATATATCTCTTACACTTTTAATGATCCTAAATTGGCTAAAGGATTCTAGGTGATGTCGTATTAAGTGAAAAATTTAAAGGCCTCATCTCTACCACCATTGTGAATTTTGTCAGCAAAATTGAAAGGGTAAGGGGTACTGCATTGTACTCTACCAGCAATAAAGTAAAAAAAAACCAATTGCACCTAGCACACACTGCAACTCAATTGAGTTGATGGGTTTACAAGACAACTCTATCAGGGCTATGGACTCCTGACTGGCAACGGGACAATGTCAAGGTGGATGAGATGTGTGTCAATCTGCGTAGCTTAATGCGAAGGATCTTAGATGAGCTTAGTTGCCAAGGGATGGGAATTAATGCAATTGCACAAACTTAGGCTTTCAAGATGCAGATGACTGCACTATACTATTGGTCCCTACTTCTATGATATGGTATCATGTTATCTCGTTTGATGTGTGGGAAACACAAAGATTCTGGGTTCAAAAACTAAGGTTTATCATTTCAATGCTCCAGAGCATTTCCCCAGCAGAGTCACCATTTGTTGTACCTTGCACACATGCCACATTTCACTAAATAGGGACCCCCTTCCTCTATTGCAGCTTAGAGAGTGTAGGCTCGATTTCTGTTAGTTCCTAGTATGTTCAAGTCGCATTATCAAAAATGATCCATTTGAAAGTTGAAGTCCAAATCTTTCTTGGTGAAGTGTGTTTAGGTTACTTAGGGTTTCAAAAGGTTAAGTGTCCTTTGACATCAAATTTGAGTCATTTAGGTCCTTTGCGCTAAAAACATGTCCCACTGACCGCAGCTCTAAATATCCATCCTACTACCTTAGCGCTAAAATTCCATAACATTGACTTTGCATTGAAACTGCACTACATTGACTTGCGCTAGATTTACTCAACTCTGACTTGCGCTAAAACCTTGTTATACTACCTTTAGTCAGTGAACACCTAAACCCATGCAAAATTTAGTTGACCCTGAAAATAGCGCAAAGTCAGAGGATGCTTAAAGTCATGTCGAGTTTACTACGTACTGAGTTTGCAGACATACACTACATTAATGGCACGGATTAGGGAGAGTATATAGGGATTTCAATTGATTTTGCGTTCATTTTGCGATTGATAAACCATTTTGATCTTTGCAAGCATGATTAGCAAATTCGAGGTGATGAGGGATCTGATTTGGGAGCGCGTTCGGGTAGATTTCCTCCATTTCTGTAAGTCTCTCAAACCAGGTTGGAGCACCAAAACTTCATTTTATTTCTTGGATGTAGCCTAGGGTTTTATAAATCGTAGTTTCCTTAAGAAAAATTCATGTGCCAGAATGTTCTTTGTTTTCGAGAGTCACATTGAATTTAGGGGGGTTTTCTTAGAATGAATATTTACTGTGCATTTTGGGGTTTGAATGACATTTTGTTGAGCCGAAAGCATTACGATTTAGGGAAAACTTCCAAAAATGCATAGAGTTAAACCCTAGCTCGTAAGCAAAAATAGTTTAGGACATAACAAATCTTGAAAGCTTGAGTTAAATTTACGAAGCCCTGTTTAAACTTTTCAAACTCAAACCAATACATTGTGTTCAAACTGCATCCTTTGGCCTTTGCACCAAAATCTCTCCCTACTGCCTTTTGGTAGTACCCTTTGAAAATTCTGCAAGGCTAGAAGGCATTAAAATTGCTTTAAAAAGAAAGCATTTGTGCTAAAATTTAAACACTCTAACTTGCATTGAAAATGGCTTCGGCCAACTTTTGTCGAACATTTCATTGAAATAACACTAAGTCATTGCCACCAAAATTCCCAATCAAATGCTTGTTAAGTAACTTAGCGCTAAAATGAACCTTCATCAACTTTGCGCAAAAACTATCCCCACCGACTTTAGTCGGTCGGCGTTAAAAGTCGCGCTAGGTCTGTTGCACCTGAAAACCCCGCTGGCACACATTTGACCCTCTGCGCTAAAAATCGTCCACCTGGCTGACTTGCGCTAAAAATCACTTCCACTAACTTTAGTCGGTGGGCCTCAGAATTCACGTTGGTCGGCACCGTTTTAAAATTCCGCCAGTGCATCCATATATCTTTAGCGCTGAAACTTCCTCCGATGGACCTACACTGGAAAATGCACCGACCGACCTCATAACCACATATTAGTCAGTCCGAACCAAAACCAGTGCTGGTCCTCTTACCATTCTGCCTGCACTAAAATCTTAAGTTACCAGCCTGTGCTGAAAAACCCATGCATTGACTTTAGTCAGTAGATCCTAAATCTAGCGCTAGGTTGGTCAAGACCAAATCCAGCACTTTAGGCAGTACCCTCCCAAATTAGTGCAAAATGATTACAAAGCCAGTTTTATTGAAAATTTCTAAGGCAACTAAGTTTGTTTTGTTAGGAAAAGCATCTTGAAGGTAAAAGTAATATGATATGCATGTTTTGGGTTAAAATTTCAATGAATTTACATTTATTTCATGAGTTAAAAGGACTCTTAAAGTGTTGTTTTCATTTATCTTTTGCATAACTCATGTATTAAGTGTAATGGGATAAGATAGCATGCAAATTGTAGACTTAGGTATTTTGAAAGGACTTTGTAGAAACTTGACTTAAGAATAGAGAACAGTAACCATTCATTCAAAACTTAGGTCTTGGACATCTAGGATAATCAACATGGCAAATTTTACTTATTAGGTCATGTCTTGTAGGTTAAATGTCTACCTGATCTAACACAATGAAGTATGAGTTCAAAGGCATCCCTCTAGAAACCAAGATAACTTCTGCATGGAAGAATATAGGAGACACTAACCTAGGTCATATAGACATAGAGGACTTCAGACTTAGGATGTTTGGACCAAACCCAACTCCTCTAGCCGAGAAGATCAGAGATAATGGGATTGTAGAAGCTGTTGCTTTTCCCACCTCTGCATAGTGTCCAAAACTCATTGTGGCATGTACAGAAAGATATGATCCTCTAACCAGAATCATTCAGACCACAAGTGGAGAAATTCTAGCAGATTTGAGTTCACTCTCCTTGGTAGAAACCTTTGGAATACCAGTCTTCCCAATGCTCTCAATCCTAGACAAGAAAGATGCAGAGCACACATATAAGAAGGATGTAGAGAAGTGTAAGAAACAAATCACTAAAGGATGGATGAAGCACAAAAGGTCCACTTTGACCAAGTCACCTCACACACTATATAGGAGTGATTTTCCTGATGAAATTGGGGACTTAGTAACATTGTTAAGCAGAATCTATGGGCTTCCCACTGCCTCTACCTTCGAAGAATTGATGTTTGCCCTCATTGAGGAGATAATACATGGAAACAAGAAACTTCACTGGGCTCAAATCCTAAGCGACAATATGCATGAGGCCTTTGTGAATTTTATAGGGAAAGAGATATTCAGATGGACTTCCTACGTTGTTTATGCCCTAGCAAGAAGGAATGAATACCCAAGACTGTCCAAGGTTGGAGAAGTTGGGAATGGGGATCAACAATTGAAATTTTATGAATGCTATACCCAGTTGACTATCTCTCAATCATTGATTCATTACAAGAGAGTAAATGATGCCTTCACTATGTATATCACTAGGATACTTCAAGATAGCACTAGGCTAAGAATATCTCCTAAAGCCATGAATGTCATACAACAATATGGGAGATGGTACTTGCAGTTTTAGAAGTTTACCTACTTAAGAATCCAGGGCCTTACAGGTACACCATATAGGCTGCCCTGGTATCCAACAGATAAGATAGTGCTCCTTGAGCTGACTAGGCAACTCCTCACCTATGTCGAGAGGTTGAAACATTTGCATAGTGTCAATAATAAATTTCCAATTCTATTGGGTAAGGGTCATTATTCTTGTACCACCTTAGGAGTAGCAGAGCACTTAGACAAAGAATTACAACTATTAAATATTCATCCATATATAAGAAGGAAACATTTTGATCCCCATGGGACTATGGAGAAGTATGTAAGTAAGAAGTTGTTTCATCAGGATCACCTTGAGGACTTTTGGGTAGATTGTGTTGATGATTATGAGGTGATTGGATGAAATTACTCTCAGTTGTCATTGGAACATATAAAGAGATTCTATATCATACAAGTGACATACCAGGTAGTAGAAGATGGAAATGTAGTCTAGAGAGGGCCATGGGAAGCATTGCTTAATTAGCCTATTCCTCCTCCAAATTGGGCCAATGCAGAGGAAAGTTTATTAGATGAGGCAATGAGGAACCTGATCAAACTCAGCAAAATTTGGGTCAGGAGCCAAATTGCAGTGCTAACACAAGTAGGGGCTACATTGACATATACAGAGAAAGATTCAAAAAAGGAATCAGGAGATGAAGAAGATCAACCTCTAGAGATCATAAGTGCCCAAGAACAAGAAGTAACAAAAGATACTGACAGTGAGGAGCATGTACCATTAGCTAAAAAAGAAAAATCCAAGAAGATTGCTCCCAAAACCTTAAAGAAGGATCCTCCTCCTACCACAAGGATCAAAGGCTAAGAAGCCAAAGGTACAAGCAATAGATGTATCTACTACCATCTCTTCTAACACCTCAGCTACCCCTATAGTTTCTCCATCTCTGGCTAGTGCAGCTATTGCCTCCTCTGCTCCACACGTCACCACATCTACTCCCTCTGCTCCAGACACAACATCAGCATGATCTTCAACAACAACAAATATAAGCATACCTAGTTCTTTCTCTTCACTTACTTCCTCTACCATCATCCCTCTGATTTTGTCATTACCTCCTATCTCTACCATTTCCTTGCCATCTGTTTCCTCCATTTCTACCTCCACTCAAATGTAGTACCACCCATTTCCACAATCTTAGCACCTTCCTTTTCTCTCCCATCACTTAGCCTTTCTTCACCCATTGCTATCTCTTCCATGTCCTCTCATCCTCCCATACCACCTTCACTAGGTTTTGCTTCATTTGCCAATTTGTCTTATACCTATTTACCTTCCACACCTATTCATTCCCTATCCATGATAAATGATTCTTTGACAAGTCCAATTATTGTCTCCTTGGAGTCTATTCCTTTAGTTGTCCCACAATTACTAGGTATTGAAAAGATATATGCAGACCTGGAATCACAAGAGCAAGAGTCAGCTAAGGAAATGTTTGAAGATCCTCTACCTAACCCTAGAAATATAGAGATAATTGATGTATTAGACAATCCAGTGAATAAGGATACAATAGACATAATTTTGGGAATTGCTCAACAAGTTGTATTGGAGAATCTATAGAATATTGAGCAGTCAGATGATGAAGGAGATAGAACTAAATTAGAAATTCATAATGAACCACCTAATAAGGGAGACAGTCACGTTGACTCTCCTAAGGATTCTTCCTCAGCACTAGATTGGTTACAATAGAGGTTAGAAAATAAAGCCCCGCAAGTAGAAATAATGAAACTTGACTTGGATGCCCTCTTGGCTAGAGTAGAGAATCCTAAAAAGCAAAAGAAAGCTAAGATCCATTCTAGAATCCATAAGGATGTAATAAGGGCTAGAATTGTAGAGGTAGTTGTCCCGCCTGCAAGAGTAAACGAAGGAGAAATAAGGGCCGAGGATTACATTATTACCACTGTTAATTTGGGACTAACCACTCAGAGACAGAAGATAGATGAGTTCAAGGGGATAGTGTCCACAATTTTGGATCAGCTGAATAAGGATGAATTGACAAAGCAGGAGCTGAAATAGCAGAATGAAGAACTTCGAGCATGCATACAGTTCCTAGTGAAACCATTGAATTCTGATGGAGAACTGAGAGCAGCTCCTGCCCTGTTGTCCAAGGAAGAATTGACTAAATTTGATGATATCAAGACAACTGATGCAGGCACACATGAATGGTTCACTAAAGTATACAATGAAGGTTGTGAGGTAATATCCTTTGCATCCGTCCTGCATAAAGATTTTCACCTTTTGAGAGAAGAATGGGAAGATTTGCATGATGAATGTGAACAATATGATGAGTACTATTCTCACATTTTCCCAAGAATATAAGCCATGAGGAGACTATCCAAAGAAGTCCTTTTGACTAAAAATATTTTGACCAAGGATAGGTTATTAAAACCCGAGGAATGGCATGAACAGATGAAGTTAAGAAAGGGTATTTTTGATAAAGTGAAAGATTCATTTGATACAGCAAAGACCAAAATAATAGAGGTAATATATGAGATAAATGATATATTAAGAGACTACATAAATACTGGTCTGAATGATTTGGCCCCAATAGATGAGCAGCAGTGTAAGGATAGATTAGACCAAGTCATTCACGGAGAATCACCACTGAATATGGTTGGAAAGCTTGAGAAAGTCAATGATCTCCAGACTGCTTTTTTGGCATTCAAGAGGGGCAGAAAATCAAGGGAAGTTATGTACTACAAGTTTTCTATAGAGGTCAAGAGCTTGAGGTTCGAAGTAGACTACATCAAATACCCAAACCCGTTAGATATCAATCCAGCTCTGTCAGTCTTAGTAGCATACAACAATAAAAAGGCAGAAGAAAACAAAATCGATTTGGAGGAGGATGAACAGTAGAATCACATGTAAATCCCGTCATTTGTAATTAATGCTATATTTGAAGGGTCATGTGACCTTATTTTGTCTTTATTATGTCTTGGAAATTGACTTTTCCCTATGTACAGCTTAATGGGTATTCAAAATGTCTAGATTCAATGTATTTGGAAGCTATATTTTGTCTTTTTCCTACAAGACAAATATCAATCCAAAAATGCAATTTAGTTATTGTGTTGCATTAAATGCCATGTAATCTGGACCATTGGTGTTGAATTAATCTCCATCATTCATTCAAAAACTTAGTATGGAGCCTCCTCTATATAAAGGGTTGTCATTTCTCTCATTGTAACAGACTCTTGATGCTGAATTGTTGACACTCTGCCATTTGAGATTAATACAAAGCAAGTTTCTGCAGTATTTCTGACAATTTGTCTATTTGTGTTATCTATTTGGTTTCATGGTTCGCTTCATGATCTATAATTAGTTAATTGTGCTTTTGCAATGTTAGTGATATGTTGAAGGCATTTGATGATTATTCCGGTCCATACTATTAGTATCTTGCTTATTGTGAGTTGTTGTGTATATTTAGCCTAGGCCAATTGATTTGGGCTTAGTTTAATTGCATTTCAATAGCTAAATTATGCTATAATCTGGGTATTTGGTAAATGAATGTGATCTAAAAATCTTTAGTCTCCATTGAAGATAGTATCATTTTCTGCAGACTGTAGCATTCTTGTAGCTTAGTAAAATAGAAAGTGGTTAACTTGAGAATGTTTGTCTATCATCAATAAGCTTTGCATTGTGAATGTCACTTATGATTTCTCTTTAACCCTTTACTCCTTTGCATTTTCTTTCACAACAATTGTTAGATTAGGGTTTAAGCAGCAAACATATTTCTAAATCAGTTGAAAGTATCATAGTGTTTCCTGCACTTCCATTGACATTACCTTTACAAACCCTATCATTTTATGTTAGATCCCCTGCTAGCACAGCTAAACATACCAACTAAGTCATTCCTGCAAGCTAAGACCTAGTTGTATTATCCTTGGGGCAGTACTATCTTGGATAGGATACCTTTTTCAAGAGAGGTGATATACCTGTATTTCACCTACGTTGTTGTGTGCTAAAACCACCATCAACAGGTACCTTTGTCAAAAGGAAGAAAACCTGTTGGATTTAAATGGGTGTTTAATAAAAAATTTGGTTCAGATGCAAGCATTGAGAAATATAAGGCAAGGTTAGTTGTGAAGGGGTATTCATAGGTGGAGGGAATTTACTATGGTGAGATTTTCTCTCCAGTTGTAAAGATGACATCTATTCAGTTCATGTTATCTCTTGTAGCAGCATATGACTTAGAGGTGGAGCAGATGGATGTGAAGACAGCATTCCTTCATGGTGATTTGGAGGAGGAGATTTATATGTCACAGCTAGAGCACTACATTGTGAAAGGTAAAGAAAATCTAGTTTACAAGTTGAAAAAGTCTTTGTATGGTCTTAAGCAGTCTCCTAGGATGTGATACCAAAAGTTTGATGCCTTTATGTTGAGTATTGGATTTCTGAGTTCAAAATTGGATCATTGCATGTATTTCAAATTTGACAATGATCACATTCTCATTATAGCGTTGTATGTTGATGATATGTTTCTAATTGGGAATGGTAAAGGTTTAATTTCTAATTTAAAGTCTCAGTTGTCAGCACAGTTTGAAATGAAAAACTTAGGGGCAGCCAAGTACATTCTAGGAATGGAGATCTTAAGAGACAGAGCAAACAAAAAACTTTGGTTGATCCAAAGTAAGTACATGAAGACCATGTTGGAGAGATTCAGCATGGCAGATTGCAGACCTTTGAGTGTTCCTGTTACTATGGGGACAAAGTTATCTATTGCAAATTGTCTGAAGTCTCCTTCTGAGATGGAGGATATGAGCAGAGTACCTTATGCTAGTGTGGTTGGTAGTTTGAAGTATGCGATGGTCTATACAAGACTAGACATTGCCCAAGCAGTGGGAGTCCTTAGCCAATTCATGGCTAATCCCGGATGGATACATTGGGATGTAGTTAAGAGAGTTTTTAGATATCTACAGGGTACTTCTGAGTATGCCTTGTGCTATCATGATTATCCTATTGGTTCTTAGCATTCTGTGAGTATTCTTAGATTTGTGGATTCAGATTAGGCAGGTGACATTGACAGCAGGAGATCCACCAGTGCTTATGTGTTAACTATGTTCGGTGGTGCTATTACTTGGATGAGTAAGTGGTAACCTGTGGTCACTTTGTCCACAACTGAAGTAGAGTATATGGCAGCTACTCATTCTTGTAAGAAAGCCATTTGGATTAAGAGATTATGTTTTGACATTGGGTTTGATGCAAGGAAGATTACCATTTCTTATGATAGCCAAAGTGCTATATGTTTGGTGAAGAATCCTACTTTCCATGTGAGGACCAAGCACATTGATGTGCAATACCACTTTGTACGTGATATGGTAGAGGATGGGAAGGTGAATTTGAAGAAGGTTGATACTTTGGCAAATGTTGTAGATTCCTTGACGAAGCCCATGAGCACAGAGAAGTTTAGATGGTGTTCAGAGTCTATGGGCCTCTTGGCCCCTAGAAGTTAAATCATGTCATTGTATTGGCTCTTGAAAGGTGTTTGACAAGTGGGAGAATGTTGGGAATTAAGGTGTCTCAACCTTTGCAAGTTCCTAGCATTTATTATTTAATTGTATATTTATTTTTGCCTATTATTGTAATTTGTATGCAAATCTTATTTTGTCACTTTATGGGAGTTGGCATGGTGATGTGTCATCTTACATGGAAGGTGACTAAGTGTATTTTTGTGCTCATATGAGGAGATAGGTGTCCCACTTTGTGGTAGAAGACTTTTTCCATGTGTCGGCATCTTTGGGGTGTTGTAAGAGGTTTATGACGCATAAGAGTTATGACAGATTCCTATGACATAATCTATGACATGTAAGAGCCAGAAATAGAAGATCCTATGACAGGTGAAGACAAGTGTCAGAAAGCATCTTGCATGGAGGAAGTAGGCACCCAAGTTTGACTATGATAGGTTGTAAGAGAATCTACTATTAATAGTCAGTTATGACGGATTCTCTTACAACTGTAAGAGTTGTCATATATGACAAATTTTATGACATTGTAAGAGCATCTGTCATACCTTAATTGGGCAAATTTGGGGCACCCAAGTTGGGGGGTTGTAAGGGATGAAAGAGAATCTCTTACAAGTGTCATACACATGTTTTATGGCCTTGGAAATTGGGCCACATGGATTTGGACGAGATTCATATGTTGACTTGCTCTAGAAGCTTCCCCCATTCATAGTACTTCTCTATATATATAGGTGCTTGGAGTTGGAGTTGTATGGTTCATTTGCAGGTATCGTTATGCTGTCAGAATTACCCTAGATTTGACAAAGTGACAACTCCTGGAAGAACTTGCATCGCAAGTGTGTTGTAATCTCCTTCAGATTTGATAATACATTGTGCATGTTTTGGAGTGTGGGGTTTTGACCCGAAAGGGTTTTCCCTGTGTATATCTTGTGTCATTGTATTTATACATGTTTGTGAATGTATGTTAATCTCTCTGTTAATGTAAAACATAACTGTAACTGTAAAGAATAGAAAAAATTGCAATACTTCCCCTCATTAGATTGGCGTAGGAAGTTGTTTCTGCTTACCTTGCTTCCTTTCAAAAACGCACCTGGAAATCTTCCCAAGCTCTAATTCAATCCTTTGTAAGTGTGTGAATATCATAAAAGGTAATGTGTTCTATTGTAATGTTTTTATAAAATCCTTCTTCCAAAAGATCATGAAACCCTACTTGAGGAAATAATAAACATATTCTCTAAATTAATAATACTCAATTAAAATATTATATTTCAATGTCATGTATATCACTTAACTAAAGCAATTATAATAATAAAGGAATACTTAATTCTATTTTAGGTAATTCTCCTCACAAATCTAATTCCATTGCATGCTTTATTCTAATAAAATAAAGAATTAGTTTTATTCTTTTTATTTAATTTCTCAATCTAAAATTAAAATTTTGCATAATGAATATTAAAATAAACAAGTTGCAAGTCAAATATAATTTCACTAATATGTTATTCAAACATTAATATATAACAAATATCAATTAATAACAAAACAATCATACATGATTTGAACTTTTGAAATGGGATCTCCTACTTGGCCCTTGCATCCAAATCCTATCTACTTCTGATGTGTAATCTTCTCTAGTTTTGAAGGAAGCTCCCCTTCCATCTACACATGTAGTGCTTCCATCTCATGATCTATTGGAATCTATTTATGTTGTTGTTGGTAACAATATATTTCCTGACTCCCCAATGGTCATCAGTGGTAGCCAGGGGAAGGTAGTTCACTATTCTTTAAAGGGTTTGGATGGAGACACAGTTGTGTTTCTTGGAGTGTATCCTACTATGGCTCCCTGTAGTGGCCTAAATCCAAATTTCTCTTTTAGTGTGCTTTCTATTTAAGACACACCCTCTTTCCCAACTATTGTTCGCAATGGCACTATTTCCTCACATTCCATTTCTCTGTCTTCTAAGACTGTGATTGCATGCACCCAGTTTGCCCCTGTTATCACTCTAGGTGAGGATGTGATTAAGAATGAGACTTACTTTTCTAAGAAGGGAAAATCATATGTAGATTTAATTGACAATGGCCATGGCTACCAGATCTAAATAGATGGATTTTTTAACATTGGCATCCTCTTACATATGGGAAAATTGAGATTTATGCCTACACCAAGGGTTTCTTCGTAGTGGTCTTTGACTCACCTTCTAATAGAGATGCAATGTTGGATGGGCATCTTTGGTTATGGTCCTAGCATTCCCTCATTCTCAAGCCTTGGTTTCCCTCTTTTAACCCTCTCATAGAATCCTTCACCATTGTGTCAATATGGATTTGTCTTCCTAATCTTCCTCTTCATTTTGGTGCAACTCTTGTTGTGAGGCAATTGGAAACTCTCTAGGGCATTTCCTAAAGGTGGATTCTTCCACTACTCATTTCTATCACACTACTTTGCTCATATTTTGGTGGAAATTGACTTGTCCAAGCCCCTTCCAGCGGAGGTTGTTCTGCAGGTGGCTACTCAGTCTTGGAGATAGCCTCTTGATTACTAGGGCACCCCCTTTTGTTTCCACCAGTGTTTTTCTATGGGTCATTTGGCCTAGGATTGCCCATGCCTTAAGCCCTCCAAACCTTCTTCAGGTGGAAGAATGCTCTTCCTAAGCATCCTGTTGTTGATTATGCTAATGACAACTCTTCAAGAGCATTGAGCCTCTTCTTGATACCAACATTGTTCCTTTAGAGTTGGCTATGTGTAATGAGCTCCTGATGTTCCATTCATAGCCTCCTCCCTTGTTCAAGTGCCTATTGCATCTACATTAGATCCCACACCCCCCATGATAGTTGATGTTTGTCTTCCTACTTCAACTCTTACAGCTTCTTGGTGATTGACACCTTTGTTCAAGGGTTCTTCTCCCTGCACAATGCCCATGATTGAGGTGTATGAGGTGGATTCCCTTCCCCTCTCTCCTCAGTCTAAGGACCTGGAGAATAGTGTATCTTGGACTATTGTTTGAAGGAGGAGAAAGGTCTTCCCAAGTATGTTTCTCAGTCACACACCTAGGTTAGGGGTGTTAGAAATGAAGGTAAACAACTATAAGATGGAAATATGATTTCAATTGTAAAGTAGATATTTAACTGTGTAGGACCAAATGTAGATTGTATGAAATCAAAATATCAAGACATAGAAATAATGGAATGGAAGAACTGAACACATAACATATTGTTTACGTGGAGAAAACCCTTTCAAATAAAAAACTCCACCAAGAAGAGAGGCTCAAGTCTATATTATCTTCAAATAGAGATTGCCTGTGACACTTCCAATTTCCTTTTCATTCTTCAATTCAGCAACACCTATGTATAAAATCTGAACAACTACAAAATACACTTACAATGCATCATATATATAGGAAATGGATATCCATAAAAAATGACACTATATCTAGACAAAATCCCATGCCACCATCTAGGGAAACATGCATGTATGCTTATTATGTCCTCTTACATGCAATAATAGTTGTCATACACTATCATAGAATCTCCTACACCTTATGACCGGTTATTGGGTTGTCATAGATGCTCTTACAACTTATGAAATTTTTCATAACTCACTAAATTAAGCATCTCCTCAAGATGGGTGCCTAGATTCTCCAAATCACTTATTTACTATTGTCGTGATGCCTTTACCAGTAAATGTAATTCCATAACAACCTACTGATAACTAATTAATTACTATTGACAGTAATAAATTATTTACCATACTAGTAAATATAGTTTTACCATTTCTTGGTGAATACCTCTTCCCTTATGTAAATTTACAAACAATATTAGGAGTAATTCATTACATAGGATTTACAAGGTTGATGACACCTTAATCCTAACATCCTCTCACTTGACATCATACATTGTAAATACATACATAGGAAATCATAAAACAACTAAGCACTAGGAACAAGGCCTATGGCCTCCCTGCACCAACTTCTCTATGCTCACAGGTTTAGTAAGAGAATATAAAACATTCTCCTAAGTGTCAATTTTCTTTAGCTCGATCTATCCATTTGTGAACATAGTGATATTGAACATCCATATGCTTAGTTCAAGCATGACACATAGGATTATTGGCCAAACATATAACACTCTGGCTATCACAGCCAATCTGAATAGTCCTGCAATCAAAACCAATACCTGCACATAGTCTTTGTAACCAAACCACCTCCTTAGAGACATGGGTAGCTGCCATGTACTCTACTTCAGTGGTCAACAATGCAATTGTATGCTACCTCTTACTCATCCAACTCACTACTCCTCCAAATAGAGTAAATACATACCCACTTGTGGACCTTCAACTATCTAAGTCACCTACCCAATCTGCATCAACATAACCATGTATGTCCAACATCTTTTCTACATTGTTAGTACATAAACCAAATAGTAATCAGAAGTACCACACAAATATATAAACACCCTCATTGCATGATTCCAATGTTGTTTACTAGGGTTAGACATAAACCTGCTCAAAACTTCCACTATTTGGGCAAATCTGGTCTAATGCAAACCATTGCATACATCAAACTTCCTACAACACTAGCATATGGCACATTAGACATCCTCTAAATCATCTTCATTCTTAGGACACATATCTAATGAAATATTAGTACCAACTGGTAAAGGAATTCTAACTCGATTACAATCCTGCATACTAAATATGTTCAGAATAGTATTAACATACTCTGTGATAACCAAAGCTTTATGTTTACCTAATCCCTTTTGATCTCCATTCTTAGATTATACCTGGCTACACCTAGATCCTTCATCTCAAATGTACCTAAAGGTTGAGCTTTTAGCTCACTGATCATACCCTTGATGTTACTGAAAAATAGCATATCATCCACATACAAGGCAACAATCAATATATGATCATTAATACATCAAATGTAAATACAGTGATCCTCTTCACTTCTAACAAAGCCTAATTTCAAAACAAATGAGTCCAACTTCCAGTACCACATTCAGGGTGATTGTTTTAAACCATAAAGAGACCATTTTAATTTGCATACCCAGTGTTCCTTCCCTTTTACCTCAAAACCTGTAGGTTGTTGTGTGTAAATTTCCTCTTCTAAGTTTGTGCAAAAAAGTTTTTTTAACATCCATTTGCTCAATTTCAAAATCATTAGCTACAACAATAGATAACAAAAATCTAATTGAGGATAATTTAGCAATGGGAGATAAAATTTCACCAAAATCAACTCCTCTCTAGGAATAGCCTTTGGCTACTAGTCTAGCCTTGTACTTCTCCAATGAACCGTCTACTCGAAACTTCTTGAAGACCCACTTACATCCTAAAGCCTTTCTTCCTTTGGGAAAATGCACAAGATCCCATGTGTCACATGAGTCTAAAGCCATCATCTCCTCCTATATGGAAAATTACCAAGGCTCACTATCATCTAGAAGAATAGATTCTTTGTAGGATCTAGGCTCATCGTCATTACTTAATAAAGCAAATACACAACAGAAATTTGGTGGGCCATACTTCTCAACTAGATTATGTTATCTTGTGGATCTTCTCAAGGTTGGATTAAGAGATTCTTCTTCATGTTCTTATGCATGCTCAACCTCTTTTGTAACAACATAGTCTTCCTCATCAGAACTTTCACTTGAACCTTCTTCCTCTCCATCCTCAAATCAATCATTTTGTTCTTCCTGATGTGCATCTTCTTGCTGGAAATATAAATGCAAGTTATCATCTTCCTTTGTTTCTCTTCTGGCTATACAGGATCATAAATAGTTCTAAGTTCCCTAAAAACCACATCTATAGAATGTACAAGTTTCTCAGTTAGAGGATTCCAAAGCTTATAACCTTTAACATTCTCACCATATCTAATGAAAATACACCTTTCTATTTTTGGATCCAACTTAGAACACTTTTCCTTAGGCACATGAACAAAATCCTCAAAGCTAAAAACCCTTAAATGTGAAATAGAAGATTTCTTACCTGTCCACACTTCATAAGGAGTAGAATCAAGAGTCTTGCAAGGAGATCTATTTACCAAGTAACAAGCGGTGCTCACAGCTTCTTCCCAAAAGCATTTATCCAACTATGCATCACTCAACATACTTTTGGCTCTTTCCATTATTGTTTGGTTCATCCTTTTTGCAACACCATTCTATTGTGGTGTATATGGAGCTGTCTTTTGTCTTATGATACTTGCATGCTTACAGAACTCATCAAATTCCTTAGAACAATATTTCCCTCCATTGTCAGGTCTCAATATTTTTATATTAAGCCCTGATTGGTTTTCTACTAAGACTTTAAACTCCTTAAACTTAGTGAAAACTTTAGATTTATGCTTCATAAAATAAACCCATGTAAATATGGATATATGTCATCAATGAAGGTAATGAAATAATGATATTTTCCAATAGAATCATCATCCATAGGTCCAAACACATCTGAATGAATAATCTCTAATTTCTCTTTCACTCTGTTGCTTCCTAAAGGAAAAGATGTTATGTTCTATTTATCAAACACACAATGCTCACATAAGTCAAAGAGCTCATCAGAATAAGAGAAACCATCCAACAAACTTTTATTCTTAATTATTTTCAAAATATTTTCACTTGTGTGGCCCAATCTATGGTGCCACAACATACATGAATTTTCAATAGTTTCAGTTACATTAGTGGAACAACAAGGAGGAAAGAAAATATGCAGTAGAGGAACTAGATATATATTCACATACATATCACAAAATAGGCTCCCATATGATGGACATACTTAATAATCTAGAAAATAATTACAATAACCATATGCAACAAAGGAATGATTAATACAAAGCCTTGTATTAATTTAAATGATATCACACATTACCAAACCTGGGTTACAATCATACCAACAAATGTGGCAAGAGAAAATACGTAACTGTGATTATATATTCCTCTAAATCATTACAAACTCCCATGGAGACATACCATTACATGTAGAATTGCTTTACAAATCCATCCTACACTGTATTGAATACATTCCTTTGCTTGCAGACAAGACTTGTGCTTCATTTGATGCCCTAAGTTCACATGAGGCACTTGCAGACCAGATAATTGGTTCAGTGACCAACCCCTCTTTCATCTTAAAACACATAATAGCATTACAATTTTTCTCTTACAACTTGGTGGGAATCTGGAGTAGTCAACATGTTTTCAAGTTGCCCATGCTCACTACGTCATGCCCACATGGGTCTTTTCAAGACATTCTATAGAAGTGGAGTGTTCACCCATACCCAGGTACATAAATTCATTAATGGAGAGGTTACAATAGCATTGGAGCATGAAAAATCCATCTAAAAAGTTATTGAGCTCTAGAATGAGCATTAATGGCAGCTTAGAGGGTCGCTAGAACATCCCATCGTGAGTTGAACTATGAAGTAGCAAGGAAGGCAAAATCATTGAGCCCTGACAAATCAAGCTTCTGCCAAGTATTTTTCTTTGGGATTAGGGTAGAAGAATCCTCACAACTTTGACAAGTGTGTGAGATGGGCCAAACCATCAGAGTTTGGCAATCAAACCATCACTAAACCACCATATTTCAAGAAAACGAAAAGGTAGCATCCCAAACTCCAAGGTCTGCAAGTAAAGGGAACACTTATTAGGCTTCGATAGTTGGGCCATCACTAAACATCATGCAACTAATCATGCAAAAACCACACCACTTGATTCCATAATCCTGAAAGACTTAGGCAAATAAAAACACGTCGAGGATCAGGAATCAAGAATACTATTGAATGCCTGATATTTTGTAAGAGAACAAGAACCCTTTCAAAATCTAATATTTGAAAAGCATAGATAAGGTGAAATGTCAAACTTTAGCAGTCAGTCCTTCTTTGGATCACCCTCTGTCAGGAAAGAGAAAAGACACTTCCCTGACACCATGATCTTAAAATATATAAGGAAGAATTAGTTATCAAGGATCAGGAATCAGGAAGACACACAACCACATGCCTAGAGACAAGGGGAAACAAGGACGACTGATTGATGCCTTGATACCAAAAGATTTAGATGAATAACAACTTACCAAGTGAAAGGAAGCTAGGTGTGCGGAAAATGCTTCCTACACTAATCTAATGAGGAGAGGGCTATGCAAAATCAACTTTATCCTAACTCTTACAGCAATGTTAAACCATTAACATGAGATATTACAACAAAACACAAGAACCAGAAAGAAGACAGAAAAGAGAGACAAGATATATGTGGGGAAAACCCTTACGGGTGAAAAACTCCACACTCCAAAACACAGCTCAAATGTATTATAGTAAGCAATAACAGATTACAATACATTTTTAGAGCCAATGCTCTTTCAAGAGTCTTCAAATGTCGAATCTGGAGATATTCCGGTAGCATAACAGTACTTGTACCAAAGTTATCTATCTCCCATCCAAGCACCTGTTTTTATAGAGTTTGCAAGGCAAATATGGAACCTTCTAGAGATGGGCATCCATCTTGGACTCATGCCCCAAAACCCACGCCTAAGGACACTTGTCCAACATCCCATCCTAAAGTGGGTGCTTGGTCCCAAGATAGGTTACGACAGATGCTATTATGCACCTTACAGCTGTCAGAGAATCCGTCATACATTGACTAAAAATATCATATTCCTCTTACATGTCATAACCTCCCTTGACTGTCCAAAGATGCCTTTCTCTCGTGCAGAGATGCTACCCCTGGACCTCGCAAAGGGCTACGCCCCTTGACCCCGTCTTGGGGGCGCTGCCCCCAAACCCCCGTTAATTATTCAAGAGGGAAACCGCGGCTGCCAAAGTCACCAAAATTTATCCTTCTGCATATACACAAGGTGCTGACTATGCCAACTCAACATGGGATAAATAAATACAACATTAGGAATTTGCAAAGGTTGAGACACCTTAATTCCCAACACCAAGGCGAGGTTTGGAGTCGATAAGGAAAGCATGTAGGTATGGGAAACTTTGAACCCTAAACAAAGAACAAGGCTCGGGGATCAACCAGAAACAACCTAGTCTTAGACCTTCTAAGGATATTCTCTTGCACTTAACACACTGGGAACCTACTTAGGTTATCTTAGATCGGTTATCAATAATGGGTGTGGGAATTTTTAGGCACTTCATAGGCATAAACTTGGTGCCTTGAAATAAATTGAGGCGAGTGCCAATAGTTTCAATGAGGAACCTTTTAAACTCCCCAAAATCCTCATGAATTGAGTCCTAACCATCAAATATGCTTGGTAGCTTGATGCATTTGACTTTGAGTTTAGAGACATAAGAAATAAAGGGGCAATCTACGACATTCCATTCTCTTTTGGAGGCATAACAGTTAATAAAAGAGGAGTGGAGCATCTCCTAGCATTGAAGTTGGAAGATTTGGGCCTAGACATTATAGAGGATTGTCGGTCATATGATCCAAATGGATTCATGGCTAGTTGGGTTGGTAGATTGAAAACAAAAGAGGTGTCCGTCCACCAGAGTCGGTCGCCAACCATTGAAGCTAAAGGATCACCTAATATAAATTCACCAGGTACATACGTTAAGATCAATGAGCTTCCAACAAAGCTACTTCCCCCTTGGGAGACCTTCTACAAGCCCTATACATTTATGATTCTTCTAAGATCATGATAATAGTCCTTAGAAGAGCACTCAAAAGAGCTGAATGGAGTGAGAACAAGATCAAAGCCTATTGGAAATACAGGCAGAAAATTGCAGAGCCTAAAAAGTCATTTTGGATTAGTCTCTACTGACGACACTTGGGAAACATTATGAGATCAAGAGCATGACTTTCCTACCTTAGACCAGGATATGAGTAATGTAGACACCCAAAATTTGTCCATGTCATAACATTACCTAGTCATACATGACCTTGTAAGACATCTTGTAATATTTTACCCTAGGTCATTACATTATCCCACTTATCCCACTTATAAATCTCATTTAATCACATTTCCAATTAATTAAATAAATCCCCTTTGTTTAATTAATTCCCCCTCACTTATCTCAAATAAATTAAATAATTTGAATTATTCCCTTATCCTTTACCACATTGCAACATGTGTCACATGACTACAACTCTTCACATGCACAAATAATTTAAATAATTTTATTATTTAAATTATGAGATTCCCACTTACATCCTATTCTTAGCCCCACTTATTGTGTGTCATAAGCATCTTTTCCTCCAAAATAAATAAAAGAATCCTACTTATTCACTCACATCCTAATTTTAGCCTCATGTCATAACCCACTTAATGTGCGTCATAGGCACTAAAATCAACTTTTAATCCTAGCCATACACATCACATAATTGACTTTTAATCTTAGCCATCGAATCATATAAGCTCTTGCCTATAAATCTAGCCTCACATAGCCCATTTGAGATGGACCTTTTTCTAGTATCCTAACTTTGCCAAAATTCTTTCAATCCTCTCATCTATCTATCTATTTTTCTCTATCATCTTCATCTTATCATTATGCTGCAACTATGAGCAATCAACAACCCTTTGACATCATACATTCTCATGCAAGATCGAGAAGAGCCATGGAGATCAATCAAGTCTAGCATGGATTCGATTTGCATTTGATTTTCTTTGTTTTTATTTTCATGCTAGTTTGTCCTTCATGGTGCATAGTTAGGGTTTAGTTAGTTTGTTGTTTTTAACACTAAATCTAATTTTCCCTAGTTACAAGTAACATCCAGGTAGGAGAAAGCTCCAAAGTTCAAGAAGAAGAGGAGGAAGAAGTTGAAGAATATTTTGAATCAAAGGTTGGCAGTGATTCTATCAAAGAAATTCCAAAACCAGATCCCAGTCGCAAACAATGGCCACTCCCACTTCACCAGGTTAAAGGGTAATCATCACAAGACCTTCTCATTCAACCCAAATAGCTTTGGCATATGGGGGCCTTAGAGCAGAACTCATGCAAGCTCACCATGCTACATAAATGATTTATGAACATGAGAAAAAACTAGAGAAGTGACAAATCAAATTCTTCCATCAGGTGTTCAAATGACTTCAGGACTAGTAATCATAATGGCTCCTTCAATTACTGCAGTGGCACCATTGGTGGGTAATGTAGAGGCACATGTTCCTATAGCGCCATCAACTACAAAACAAAGTTATAATCCTTTAATAATGGAGGATTCCTCAAGAAGGAAAATAAAACTAGTCCTACAAATGAAGTCAAATAAGGAGGAGGCAGACATAGGAACTACATCACTACCAATTAGAGTAGTCACTACATCTATGACCCTCACAGTTGCATAGGTAAGTGTTACTCTTCCCTCTTCTATCACTCAATCTATTTCCCCTTCTTCTACACCAATGCCCACAACCATTGTACCCCCATCTTCATTGACTCCCTCCATTATATTACCTATGGTGGAAACACCATCTCCCTCTTTGAAAGCCTTCCCCATATCTACAACCACCCCTATGACTACGCCAAACTATTTTCCTTTCATACAACCCTTCAAAATTCCCATGACTCCATTACCACCATCCTTCTCTTCTCTAGCTTCCCAACAACACCCTATTCCATCTTTTCCACATACTTTGAGTTTACCTCCTTTCTTCCCTTCCACACTCATGGTACCTTCCCCACTGCCACCTAGAGTCATGCTTACTCCTTTTCAACAATAGGCCACTTTCCCATATGGACTCCCTTAGGGTTTCCCATTGCAGGTGGTTTTATTCAATCATGAACTAATTTACAACAACAAATGGGGAATGCTCAATAGGTTGAGCGAGAGGCCAAAATGGAGGATTGAAGGTGGAAGGAAGATAAAGCCCTAGCACGCCTATGGATGCACTCATTATATGATCCAAAACAACAAGCATTAATGATCACTCATATGACACCAAATGTCAATAATCCACAAGATCGGATGTGCCCTAAGGATTAGTTTGTTCGTGTTGTAGGGATGAATCTAGCACAAGCTCACCCTAAGAACAAAGTGGAACTAATGGAGGAGACTCAAAAATCTATCACCACAGGTTTTGTCAAAGTGAGTAGAAAATTTGAGAAAAGAGAGTTGGAGCTAAAGCGCACCAAAGACATAGTGAACCAACTTCGAGCTCAAGTGAAGGCTCAAGAACAAGAAGTGAAGAAACTTACTTAAGAGATTCAGGCTTGAGTGACACTAGAGAAATTTCAAGTTGAGCAGTCAAAACAAGTGGCCTTGCAGTCTGAGTTAGGCAAGGCAAATCTCACAATATAAGGCTACTAGAAAATGGTCCAAAAGGTGAGTGAGTAGGGAAAGAATAGAGTGGAGGAAGTTACCAAACTTCATACTTCACTAATAGAATTGATGAACTTGACTAAATTGTTGAAAGCTTAGCTTGATATAAAAGACCAACAACTCCAACAATTACAAATAGAAATATGAATTGCTAGTCATGCACTTGAGGTTATCCAGTTGGTAAAGGACCTATACACATCCCATTAGGCAAGAATAATAGCTAGTGCAATAGAGTTGAAGGCTACACTCAAGTTTATTTCATTTTCTCAAAAATTGATTGCACAAGTCAAAACAAAGGTTGATCAAACTCTCCTGTCACTTGCACCTAAAGTCTCCAAAGCTCAAACCTTGGTTGATAAACTTTATAGTTTGATAGATGAGGTTCTCCTATTTGTAGGAGTTGACAGTAGGTATGATGCAGCCGTTGAGCTCAATGAGGTGAGAAGCTGAAATAAAGCTACTCTAAAGTGTAAAACTCAATTGATCACTTTAGAGTAGGTTGTGAAGGGAATGAGAGAGCATATTACTTCTCTAGTGCAACAAGGATTGCCCTCTCCATTCCAAGATGATAATAGTGTTTTGGTAGAAGAAGAATTAAAAGCAATGCTTGCAAATAAACAAGTAGACCAGACATCATGTCAAGGCTGAGAATAGACACCAAGCATTGTGGAAGTTGAAGTAGTCCTCTACCCACTAGCTCAATTAGAATATCAAGTGAAGGTAGCAGTTGAAATGCTTCAAAGTACCTCCCATAAAGAAATCATAGATCTAGATAGGGATTTCAAATCCTTAAAGAAAAATGGACAACCTTCAGAAGGTGAATGGGCATCATTGCAGACCACCCTAGAGCATCTTTGACTTTAACATTTTATTTTCAAATTTTTGAAATTTTGTGATAGGTACCTGAATAATGAGTCTAGATTCTTATCTGTACAAGCAAAGATCCCTTGTGATTCACCAAGAACTATAGAGCTTTGCTCTCCATTTTCTTTCCATTTGCTCTTCAGGTCATGTTTTTCTCTCAGGATATTGGGCATTTTGGTTACAGTTGTCAAATTTTATTTTGTTTCTCCACAATGTTACTACTTAATGTCAGGTTCTGATCCTCTTGATGTATTTTAAAAAATGGTAGGTTCATTTTTCCCTTATATAGTCTTCAATTTTGAAATGCATCATTGATTCTCTGGATCCACTGATCAAAGACAATAGAGATACATGGGCACATCTCACAACATATGAATGTTGTTAGTCTGAAAAATTCATAACATTGTGTCATTGGTCCCTTTATATGATTCAGTTGTTGGTGGGGCCTATAGTTTGAAAGACTTGAGAGTATCAGAGTCGTAGATGTCCTGGCAGGGAGTTACACATGGTAAAATCTCGCAACATGTGAAAGTTGTCAATTTGACAACTTTATAGTGTTGCACCATTGGCTAGAACAAACAAATCAACATGTATTGTGGGTCTAGATTCTTCATTGAAGGGTTAAGAAAACATAGCATGAATGACACATGGTAGCATCATGCAATGTTTGAGAGTAACAGGTCTAACAAATTTAAAATGTTGTGCCATTGGTCACTTGGAATGATTCATCAATTGGAAGGCCACATCTCACTCAACAAGATATAATAAAACATGAGTTGTTGGTCATTTTCAAAGGATCTGACGGCTCGTGCAATACATAAATATTGCCATTCTAATAAATTTATAATGTTACGCTATTGGGAGATAGAGGTGAGTTAGCTCGGTAGTGGGCCCAAATAAAGATTAAGAATGATGTCCCAGTGAAATTTGGTAGCTCAATGCTCCTTCAAGAAATTGTCAGATCTGACACAGTTTCTCATTGCGCCATTGGTCAGGAAAAAGAGAAGCACAGTCTACTTGGCATATCTCAAGACCGGTAGATTTTGAGTGATATTTGTCATTCACTCTTCCAATGTCCCTCTTCACTATTTGTTTTGTAGCAATCTCTAAACGTGGACAATTTAGTTCTCTGTGATTCCAAGATTAATGCATGAATTAACTACCATTGCTCCAACACCAAAGCATGTAGGTATTCATTGCAATTATAAACGTGCATGTAAATTCTAATAAGGGAAGGAGGATTTTTTGTAATAGACTGGGCCTTTTTGGGCATTTCCAAGAATTGCTAGAACTGTTGGAAAATTTATGCTTCTAGCCTCTTTTGTAATTTGTTTGTAGCTCATCATTGAAGGGAAAATTGACATTATGTGCCAAATTTGTCTTTGCAAAAATTCTTCCCAAATTTTATTCTATCATTTTATCTTTGTTCATGCATTTAAATGATTAATGATCTCTTATTATGTAATGATCATGCACTTGAGTTCCCTTTTTATAGTGATAAAGTTATCATAATTAATGTGGATGTTGAACATGGTGTAAATTTCTAAAGTCAGTAAAAGTCTTAAAATATAACTCATTGCCTTAGAATATTTTTATTTCAATATCTCGTATCTTTTCTCCTCTTTTATTTAGAAGAACTCATTAAAGATCTTGTAAAGAGCTGGCTTTAGAAATTTGGGGGAAATTTCACAATTATCTCCCATACATGTGAAATTTCCAATGTCAGTGCATGTTTTTCCATAAGCAAGATTTGAATATCAACGACACCATTTTTAATGTTGGAGAGGAAGTTAAAATCCCTAATCCACATTTTTTAAAAATTTAAAAGGAGAACTAGTCAAATGTTGATCTTCCTTGAGAATCAATTGAACAAGTTAATGATCTTAACTAGAGACAAGAAGGGTGTAACATTCACATGTAAGCGGGAATCTTGCCTAATCACAACTGCACAAAACGTAGTCTTACCTCTCAACAATGTTTGGAAAACTCAACTGGTAGTTTGTCCAAGTGAAGGAACCATTCTTAGGGATGATATTCTAAAGATTTGCATTGTTTACAAATTTTGTAAAGTCTATTTGGGATTAGTTGACCTTCCTTATGCCCCTATGTTTATTAGCCTCTGATAGAATTACATTGAATTCACCCCCAATTACAATAAAGTCCAGATTTTTTGTGTCTAACAAGTTAGATATTTGTTCACATAATCTTTTTTAGTGTACACTTGGTTGGCCCATATAAATTGATCAGAAATAATTTTAAATTAATACAGAAACAAGTAATTTTACTCACCAACTATTGTTGCTCTTGGCCAATTATTTTAATGTTGATAACAACAAAATGCCATAGAATAGCTAGACCACTTGAAGCAACCAAGGATTCCTCAAAGAGTCCTTTCCATCATTTCAATTTATGTGATATTATGTTAGCTTTAGCTTTGCTTAGTTTAGTTTCTTACAAAAGGAATATATCTGTATATGATATATATATTTGACACATGATCAAGCATCTTTTGTTAGGGGGCCTTTAAGCCCCTAATATTCCAGGTTATGATCTTCATTGGTCATTAGGAAGGGGTAATCCCTTCCTAGAGCATTATACTAATCTTCATCTATCCTTCTGATTCTCCTTCCTTTACTAAGAGATCCTTGATTATCTTTCTTCCCTTTCTCTTCTAGTCTCCATAATTGAGCCTATGAATTTTGGAGATCAATTTGCTAATCGTTCTTTCATCTAGTGAGTTCACTTCCTCCTCTTCCTAAGGGCCCTCCTCTAGCATTGCATTCACCTGTTCTCTAATATGAGAAGAGATGTGATAGATGAAATCATCTTCCTTGCCTTTCTCTCTAGTATGAGAAGAGATGTGATTAATGAAATCATCTTCTTTTCCTTTCTAAGGGGGTAAATCCTCTCTACATTAGTTATCCCCAAAAGATACAGAGCAATTTTAAATGTTGGTTTGTCCTTGTAGTCTTTCCTATTGTCCAAGTAATGTATGCTCTTAATACTAGTTTCCTCTAATACCTTGATAAAAACATGGTTGTTAATTGAGACTTGAGCTAGATTTTGATCATTGATCTTGGGGATAGTTTCTTCGACTATTCTAGGGTTATCCACCCACTTGTTCATTTTTTAAAACCCTTCAATTTTATGCCCATATTTCAAGCAATTAGGGCAAAAATTTGAAGGCCCCTCAACTTCAAGTTGTTGAGTCTACACCCCTTCATTAGTTTTGTAACATCACATTCCATAATGCTAAAAAAAAATTAACATAATAATTCATCTTAATCAATAATTAGATTAGCTGTTAAGGGTGTGGTTCGGTGGTTAAGTCACTCTATTGTAGTGGCGGCCACCAGAGTTCAAACCCCTGCTGGGCCAACGAGCTCGTAGGCTTTACGCCTTCACTGGGCCAACGAGCTCACAGGTTTGAAGTGCTCCTTCTCGGGGATGAGGTCCCCCGTGTTGTGGCCTCACTGGTTTATCGCTCTGGGCAAAAAGCGTTGGTGTGGAGCCAGAGGCCGTGTCGCGCCAGCATCACCGGTCACGTTAAAAAGTTTACCAAGCGCATTATCTTTAAAAAAAATCAATAATTAGATTAAATCATGATTATCCAAATCTGAGTAAACAAAAATGAATCATTATCATTTTGATAATTAAGCATGTTATTCTAAATCAAAATATAACAAACTTACAATTTTTAATATCCAATTACATATCATTAGTGAATATTTATGCTCAAGGCATCAAACATCAAATTATACATAATAACTGACTATCAAGTCATAAAATAAATAGCACTATATCTGGAACATATGACATTTATCTTCATAAGCCTCGTCTTGTCTCATGCTTGGGAAGGAGAGCATCATCCAGGTGCTTTTCCTCCAACCACAGATCGGCGGTCCCCCGCACAACTTCCTACCTTGAAGTGACCCTACCCTTCACAGAAGGGATAGATATAAGGAACTGTTAGGTTAGCCATCTAAGTATTTGGTGTTGTGTCCTTCATAATGCCTCACGGTCACACAACTATAGATCCACTCTAACTATGTATGACACTACTGGAGACATTATGCCATCTGGAGCACTATGGACCGACAATGCATGCAGAGACAGATGCATTACTTTGGCCAAATATTTGCATACATAAACATTACGCAATGAACATTGTCATATGTCCACCACCTCGACTTGACTTATAAGCTATCATGTCCTATAGTAAACATATTTTTAATCCTTCTTGGTCTAGAATAATTAAGTTTCAATACATCTTAGTCCATTCCTTGGACATTTGATTCTTGTCTCGAAAACCCATTCTTAAGGTCCTTGATTTCTTAGACATTTGGGAACTAGTGACTTCACGTCACACTATCTCGTATTTCTTAAAGAAACAAGTACGTTCTTGGTTTCAACACTTAACCCTACTTGATTGGTGTTTACTTTGTTTACCTATTTCCAAGGTTTAGGCTCAAATCATAACATCTATGAAATGCTCATAAAGACCCATAGAGTCGATCTCTTTTATAAGTTCTTCCTTAAGAGACTTTCCTATTGCCATATATAAATATAATTGTCATTCGCAAAGTTGGCATTTACCTTCTTTAATACCACTAGTTTATAGAATAACTAGGGTAAGTTCTTGTAATCAAAGAACCTATCAAGTAATTACTTCACATAAGGAATATGACATATAGTCGTGGCCGCCAAGAAAGCCACTATATATATATATATATATATATATATATATATATATATATATATATATATATATATATATATATATATATATAACATGCTTATCTCCATGAAGAGTCATAATAACCACGATAGACACAATATACACAAACAGTCAAGGCTTGACATCATTTACTATCGGGTTGGCAAGATAAAGAATCAAGTGCACACGGCACCAACTCAGTTGAACCATTGAGTTTAAAGTGTTTTCATCTATCATGACTGCGGCCATTGTTATTATGGCATGCAACAATTATGTGGTATCAATTCCATAGGCCAATACCCTCGACCTGCCTTTAACGAATGATTGTCACCCTATCGAGCTCAATAATAAACACCAAGTTTTCAAGTCTTATCTACTAATGAGTAATTAAAAGAAAACATTATTAAAAGATACATGGCTTAACAGGGATAACTGGTATTTTGTAGGTGCACATGCATACTTAACCACCGAAGGTATTACAACTTCAAGCTGGCCGAGTGCCACTAAGACACTGTAGCTTCAAAGAATCATCACAAAAAGAATACAGTGAGGCTTCAAAAGCCTTCAACAAGTAGAGATAATCATCAAGATATACATATAATTATATTCATGACTCAGCATGTCATATGCATACATAATTAGTTCCCTCAAGTCGACACAGTCGACGTTCTCCAAAAACAAAGGTTTAAAACTGTATTGGAAACCATTATATGTATGAGCCATGAGCTTTAAAGTCATCATACCTGTGATATGACACAACAATAAGCATCTTGCACGCTGGGCTTGAGCCTCCTCACCCTTTCTCCCGGTTGTGACAGTCTTGTAGCCCACTGCTAAATGACATCTCCCCATTATTTACCACCCTGCTCTTATTTTCTTCTAGACATGGAATAATGAAAAATAAGAATGAAGTCCTTCTTTTGATAGCCTTCGATAACTATCAAAACATGGTTCTTTGCATGCATTTCCTGCACGCCACCTCACGGAATCTTTTGATCCACACAGTCCACTCTTGGTCAGTCCATGAGGAGGGCTCTAACAAGCCACCACTCAGCCTAAAATCTCTCTCCCCACTTGTGGGTGATGGATATCAAGGTGGCAAGAACATGGATAAGATAATATAGCTATATGCATAGTCAAGATACTATTGACATCGATCTCTAAAGAGGTCCACACACACACACACACACACACACACACACACACATATATATATATAATCACCCTTAACTAAATAATAAGGGTTAAATAACTTCTATAATATAAAAGATCATCATCATAAAGAAAACAAAGGATGACACACTAATAGCTTAGGGTTTTCAGGGTCGAGTAATACTCCTCTTCAATCGACTATTGACCTTTCTAGAATAACAAGGAATAAAAAAATAATATCCCAAATTGCAAATAAGGAAAACAAGAGAATTCTTTATCTCTTCACAAGACTAACTCTTGACTTTCGACGATGTTCAAGGAACGTCATTTAGTCATCATAACCATTGTCGAGATAGCTCCACCGACAAGATGACCCAAAAAGAAGATCGATTTCCTAGAAAGAAAGCATGACTCAAGACAACTTACAGAGGGTTCATAAGGACATAGAATCTGATATTCAAATGGCTATCTGGCTCATTTCCTAACATCTATATCTTCCTCTCAGATGATACTCTCCTTCCATCTTCAAAGGATGATTTCTTTCCTGATCAAACTCACCACCATAAATTCATGATTAGTGTATCATCATATGATCGATAAATCATAATAATTAAATAATCATTTCAATCTTGAAATCTCATATCTAACTAGCATAAGTTATTTTCCTCATAAACAATGATCAGTCTGACATTTTCCACAACATCTAATCATTCAACTCTTAACTAATCATCCTGATTACCATACAAAAGTAAGATTAAACTAAATCACAAGTTGGGGATGTAACATATCTCCCCCCACAAGAATCATCATCCCTGATGATTAATTGTTTTAAAAGTTAATCAACATAATAAGAATATATTTCAAGAGCATAATAAATAAGTTTTTTAGAACAGATGAGGAAATCTCGCAAAAAAATCATCATAGTTTTCCCAGGTGGCATTTTCCTCTGCATTTTCAAGCACCTTAAAGGGCTCAAAAACCACCACTCTTGGGTCCTTCACCTGTAAACTATTCCAATCAAGCATAGGAATTTGATTATCTACAGTGTTAAACTTTTTCAAATAAGAAACATGAAACACATTATGCATCATGGGAAGAGCTGACGGTAGAGCAATTTTTTATGCTATTGGGTTGACTTCTTCGAGAACTTCGAAGGGACCCACATATCTAGGTGCCAGTTTGGACATCTTTCCACATTTAATGGAACTCTTCTAAGGTTTTACCCTTAGGATAACTTTCTCTCCCACTATGAAATGCCTTTCGATGCGCTTAGCATCTGCATAGCTTTTTGTCTATCATTGGCTTCCACTAGCCTTCTCTTAGTTAGATGGACTTGCTCTTCCATCGCCAACATCATTTCTAGACCAAGGCTAACCCTATCTTCTAGCTTGTCCCAGCTTATACAGGTTCAACACTTTCGTCCATATAATGCCTCAAATGGAGCCATCTTAATAGCAAAGTGATAGGAATTATTACAGGCAAATTCCACTAGAGGAAGATAATCCTCCAGCTTGTATTGTTGATCCATGTAATACATTCTCAATAAATCCTCGAACACTTGGTTTACCCTGTCAGTTTGGCCATTTGTTTCAGGATGATAAGTAGAGCTTATATTCAACTAGGTTCCAAGTGAAGAGAACAAGGTTTGCCAAAACCTTGATCTCATTCATGCATCCCTATTTGAGATAATCTTCTCAGGAATGCCATGCAGTCTAAAAATTTCTTGAACAAATTTTTGGGCTATGACAGGTGCCCCATCCATCAAGTTCCTAGGTATAAAATGAGCAGCTTTGGTAAGTCCATCCACCACAACCAAGATAGCATTGTGCCTATTCCTTGACATAGGAAGCCCTTACACAAAGTCCATGCTTATAATCTGTCATTTCCACTCATAAATTTCATGAGGGTATAATAATCCTATCAAGTGATGGTGTTCTGCCTTCACCCTCTGGCATTCCATACAGGTAGCTACAAAATTTACAGCATCCCTCTTCATTCTCTTCCAAAAATATAGGGGTTTTACATCAACAAGTAACTTTGTTACTCCAAGATGTCTAAAATATGGTGTAGAATGCACCTCCTTCCATACCATATTCCTTAACTCTACAGAGTAAGATACATACATCCTTCCTTTAAACCTTAATAACCCATCTGGTTCAAGGTTGAATCCCTCATATCTCAGATTCTGTGGGTTTTCCTAAAGGGCCTATTTTACCTGCTTGTAAAACTCATCTCCCTTAGAATTCTGTAACACCTGATTCCTAAAATCAGAATGTATGGAGATCATTGAGGAGATGTGTCTTCTCCTATTCAAAGCATCTACCACTCAATTTTCTTTTCCTTGTATATATTTAATCTTGAAATCATAATCTGAGATGAATTCCAATCATCTTCTTTGTCAAGCATTAAGATGTGGTTGAGTGAACATATATTTATGTAATGCCCACATCCTTTAAACTATCTCACAAAAGAAAAATAAAAACTCAAAACTCTTTAATATAATTATTTGCAACAATACATTTTTAAATATAGTTAAAATTGTTAATCCATCTTAATACTTGAGCTAAATCTAGATACACAATAAATAGTAATACAATTAGGTTCTAATGCCACATAAGCCACGGTATACAATGATGATCAAGGAACCCAAATAAATAATGATACAAGAATAAGTCTCTATTGCTAGCCACCATCAACCCTCAAGGTTGTCCGCAAAGCTGAGGAACAAGAACATGGCCCAAGCGGGTTACTACCCAACCACGAAGTTTACACTTCCTCGGAATCCTTCCTACTCGAAGGATACCCGACCCTACATGATATACCTAGCAACCTGGAACAACTGACAAGATGGAATCCCGATGTAACCTAAAGTATCTACATGCAGTTCTAATATGAACATACAATTCCTTAAAATTAGGATATGGTAGAGAAAAATATCAATAAATTTTGCTAGGTGATTTCATCTATTTCAATGACACATGGCTTTGAATAAAGCACTCAAAATATAACAGCATAATTTGGTAATGAAGACCAACCTACTAAATTAACCCATTCCATCAATCCTTCCCTTAAGGTAAATAAAACACTCATGATGAACAATAATAATAAAATACTGCCATTATTTTTGCATGTTTTAGCTATTTGGTATCTGAGTTTAGCTATCCATTTGATCATCTCCTCCATAAGCATATTTGTCCTTTCATTCCTTCAATATCAGTTCGCAACAAATCTCATTTATTTCCTTCATGGGAGCTGGTATTATCTAATTATTGTTGTTGATTCATTTCGGTTATATATTTGAGTATACTAATGTGTTAACTATCTTTTTTGTTTAAGTTCTCTTGTTCTGTGTGGATGATATGGAAATCCAGCTTAATCGCAGGTTATTTTTTCCAGTTTCAAAGTGGGAAACTACTTTTATTGGTTATGTTAATTCGGATGGTTTACGGTCTATCTTTGCTATAGATAGCCCAGAGGTGGAGGAAGCTATTAGAGATGTTGTGGGAAGTGATATCCTTGAGGGCTGTGTCCGGGTTTTATATCCTCAGACTTTTATGGTTTTTGCTTCTAATGCAATGGATTTAACTCAAGATGTGAATTTGGTTAGACAACTAATTGATAAATATGTGCATCGTTTTCTTTTTTCTGCTGATAGTGTGAATGAAGCTTTCCAGAATTATGATCTCTTCAGCTCAGAGGCTCTAATTGGTGGGCTTTTCACTAAGTGCCAAGTTCTTCATTCCCTTGCTCATAATTGTGTTTTCAATGTTGTTCGTACTTCTCTACTAAATGAAAATGAAGATTTCCTGCATATTTCTATTCATGCTCATGGAAAGGAGGTTGGTGAGAGTTTGGCTAACCGTGTGGATGATAAGTTTCAAGCTTTGTTGTTCTTATTACAGTTTCAACCTCTTCTTCCCCCGCCTCTGGGCTCGCCTATTGAGGAGAATGCTATGGTGGAACCTAATTATCTTATTCAGGATCTCAATGCTGCTGTGAATCCTTGAAAGGTCATCGGGGCTGTTGACACTCATTTTGACCAGGGGTTGATTTGTCATGATCAGGAGGTTTCTTCATTTGAAGCCTTTATCTTCTTGCCCATTTTTTCTAAGTGTTGGACCTCCTCAGCATTTTTCAACTGCAGCATCATGTTCTTGAGGAGGAGGTCATCGTCATCATGTTTGTTTCGATGATGGTCATCATCATATTGTTCTCCGTCGACCGGTTTCTCATCGTCATCATCATATTGAAGTATGGGGTGATGTTTGGTTTTTATCATGATGATGCTAACGAGCTACAGTGCGCCCTGATCTGCTTACGAGGGTGATTCTTCAAAGTCTCCGGTGATCTTCCATTTATCACCTTGCGCAGGCATGATGATGATGTTGCTTATTCTTTGAGTTGCTCGACCTAACTTGTTTTATCCTAAGGGTCGTCATCATCATCATTTTTCAGTTGTCATCCTGCTGCTTGCGGTGGTCATCATATTTTCTGCCTTCATGATATTTCGCCGGGGTGATATTTCTATCATCGGGTGATCTTGGTTATGATCATCCTGATGATGATGTTGAAGAGTTTTTAAGTGCGACCCGATATTCACTAGGGTCATCATATTTCGAACGTCAGGATGATCTTAGTCAATATCATCCTGATGATGTTGTATCACTTCTTGTTCTTTGTTTCTCATCCTGATGATGCTGACGTCATCCGTATCAGGGTGATATTTTTCTTTCTGCCTAACTGCATCATGATATTCCGAAGGAAGGGGTGATATTTTCATATCACCCGGATATATGTTTGTTTGTTCGAGCATCATGATGATGCTGATATCAGGGAGATATCCGCCTGCTGGCTTCGCGCATTATCTACTGGGGGTGATCTTTTCAAGCAGCATCATCATATTCAGTTATCGCCCCGATCTTACAGTGGAGCTACAGTGCAACCTGATATTTGAACATCAGGAGGATATTTCCAAATATCCGGTTGTCTTCCGAATATCATGATGATGTTAATATGATGATGACGTCATCAAGGTCCGGGGGGTCGTATTTCTAACATTGATCATCTTGAAGAGACTTCCTGATATTTGCAAACATGATGATGACGTCATCCGGATATGAGGAGGTGTGCAGTAGGCAGATATGATGATGACGTCAGCAGTAGATGATGATGACGTCATCAGGATGTCCATCGGCCAGACTTTTGGTATAAGCTCAGCAGGAGGATGTTCCTCCGATGGATCAGGTTGTGCCGATTATCATGCAGGTTATATTTCAAATATCATGATGATGTCAGGGTGATATTTCGAACAACAGGATATCATGCTGCTGAGGGATGATGATGATGAGGTTATATACTAATGTCGTCAGGAGCAAAAGCACCGACATGATATATGCTCATGACCTAGTATATAAAGTGTTATTGAGGTCATCGCGGGGTGCATGTGGGATATTGTTATCCTGCATTTTCAAACATCATGATGATGAATCTCGGCGGGAAGCGGTTGCGACTATTTGTTTGATGTTCTTCCCGAGGCCGCGGGTTGGTGCGCCATCAATGGCGATTGTTGCAGAGGTATGGGCGATGGCGTGGATGAATGTTGTACCTGATTGAAGATCTGAATCCCTAGGCGGCGGCGCAAGGCTCGAAAAATCTTCCTGTCTCCTCCCCTACCTGCTGCATTCAAGTTTGAGCGCCATTTCTATGGTACGGTATATCTGGCGGGAGTTTTGGTCAACCTGGTAGTCAATGCTGAATACGCCCTCCTGCTATATGATGCAGATGGTGTTGATCATTCAAGGTTGTTGAAAGTTGTAGTTTTTTGGCTCTGTAATCCAAAACCAGCTGATCTGGTTGCTCTGTACAGTTTTTCTTGTGAGTTTATGTATCTCCTGTTGTAGGACTTGGCATGAATCCACTGGTTTCATGGTTGATCTTATATGAGTAATGTTACCTTAGCATGTGTTGTGTTAATTCTGTCTCCAGTATTGCATGTATTCTTCTTCTGGATCTGGATATTTGTGTGATGTTTAGATTCTAGAGCATAGAATTCCTATGTTGAATGTCTGATCTTTTAACCTCTGCTCAAGGGGCAGATTAAACTGTTTTCAGGTTGAACATTGGGAAGGGTATACTGCAGTAGGGATGCCATAAGTAGAGATAGCTCAACACTCTATATTGGGAGATATCTGTAAGGCAGATATCATGTGTATCCCCCTGAAATCCAGTTTTAGCTATTTATGCTGATCATTCACAGGTGTATGTCTACCGACTCCAAGCCCTGGATAGGCACCAATCATGCTGTGTTTTTGTGTTATACACCATGTCCAGCTTTGCATCCAAATTCATATCAAAACACTTCATACCTCCACCTGTTAGTTGTAGGAGTAGGATTAGGAACCCCCTGCATACTCTCATACCCAACCAGACATCATGTCCAAGAATGTTGCCAGCCTTGTGATCTATCATGCAGATCTTGGTCCATACATGAGAGTATTCTGCCTGTTGTTGTCAAGTTAGATCTTTCTATCCTTGAGCTAGTCAAGGTTACATCTTGAGTTATAGGGATACCCCCCTTGGTGCGGCAGAACCAGAAGTGAAGGGGAGGAGCTCACGCAACCTCCTGTATTCAGTTGGCCTGAATCTGCCTGTGCATTAAAAGTGGCAAACCCTAATGCTGATTCAGAAGAAATGTCAACAAAATGGCGACTCCGCTGGGGAAGAACTAAAAAATGATATACTTGTGGCCCATCCGAGTCACTAATAAAATGATGCTCTGCTGGTGGAATGAACCTGGAAAAGTAGCTTTCAGCTATTGAAAATTTTGTCCTCTCTGGAGAGGTGGCGACTCTGCAAAAAAGATCCAAATGCACATGAAAGATGGATGTATGTGATGTGACAAAAAAGATGTACATATTTCTGCATCTGTATGAGAAAAGGTACCTTGTTCTTTCCCCTTTATTTGCTGTTTTATTGCATAGGTTAGATGCCAGGGGAAGCCTTAGGTCTTAGACAGACAAACAATGTCTAAGAGTAAGATTTTTGTGAATCCAAGTATGAGTTATCCCACACTCAGTGGTAAAATGTTGGATAAAGGGATTGAAGAGATAAGAAATAGGTTGATATTCTTAGAGGCTGAGCAGGCCCAGTTAAGAAGCAGTAACCCTGTTGTGTCTGCCTGTCAGAAAGCTAAACCTCCTGTCAGCCCTTTTGATCCTTTGTATGACCAACTGGATTTGTCATGGGTGGATTATAAAGTAGAAACTATGCCTGCTAGGATATACTGTCAGATGCCTAGATTTAGTGGTCACAATGTATGTGATGGGAATGCACATATCCAAAATTTTCAAAGTTTTATGGGAAAATATTCATTCAGAGATGAGGATATGTGGATGAGGTTTCTTGTTAGGTCCTTTGATGCAAAAGCAAAAGATTGGTATTTGAGCTTTCCAAAGAAATTTTTTGCCTGTTGGGATGAGCTTGCTGACTGTTTCAAGGAAGAATTTGCAAAAGAACCGGCTGATCTTGTTGCAGAATTGATGAGAATCAGAAAACAAGATGAAGAGCCATGTGTTGATTTCAGTCATAGGTTTGCAGTAGCCCTTTCACATGTCCCTGAAAGTTTCAGACCTGATATTTCAGCCTGTGTTGGCATATTCTTTGAAGCTTTTGAGGAGGGCTCTAGTGCATTACTGAGGGATTTCAAGGTGACAAGTATGCAGATGGCATACAAATTTTTAGAAAATGTAGAGGAAATGAGAAATGTGTACCTGCTGAAACCCCTGTCCCCAGGCCTTGGTGTGAGAAATGGTTATGAAGCTGCAAATGACCAAATGATTATGGCATCATGTGCAGATAAAAATGAAAATAAAAGCATAGAGGTTGAGACTGCTGTGTTTGAACATAATGCTAACAATACTGCTCAACTGGATTGTTTACCAGTTGAGGATGCCAGTGAAAGGACTAATGAGGATTCCCATTGCAATGATGAGGCAGCTGACCATGAAAACAATAATGAGGTTGTGGACAGCAATGAGCAATTTTTAGAATGGACCTGTGGAGAAAATTGTGAGTATTGTACTCAAGACAGAGAAGATATAAGCAAACAGAGAAGCAGTCCTATGTGTGACCCATTGCCTACCTTTCAAACACATGGAGATCATGAAGAGCAGTCAGAAATTAAAATAAGTGCTAGTTCAGAGCATGACTGTTTTTCATTTGATGGCTGTTTTGCTTATGATACACAGGCTGATACTCCTCCACAGAATGAATCCATTGGTGATGAAGAGGTATGCTCTGCTGCCCATGAACAAATGGCATACTATGATGAAGCTGATGTACCTGGGCCACCCATTTATGACACATATGGTGATGAGGATCTGTCTGAGTATGGTGAGGATATTGACATTATTTTTGGCTTGGATTCTGTTTCTCATCATGATGAAAGAGGAACCGACATACATCAGGTAAGTGACTGTGAAAATGTGCCTGATTGTAAAGAGGTGTTAGAGCCTGAGCTTTTCCAGCCTGGTGTACCAGGTGGTTGTGTACATGATGTACACAATTGTGATTTTGAAAGCTTTTCTTTTGATGAGCCAGCATATAATACAATGAGCCTTGATCTTCCTAGTTGTGTGGTGGACTCTGAGTGTTTCCTATTTGCAGTCCAGCTAGGAGATCATGTTGCAATGCATGATGATGATATAGGTGATAAGTGTTATATGCCATATGAACATGCATTGTTTGATATATTCTGCACCCACATGTCACATGATGCTGAGGGTTATCTGCACAAGGGTGATAATGACAAGCCAAACCAGAGGATTGAATATGCAGATGACAAGATTTGTTTGTGGGTGGATCCTGACAGTATCTCCAAGCTTGACCCAGTGCATGCAGATGAAAACAAAATATTTGACAAAGGGAGATACATGTTTTTCTTTTCTTGGTGGCCTTAGGCCATCAAGTGTGTTGGGTGATGCAGGTCAGTGCAGTATTTGACTCTGTGCCCAATGGATAAGGGACTGGTCTGCATCCCAGAGATCTGGGGTTCTCGCTGCAGGTTTTCACCTGCACGTCCCCAGACAGAGCCACTGTTGACACTCATTTTGACCAGGGGTTGATTTGTCATGATCAGGAGGTTTCTTCATTTGAAGCCTTTATCTTCTTGCCCATTTTTTCTAAGTGTTGGACCTCCTCAGCATTTTTCAACTACAGCATCATGTTCTTGAGGAGGAGGTCATCGTCATCATGTTTGTTTCGATGATGGTCATCATCATATTGTTCTCCGTCGACCGGTTTCTCATCGTCATCATCATATTGAAGTATGGGGTGATGTTTGGTTTTTATCATGATGATGCTAATGAGCTACAGTGCACCCTGATCTGCTTACGAGGGTGATTCTTCAAAGTCTCCGGTGATCTTCCATTTATCACCTTGCGCAGGCATGATGATGATGTTGCTTATTCTTTGAGTTGCTCGACCTAACTTGTTTTATCCTAAGGGTCGTCATCATCATCATTTTTCAGTTGTCATCCTGCTGCTTGCGGTGGTCATCATATTTTCTGCCTTCATGATATTTCGCCGGGGTGATATTTCTATCATCGGGTGATCTTGGTTATGATCATCCTGATGATGATGTTGAAGAGTTTTTAAGTGCGACCCGATATTCACTAGGGTCATCATATTTCGAACGTCAGGATGATCTTAGTCAATATCATCCTGATGATGTTGTATCACTTCTTGTTCTTTGTTTCTCATCCTGATGATGCTGACGTCATCCGTATCAGGGTGATATTTTTCTTTCTGCCTAACTGCATCATGATATTCCGAAGGAAGGGGTGATATTTTCATATCACCCGGATATATGTTTGTTTGTTCGAGCATCATGATGATGCTGATATCAGGGAGATATCCGCCTGCTGGCTTCGCGCATTATCTACTGGGGGTGATCTTTTCAAGCAGCATCATCATATTCAGTTATCGCCCCGATCTTACAGTGGAGCTACAGTGCAACCTGATATTTGAACATCAGGAGGATATTTCCAAATATCCGGTTGTCTTCCGAATATCATGATGATGTTAATATGATGATGACGTCATCAAGGTCCGGGGGGTCGTATTTCTAACATTGATCATCTTGAAGAGACTTCCTGATATTTGCAAACATGATGATGACGTCATCCGGATATGAGGAGGTGTGCAGTAGGCAGATATGATGATGACGTCAGCAGTAGATGATGATGACGTCATCAGGATGTCCATCGGCCAGACTTTTGGTATAAGCTCAGCAGGAGGATGTTCCTCCGATGGATCAGGTTGTGCCGATTATCATGCAGGTTATATTTCAAATATCATGATGACGTCAGGGTGATATTTCGAACAACAGGATATCATGCTGCTGAGGGATGATGATGATGAGGTTATATACTAATGTCGTCAGGAGCAAAAGCACCGACATGATATATGCTCATGACCTAGTATATAAAGTGTTATTGAGGTCATCGCGGAGTGCATGTGGGATATTGTTATCCTGCATTTTCAAACATCATGATGATGAATCTCGGCGGGAAGCGGTTGCGACTGTTTGTTTGATGTTCTTCCCGAGGCCGCGGGTTGGTGCGCCATCAATGGCGATTGTTGCAGAGGTATGGGCGATGGCGTGGATGAATGTTGTACCTGATTGAAGATCTGAATCCCTAGGCGGCGGCGCAAGGCTCAAAAAATCTTCCTGTCTCCTCCCCTACCTGCTGCATTCAAGTTTGAGCGCCATTTCTATGGTACGGTATATCTGGCGGGAGTTTTGGTCAACCTGGTAGTCAATGCTGAATACGCCCTCCTGCTATATGATGCAGATGGTGTTGATCATTCAAGGTTGTTGAAAGTTGTAGTTTTTTGGCTCTGTAATCCAAAACCAGCTGATCTGGTTGCTCTGTACAGTTTTTCTTGTGAGTTTATGTATCTCCTTTTGTAGGACTTGGCATGAATCCACTGGTTTCATGGTTGATCTTATATGAGTAATGCTACCTTAGCATGTGTTGTGTTAATTCTGTCTCCAGTATTGCATGTATTCTTCTTCTGGATCTGGATATTTGTGTGATGTTTAGATTCTAGAGCATAGAATTCCTATGTTGAATGTCTGATCTTTTAACCTCTGCTCAAGGGGCAGATTAAACTGTTTTCAGGTTGAACATTGGGAAGGGTATACTGCAGTAGGGATGCCATAAGTAGAGATAGCTCAACACTCTATATTGGGAGATATCTGTAAGGCAGATATCATGTGTATCCCCCTGAAATCCAGTTTTAGCTATTTATGCTGATCATTCACAGGTGTATGTCTACCGACTCCAAGCCCTGGATAGGCACCAATCATGCTGTGTTTTTGTGTTATACACCATGTCCAGCTTTGCATCCAAATTCATATCAAAACACTTCATACCTCCACCTGTTAGTTGTAGGAGTAGGATTAGGAACCCCCTGCATACTCTCATACCCAACCAGACATCATGTCCAAGAATGTTGCCAGCCTTGTGATCTATCATGCAGATCTTGGTCCATACATGAGAGTATTCTGCCTGTTGTTGTCAAGTTAGATCTTTCTATCCTTGAGCTAGTCAAGGTTACATCTTGAGTTATAGGGATACCCCCCTTGGTGCGGCAGAACCAGAAGTGAAGGGGAGGAGCTCACGCAACCTCCTGTATTCAGTTGGCCTGAATCTGCCTGTGCATTAGAAGTGGCAAACCCTAATGCTGATTCAGAAGAAATGTCAACAGGGGCAAATTTTGGTCTATTTATTTTTTCTATTATAATCTCTTTTTGGGATAGCCTCATATTTGTAAGTTGTTTTTCACAGCACCAACGATGTAATTTTGGGATATTTTGTGTAAAACTTGCTCCTGTTTTTCTTATGGAGCATTTTGTATGTTATTTTGTATAATCAAGCTACAACTGGAGGTTTTCTTCCCCTAGTTCTTTCCTGCCAGTATGCTCGTCAAACCAGGGTTTTGTAAATTTTATTATTATCTAATATAATTATAGTGGCTTGCCACTTTTTGTTAAAAAATAATAATAATAATAAAATACAATATTTATTCATAGACACTCATGAACATGTGCATATTTCTAACTACAAAAGAAAGTTTTATTGACAAAAATGTAAGGTTTATCTTATGAGGTTTTATAAGCCTTTTTCTTTTTCTAATTACATTCGGCATCCTAGCCCAATAATAACCCAGACACATAAGTGGTAGTCTACTATCTTTCAATCAAATATCAACATCCTGTGTTCACCCAAAATTCGTTCTAATCCCTTCCATTTACATAAATCACAAAAACACTCATTCAATTGAATAATAACAGAATCATCATTTATTCCAAGAAGCACAATACATCCATTAATTTATAACTAAATATAATCCCTAACCCTGTTTCATTATCCTCATGGTTTAAAGAAAAACTAATGCTATCTATTGTTTACCCAACTGGTTTTAATTCAAGCTATTCTTTATAATACAATTTTTGACAAGACAATTGAAATATCACGCAGTTTGGATTCCAAAGCATAGATAATAGTAATAATCAGAAATCATTCTATCATAGTAATAACTAGCTGCTATAGGACATTTAAATCAGTTACTAGAATTAAACAGTAAGTTGTTGTGATAGGAATGACAATAAGACATTATGCTGTGATAGGAAGATATGTTGTAATAGGAACATTATGCTGTGACAGGAACATTCTCAGTGACAGAAAAGATGAAGTTGAAATCTACATTTCTCTTTCCAATCATTGATCATTTTGAAATAGATTTATAAAGTGTTTTACCGTTTTGAGCAATAGAAGACCGGATCTATGTTTCCTAAGTTTTTTCAAACAAGTAATCTTGTTGTTTCAAAGAAGCTTTTTTCCAAGAATACGATCTTTCAATCAGAAAATAAGGAAAATACAGTCATTTCCAAGAATACAATTAATAGTTCTTCTTTCCTATTCGATTTATCATTCAATCATACATAAATCAAGAAAATGTTTTCCTTTTCTTCAAGCAATAGAAAATGCAAATTTACTTACTTGAATGATGATGTTAAATCCCTCTTCAAACACTTAGAAAATTCCTTCTATTTGCTGTATAAATCTTCCTCTCTTCACTACCTCCAATATGGTGTCTTCGCCTTCAAGAATCTGTCCTCTTTCCCATTAAAACTCAGTAAAAATCCTCTAATTGCCTCTATATGCCCTCTATATTTCCTCTCTGCCTGTATATGTTTTTATTTTTGTGTGTTTCTGCCTTTATAAGGCATTGCTTTTATCCATTTTTAGGCGTTTATTATTGCATGCCTTCTCCTTACTTTTAACTCTTTATTTTTTTTTTCACTTTTTAACTTCTTTTTCCTCCTTATTTTGGGCGTCCCTGAGCCCTAATTCCTTCTGGTATTTTACTTTTTCTTTTTTAAATTATGTTTTATGGCCTTTCTGGTTGTCCCCCTCTTCTCATGCGTGGGGGTAGGATATCTTTTCTTATGAATTTATATTAACTTTTTACTTTATTCATTTATATTAATTTATATTACTTTATATTAATTTATCTTTTCTTTTTTTTTTTAATTATAACTTTTATTCTTATATATAGAATTTAAAATCATTTATTAATCTTTATTATATTCTTAAAATCAGTTTATTTAATATATAAAAAAATCAATGCAATTTAATAAAGTATTTAAAATATAAATATATATATAATATCATAACAAAATTATTATTTAATCATTTAAACACTCTCTCTCTCTCTCTCTCTCTCTCTCTCTATATATATATATATATATAACTTCAATATTAAAAAAGATCGAGATATGCAAACATGAGTTCTAATTTCCATATAATATAGTCAAATAGACTGTCAATCAAATGTGAGAAAGCAAACATATTGTGCATCCAATAGCAATCACCCTACAACCAAACGTTAGTGTATGCAATCAGACATCGTATCATACATGAGAGATTAAAGAATAAACACAAGTTTCCTCATTCAACAAACACTTAAAACACATCAATTCCAATCATTTATGCATGTATGAATGCATCTACATGAGTGTGTGCATGCATCAAGATTTCATCTTGCTAGTTCTTACGGCAGCTAGGATATGTCTACCTTAGCCATGTTCTTGCCTTCGACAAGCCCTGCATTCATTCGCACTCAATTTGTTGTCAATAGGTTAGTTCCCAAAACATAGCTGAAACATACTTTTATCCACCTTTTCTAGATAATTAAATCATCATTATTTCATTTCAATAATCACATTTAAAATTCACATCCATTTTACCAATAATATTCATAAAATAATATCAAAGTCTCACAATTATTGAAATTAAATGAGAGTCAAAAATCGGGATGTGACATCCTTCCCCACTTGGAAGAGACATTGTCTCGATGTCTTATTACAATCAACATGAAATAAAAAGTGTAAACACACTCCTGTTATAAAAAGTAACACATCGTGCAACATGGTATCATAATAAGTATCTCAACTAGATTAAGAAAATTAAGGGTATTCCGAGTCTATATGCAATGATTCGTTGTAAACAAAATTACCAATAATTCTTTTCCCTTTCTATTAGTTTCCATTTTCAACCTTCGTTATCACTATAATGATTTCTATCTCATATACTAACTCAAGAGGCATATCTACCTTCTAAAACACACATAAGTGCTCATATAAAGATATCAACAATATGTTCACTTTTGTCAAGCATGCCTACCCGCATGAGACATCTAAACATTGTCATCTAAGGATGATAAACAAGCATCCCATACTACTTGTTATCATCAGCAGCAAGTACTTATCAACATTAATTAAAGGTAAGAGTTTCAACAATAAATCCAATATCAACACTAAATAAAAAGAGAAAGTTCCCATCAACGAAAAGTTAGGATCATCAACACTAAAATAAGATCATCAACATTAAAATAGGATCATCAACACCAAAATGTTCAAAATTAAAATATTAAATCATGATTTCAATCAGATGATCAATCACAGAAAAATCAACATGTTTCCAACACAAAACTTCCAAAGAATCAACAATAAGGTAAGTAGATCAATATGTTTTCGATACTAAGTCTAAAAAGGTTTTTTTTTTTTTAAATAGTTTGACATAATGTCAACATCAAATAAATAAGATCAACGTTAAAATAATTTCAACAGTAAATCACAAAAGATCAAAATTACATAGGTTGACTTGTTTTCAACACTAAATTAATGAAAATTCAAGGTCAACATTAAAATTTTAAAAGAACTTCTACTAAACTACATTCGGTTAAGCTTATGGTACTCGAGGTATTCATAAGTTTCAAGCATAAATAATAAGACTTTTAAATCAAAGATAATCAAATCTCAAAAGTGAAAGGAGTAACTTGAATGTAAAAGGTCATACAAAAGGAAAATCTCAACAAGAAGCTAATACATCCAGATAAAAGTTATTCAACATCAAAGAATGGAAGCCATCATATTTTCAAAACTACGTTGGCAAGTCTAATAATAAAGGTCATGAACCTTCTAACTTAACCGTAATTAAAGAATCAACTCAAACTCCACATTTCTCAAGTAAAACAAGAAGAATATAATCTTTCCTATTCAATTTCAATTCACACGTACATAAACCTAATCCACTTAGAAGTACATTTAATACATAATCCAAAATTTATTCATCGTAGGCTTGTAGCCTATCAAGTCACCCTAGCATCAATAAGGGATTACAACATACGTATGAAATATCAATAATATCCAATATCAATCCAACATCTCCGGCTACATCTATGAGCCAATGGATGAGAACATGGTTCGACACTTTTCCTCCCAACCACAAAGCTTACGCTTCCCCGGGATCCTTCCAACATGAAGGATACCAAATCCTGCTCATAGAGCCTAGCAATATATATCAGTATGCAGGATGGAATTTGGTGCGTTCCTATTAACCTACATGCATCCCTACATGAATGCAACATCTCATTAACAGGATGAGGCAGAGAATTATATCAATAAAAAATAGGCATACGTCCATCTATTTCAATGGTCCATTCGTCTATTTCAATGTCAAAAATTGACTTTGGCCAAAGCCTGAAACTGATTTTTACAGTGGTGTAGATTTTGAAAACGAAAATCTACTCCTCTGTAATTCCTCATTCGGCACCCATCCCGGAAGGTAACTTTCCCAAAACACATAAGCATAGAAAATAATGCAATCACTTTCTTTTCTCAAAAAAAAATCATTTTCATTCAAACATGATTTAGGAAATAAACAAATTGTTATGTTTAATTTCTGCATACTTGTTTAACTTTCCCCAAAACCAAAACAATCATAACAAATAAGGCTATAAAAACTTTCATTTTCAATCTTTCTGTCTATTCAATGTCTGTTTTCTTTCTCATAATGCAATTGTTTTATAATAATGCATAAGATAGTTCCAATGTGTATATTTAGTTTTATCTCATAATAATGGTTTATTTCTCCTTTGTTTTGCAAGTTTAAATGATAGAGTTTCAGTCATGTTATAAATGGATATTTTCCTCATGTATGATCTTTCAAGACTAAGGAGTATGTACAATCAATATATATATATATATATATATATATAATCACTCACAAACAGAAAAATAATAGAGTTAATGATCTCTGTTTTTGACACTTTCATCATAGTACTTGTCCTCAATCATATATATATATATATAATCACTCACAAACAGAAAAATAATAGAGTTAATGATCTCTGTTTTTGACACTTTCATCATAGTACTTGTCCTCAATCATTTTTAATTTCAAATAAGACTCTTAACCGTTTCAGATGTTCTAAGCAGCCATGAAGTCAGTCTTAGTGGCTTTTCACAGCATATGCTTTCATTTTTCAAGTCATTTCATAGGGTATAAAGCATACTCAGTTTATTTTCCTTGTCAAACAATGGTATTCAACATAAAACGTGAGATCATTCCTACATAATTAACCCCAACATCACTAAAGATGCTAAGCAACAAAAGCTGCATCTCGTTCATGGGAGTCACAATCATAATGCAATGACACACACATAGCCATATATTAGCAACATCTAGCAACCAAAATCAAGTCAAGACAAAATCAGGTTGAGGTTCAACATGTCTATTCACATCACTCTCACAACAAGGAGTAGTCACATTTCTCCCAGCATAAGGGTAATACATTAATGCACTACTTACATAAAAGACAAACAACAAGAGGGAGAGTTAGGTTGGTGATTAAGTTCTCACTCAACATCCCATCCACTTGATGGCTAACTTACTCCACAACAAGACATGATAGCAATAACTTAGATAGCATGCACATCTAACTATAATATAAAAATACTACAACTTCACTCAAAGGGAAGACTTACGTCAAGCATCACTCAATCATATCCTCAAGAACAAGGTTAATCACACTAACATGATTCAAAAGAGAATGACAAGGGGTTTGGGGCTTAGTGCAATCCAACCCAACAAATCATTCCAAAGACAAACACATTCTATGCAACATGGAAAACACAACTCAAGTCACAAGATATAGGGTTAACTAATGCACTCATCATTCAAACACACCATGCATCACAAGAACTATGCAAATGTCCCTTTTACAACCCCTTTCTCTAACTTTTCAATTTAAATGCAAAGGAATAAGCACTCTTAGGTTACCATATGAATCCTAAGGAAGAATGCAATGTCATTACCCAATGATCTATTCTAGCAATGTAATGCAACACTATCTTTCTTACAACACATATTTAATCCACACAAAGGGAGATGCACTCAAGAAGACAATGCAATATACATTTCAAACAAGCATTTCCAATCACCATACAAAGATAATTACTAAACAATATGACAAGCATTACAAGGATATGCTACTTTTGTAACAAACTTACGCACAACAAGGTGCACGATGCAATATTCATTTAACTAGTATTACCACAATAATCTGACTTCACATACCATGCATATGATCAAAAAAATCATATTTCACATACAAATGCATAACTCTTAAAAGAATAAACCAAGTTCAATCACACTCAGGAACGTGGTATTCCTTTCACTCAAGGGTTTATCTACCTGGATTGTTTTCATACAATTAGTCCCTATTTATCACTTGTAGCATTAAGCATTCATTTATAGAAGAAAAAGAGAAAAAGAGTTGCGCAAGGTTTTCCTTCCTTTTATTTATTCAAAAACAACAATTTTTAGGATTCAAAACATCCTTGCTTGTACATAAAATGACTTATTCGTCATGATCGAGGGGAGTATATCCCTCTGACTCACTATTAGATACAATCTCAATAAGTTCAAGTGATGAAGGTATACATAGATCTCTCCTAATCATAGGTGTGTTGACACTCCACTTACTTGATGTATCACTAGAAAGAGGGAGCTGGTCGGATTCAATCAAGGGTAAGTAAGCTATGGGCTTCGCTGCCTCTAGAATCTTCAATCTTTCTCGCTTAATTTGAGACATGGCATTACTAAGAGTTTCAATGTCACTAAGCCATATTGCATTATCATAATTGGTTTCTTCTATGGTTTTGACTATGGCCTCTTATTCTTTCTTGGCTTTTAGGTAACGCTCATTGCCAAAAGCTGACTTCTTGGCAGTTATCCTAAGTCGCACCATCCTAGCAAAAGAACTTCAAACATAAGTTTTCCCAATTCCATTAGATATCTCCAAAGCTAAAGTTTGGTTTAATGGTTAACATAGAGAGCTCATAGGCCCTAGTGCTTAACCCGGTTCGCTTTGATACCAAATGTAACGCCCACATCCTTTAAACTATCTCAGAAAAGAAAAATAAAAATGTAAAACTCTTTAATATAATTATTTGCAACAATACATTTTTAAATATAGATAAAATTGTTAATCCATCTTAATACTTGAGCTAAATCCAGATACACAATAAATAGTAATACAATTAGGTTCTAATGCCACATAAGCCACAGTATACAATGATGATCAAGGAACCCAAATAAATAATGATACAAGAATAAGTCTCTGTCGCTAGCCGCCATCAACCCTCAAGGTTGTCCACAAAGCTGAGGAACGAGAACATGGCCCAGGTGTGTTACCACCTAACCACGAAGTTTACACTTCCCCAGAATCCTTCCTACTCAAAGGATACCTGACCCTGCACGACATGCCTAGCAACCTGGAACAACTGACAAGATGGAATCCTGGTGTAACCTAAAGTATCTACATGTAGTTCTAATATGAACATACAATTCCTTAAAATCAGGATATGGTAGAGAAACATATCAATAAATTTTGCTAGGTGATTTCATCTATTTCAATGACACATGGCTTTGAATAAAGCACTCAAAATATAACAGCATAATCTGGTAACGAAGATCAACCTACTAAATTAACCCATTCCGTCAATCCTTCCCTTAAGGTAAACAAAACACTCAATAAACAATAATAATAAAATACAATCTTTATTCATAGACACTCATGAACATGTGCATGTTTCTAACTACAAAAGAAAGTTTTATTGACAAGAGCGCAACGTTTATCTTATGACGTTTTACAAGCCTTTTTCTTTTTCTAACTACATTCGGCATCCTAGCCCAATAGTAACCCAAACACATATAAGTGGTAGTCTACCATCTTTCAATCAAATATCAACATCCCGTGTTCACCCAAAATTCATTCTAATTCCTTCCATTTACATAAATCACAAAAACACTCATTCAATTGAATAATAACAGAATCATCATTTATTCCAAGAAGCACAATACATCCATTAATTTATAACTAAATATAATCCCCAACCCTATTTCATTATCCTAATGGTTTGAAGAAAAACTAATGCTATCTATTGTTTACCCAACTGGTTTTAATTCAAGCTATTCATTGTAATACAATTTTTGACAAGACAATTGAAATATCACATAATTTGGATTCCAAAGCATAGATAATAGTAATAATCATAAATCATTCTATCACGGCAATAACTAGCTGCTATAGGACATTTAAATCAGTTACTAGAATTAAACAGTAAGCTGTTGTGACAAGAATGACAGTAAGACATTATGCTGTGACATGAAGATATGTTGTAACAGGAACATTATGCTGTGATAGGAACATTCTCAATGACAGGAAAGATGAAGTTGGAATCTACATTCTCTTTCCAATCATTGATCATTTTGAAATAGATTTATAAAGTGTTTTACCATTTTGAGCAAGAGAAGATTGGATCTATGTTTCCTAAGTTTTTCCAAACAAGTAATCTTGTTGTTTCAAAGAAGCTTTTTTCCAAGAATACAATCTTTCAATCAAAAAATAAGGAAAATACAGTCATCTCCAAGAATACAATTAATAGTTATTCTTTCCTATTCGATTTATCATTCAATCATACATAAATCAAGAAAAAGTTTTCCTTTTCTTCAAGCAATAGAAAATGCAAATTTACTTACCTGAATGCTGATGCTAAATCCCTCTTCAAACACTCAGAAAATTCCTTCTATTTGTTGTATAAATCTTCCTCTCTTTGTTGCCTCCAATATGGTGTCTCTGCCTTCAAGAATCTGTCCTCTTTCCCCTTAAAACTTAAAAAAATCCTCTAATTGCCTCTATCTGCCCTCTATATTTCCTCTTTGCCTATATATGTTTTTATTTTTGTGTGTTTCTGCCTTTATAAGGCGTTACTTTTATCCATTTTTAGGTGTTTATTATTGCATGTCTTCTCCTTACCTTTAACTCTTTATTTTATTTTTTTCACTTTTTAACTTCTTTTCCCTCCTTATTTTGGGCATCCCTGAGCCCTAATTCCTTCTGGTATTTTGCTTTTTTTTTCTTTGAATTATGTTTTATGGCCTTTCTGGTCGTCCCTCTCTTCTCATGCGTGGGGTTTTCTTGTCATGCACTTAAGCATGCATTTGTTTTTTATTGTTTTAAAAAAAAAACAAGGTCTTCAAAAGCTACGTTTCACCTCCTCCATTTTTCTAAATTATATCTTTTATATCTCCTAAACTCTTTTTCTTTTCTTACTCTCCCATGTAGGATATCTTTTCTTATGAATTTATATTAACTTTTTACTTTATTCATTTATATTAATTTATCTTTTCTTCTTCTTTTTTTAATTATAACTTTTATTCTTATATATATATATATAATTTAAAGCCATTTATTAATCTTTATTATATTCTTAAAATCAGTTTATTTAACATAAAAAAATCAATGCAATTTAATAAAGTATTATATATATATATATAATAACAAAATTATTATTCAATCATTTAAACTTAATATATATATGATATATATAACTTCAATATTAAAAAAGGATCGAGATATGCAAACAGGGTAAGTGCAAGAAGATGGGGGGCCAAAAAGGGGTCTTAAGTGGCCACTTTTTTTCTGAAATCAAGAAATACTGGCCTTGGATGAGAAATTGAGCATAGTTACACTCAAAATTTGGAGATGCAACCAAAACAATGTTCGTAGTGCTCCGAGTCTACTTTCTAAACTACTATTTTGTTTTGAAAATGGCATAGATTAAGGGGTTCAAAAGAATATAGAAAACCACGTCTGTGACTGTTCATAAGGCACTCCAAGCCTTTGGGTTGGAAATCCAAAGCAAATCCCAAGCCCAAGGCTTGGGATTCCCAAAGCAAGAAATAACGCGAGCGCGTTATAACGCGCTCACGTTATGTTTTGCCATACATTTTTCTTTCCCGCAAGTCTGTCTTTTGTCATGTTTGACATAACACGAGTGCGTTATAACACGTTCGCGTTATGTCCCACTCAAATTTTTTTACGTTCAAAGCTATTAATCATGAGGGTTAAGGGATAAGGGATAGAGTTGGAGGGTTTAGGGATAAGGGATTAGTGTTTAAGGTATAGTATCGAGCCCGTTGAGGGTCTAGGAATAGGGATAGCGTTTAAGGTTTAGGGATGAGGGATGACAGATTACGGTTTAGGGTTTAGGGATAGGGTTGAGGGTCCGGGGATCAAAGTTAAGGGTTGAGGGATTAGGGTTTGACATTGAGGGTTGAGGGTTGAGGTTCAAGGGTCAAGGGTTTAGGGATAGGATTGGAGGGTTTAGGGATAAGGGATTAGGGTTTAAGGTATAGTATCGAGTCTGTTGAGGGTTTAGGAATAGGGATAGCATTTAGGGATTAGGGATGAGGGATTATAGTTGAGGGATGATGGATTAGGGTTGAGGGTTGAGGGATTAGGGTTTAGGGATAAGGTTTAGGGTTGAGGGTTGAGGGATTAGGGTTTAAGGTATAGTGTTGAGGGTTGAGGGTTGAGGGTTTAGGATTAGGGTTTAGGGTTGACGGATTAGCATTTAATGTCGAGGTTAGGGTTAGAGTGTCGAGGGTAGAGGGATTAGGGATAGGGTTTAGGGTTGAAGGTTTAAGGATTGAGGGTTGAGGCTTTAGGGATGAGGGTTTAAGGCTTAAGATATAGTGTCAAGTGTTGAGGGTGTAGGGATAGAGTTTAAGTTTTAAGGGTTAAGAGTTGAGGGATAGGGATTAGGGTTTAAGGTATAGTGTTGAGGGTCGAGGGATCAGAGTTAAGGGTTGAGGGATTAGGGTTTGACATTGAGGGTTGAGGGTTGAGGTTCGAGGGTCAAGGGTTTAGGGATAGGGTTGAGGGTCGAGGAATTAGGGTTAAAGTAGAGTGTGGAGGGTATAAGGATTAGGGATAGGGTTTGAGGGTTTAGGGATAAGGGATTAGGGTTTAAGGTATAGTATCGATTCTGTTGAGGGTGTAGGAATAGGGATAGCATTTAGGGTTTAGGGATGAGGGATTAGAGTTGAGGGATGACAGATTAGGGTTGAGGGTTGAGGGATTAGGGTTTAGGGATAAGGTTTAGGGTTGAGGGCTGATGGATTAGGGTTTAAGGTATAGTGTTGAGGGTTTAGGGTTGAGGGATTAGGATTTGACGTTGAGGGTTGAGGGTTTAGGGTTTAGGGTTTAGGGTTAGGGTTGAGAGATGAGGGATCAGAGTTAAGGGTTGAGGGAATAGGGTTTGACATCGAGGGTTGAGGGTTGAGGTTCGAGGGTCAAGGGTTTAGGGATAGGGTTGAGGTTGAAGGGATTAGGGTTAAAGTAGAGTGTGAAGGGTGTAAGGATTAGGGATAGGGTTGGAGGGTTTAGGGATAAGGGATTAGAGTTTAAGGTATAGTATCGAGTTTGTTGAGGGTTTAGGAATAGGGACAGCATTTAGGGTTTAGGGATGAGGGATTAGAGTTGAGGGATGAGGGATTAGGGTTGAGGGTTGAGGGATTAGGGTTTAGGGATAAGGTTTAGGGTTGAGGGTTGAGGGATTAGGGTTTAAGGTATAGTGTTGAGGGTTGATGGTTTAGGGATAGGGTTTAGGTTTGAGGGATTAGGGTTTAGGGTTGATGAATTAGGGTTTAATGTTGAGAGTTGAGGGTTGAGGGTTGAGGGTTGAGGTTGAGGGATAGGGTTAATGGTCAAGGGATTAGGGTTAAATAAGAGTGTCGAGGGTAGAGGGATTAGGGTTTAAGGTATAATATCGAGCCTGTTGAGGGTCTAGGAATAGTGATAGCGTTTAGGATTTAGGAATGAGGGATTAGAGTTGAGGGATGACGGATGACAGATTAGGGTTGAGGGTTGAGGCATTAGGGTTTAGGGACAAGGTTTAGGGTTAGGGTTGAGGGATTAGGGTTTAAGGTATAGTGTTGAGGGTTTAGGGATAGGGTTTAGGGTTGAGGGATTAGAGTGAAGGGTTGAGGGATTAGAATTTGACGTTGAGGGTTGAGGGTTTAGGGTTAGGGTTGAAGGTCGAGGGATCAGAGTTAAGGGTTGAGGGATTAGGGTTTGATGTTGAGGGTTGAGGGTTGAGGTTCTAGGGTCAAGGGTTTAGGGATAGGGTTGAGGGTCGAGGAATTAGGGTTAAAGTTGAGTGTGGAGGGTATAAGGATTAGGGATAGGGTTGGAGGGTTTAGGGATAAGGGATTAGAGTTTAAGGTATAGTATCGAGTCTGTTGAGGGTTTAGGAATAGGGATAGCATTTAGGGTTTAGGGATGAGGGATTAGAGTTGAGGGATGAGGGATTAGGGTTGAGGGTTGAGGGATTAGGGTTTAGGGATAAGATTTAGGGTTGAGGGATTAGGGTTTAAGGTATAGTGTTGAGGGTTGATGGTTTAGGGATAGGGTTTAGGTTTGAGGGATTAGGGTTTAGGGTTGATGAATTAGGGTTTAATGTTGAGAGTTGAGTGTTGAGGGTTGAGGGTTGAGGTTGAGGGATAGGGTTAATGGTCAAGGGATTAGGGTTAAATAAGAGTGTCAAGGGTAGAGGGATTAGGGTTTAAGGTATAGTATCGAGCCTATTGAGGGTCTAGGAATAGTGATAGCATTTAGGATTTAGGAATGAGGGATTAGAGTTGAGGGATGACGGATGACATATTAGGGTTAAGGGTTGAGGCATTAGGGTTTAGGGACAAGGTTTAGGGTTAGGGTTGAGGGATTAGGGTTTAAGGTATAGTGTTGAGGGTTTAGGGATAGGGTTTAGGGTTGAGGGATTAGAGTGAAGGGTTGAGGGATTAGAATTTGACGTTGAGGGTTTAGGGTTTAGGGTTAGGGTTGAAGGTCGAGGGATCAAAGTTAAGGGTTGAGGGATTAGGGTTTGATGTTGAGGGTTGAGGGTTGAGGTTCCAGGGTCAAGGGTTTAGGGATAGGGTTGAGGGTCGAGGAATTAGGGTTAAAGTTGAGTGTGGAGGGTATAAGGATTAGGGATAGGGTTGGAGGGTTTAGGGATAAGGGATTAGAGTTTAAGGTATAGTATCGAGTTTGTTGAGGGTTTAGGAATAGGGATAGCATTTAGGGTTTAGGGATGAGGGATTAGAGTTGAGGGATGAGGGATTAGGGTTGAGGGATTAGGGATTAGGGTTTAGGGATTAGGTTTAGGGTTGAGGGTTGAGGGATTAGGGTTTAAGGTATAGTGTTGAGGGTTGATGGTTTAGGGATAGGGTTTAGGTTTGAGGGATTAGGGTTTAGGGTTAATGAATTAGGGTTTAATGTTGAGAGTTGAGGGTTGAGGGTTGAAGGTTGAGGTTGAGGGATAGGGTTAATGGTCAAGGGATTAGGGTTAAATAAGAGTGTCGAGGGTAGAGGGATTAGGGTTTAAGGTATAGTATCTAGCCTGTTGAGGGTCTAGGAATAGGGATAGCGTTTAGGATTTAGGAATGAGGGATTAGAGTTGAGGGATGACGGATGACAAATTAGCGTTGAGGGTTGAGGCATTAGGGTTTAGGGACAAGGTTTAGGGTTAGGGTTGAGGGATTAGGGTTTAAGGTATAGTGTTGAGGGTTTAGGGATAGGGTTTAGGGTTGAGGGATTAGAGTGAAGGGTCGAGGGATTAGAATTTGATGTTTAGGGTTTAGGGTTTAGGGTTAGGGTTGAAGGTTGAGGGATTAGAGTTAAGGGTTGAGGGATTAGGGTTTGATGTTGAGGGTTGAGGGTTGAGGTTCTAGGGTCAAGGGTTTAGGGATAGGGTTAAGGGTCGAGGAATTAGGGTTAAAGTTGAGTGTGGAGGGTATAAGGATTAGGGATAGGGTTGGAGGGTTTAGGGATAAGGGATTAGAGTTTAAGGTATAGTATCGAGTCTATTGAGGGTTTAGGAATAGGGATAGCATTTAGGATTTAGTGATGAGGGATTAGAGTTGAGGGATGATGGATTAGGGTTGAGGGTTGAGGGATTAGGGTTTAGGGATTAGGTTTAGGGTTGAGGGTTGAGGGATTAGGGTTTAAGGTATAGTGTTGAGGGTTGATGGTTTAGGGATAGGGTTTAGGTTTGAGGGATTAGGGTTTAGGGTTGATGAATTAGGGTTTAATGTTGAGAGTTGAGGGTTGAGGGTTGAGGGTTGAGGTTGAGGGATAGGGTTAATGGTCAAGGGATTAGGGTTAAATAAGAGTGTCGAGGGTAGAGGGATTAGGGTTTAAGGTATAGTATCGAGCTTGTTGAGGGTCTAGGAATAGGGATAGCGTTTAGGATTTAGGAATGAGGGATTAGAGTTGAGGGATGACGGATGACAGATTAGGGTTGAGGGTTGAGGCATTAGGGTTTAGGGACAAGGTTTAGGGTTAGGGTTGAGGGATTAGGGTTTAAGGTATAGTGTTGAGGGTTTAGGGATAGGGTTTAGGGTTGAGGGATTAGAGTGAAGGTTTGAGGGATTAGAATTTGACGTTGAGGGTTTAGGGTTAGGGTTGAAGGTCGAGGGATCAGAGTTAAGGGTTGAGGGATTAGGATTTAAGGTATAGTATCGATTCTATTTGAGGGTGTAGGAATAGGGATAGCATTTAGGGTTTAGGAATGAGGGATTAGAGTTGAGGGATGAGGGATTAGGGTTGAGGGTTGAGGGATTAGTGTTTAGGGATAAGGTTTAGGGTTGAGGGCTAAGGGATTAGGGTTTAAGGTATAGTGTTGATGGTTTAGGGATAGGGTTTAGGGTTGAGGGATTAGAGTGAAGGGTTGAGGAATTAGGATTTGATGTTGAGGGTTGAGGGTTTAGGGTTAGGGTTGAGAGATGAGGGATCAGAGTTAAGGGTTGAGGGATTAGTGTTTGACATCGAGGGTTGAGGGTTGAGCTTCAAGGGTCAAGGGTTTAGGGATAGGGTTGAGGTTGAAGGGATTAGGGTTTAAGGTATAGTGTTGAGGGTTGATGGATCAGAGTTAAGGGTTGAGGGATTAGGGTTGAGGGTTGTAAGGATTAGGGATAGGGTTGGAGGGTTTAGGGATAAGGGATTAGAGTTTAAGGTATAGTATCGAGTCTATTGAGGGTGTAGGATTAGGGATAGCATTTAGGGTTTAGGGATGAGGGATTAGAGTTGAGGGATGATGGATTAGGGTTGAGGGATTAGGATTTGATGTTGAGGGATGACGGATTAGGGTTGAGGGATTAGGATTTGACGTTGAGGGTTGAGGGTTTAGGGATAGGGTTGAGGGTCGAGGGATCAGAGTTGAGGGTTTAGGGATTAGGGTTTGACATTAAGGGTTGAGGGCATTTTCTATCATGAACTTGATTATGAGGGCTTGCCCCTTCATTGTTATGCCTATCATATGGCAGAGCATCTGGCAAGCCCTTGCAAGAAAAAGATGTGATCGATGCAAAGGATGTGATGAATGTAAGCAGGATAAAACGCGAGCGCGTTATAACATGCTCGCGTTTTGTATTTCTATTGAAACAGTAAAAAAGTGGTTACCCCCGTGATCCAGGCCCACATGCTCTATTTTCTTATTGATTTTGCGCGTGCTCCGACAAAAAAGAAGTGCTTTTATGCTATTGGGAAGTTCACATGCAAATTTGACACATTGTACCACCTTTGCATGATCTTTCCACCACCTTTTCTGCTTTGCCAACTTGAGAAGGAGGAAATAACATAGTTTTCACACCAAGTTTGATATAGATCTATTCAAGTTTCAATTTTTGTAGTGTTGCAATGTTAATTGTGATTCAATTTTAAGAATTTAACATTGAAAAGGAAGCAAGTGGTGAAAAACTCAAATTGTTGAGGAGTTTGATGCAAGAAGATAAAAACACTACATAATTGGGTACTCTCTCCATTCAAATCTTCATTTTTTAGGTATGTCAAGTCTTTACATGCATGTTCTTTACATTTTCCTTATTTCAGATTGAATTACTTTATCATGCTTTATCATACATGTTTAAAATAGACACATTCCCAATCAAGAAAGCAACCTACAATCTCACATGATGCCATGTATATTTTCTACACTTGGGCTCTTTAATAATTATGTGTAATAAACAAACCTTAGTTCATACCATGATGGCAAACTATACAAGAATAAATCCTTACAACATAAAAAAATACAATCCCACTATTATCATGTATTCATTTCTTAGGAATTAATATTGGTCTCTTTATCATGCTATAGACAAATTCTCCGTCATGTCGAGGAAACGATCAAGAATTAAACCAACATAGGAAGAGATAGAATCTAAGAATGCAAAGAAAGCAATGGCTATGAGGGAACTTCGTGAGAAGATGAAATTGGACACGATAAATGAAGACATACCAATTGAAGAGGAACCACAACCATCACAAAGAGATATGGTATTGGCGGCACAAAGAGAACGAATGCAAAAACTTCGTGGTATGAGAGATTTGAATACCATAGTTGGAGACACGTCCTTTACCGCAAGTCAACATGTAGGGACACCATCTACCACATCTCAAGTTGAGAGTACATCATCACTCACATGTGATGAAGAAGGTACGCCATCGTTCCCACCTCAACCTCAAGGTATGTCATCTATTCCATCTTCGATTGAAGGTATGCCATCTAACCCATCTCATTTAAATATTAATGAAATTCCTAATGTTGAGATGAATTTACCTAACTTGACACTGTTGGTAGGTGGCGACTGATCAGGAAAGTACTGTACACTAGCCATGTATCCTTGCAAACTCCTATTTTTTATGACTGACATAAGAAAACCCTAATTTTTGTAACCAACAAAAAGGCTTGATAAAAAGTGGCCAAGGGTTAGGGTTTGAGTATTGTATTGTAGCATTTGCAGCGGTATTGAGTTGCAGAGATTGCTGATTGTAATCGGTTTGATTTACTGGATAATAATATTGGACTCTCTATTTGGTGGATGTAGCCCGAGTTTGGGTGAACCACGTTAAATCTTGTCTCTCGCTGTTATTAATTCTGTGTATTTCCATTTCTCTGTTTAATCTTTATTTGCATTTAATTGATATCTTCTGCCGGCTAACCCTAACAGACACCACCTAGAATTTTGCATAGAAAGCCAAAGTATTTGATTGATATTGATGAGAATATTTTGCAGCCAATGGAAGGTAAGATTCCAAAACGCACTTGTAGAAGATATGCTAATAAGATTTGGAGATTGTTCTTTGAAAAGTTAAATGAGACTGCAAGATGTCAACTATTCGTTGAAATGATGCGAAGTATAAAGTATAGGTCTATCATGAAGATTCTTGGGTTGAGAATATCAAAGGCTTCAAGTGAAAAATCTATTGTCAAGAATCTAATGAGTGCATATGAGAGTGTGGGTAACACCTCACGCACAAAAGATAGTAATGCAACACGGCGTGTGATTACATCGACTATAGTAAGTAGTCAAACGAGGAAAGCTCGTCTCATTAGAAAGACAAGTCAAGAATTGAGAATTAATAGGAAAACTTTATCAAGAGCCATTGGAAGATGCCAAAGAATTGAGGACACTAATGCCAATGAATTATGGGCGTTCTCGGGGAGACTACCACGAAAAGATAAACCAATTGTTGAAGCATTGAGATCACTAATTGAAGACTTTTGGAAGAATTACACAAGGGTATCTCTGAATCAAAGGGATGTGGTAAGAAGGAGAATCGGTAGTCAGAACCGCAAGCCACATCCAAAGCATTTTTTGGATGAGACTCAAACACAGTTTTATGGTAAATTTCTAGAGAAGTATCCTCAAATTAAAATTTGTCAAAGATATTTTGAAATGCTAAAACCTTTCTATGTTAAGATAAATCACACACGCACTACTTGTTGTTGTAGATTACATATTGAATTTTCTAACCATTTTGATGCTTATAGGTCTATATGTTTAGATATGCATACTAACAATGATTTGCAGGGTTGTGCCATATGTGCCCCACCAACATCTTCAAGAGACTTCATATCAAGAATTTTATGTGAAAGAGAGGAAGGTCAAATATTCTACAAGAAATTATGCTTGGATGGCACATGTCATCATTGCGGTGGCTTGCAACATTTGCCAATATGTGAACATATGGAAATAACACATGCGGTTGGAAACGAACTAGTAGAGTTTGGCAAGTATAAAACAGTGGCATACAATACAAAAGATGGTAAAGAAGCAAAGAGGTGTGAATTAGTTATTGAAAAGATTCCAGTGTATCAGTTTATGCCTATATTTCGTGACAGCATAGTGTATGAGTATGCAAGACATGCCCATAGAGCTCGATGGTTGGACTTGCAATTCAAGTTATGCAAGGACACATTTCCGGTTGGTAGCATTGTTTCAGTCGTCGACTTTGCAGAGAACTACAGTCTACAGCCACAGCGTGAGGTGCAATCACAATATTACAACTCCACACAGGTTTCTATATTTGTGCACATCGCATTCATTCATGCGAATGATAGTACAGAGGATGACAGAAAGATCATAAGGGAGTATAATTTCTATATTAGTGATGATTGCATGCATTCTACGGAGTTCGTGCAAGGTTGCTTTCAAGTGTTCTACAATGATTTGGCTAGAAGGGGCATATCGTTTAGTCAGCATATCATATGGTCGGATAATTGTGCATCACAATTCAAGCAATCTTTGACGAGATATTACTCGAAAACCATGTCACTTAGAAACATTCTGTCTAAGGCAACGCGATCATGTAGAGTGCCTCTACAATAACCTCTCTCGATTTTTTATAGCTCTGAGGCATTTGCCCATGGTGAAAGGTTTTCTGCTGCTCCAAAAATCATCAGAAGGAGGCAGTGTATTAAGTCAGGATGAAAGCCTATTCACTCTAGGCGCCTGTTTTTGACCAAATCACACATGTGCCTTGAACAAGTGATGCTACAAGTGGTGAACAAAATGGGCGCCTTGAAGAATTGAGCCCTCCAAGACATCTTGCAATTGCCTAAAAGTCCAAAATTTACATAAGTGAGTTAAGGTGCCATTTTCCATCTCCAGAGCCTCCTTTGAGCACCTTAACATGGAGTGAATGCTTTAGTCTATGAAAGATTGCGCCTAAAGAATATAACAACCCCTTCAGTCACTAGGATGAACTAAGTTAACAAAAGGAACTTCATTGAGGGAGGCGCACTTGTGCATCTAGACAACTCCAGTTTAGCGCTTGAGAAAAAACATGTTTAGAGACACCCCTCGAATGAACCCTTTAGAACCAATAAGAATCTTCTCTAGGTCCATAATTAACTCATGCCCATATCCAAGTGAAAGTCTCCTTGGTCTTCCTGCTAAAACCTCTAAAGGGTAACCATCTCAACAAGTGTCTCTAATCCCAAGAGAACTCTAGCCTCACCCAAGTCTCGAAGTATGTATGAGAACCTACAACCAATCAATCCATGTTAAGCTCCAAATGCAACACCACATTATCATGAAGCTTCCAAGCACATGACCAATGTACTCAATACCAAGAGAACCAACAAGACCACTTTCAAAAATCCAACTACAAAATTAGGTATCCAAACATGACATCATGATCTAACATCTCCTCCTAGAAGATCACATGCACCAATACAGACATCCTAGTCTCAAGAGAACTTGTATCATGCTAATACTCTAATCTAGAATCAAGAGTCCACCAAGACACACTACCAAACACCTCTAAACCAAGGATCAACATCTACAACCACATGAAGATAACCATTACACCCAACCACTATATAAGATCATCCATCACTAGGTGACGAATACACATCACTATCAAAGCAACATCCATCCTCTCATCCCAATGCAACATACCAATGCGCAAATGAGCATAGACAAGGAAAAATAACAAAGTCATCCCGTGGATATAGGCAATATGCATTCAAGTCATCCCACTACCTTGTCTAAGGCTCATGCAAAACCCAAAATGATTAGCCTAGTACCATGTGTCATGTCCCCGTTCCTGGCTTGATCATCAAGTGTATAATGGATTAGGCTATTCCTCATTCCTAGAGGCTAATTCCAAATGATGAGGGAATGAATTAGTTTCGGACTAACTCTATCTTTTTGTTTTGCAGGAACAAGGTCAGAACCCTAAAATTTGACTAAGTATGGAAGCATGGGAGCCTAGGTGCCCATTTCACTCCAGTTTTCCTTACTAAGTGCCTAGCACAAGGATCATCTAAATTAAGTGCCTAAGAACCTCAAGGCGCCTATACATGTTTCTAGGGATCCTCCAATTGAGTGCCTAGCATAGATGGATGAAGATTGAAAGTTTTCAAGTTAAAGATGTCCTTTGGGTGAACTCACAGCACTAGGCGCATGTGTTGGTTGGAACTCCTTGGATCTGACACCTAGGATTGAAAGCCTTTGATGAGGAGAGAAGTCTCAAGGCCTAGTCTGGCACCCTCACTTGCCTAGCCCACCCTCAGAATGCGCCTAACCTTCATAAGGCATTAACACTCTATTTTGAGCGCCTAGCAGGGGGTAATGGATAGATTGAAGGCTTGGGAGCTAAGGAAAGTCACTTAGATGAATAATCAAGATTGAAATGAGAAACTCCTAGCCAAGGCACAAAATTCCTCAATTCTGGCATCCAGAAATCAAATCTAAGTAAGGCACTCTTTCCATTTGCCAAAGGCTCTATTAGCGCCCTTGGTTGATGATCTCTCCAGACACCTGAAATGGCACCCAGTGGATCTTTCAACTTGTATCAGGAAGAAGGGAAGCATTCTCAGTGTTGTTCAGATAATCTAAGTTGTAAAGTTAACAAGGAATAGAGCCAGAGGACAAGGCACACTTATTGGTCTCCATCACCTCAGAAATGCGCCTAATGCAGTTGGTGTCAACTTCCCTCTTTCTAGCCTCCAAATGGCGCCTAGAGTCAAAAAAGGATTTCACTGAATAATGTTAATGTTTTGAGCATCAAACTCTACTTGGCACATACCTATGCTTTTGCAACCTCAAATTGGTGCCTAGGGTTCAGTCATCCTCCTAAGGCGTGGTTCTGCTCCTCCATAACCCTGTTTTGGTGCCTAAACTTGGAAGTACCTTGAAGACTTGGATTAAGATGGAATTCACCTCCAGAATGTTAGGCGCTTGATAGAAGATAAAGGCTCTAGGGTAAAAGAGCTTCAAAAGTTTGATGTCAAGTGTGAATTGAGATAATAGGCGCTGATACCAGTTAACATTACTCCAAACATGCGCCTAAGAGAGATGCAAGTCCCCAAGACCAATTTTGGAACAAGGTGCTCCATCAGAGGGTAAGATGATAATCCTTGGAAGTCAAGTGTTTCAAAGATTCTTTGAGAAATTGACAAGTTGTAACCTAGGCGCCAAAACCCCTGAGAATCCTCCTATCTGGCGCCTAGTTAGAAGAACACTAATATTGCACCTAAGTGAATTTGAGTGTCAATATAGAGTCATCAAACCCCACCAGACATTCATCCATGTCTCTACCACCTCAAGGAAGCGCCCAGCTTAGGATGGCGCCTAGTCTGGTCTCTACTACCTTCAGTTGGCACCTAACCCTAAGAGTCTTGCAACTATGATGTTCATCCATGCAACAAGCAAGGTGATGCTCCCTTGTGATATTGTGAGGTGTTGACATTCAGTTGACATCATTGAGTTTGATTGAGTTGATCAAGTGTAGACGCCATTGTAAACATCAAGGCTTCAAGGCCTTTCTTTTGTATCTCCATTGAATAAGTTGTAACTTCATGCTATTGAAAGCATTATCCATGTAATAAGACATTGCAAGTTGATTGAGTCAAATAACTAGACAAGTACCAAACTCTAAGGTTGATTCATTCAAGTAGTTATCTTTGATGTATATCTTTGTGTTGTTGAAGTAGTTGATGAATTGACAACAAGTAAAATTGTTTAAGGAAAATTTTTTGTAGAACTAGTTGGGTATCTTACACCATGCCTATCCATCAAACATCACAATGCAATCAAAATCCTAACAACATGCCCATGATCCAAGATCAAGTGCAATCATGCAAAGATATTATCAATCACAAGCCTATTAAGAATGAACTAGAGTCTTCTAGTACCATACTTTTCCATCAAACACCATCATGTAATCCATGGCCTATCAAGCCTATCAAAGAAAATGCAAACATCCTATGTAATACAATCGGACTTTAAATATTTGAAGTAGCCATCTACAAATATCCATTCAAAAGTGGATTTATAATGCAAGTATGGACGCCATCAATAAAAAAGATTTGTATTAACCAAATATCCATATAGGCATACATCAATATCTGTCGATATAAGTATAACATATATACAAAATAGCCATATAGGCTTACACGAATGCCATATAGGCATACAATGTCAACTATGTACAATACAAAATATATGTCCACAGATGCCATATAGGCATACAACAGAGGAACACAATAAAAAGTCATTCCCCTCTGGCTGGTGAAGAGAATAAATCACGAGCAGCCTTTGATCTTCTAGGGGATGGAGACATGCATGTGGGTGGTCTACTACGAACCCGAGGGCTACTCCTCCTATTTAGTTCTTCTTGCACCTTTACCTGTTACAAAAAAAAGTATAGACATTAATATATAGAAATTACATGTTATAAAAAAATGAAACATTTAACAAAATAATCACTTATCGCTAACATATAATCTATCTCCTCGCTTGCCTTAGTAGTAGGAATAGGCCCTGGTGATGTCATGTCCTATAGAAACCATCCAGATAGAAATTAAACTTCAAATCAATAATCTTTTGATTTTTCAAAAATAGACAACTATAACAATGAATGTAAATTGAAATTTACTAATCTGCCTCATACCCCTGTCAATGCCATAGAGCTATGAATTGCAGAGGCCACATCCTACTCCATTGCCCTATGAACATGGGGAGGTGTATCCACAGCCTGCATCATCTGGAAATAAAACAACATTATTCAATTACGAAAAATATAATAGTGATGCAAATCATGGCTCCTAACATACACACACATTCATCTAAACATGGAAGTACACACAATAAAACACACAAATCACATACAAAAATTTAGTAAGTACAATTCATTCATTAAACTATTTATTTTATTACCTCCGTAAAGCTTTGAAGTCCACCACCGCTGGCAGGTGTTGCCATGAAATCTATAGTGTTAACCTATTCAACATCCAAAATCAGAAATTAGAATACCATTCATATAACGATGCTATTCACATGTAATATTTATAATTGTTTACTAGTTACATACCTCGACAGTAGATGATCTAGTGAAAAATGTAGGTGGAGAACCACTGAAAACTACATCGATGCTATGACCCTGAAATTTTATTAAAATCATCAATTTAAATTAGTTAATCTTGTATTTCAAAAATAAAATTTAATAAATTAAATTCAATAAACTTGCTAATATTTACCTGAGTATCAAGGTCGAAAGTCTCACTCAGGAGAGTATCTGTCATCACCATCTACTCAGCTGCAGATGTAGCCTGTGCACCTGCGTCCTGACTATCCATGGGGTCATAACCACAGGCTGACCCGCAAGCCTAACAAGTATGCGGTGGGACCCTACTCCTCACACTATCTCCCAACCCACTCTGTGTTGCAGGATCGGCATGCTCTATGATGCTTTGGGTCAAGGCACTAATCAACCTCAGTGTATCGACCTCAACACTCTCCTTCACAATGGAAGGGATAGAAACATGGTCGTGGGCTGGTCTGCTGATTACTCGTCTCACTACCCGCTGTGGGTCAAGACGTGCCCCTGGTCTATCCTGTGCTAAGCCTCCACCTCTACCCTGGAAGTCCCGCATATCAAAATAGTTTGGTACTTTATTGAGGACAAACTCGCAGTAGAGTTTCCTCAAAAAGTATTGCGGGACCTCATTATTATTGCATGGAGGATGGTCAAAAACCATCCACCACCTCTGCCCGAAATTGTCCCTTATCACTTGGTTGTTGCACCAATGGATAGGGAACCTCTTGCATGTAATGGTTGGAGGTTGATTTGTTTGTGGGTTTGTGAAAATTGAACACAAGTCTAATTTTGTAATTTGTAATTTTTTGACATCTTGGTATGACAATTTATCTACATAGTAATCTCTAAACTCTCTCTTTTTATTGGTCCAACTAGTTATTTGCTTGCTAATTGAATTTACATTTGATAACATAGACTCAAGAGATTCAGCAAGCATGGACCTATGCAAGGTTGAAGTGGAAGGATCTTTCAACCTTGCAATTATATCTTCAATTTGTTTTTTGTTGTTTTCAATTTCTCCCATTATATTATCTTGTGTTCCAGGGGCATGTCGAGGAATGAATGGAGGAGGTTGTTGTTCTGCAGGTATTTCCTCCTCAGGATTTTGTGGATTTTGAGGAGGAGGAGGAGGTGCATTAACATTTCCTACAATTAATGAAATATACATCAAAAATCAACAAAAACCTACCTATTTAGGAAGAAATTCAAACAAAAAAACAAAGATAACTCACCCCTTTGGTGTGCTCGACGTCGCGGCGGCATTTTGGTGATGAATCGACAAGCTTTTTGTGTTGATTGGCGTTTTGTAGAACGCGAGCGCATTTTTGAGGGTTTTGAAGCCGCGGGCAGAGGAGAAAATCAGAATGAAATGAAATGCAATTACTTTTTTTTATTTATAGCAGGTTATAACGTGAGCGCGTTATAACGCGCTCGCGTTATGACTTAAATTTTTTTGAAAATTTTTTGGCCACTTTTTGGCCCCCCATCTTCTTGCACTTACCCAACACGAGTTCCAATTTCCATATAATATAGTCAAATAGACTTTCAATCAAATGCGAGAAAACAAACATATTGTGCATCCAATAGCAATCACCTTGCAACCAAACCTTAGTGTACGCAATCAGACATCATATCATACATGAGAGATTAAAGAATAAACACAAGTTTCCTCATTCAACAAACACTTAAAACACGTTAATTCCAATCATTTATGCATTTATGAATGCATCTACGTGAGTGTGTGCATGCATCAGGTTTTCATCTTACCAGTTCTTACTGCGGCTAGGATATGTCTACCTTAGCCATGTTCTCGCCTTTAACAAGCCCTGCATTCATTCACACTCAATTTGTTGTCAATAGGTTAGTTCCCAAAACATAGTTGAAGCATACTTTTATCCACCTTTTCTAGATAATTAAATCATCATTATTTCATTTCTATAATCACATTTAAAATTCATGTCCATTTTACCAATAATATTCATAAAATAATATCAAATAGTCTCACAATTACTGAAATTAAATAAGAGTCAAAAATTGGGATGTGACAATTTAAGTCCTTGGTGATCTATTTTTAGCTCAAAAGGTTTCTTGAGTAAATAGTGTCTCTACACTTGAAGTGCATCAATGACTGCTGCCAATTCCTAATCATGTGGGGCATAGTTTTGTTCATAAATTTTTAGTTTACATGATTCATACGCAATGACTTATCCATCCTGGACTAGTACACCACCTAAGCCTTCCCCTAAGACATCGATAATGGCTATAAATTGACCCTCTAGGTCAGGTACTTTCAAAATTGGTGCTGAAATCATTTTTTCCTGCAGAGGTCAAAGGCCTCCTGGCACTTTTTTGACCACTCAAATCTCTTGCCTTTTTTTCTACAAGGAAGTTATAGGATATGCAATTTTAGAAAAGTTTTTCCCAAACTTCCTGTAATAACCTGCAAGGTGTTGAAATGCACAAGACAACTGCGAGGGGGGGTGAATCAGTTGTCTCAAAAACTTTAACCACTTATGAATATCAACACATCAAATGTTCAATCACTATTATTAAGATTTAACCATGAAAACATGAAACAAGAAGCTTAACACATTCAACACATGAGACACCAAATTTTTTATGTAGAAAAACCTATAAGGTAAAAACTATGGTGGGTGTTAGCCCACAAAAATAAATATGTTATAACAATACCGAAAAATAGAGGCTCACTGCCTTAGGGCTCACTCCCCAAAATGCTCACTACAAATGTTGGGGCTCACTGCCAAGGGGTGGCTCACTGCCAACGGTTGGTGAACTTATTTGATAGCATCTACTCCATGCCTAGGTTCAGCTCCATTGAAGCACAATATAACTCCTCTGCTTTACTCTTCTTACACCTTTTTACTTATCTTCACATTTTCGCACAAGGATGCATTTTTTGCAACTTCATTACATGTTTTTATACAATTCATCAACCTTGGAATGTACATCAAGGTCGGTATTACATTCATTAACCATTGGAACAATCTCCAAGGTCGACATTGCAAACATACCTAGAAATAGGTCTAGACCTAAACAAAATTAACTAAGGAAAAGATGTATGTGGATCACGTTATGCCTTAGCTAGGATTTAAATGCAATCTTCCATGCCACAATATGCTTCCACAATCTTCAATGCATCTCCGCAAGTAGTGAAAACAACCAGGTCGACCAAGACTGGTGTTAACACTAAGTCTTCTAAGAACAATCTTCATCCACGATCCAAATTTCTCTTTACGAACCAATCCAAAGGAAGGAACATGATCAAGAGACATCCACAAGCATATTGTAATCACCAAGAACATCCGCACAACCTCTAAACACTTTATCCATAAGATTCTTCAATCAGAAACACTTGAACATAATTGTTATCCACTATCATATAGAAAGGATCGCTTGCGGACCACCAAATCATGACCCATTGGAGTTGAAGGTACTTATTATCATTAAAAACTATATTCTAGAATCGCATATTGAAATACTTAAATGCGGAGCATAATGCATTCTCCCCGTCACCACCAAATATACAGAAAAAATAGTTTTCACTCTGGTGAACATAACTCACTCAAATCTTCATACCGGAGTCTCAATCTTGGAACATAGAAACTTTAGACATGTCTCTAACTAACTTCCAATCCACAGACAAAGATATTCATTCTACAAGAAATGCGGAGCAATCTACTGGATTGTTCTACTATAAATAAAGATACTCTTCAGTACACTATTTCCACTGGAGGGGCAAATTTTCTCAAAAGCACTTAGAAATTCAATATCAGAAATACTTATTCATTATCTTCAACACTTATATAAGCCAATGCAAAGAATCTAACTCATTACAAGCAAGCATAAAAACAAGAGTACAATTGACACCAATGACAACACAGATATGTTGACATCAATGACAACACCGGTTAGGCACATACTTGCAACAATCTTCCCCTTTGTCATTGAGGGCAACATATGATGTGAAAAACTATAAAGACCATCAAGATAATATACCCCACCTTTATTTTTAGACACCTGCACTTTTCTCCCCTTGAGTTTTTCATATGATTTCTCTCCCCCTTTGACATCAATGGCAAAGGGCACATACTTGCACTCTGCTGCTCTGATCAAATTGCTCTTTCATCAATATTGTAACACTTACTACTCTTTGTCAAGAACACATATCAAGAACACTTGCTACTCCCCTTGAGAGGTAGCTCTCAAAACATCAATCGAGATCAAAGAATGAGGCTTTGGACACCACTGGATTGATGCATTCCTATGCATCTTAGTTCAGAGAAGGAGGGGTAATGACCCCTAGCTTTTCTCTGAGATACTCAAAAGTATCTTTAGGCAGAGGCTTGGTAAAAATGTCTTCAATTTGATCCTTTGTGAACACATATTCCATATTTACTTCATTCTTTGTCATCTTTTCTCTTAAAAAGTGATATCTTATTGATATATGCTTTGTTCTTGAGTACATCACTAGATTTTTTGAAATGTTTATAGCACTTGTATTGTCACAAAAGATTGCAATTGGATCTTCATACACAACTCTTATGTCCTTCAAAGTCTGCTTCATCCATAACACTTGAGTGCAACAACATGTTGTTGCAATATACTATGCTTCTGCAGTAGATAAAGAGATTGAATCTTACTTTTTGCTCAGCCATGAAACCAATCTATTACCTAAGAAGAAAGCACACCTCCACTTGTACTTTTTCTATCATCAACATCTCTGGCCCAATCTACATCTGTATAAGCACTGAGAGTGAAATCATTATCCTTTGGATACCATAAGCCATGATTTGATGTGCCTTTCAAATACCTCAAGATTCTCTTGACTGCCATCACATGTGACTCTCTAGGATCTTGAAATCTTGTCACAAGACATACTGCATGCATTATATCAAGTCTAGTTTGAGTTAGATAAAGTAATCCTCCAATCATAGATCTGTACCTTTTCTGATCAGTCTTAGGTGATTCATTAGTTTTGCTCAACTTGCAGCTAGTCACCATGGGAGTACATACTGGTTTGGAGTCCTCCATCCGAAACATCTTCAACAACTCTTTCACATACTTAGACTGAGAAATGAAGATTCTTTTATCTAATTGAGTAATTTGCAGACCTAGAAAGAAATTCATTTCACCAAACATAGACATCTCAAATTCATTTTGCATTTCTCCTGCAAACTTCATGCACATACCTTCATTTCCTCCAAAGATAATGTCATCAACAAAGACTACAACAATCAGGATTTGATTATCATTGATTTTGAAATAGAGATTGTTGTCAGCAGTACCTTTACTGAACCCTTATTGCAACAAATACTTGTCTAACCTTGCATACCAGGCTCTGGGGGCTTGCTCTGGTCCATACAAGGCCTTCTTCAATCTATACACCATGTTATCTTGGTCTAATAATTGAAATCCTTCTAGTTGTTCAATGTAGACCTCTTCTTCCAACTCACCATTTAAGAATACAGACTTGACATCCATCTGATACACTTTGAAATCTTTGAATGCTGCAAATGCCAAAAACATTCTTATTACTTCAGTCCTTGCCACAGGAGCAAAGGTCTCCTCAAAATCTATCCCTTCAACTTGAGAATATCCTTTGCATACCAATCTTGCCTTGTTCCTTATTACTTCTCCATTCTCATTCATCTTGTTTCGGAAAACCCATTTGGTGCCAATCACATTCTTGTCAGCAGGTCTAGGAACTAGTTCCCAAGTTTGATTTTTCTCTATCTGCATCAGTTCTTCTTCCATAGCCTTTACCCAATTTTCATCATTGCAAGCTTCACTAACATTTTTAGGTTCAACTTTTGAAAGCAAACAGTAATTCACTTGTTCTTCTGTAGCTCTTTTCCTTGTCATTACCCCTTTGTTTTTGTCACCTATAATTTGATCTTCATAATGATTAATCCTTACATCCCTGGGAGTCTTAACAACACTTTCTGGAGCCTTTTCTTCATCTTGACTATCTTCTTGTTCAATTTTTTCTTCATTCACTATAGCAACAAGTTCATTTGATTCATATCCCTTCAATTATGATATTCTTTCCTTTTCTTCAACAACTTTCACATTAGCACTTTCAATGATCTTTTTCAGTCTCTTGTTATAGCACTGGTAGGCCTTACTCTTAGTAGAGTAACCAAGGAAGATTCCTTCATGACACCTAGCATCAAACTTCTTAGTTCTTCTTCTCTTTTGATATAACATTTGCTACCAAATACTTTGAAATACTTCATTGTAGGAACTCTTCCATACCATAATTCATAAGGAGTTTTAGAGTTGTTACCTTTAACATGAACTTTATTTAGGATGTACACAACACTATGTATGGCTTCTCTCCAGTACACTTCCAGTAGCTTAGCTTCCTTTAGCATAGTCCTAGCAGCCTCTTGAACTGTCTTGTTCTTTCTTTCAACAACTCCATTCTGCAGAGGAGTCCTAGGTGTAGACAACTGTCTCTTTATCCCTTGTTCTTATAGAAAATATTGAATTCATTTGATGTGAACTCACCTTCTCTATTAGACCTTAAGCATTTGATTCTCAACTCTAACTCATTCGCAACCATTGCCTTGAAAGCTTTGAACTTGTCTAGGGCTTCAGATTTTTCTTTTAAAAAAGTGACCCAAGTCATTCTAAAATAATCATCAATAAGAAACATAAAATACCTGTCACCTTGCAAACTTCTTGTTCTTGTGGGACCACACAAATCTATATGTACTAGCTCCAGCAATCCAACAGAGAATTGTTCTTTGCTTTTGAAACTTGTTCTTGTTTGTTTCCCAAATTGACACTCCTTGCAAATGGTGTTGGCATACTTCACAAGTTTAGGTAGATCTCATACAGCCTCTGCAGAACTTATCTTCACCAAATTATCAAAATTGATATGACACATCCTTCTATGCCACAACTAGCTCTCATCAGTCTAAGCCAACAAATAGTAATCATTAGTTCCTTTCAAGTGATAGACATTACCTCTAGTCTTCTTACCAGTAGCAATCACTATTCCGGAGCTCTCCATGATCTTGCATCCATTGTCCTTGAATCTCAAATCATAACATTTGTCACACATTTGACCAACACTCAAAAGATTGTGCTTTAAACCCTTCACATATAGAACATCATCAGTATTGTGCTTTCCATCAAAAGAAATAGATTCCCTTCCACAAATCTTACCAGCTATTTCATCTCCAAACCTAACCAGTCCTCCATCATACTTTCCAAACTTACAAACTTACTTTTATCACCAGTCATGTGATGTGAGCATCCACTGCCAATAACCAATTCATCTTTATTTTTCTCTATCTGAACAGCCAAAGCACTTTCTTCCACTGGTTTTTCTTCCTTCACACAACTAGCAAGATTAGTAGACATAGGTTCTTCTTTAATTGCAATAAACAAGCATTCATTTGCACTAGTACTAGCATCATCAAACTTATCATCTATTACATCTTCATCATCAAGATCTCTAACATAATAGCATTTCTTTGGAACCCTAGGTCTATTTTCAAATTTATTTCTATTCCTTTCAATTCTTTTCGGACACCTAGAAGCATAGTGACCAACCTTGCCACATGTAAAACATTTGAAAGGTAATTTGCCTTTGAACTTACCGGAACCTCTTTGTAGTCTATCAACAAAGTTGGCTTCAATTTCATCAAGATCGTCATCAGGTTCCACCTTGTACTTCTCAGCTCTGGAGATATTTTCTGAAGTGCTAGATTTGTAGGCAGATTCAATCTTCGGCAGAGCATCACCAAACTCTCTCATTTCAAAAGGCTATAAGTTTTCCAAGAAACCGATCCTTAGTGATCTTTTTCACAGTCATCACTTCTTCAATTGCAGCTACCTTATGACTATAGGATTTAGGCAATGACCTAAGAATTTTCATCACAACTTCATTCTCATCAATAGTTCCTCCCATACCTTTAATTCCATTGACAATTTCATCAACCTTTTGTATGTAGGTTGTTATGTTTTCATCTTCGCTCATCTTTAAACCCTCATATTTCACTTTCAGGCCCTGCAATTTGGCACTTTTTACAGATTCATCTCCTTCATACAATTTTTTTATTTTTTCCCAGACTTCATGAGCAGTATCTAGATCCATGACCTTTACCAAATCAGTGTCATACAAGACACTTAACAGAGCATCTCTACCTTTTATATTTAACCCATATTCTTTGATTTCATCTTCAGTTGTTAAACCATTATGAGGCATGATATACTTTGTCTCTGCTGCTTTCCATACTCTATAACTAAGACAAAGGAGATGGATTTTCATTCATACCTTCCATAAAGCATAATTCATCCCATCAAACTATAGAGCTTCCTTCTTGTAAGATATCCTAGATCAACCTCAAGTTGTTATGCTTACTTCCGAGGAACTTGGCTCTGATACCAATTTGAAATGCACAAGACAATTGAGAGGGGGAGTGAATCAGTTGTGTCAAAAAATTTAACTACTTATGAATATCAACACATCAAATGTTCAATCACTGTTATTAAGATTTAACCATGAAAGCATGAAACAAGAAGCTTAACACATTCAACACATGAGACACCAGATTTTTTACGGGGAAAAACCTATAAGGGAAAAACCATGGTGGGTGTTAGCCCACAGAAATAAATATGTTATAACAATATCAAAAAATAGAGGCTCACTGCCTTAGGGCTCACTCCCCAAAATGCTCACTACAAATGTTGGGGCTCACTGCCAAGCTCAGCTCACTACCAAGGGTTGGTGAACTTATTTGATGGCATCTACTCCATGCCTGGGTTTAGTTCCATTGAAGCACAGTATAACTCCTCTGCTATGCTCTTCTTACACCTTTTTACTTATCTTTGTGTTTTCACACAAGGACATGTTTTTCACAACTTCATTACATGTTTTTATACAATTCATCAACCTTGGAATGCACATCAAGGTCATAATTACATTCATCAACCATTGGAACAATCTCCAAGGTTGGCATTACAAACATACATAGAAATAAGTTTGGACCTAAACAAAATTAACTAAGGAAAAGATGTATGCGGATCACGTTATGCCTTAGCTGGGACTTAAATGCAATATTCCACACTACAACATGCTTTCACAATCTTCAATGCATCTCCGCAAGTAGTGAAAACAACCAGGTTAGCCAAGAGTGGTGTTAGCACTAAGTCTTCTAAGAATAGTCTTTATCCACGATCCAAATTTCTCTTTGCAGACCAATCCAAAGGTAGGAACATGATCAGGAGACATCCACAAGCACATTATAATCACCAAGAACATCCGTACAACCTCTAAACACTTTATCCATAAGATTCTTCAGTTAGGAACACTTGAACATAATTGTTATCCATTGTCATATAGAAAGGATTGCTTGCGGACCACCAAATCATGAGCCATTGGAGTTGAAGGTACTTATCATCATTACAAACTATATTGTAGAACTGCAGACTAAAATACTTAAATGCGGAGGAATGTGGAGCATAATACATTCTCCTTGTCACCACCAAATATACAGAAAAAGCAGTTTTCACTCTGGTGAACATAACTCACTCAAATCTTCATACCGGAGTCTCAAACTTGAACATAGCAACTTCAGACATGTGTCTAACTAACTTCCAATCCATATACATAGATATTCATTCTACAAGAAATGCAGAGCAATCTACTGGACTGTTTTGCTGTAAACAAAGATACTCTTTAGTACATTGTTTCCATTGGAGGGGAAAATTTTCTCAAAAGTACTTGGAAATTTAGTATTAGGAATACTTATTCATTATCTTCAACACCTATATAAGCCAATGCAAAGCATCTAACTCATTACAAGAAAGCATCAAAACAAGAGCACATTTGACACCAATGACAACACATATATGTTGACATCAATGACAACACCGTTTAGGCACATACTTGCAACACAAGGCCCATGAAACTTTGAACCTCATGAACATTTCTTGGTTTCAACCATTCCAAAATAGCCTTGATCTTAGCTAGGTCCATAGCTATTCCCTTAGCTGAGATTATGTGGCCCAAATACTGTACTTCCTTCTGAAAGAAAATACACTTAAAGAGCTTGTCATATAGTTTATGCTCTCTCAACCTCTGAAGAACAATTCTTAAATGTTACAAATGTTCTTCCTCATTCTTAGAATAGATTAGAATGTCATTAAAAAACACTAGGACAAACTTGTCCAAACAATCCCTGGACACACTGTTCATTAGATTCATAAATGTCACCGGTGCATTCCTTAATCCAAAAGGTGGGACAATGAATTCATAATGCCCATATCTCATTTTGAAGGTTGTCTTATGGATGCCATCATCCTCTAACCTTGATTGGTGATACCCTGACTAAAGATCGATCTTTGAAAACATAGTTGTACCCCTCATTTGATCAAAAAGATCATCGATGCGAGGTAACGGGTACTTATTCTTAATGGTTGCTTTGTTCAACATGCGGTAATCTATGCATATCCGTAAGGTACCGTCTTTCTTTTTGACAAAGATGATCGGTGCTCCCCAAGGTGACACACTGGGTCTAATCAACACTTTATCTAACAGTTCCTGTAATTGAGCTTTTAGCTCCATTAGCTCTGTGGTAGTCATTCTGTAGGGGGCTTTAGAAATGGGTTTCGATCCTGGAATTATATCAATGGAGAAGTCAAAGGCTCTTTTAGGAGGTAATCCCGGTAACTCATCTGGAAATACATCCTCAAAATCTCTAAGGAAAGGATACATGTCCATATTTGATCTTTCCTAACCTATGGACTGTTGGTATGTGGCGACTGATCATGCAAGTACTGTACACTCGTAAATTGTTTCCCTCTTTTTTGCTCATTCAGAGTCAGTTGTTAATTTTTTGTTAACCGACAAAAGAAAAATGACATTGTAAAAGCCTAATTCTAGAAGCTTCCAAAAGGCTTGTTATAAGTGGCTGGGATGTATGTTGCGGGTGGGATTTCGATATTGCTAACATGGACTCCTTCTTCCCAGCTTCATTAAGTTTCTAAGATTCATAAAACATTAAGTCATCTTGGAAATAGGTTTCCTTAGTCTCATCTTGTTTTTCCATTTTGACAGTGAAAAATTGGCATCCTTTTCTTTGAGCTCTTTTCATTTGCAGGGAAGAAATTTATCTTAGTTTCACTTCCCTAGGTTTTCCTTGAAGAAAGACTTTGTTTCCTAAATCATCCAGACACTCTACTATTTTGGCATAACAATCCACTTTGGCTTGATGTCTCCATAACCAATTTATCACTAGGATAACATCATACGAGCCTAGTGGGGCTACATAAAGATTTACTTCCACGGAGAAGTTTGGAAGTTCAACCTTAGCCTCAAACAGGCATTGCTCTACCTGAGCCTTGGTTTGGTTTGCATATTCTATAGACCATGATTTTGCCATGAATCCATCCTGTTTCAGATTCTAAAAGTTTATAAGCTTCTGGTCATAGAACAACTGCGACAACCATCTTTGCCTAAAAAGTTCCACGAACCTGTCCCAAGTAAGGCTTGTAGACCTCAAGCCTAGTTCCATCTTTTTATTCATCCACCATATGGATGCTTCACCTGCTAGCTAGAATGCCCCCCATACTACTTTCTGATTTCAAAATACTTTTCCATTTCCATAAGCCATGCCTCCACGACATCTTTGCTTATAGATCCATCAAATTTAGGAGGCACAACCTTTTTCATGTCTCAGGATAGTTCCATATCCATATGGCTCCTTCTATCCACTTCTTGTCTAGCCTTAGAGTTATTTTCTCCATGCTCACTTTGGGTGGCATCATTATGACGTGTCTTGTCATAACCCCCATCATAGGCATCCTGCCTAGGTTCTTTCTGACCCCTAACTTCCTATTCAAGAGTTCCTACTCCCGCTCTTGTATCTTGAAGTAAGGCAATGATTCGATCAAGTTTAGTTTCGGAGTGCCATGAAGGTTGCCCTTCATCCTGGCTATCTCCCATTCTGGTTCTAATCTGGACCTTTGCTGTAATCTACTTCTTCCTAAAGTTTGTAGATTAATCACGGATTAGTTTTTCCATGTCATTTAATTCATTCATAATACAAATCTAGTCTCATTCATGTAATCTTTAACAAGAAAGGAAAGATTGTCAGAATTTTGCAATTGCATTGTAGTTTTCATTGGATTACATATAATCCACCAAAATTACAAAATTTTGTTTACACCTTGCTTCTGTAAGTCATTTACAGTTTGGGATAACTTCACATATTCATTTCTCAACCTTGAGATTTATCATTTCAGTTTTAGGAGGTGAGGGTACATGTAGGTACTCCTTCACAGTCTCCTTGGGTACATCATAATCCCTAGGGTTATTTTCCACAACTGGTGCTTTAGGTGTAGAGGGTTCTTTTGATACATCAGTAGAGTTAGGGGCAGCCATCCTTTTTGCTTTCCTTAACTCCTTCTTGATGCATCTCATGGTATTAGCAAAGGTTTCCTCATCAGTTAACCATGCTCCTACTAGGGAGCCAGTCTGTTCAAGTCTTCTCATTCTTAAGGCTCGTTCCCTCAAGACCTTTTGATGACGTAGGTAACGTCCATGTTCTGTTACCTTCTTTCGTGGTGTTTTTCTAATTCTTACCATTCTGGCATATAACATCCAAACATTAGCATACTTAATGTTGGGTAAAAGTAATCATCAAGTAGTGAGCTCATAGGTCCATGTATTGAACCTGGTAGCTCTGATACCATATGTAACATCACATTCCATAATGCTCAAAATCAAAATATAATAAATTTTCAATTTTCAATATCCAATTACATATCATTAGTGAATAACTTTCACTATACATGTACAAAGCTATGCTCAAGGCATCAAACATCAAATTATACATAATAAATGACTATCAAGTCATAAAATGAATAATACTGTATCTGGAACATATGACATCCATCTTCATAAGCCTCGTCTTGTCTCAATCTTGGGAAGGAGAGCATCATCCAGGTGCTTTTCCTCCAATCACAGACCGACGGTCCCCCGCACAACTTCCTACCTGGAAGCGGCCCTACCCTTCACGGAAGGGATATATATAAGGAACAGTTAGGTTATCTATCTGAGTATCTGGTGTTGTGTCCTTCATAATGCTTCATGGTCACACAACTATAGATCCACTCTAACTATGTATGACACTACTGGAGACATTATGCCATCTGGAGCACTGTGGACAGATAATGCATGCAGAGACAGATGCATTACTTTGGCCAAAGATTTACATACATAAATGCTATGCAATGAACTTTGTTGTATGTCCACCACCTCAACTCGACTTATAAGCTATCATGTCCTACAATAAACATATTTTTGACCCTTCTTGGTCTAGAATAATTAAGTTTCAATACATCTTAGTCCATTCCTTGGACATTCGATTCTTGTCTCAAAAACCCATTCTTAAGGTCCTTAATTTCTTAGACATTTGGGAACTAGTGACTCCACATCACACTATCCCGTATTTCTTAAAGAAACAAGTACATTCTTGGTTTCAACACTTAACCCTACTCGGTCGGTGTTTACTTTGTTTACCTATTTCCAAGGTTTAGGCTCAAATCATGACATCTATGAAATGCTCATAAAGACTCGTAGAGTTGATCTCTTTTGTAAGTTCTTCCTTAAGATATTTTCCTATTGCCATATATAAAAATAATTGCCATTCACAAAGTTGGTATTTACCTTCTTTAATACCACTAGTTTATAGAATCACTAGGGTAAGTTCTTGTAATCAAAGAATCTATCAAGTAATTACTTCACATAGGGAATATGACATAAAGTCGTGGCTGCCAAGAAAGCCACTATATGTGTATATATATATATATATATATATATATATATAATAACTTGCTCATCTCCATGAAGAGTCATAATAACTATGATATACATAATATGCATAAACAGTCGAGCCTCGACATCATTTACTATTGGGTTGACAAGATAAAGAATCAAGTGCACATGGCACCAACTCAGTTGAACCACTGAGTTTAAAATGTTTGCATCTATCATGGCTTCAACCATTGTTATTATGGCATCCAACAATTCTATGGTATCAATTCCATAGGCTGATACCCTCGATCTGCCTTTAACAAATGATTATCGCCCTATCGGGCTCAGTAATAAACACCAAGTTTTCAAGTCTTATCGATTGATAAGTAATTAAAAGAAAACATTATTAAAAGATACATGGCTTAATAGGGATAACTAGTATTTTGTAGGTGCACATGCATGCTTAACCACCGAAGGTATTATGGTCTCAAGCTAGCCAAGTGCCACTAAGACACAGTAGCTTCGAAGAATCATCACAAAAATAATATAGTGAGGCTTCAAAAGGATTCAACAATCAGAGATAATCATCAAGATATATATCTATATATATATATATATAATTATATTCACGACTCAGTGTGTCATATGCATACATGATTAGTTCCCTCAAGTTGACACAGTCGACATTCTCCAAAAACAAAGGTTTAAAACTGTATTGGAAACCATTATATGTATGAGCCATGAGCTCTAAAGTCATCATACCTGTGATACAACACAACAATAAGTGTCTTGCACGCTGGGCTTGAGCCTCCTCGCCCTTTCTCCCGACAGTGATAGCCTTGTAGCCCACTGCTAAATGATATCTCCCCGTTATTCACCACCCCGTTATTCTTTTCTTCCAAACACAAAATAATGAAAAATAAGAACGAAGTCCCTCTTTTGATAGCCTTTGATAACTAACAAAACATGGTTCTTTGCATGCATTTCCTGCATGCCACCTCGCAGGATCTTTTGATCCACACAGTCCACTCTTGGCCAGTTCGCGAGGAGGGCTCTAACAAGCCACCACTTGGACTAAAATCTCTCTCCCCACTCCTTGTGGGTGATGGATATCGGGGTGGCAAGAACATGGATAAGATAATATAGCTATGTGCATAGGTAAGATACTATTGACATCGACCTCTAAAAAGGTTCGTGCATATAAATGTATAATCACCCTTAACTAAATAATAAGGGTTAAATAACTTCTATAATATCAAAGATCATCATCATAAAGAAAACAAAGGATGACACACTAATAGCTTAGGGTTTTCAGGGTCGAATAATACTCCCCTTCAATCGACTATTGACCTTTTTGAATAACAAGGAATAAAGAAATAATATCCCAAATTGGAAATAAGGAAAACAAGAGAATTCTTTATCTCTTCACAAGCCTAACTCTCAACTTTTGATCATGTTCAAGGAATGTCATTTAGTCGTCATAACCATTGTTGAGATAGCTCCATCGACAAGGCGACCCAAAAAGAAGATCAATTTCCTAGAAAGAAAACATGACTCAAGACAACTTACAGAGGGTTCATAAGGACATAGAATCCAATACTTAGATGGCTATTTGGCCCATTTCCTGACATCTATCTCTTCCTCCCAGATGATACTCTCCTTCCATCTTCGAAGGATGATTTCTTTCTTGATCAAACTCACCACCAGATTAGTGTATCATCATATGATCAATAAATCATAATAATTAAATAATCATTTCAATCTTGAAATCTCATATCTAACTAGCATAAGTTAGTTTCCTGATAAACAATGATTAATCTGATGTTTTCCACAACATCTAATCATTCAACTCTTAACTAATCATACTGATTTCCATACAAAAGTAAGATTAAACTAAATCACAAGTTGGGGATGTAACAAGTTTGAATTTCAATGGAGGAGTGGGCCAAAAATACAAGATCTAAGAAGACATATATGTGGGCATAGATTCTAGATTCTCCATCAATTATCTTTTTATCTACCATTATGAAGTTTCCCAAATTATTACCCACCTCCAAAAGCACTTACTCACTCCAATATTCAAGGGGCAAATTCTACAAATGAATCCACATGGGAGTATTTGAGATGTTGTGATTAAGAGGGTCCAAGTTTGGTTCCCAATCCTTGATGTAAAACCAACTCCATCCATCAACTGAGGGCCCCCTTGAGAATTTCCTCTTTTTGGGTCTTGTATTCACATTCAATTAGAAATAATTTTTTTTGCCAAAATTTTGACTTTAACCCTTTCATCCCAATTTCACATACACCATAATTGAACTTGTTCCAATGCCGACCAAAAGTTTGCCCCTTTCACAAAGAAGGCAACGTTCTTGAGGTGAAGTCTCCTTGCCTCCAATTCTCGCTTATCTAAAAGAACCACATTTTTTTTGATTTTGCCCTTTTCCTTTGCTTTCCCAATGGGATTTTGTTAGGTCTAGTAGTGATTGGGGGAGCAAGATCTAACTCTCCTTCCAAATCCAACTAATCACTAGAGCCTCACCTATCTTCCTTCTACTGAGGTGGTAGTCTGTACCATAATCATTTTGATCTCCATTCTTATTTCTAGGAGGGTCAATTTTGAGGTTGATCGAGGGCATTGTGAGAGCTTACCCTACCCGAGGACTAGAAATGCCTCGATATAGCTTGATGATCTTGATTATGATTCTTTTTTGCTTGAATCTCATTTTCCTTCCAATAGAGCTGTCCTTTTGTAATCCCTTCTATCCCTCTCCACATCATCCATTGTTTGCTTTTGCTCTACTCCACTCTTCTTCTTATCTTCTTTCATCTTCCTACCATTGATCCAACACTCTTCTTCGTTGCTCTACTTTTTTGCTCTTTTGCTTTTTCTCACTCTATTTTGCTAGGTTTTACATATAATTATCCATATTATTCTTCATTAAAGAGTGGATCTATGTTAAAATAACATTTTTTCATAATTTTTCAATAGTTAGGAAAACACAACCAAAATTGTCTTTCTAATATTTTGTTGCTAGTTAAAAATTAATTGTTTTGTTCAAATAAAATGAATAATTAAATTACTGTCATTATGTTTCCTAAAATCAACATTCACCCAAACAACTTAGAAACAAAACAAGGTTGTCTTACATAAACTTGCATATCAATGAGAAATGGAGGCAGTGCACCCTCAGGCATGCCAAGTACTAATCCTGTAACAAAACTCTAGGTTTCATCTCCCGCAACTTCACTTGGTTGGGTTTCATCTCTATCAACTTCACCTAATATGTTGTACCATATTAGATATATAACAAAAATACTCAAACATCTAATCCACAGGATAAAGAAACTCCCCATAAAATCACCTCAAATTCTTTGCCTTAATGGTAAAGATGCCTAACTAGTTAGTTTGGGCTTTATTTGGCACATGAAAATGCATCATGCATAACCCACAAAAAGAGAAACTAGAGATTAAAAGTTCCACATGTTTAATGACAAACAAATAGAATAAAATATACATTTTCCAAAATTGTCAAACCACTTGTATTATGTCTCCCCTACATGTTTAAATTTTTTCCCAGTAGATAATTAAAAGTGAAGATATATACTTGTTTTAACAAATAATGCACTACCTAATTGAAAATTGAGCTCAACAACACAGATGCCAACCTGATATACAATGTCTATCTTGCATATCATTGGTTACATCCTTTCTCTCTATTTTTGCTTCAGCTTCTTCCTGTACTCTTTCTCAATGTATGCCTAACACAGGAAGAAAAGGGAAGATGTAAGCTTGCATCTCGAGTCCAAAACCAAGAAAACAAAGAAATGGATTCGACAAAATATAGGAATACAGTGGGAAGAGATGGTAGATGGAGTTGGATTATCATAGACCCCTATGCTTGAAGTGTTGAGTCATTGTATAGGTGACATAATTTTCAATGTGGAGTGAGAAATGTTTATAATGATCAAGCATGTCAATTGACAATTATTCATAGATATTCACTAAAGGAGCTCATATTCCTAGACATCTAAGACATAGATTAATCCCAAACATCTAAGGTGCGGATTAATTCTAGGGAGATGGAAAGTGTTTTTAAAACAAAACAAAATAGAATGGATTGAAAAGGGGATTACCTACCTAGATGAGAAAAAAAACCGAGGAATAGATAACATATGCATGAGATATCAACAAAAATATCTTACATTTTTGACAACTAACAAATCTTTGACTTAGGATCTCCTACTAATATGCTTATCAATGAACAACTACATTTATGTTTTTTCCACTATATTTAATAAGTTATCATAAATGTGAGATTCCATGATAATCTTTGTTTCTCGACACCCTACAATATCCCAAGACTTATGGATAGGCATAAACCCAAAATAAAATCCTATCAACTAATTAACCTTAAAATTTGTCCCTCTTATGCCATGGTCCCATGGAGTACATAAGTGGATTGTCTTCATTAAATTTGAGCAGCATGAGTGGTCCTATACATATATTAAATTATGCATACATGATAATTTAAAATCTGTTCTTATTATAGTGGAGCAGTTACATTTCAGGTATTGAAAATATGTTCTCAAAAAAAGGGGTTGAAATTATACAATAATTACATAATAAAAATTATCCCAGGTAGTTGTATATATTTCTTGGTCCCCCTTTTTTTTTTCCTTCCCTCCAAATCTTATCTCCTAAATTTTCTATATTAATAAATAATTATTTATTACTTTAAAAAACAAATTATATAATATAAAATCTCCAATTTAAGATAAATAATAAGCAGAAAAATAAAATATTCACATAACCACTAGCTCCACAAATAACTCCTTAAAAAATTGAATAGTGGTTGGTAGCCAAAATAAAAGTGCGCTTTTTTAACACTAATTAATTAACTGATAGGCTTTTATATGTAACCGTTATAATGCTTGGAATTGTCTCAGGCCGTAAAATTCGCTCCGGAAAAGTTTTTAAACTCGTCTGTTGTTCTTATCGGCGTATTCCTTGAACCTCCTATGGGTGCAAGTGCTAGTTTACTTGGGTAATGAGTGAACGGCAATTCCGGATGAAAGTTTTATTGGGTAGTTATTGTCAGCTATTAAACATTAATGCATAATTGAAATTAAATACCACCATTTTGAAAACGCTAGAATCCGAAGCACTTTATTCCCTTGAAACCATTTCATATAAAGCCATCATTAATCAAATTTCCTCCTCCAGTGTGGTCAGAGACAAGAAATTAAAAAAGCGAGGAGGCCACAAGGGTTTGAGGAAGAAAACCACTGTACGATTTACAATGGCTCCAAAGAGGAAGAGAAAGACCCAGCAGGCTGCGTATGCAAGAAAGAAGAAGGAGCTGCAGCAGGAGGAGCATGAGGATGAACAAGAGCAGGAACAGGATCAAGAACAGGAACAACAGCAGGAAGAGGTTGTTTTGAAGAGGAGCTCCAGCTACAGCAGCAGTGATCGAGATGACGTCCGCCTCATAACACCACCACCAACAACAAAAACCGCTACCACCATCATCAACATCATGTCGTCAAGCAGGAGAAAGGCAAAAAAAGGTAGGCAAATCTCATTCCAGAAGGCCAAAATGATTGATTTTCTTAAGGAAACCATGCAACCAGTCCTTTTGTCAAACACCCATTTGGCTGATTTGTCTCAGCACGAGGAGGTCTTTCAGAAATTGGGTTTGTGGGAGTTTGCGAATTTGGATTTTGATTTAGAGCCTAGTTTAGGTGACTTGGCCCAGCTTGTCATGACATATGACCCTGGGGCCCGTTTTAGTATTGTGAAGGACACTAGGATTAAGGTCTCCAGGGCTGATTTGGCCAAGAGTTTGAGGATTCCTTACAAGAAGGAGAAAAACTCGAGTTTTCTTGAAATGCCTGATTTTGAGGGCACACCTGGTTACTCAATCGAGAGTTGTGGCGACGAGGGGATTAGGGCTGCTTTGTACTTTGTGTCTTCTAGGGTCTGTCCCTATGATGACCCAAGTTTGATCTCAGAGGAGATGGTGGGCCTGGTAGAGAATGCTTTGAAGTCCGAGCAGAATGTTGATTGGGCTAGTCTGATCTGGTCTAGGGCAGAAAAGGAGCTCTTACAGGGGAAAGAATTGGAGAAGTTCTACTATGCCTTGCATTTCCAGCAGTTGATTAGAAACCAGAGGCCTAATTTAGTGTCTAAGGATCCAACTGAGGATGGGCATGAAGAAGATGAGAATTTTGTGTCGAGGTCTAGGATCGTTGAGGATTTGGATGGTGCAAATGTCGACAATGAGGGGGACGTGCCTGAGGGTGGAGGGATTCTTGATGAAAAAAAGGGTGAGGAGGCTTTGCAGCAAAATGTAGAAAATTTAGAAAATGATGATAAGGATGTAGGTGATGTGTTGGACCAGCGGGAGGTGGAAGATGTGCCGGACCAAGAGGGGGTGGAAGATGTGTTGGACCAACAGGAGGTGGAAAATGTGCTCGATCAACAGGGTGTGGAAGATGTGTTGGATCAACAAGGGGTGGAAAATGTGCTGGATCAACAAGGGGAGGACGAAGTGATGGATCAGCAGGTAGTAGAAGAAAATCAAGGAGTTCGAAGCATGAGGAATGAAGAGGAGAAGCACAGTGGGAAGGGTTTAGTTGAGAGCATGCTTCGGCCATGCAACATTAATGTTGAAGAGAAGGTAGAATCTGATGAAGACAGCAGAGGTTCAAGAAGATTGCATGAGGACAATGAGAAGCTGGATGGGCCCACTGAAGTGTCCTCACACGGGGAACATCTTGTTAGGCCTCCTTTGGTAGATAATGAACTATCAGAGCATGAGAAGGGCAGAGTGTCCAATTTAGATGCCTGCCTTGAAAAGCCTACATCACCAGAGCAGCCATTATCAGAATTTGATAATGGTATAATTGCCAGAACTGATGCGGACTTTGAGAAGACCATTCCGGCAGAGCCCCAATTTTTAGAGGGAGACAAAGACACAATTTTGAATTCCACAGTTCATCTCGAGAAGTCCATTCCGGCAGAGCCCCAATTTATAGATGGAGACCAAGGTATGATGTTGAATTCTGCAGCCCATCTTGAAAAAGCCACTTCAGCCGAACAGATGATGTTTGAAATGGGAAAATGTATGGCTTTGAATTCAGGTGCACACTTGCCAACGCCCACATCAGCAGAACATCTAATGATATCAGAGATAGAGAAGGACATATCATTAAGTTCAGCTTTACATATTCAGAGGGATTCTTCAGCTGAAAATCTCATCATGTTTATGAGTCAGGGCCCGTCCCATTCTGGAAATGTTAGAAAGAAGGAGATAGATGAAGATAATGAGTTTCACGGTGGCCCTGAGAAGAAGCACAGGTCTGATGTTCCTTTGAGTTTTGGTGCGTGCATGGCAAATGTGTATGAGTACTTACAAAGGGCTGAAAACTGTTATATGAATGAGAAGCAGGGACTCACTCAGAGTGCTAATGCAGAGATTCAAGATTTGTATCAGCAGTTGAACCAGAGGGATTATGCAATTCAACGGCTGCAGATGGGCAAACATGAAGAGCAGCAGAGGGCAATAGAATGCTCTAAGCTAAAAAATAATTTGCTTCTTACAAATAAAACATTTTTTGGCTACACAAAAGCCTTGGAGGAAGCACAGGATACGATTAACCACTTGAGGGAGACAATTCGACAGCAGGATTCAACCATAGGGGACTTACACCAGCAGTTAGAACAGAAGCAGACACATATGGAAGAATTGGAAGCTTATTTCAAAGAGCATGTTAACCATTTAAACCAATACATGAAGGAGAAAAATGAAAAGTTACTGAATGATCTTGACAAGGGTATGCATAAACAAGCAAGTCTGGAAGAGAAATTAGATATGCTTAAAGCTGAGATTGAGAAACAACAATCAACACCCCCAACCTAGAATGATTTATTAGGTCCCTTATGACTGGATAGTAGAGATGGGATTTTGGCGAGATAAGCATAAACAATATTCAACACATCAAAAGCATGCTTTTTCCTGCTTACAATTATATAAACTGATAAAGTAATATTCAATTCTATAAAGTAATTTTTGTCCAGAGTTTCCTTACTGTTGTACAGTCGTAGTTTTGAACTCTGAGATAGGATGGCCTCAGTATTGCTGCTTCTCACATTTTGACATTCTTATCTAAGCTGGCTGTTTCAGTTTTCAGAAGGCAGTTTGACACTCTTAAACAGAACATTCTGGAATTAATTAGTACTGAAAATTGCAGTAGTTTATTACTGTACACAATGAGGAGGTCTAAATGAATGGAAGAGTGGCTAATCCTTCCATTTTTGGTTTGCAGATGGCTCTAAATTATTCAATCCCAAATCTTTAAACTTTCCACTCTATTGTGTTTTCTTCTGCATGCTCCTTTTTTGTGTTCACTAAACTATGGTTTGAGAACTATAAGATCGATAATTATCTGTGACCCCTCCATCTTATAAAGTGGATAGTTCAAATTTGGCATGTTTTAATGAATTATGGCTTGAGAACTATAGGATCAATAATTTCTGTGAAATCTTCATCTTGAAAAGAGTATAGTTAAATTTGGCATGTTTTATTAAATTATGACCTGAGATCTATAGGACTGATAATTATCAGCAAACCCTTTATCTTGAAAAGATGATAGTTTAATTTTGCATTTTTGAAACTGAAGTTGTTGTTGTGCATTTCAATTTTTTAAATTAATTTCTTAAAAGATTCCAGATCTTTCAAAATGTTATCTATAATATTTAGAGCAAATAATTAATGTATGTCTGTATGAAAATCATACCCTATGCAGTAAAGATGCCTTGAAAAGGAATTGACATTTAAAAATCCTTAAATACTTGGGCAATGGTAGAGCAAGTCAATGCTAGGTAGAGTATCTACAAATTAGTTTTTTTGTAGAAAATTCTGGTTAGTTATTTTTCACGATGTACATACAAATTGTTTGTTCTTTAGTGAAATCTGTTAGCGCAGCCAAAGAAGTGATTTGCTAAGGGGGTACAGATATTGTTTTGTGGTAGCTTCTTAAGGCCACAGTTACCGTATACTCCACCTCCTCTCCCTTGGTACGCGTATCCTCGTATCGGATACGGATACTCATAGGATATGGCTTGGATACTTCTTGGATACCGTATCCGGCCATACCCAAAAAATACGTATTTTTTTCCCGTGCCGGATACGTGCAGATGCGGTATTCTTATGATATTTGTGCCATATCCCAAAAATATTAACCTTAGAATGTTAAAAATTGCTGCAAGCAACCGTTCTCTGACCTAGCATGCTGATTTCTTGTTGTAGGGAACTACTTTGGCAAGCACGCATACGATGGAAATATGTCTTTCTATGCAATTGTATTTATTCAAATAATCGCATTCATTTTGAAGTTGGAGATATAGTGTCAACAAGCAATGGAGGAAGAGGCAAATTTTATTAATTGGTGATACTTTTTTTAATTTTTGGCTTTCTTGTTTTACTTGAGATTGTAAACTTTTATTTATTTGAGTTTAATACATTTAACTTTTAATTTAAGTTTAATTTATTAATATATAATATATTTATTAAATATATATTAGTTATATTAAATTTAAATTATTTAATATTATTTATTGCTAATCTATCTATCTATCTATCTATATATATATGTTGTATCTAGCCGTATCCATATTAGGGGTCTTGAAAAATAGCCGTATCCGTATCCGATACTGTATCTGTGTCCATGCAACTCTGCTTAAGGCCTCAAGATTTACAGATTCCACTAATTTGAGCTTTATTTGTGGACCTGCAATTGAGTATGCTTACAGTTATTATGATGGTTATCTTGGAACTTATATGGGGTCGTTTATAGAATTAAGCGTATGCCAAAAAAATAGCTTCAAATTTTCTGGTTGATAATGGCAAAATTTCAAGCTATAGAAGTCAGGGTCATGATGGTGGTTTACTGACTACCCTTTGTTTATTATTGACCAGCTGATTTATGAGAGCCGATATTTTCCATTATTTCGAACACAGGAGAAATATTCATGTATGCAGTAGGTTGTTTGGCATACCACTCTAATGAACTTTTTTTATTTTCCAGTTTTGTACAGTGAAAAGAAATGCCCAATCTAGTATCATGGTAAGGACAATTTTTTGTTTGCTAATATGGGGGGTGCTAGAAAGAATGGAATGCCAGCAAATGTGTTAAGGAGAGTACTGGTTTAACTTTGAAAGGGTTGTGCAAAACCAAACCTTCATTTTGGGAGATCTTGGGAGTAGTAGTGCCCATGGGCTATGATAAAGTAAAATAGGATTACAAGCGTGAATTCTGTCTTTAAGAAATGTTCTGTTGAAAATGTTAGTGTTCAAATCTTTGATATTTGCTCCATTGAAAGGATGATGGTCAAGAAGTTCAATGACAGTCCCTTTGAACTGATCTTTTTTCAGTCTACTGGCTGATCTTAATCTTTGGTTCCATATAGTTTATTGTTAAGATCCCTCTTGATTATTGCTTCTGGACTCCTGAGAATTCATTGTTCATAATTCTCTTTTTCTAGTTGAAAAATTCAATTTGCTAGTTTCTGACTTTGTCACTGCTAGACCCTTACCTCTCTGTTTTTAGTGTATAACCTAATGATAAATGAAGGTTCTTGACTGGCTTATGAAATGATTATTTTCTCTATAAATATATACCTCTCAAGTTAAGCTTTGGATATCTCTAATTACAGTGATAGCATAATCTCTAACATGCAAAGGGGGGTATAGGTCTGCATTTGCTTCTGTACCTTGCAAGGAGTACACTGATATATACCTGGGATTAATTCTCTTAATCACCCAATTGATGCTACTTGTATACCGAGTTACTTATTGGGGATTCATTTGAAGTGGGACGGCAAGCAGGAGGAAGCCAGATGCTTTGAAGACTGAGTTAGCTTTGATATGATTGCTTTGAAGTCAAAAGCCTCAAGCAAGGAGGATGCCTCCCATTGGCAGTGAACCAGATGCTACCATAGAGGGAACTGGGTACTTATGAAGTTACGAGGCTAAATGCTGTAGCTAAATACTAATTCCAGGTTGGTATGAGACTTGGACTGACAGGAGGAATTCTGAGCAATGGAAATGTATGGAAGGGAAAAGAGATTTCTGAAGAGATTATTTGTTAAGAAGAGATTAATTCCAGGTTGGTATGAGACTTGGACTGACAGGAGGAATTTTGAGCATTGGAAATGTATGGAAGGGAAAAGAGATTTCTGAAGAGGATTTTTATTCTCTCACTCATTAAACAAATTGTGCTTGTGTGGTGGTTAAGATTATGTCATTTATGTGGCTGTGTGTCTTGCTCTGATATATCTGTGATTTAGCAACTCTGCATGTTTGTCTCTGGCAATGGTGTGTAGCATGTCTTATGATGCCATAAGATTGGGAAGGTGAGTGTGTTTGTGCTGGGGATTTAGGGTTGAATTGACATCAAATGGTGTTGTACCTTACGTAATGAATGTCCTTGGACCCTGATGTGTTTCGATCATAATATTTTGGACTACATTTGCTACAATCATAATCGTTTTTATGATCAATTATCCTGCAGTTGGTTATGCTTATAAAAACAAGATATGCAGATATTTGCTGAGGTTCTTATTTTAAGGCATGATATCTTGTGGAATTCATAATGCACTTCATCAATTCCAACATTCTATCATTATAGACAAGGTACGTTGGTAAGAGGAAATTGCCAGGTTGGTAATAGTTGAGGAGCTTCCGACAAAAAATCTGATTTGTTGAAACTTGTTAAATTAAATTAAGATGCTGGACACAGAATGAAAAACCGACCCTTCAATAAACCAACTAGACAGTGTGAAGGCCCAGGAAGAGAACTGAGAAAGGTCACAGCTCCGAAGTTGGATGGAAAAACAAGGTTATAGTAGAATCAAGGTTGTTGGAGAAAGAGAGGTATTTTCTGTCACAGATGTTTTATTCAAGTATATAAGCCGGATTTGCAGTTTACCATTTGACTGATCAGCCTCACTCTTCTGTAACTTTATAATAAAGAATTTGATTGATACATTCATTAAAAGTGCAGTTCAGAGTACTGTGTTACAGAAGATTCAAAATTACAACACCTGTAGCACAAACCCAACACAATGGAGAATTATGGATAACAATACGGTATATTTTCCATATGAATGGATTGGTGAAGCTATTTTGATTAATAAGTGGGTTAAATGGGAGGTTAATGAAGGATGCAAAAGCTTTGAGCCTTGTGGCAAAAGAAATGTCAAGACCTGTGAAATGCAAGAAAAATAAAGGAAAAGGATAATCATGATTAAAGCTTACTACTTTGAGTTATAACAGCATGACGAGTCATGGAAGGTAGATTTGTCAGTTGTGAGGATCTCTTTATAATGCAAATGCTTCCCGAGTATTGTGTTGGTTTGAATAAGACTGTACAAGTCGTGATTTTATGTGATGCATTTGGTTTCAATGGATTGTGTTATTAATATGGGGTTGGCTAACATCTTGTTAAGGATAAGGGTAATTGCTGTAGGAGCACAAGTATTGGATGACAGCGAATCTTTTGACATTTGACAACACCAGAAACTTACTTTTTAAAAGTAAATCTCTGCCATGTGGGCAAATCAATGTTCCAAGAAAGGGATGTTGGATTCACGTGGTATTGGTGATGGACATGGAGCACCTAAATTGGAAAATTACCATGTCTTGAAGGAATATAAAGATATACTTAGAGGTAAAGCTACGATTTCTTGTGGAGGGATTGTGATTTTACTATAGACTTTTACTGCAAAATAGCTACAAAAGAACTATATGATATGACACCATTAGAGCTGCTAGAACAGGTGGAATTGTATATGCAATGTTAAAAGTCACTCAACAAAGTTTTTACTTGACCTTAGTGTCTACTCTAATGGTTAGCGGTTGTTTGGCTATCTATGTGACTTCATATATTGGTTGACAAGGGCATTATCTAATCTAGCATCTCTGCTAAGGGGGCCCAGTGTTGTTTGCTCCCGGGGATGGAAATCTGTTTAACTGTTCTAGAATGTGCCGCGTGGCGATATGCACAGTTGATAGAGATTGAAGAGAGATTCTAACTTTAAGAGCTTCCGTATGTCAACAAATTAGCTTTCTTAGTGAAGGACCTTTAAAAACTAAAGCAACGGATTAATTGTAAGTTCTCAGGTTGCACCAAAGAAATTCTCGGGTAATAAATTACCTGAGAATGAAGAACTTCTAAGATAAGAAATTAATCTAATTAAAATTCTTTGGTGTTACTTGATTAATTGCATTTGTGCTCTGTTTTTTTATTGATAAATCTTGCAACTTTTTAGGCTGGTCTGAGCTAGTTGAGGCTTGCATTAAGGCAAGTGGCTCAAACCTGTGAGCTCAGTGGCCTTGTGCGGGTTTGAACTTTGGTGGCAACAATAATAATGCCAAGTTTTAACTGACATACCATGCTTTTATTATTATTATTTTGATATTTTCATTGAATTTCCTAAAAGCTTTTAGGATTAGTTTATTAGGCTCTTCTCATTAATCTGTTAAATATTTTGGTTTGTTAGACAAGAAATGCTAAAGAATTATTCATGTACTTGTTGACATGTTTGAGCTTTCCTGGCTTCAAGCAGTCATGTCATGTCTTGAAAGGAAATAAGGGGGGCATTTTAACCTTGTTCAAAGCCATATTTTTGTCCAATAGGTTTGGAAGGGTCTAAAAGTGTCCTTATAATGCAATAATACTCCATTCATGACATGAGGATTTTCATAAATTCATGTCTTTTTATGTGTTAGAAGTTAAAGTTTTCAAAAGGTCTTAAACCTTAAAAAAAAAGCACGTCCATTTTTGTTTTGGAGGGAGTAGAGTTAAAATGACTAAGTTCTTAGAATTAGGTTTGCAGTTTTAGGGTTTAGGTCAAAGCAAAGGATTATTAGGGCTTCTCTTCTAACCTATAGGTTCTCTACTACGTGCAAAAGGCATTACAGGGCCTTTATGACCTTGAAACTCCCATGAGAGTGAAGAAGCAATGAAAAGTGAAGAGGCTCCCAAAATAACCTTATTGATTTGTTAAAATATTGTGTATTTCAGCAGATCCATTGAAATACACAGTGTGTATTCTAATTGTCTAGGATTTGAAAGGTTTGTCAAGAGACTATACAGATCCATTGTGTAATGTAGAAAAAGGGAAAAATGGGATTAATTGATTGTTTGATTAAATCCTCCTTTCATTACATACATTTAAGGACATTTAATCGAGTTGAATGACAACTTTTGCAAGAAGGTTCAATTATAGGTTGGTTGTCACTTGGAATGATAAGAAAATTTGGAAATTGATGATTAATATGTTAATTTATGCTGAGTTATGCTCAAAAGCCTAATTATGCAAAATTGTGAATAAACAGATGAATTCCGACAAATGCTTGCACACATAGATACTAAATGAAGATTAGATACATGAAAAATTTCAAAGTTTGCTATCTTGAAAAGTCGGGGGCAAAGGGACTAGTGCCCAAGTCCAAGGTATTATTTTTATCAGGGGTTTCTAGATCTTTTCTGCTATTGATTATCATTGTTCCGGAGATTTCCGGCTCTGCAAACCTGGAGGGCAAAGGGACTACCGCCCAAGCCTTGATAGTGTTCTTTTCTGCCTTTTTCCGTTAGATCCAAGATCCTTATGCTCTGTAACACTCCTCTGCAACTCAACTCTTCGAGATCTGACATCTGTCACTTGCAATCACAAAGAGAGGGTTGGGGGTTGTGGTGTTTAGGAGCTTGCCTCAGTCCAACCCTGAAATGACATTCAAGCCTTCCAACACCGTTGTTAGATAGAGAATGCGTGTCCTTGGTGGACAGAGGCAAAAACAATGATAAAAATGATAGATTGAATTACAAATAGATATCACCTCGAAGGTGTAGCTCTTACATAGATGAAGATCCTTCACAACATGAGAAGATGAAGCCAAATCTGCAATAACAAACACAACAACAATATTCTGCTTTGCAATACAATGAATTCTATATGATCATAAGTTTGCCAAAATATCAAAATCATCTTTTAGTTTTCAAATGAAGTCCTAAACATGCTTATATATGCATTCCTGCTTTAAATTCATAATTCAAACTTAAGATGCTGACAAGGAACACCTTATAATGATCATAAACCGTCATAAAAGTTTGGGACCCCGCCAAAATAGGGCAGGACAAGGGCGCGAGTGCCCAAGCTCTGGGATCTATTTTGGGACATGGTTAAGCTCAGAGATGTCCCCTAAGTCCCATTTGTCATGGGTTTCAGGACATTTTGTTTCGAGATTCATTTATAACATGCATGATTAAAATTAAGGGTCCCGAGAGCTAAACTTAGGAGGTAAAAATCTTAGGAGGACATTTTACGACGTAACATTTAGCCCCCACTTTAGTGTATGTATGATCTTACGACCCATACATGCATTAAAACGGTAAAAAACACAACAAACACGCCAGACATTTGAAGCTAATGCATACACAAAGATTGAGGGACTATTTCTAGCCCCCAGTCTTAGGTAAGCATTAGAAAAACACATCACAGACACACAAGACACAATGAAAACAGTAACATGCACGCAAAACACAGAGAAGATAGTATTGAAGACACAATACACGATGAAGACATGAGAGCAGTCACGCAAAACATAATGGATACAGTTGATATATTATTTTCATTTTCATATATATAAAAATGCATGGAAATAAAAACACACAAACCCAAGAATGTAGGGGAGACTCATTGCCACACCCTTTACACTACGTGAGGGGGAAAACACGCCATACAAAACCCAAGGTGTAGGGAGGGACTCATCGCCACATAGCTTTAGACTACACTAGGTGGAAAACACGCCATACAAAACCCAAGCGTAGGGGTGACTCATCGCCACACCCTTTACACTACGTGAGGGGAAAAACATATGGAAGACACGGGTGTCGTATAGCATGTCATAGACATACTATACATCTTAAACACGACAAACAAGGCGATGGAAGGAGCATATTGCTAAGTTCCCACCATCTCAAACATGCTACAGGCACACCTGACGGTTGGGCTTATGCCACAACAACCGCCAAAAACACGCTTAAGGGAGGATTGCTCCCCGCCTCCTGATGAGGACTTTGTATAAAAGAATGTGCACTAGCTCAAGAGATACACCATCCCGCCTCGCGATGAGGCATTTTGATAAAAGATATAGTAATCCTGCCTCATATAGAGGGCTTTTGATTGCAATAGATATAAAGATGTGCACTCGCGGTGGAGATGCAACATACCGCCTCGTGGAGACGTCTTATAAACACGCTTCGTTAGTACCAAAATCATTAAACAACTTACCTTATATATGGCCCCACCTTAAGGTGGTTGATGTCGTGTATCGATATCAAGCACGTTAAGGTAGAGAGAAAACACACAAGGGAACAAGAGCTTTCACAGAACCCATGCCCCCAAAGGTGACATCTGCCATGATTGCCGAATGTTCCCACAAACACATTGATTATGCTATGCATGAAAACAATCACATCAAAGGCCAAGGCTATACTACGGGTTCGGAACCGAGTATAACCGTTGGGCTATATTGCAGATACCTCTGAATCGAGTGTAACAACAAGATGAGATACAAGACAAAACAAAGTGCATGGAGCAGATGTATTGTTATGATTTGTTAGAGAGACAAGACAACATCAAATATCACACGAAGTGATTCTACTAGCCAAGCATCAGATAAATAAATCAACCTCATCTTCATGTATGGTCTAGGTCCATTTTTGCTTACTCGTTGAAGGGACACGTGGTCCGTATCAGTTATTTGTTTGTTTTTCGTCATCCGCCGACTAGATAGAATCGCTAGAAGAAGGTAAACAATAAAAGAGATAGAACAAGTGCCTTAAGAACAATCACGTAGGAGGATGCTCCCAAGTCATCAATCGCAATGCTATACCCCCAAGGCACAACACGCAACAGTAAAATAGAGGGGAAGCAATATAGAAGAATGATGAAACAAATAGAAGAATGGTCACAACAGAGGCAATCTCTTAGTATCCTTGATCTTACAAGAGTATCAAGGGTCATCCCAAGAGGCCTAAACAACACATAACACATCACAGGGGAACACAACACAAGAGAGGAGGTCACATAAACGAGCAAACAATGTTATGACAAAGGTGACCACCAGGGTTATAAATACTTACTTGGTGCATAACCGAACTAGTGGTTGTCATAGAGCAAATCATCCTCTTCCCAATCTCAAATATCAGAGGAGAGATGTACATAAGGTACGATTGCCCAACTTTCACCTTTATCCTTTAGTTCTTTTTCTATGAGCTCTTCTTTGTTTGATTCAATATTAGGTGGTGGAATGTTTTCTTGTTGAGGTGCATTTTGTCGAGTGAAATCTTGTCTTCTCTTCCTCCTTTCTCTTGCTTGTCTATTTCTTCGTTGTTTATTTGTAATGTTTTCAAAATGATTCTCATGGTTTTCTTTAGTCTTCGACATTTCAGAGGAGGACGCTGGTACAAATTTGATTTGTTTTGATGAAGTACTTTGTTCTTTACAAGTAACTCCCAATCCTTGTAAGGACGGCAGAGGAGGAACCTCAACATAGAGTCCCCTAGCTTTCAGTCTAGGAAGCTCTTCTAATGCAGGTTGTTCTTCAATTATCAGTTGTTGAATAGAAGGTCTGGCCACTCTAGCTAGTAACTTTGCTTTGTATCGCCTATAGTCCAAGAAAAGTCGATCTTTGTGGTTCAGGTTCTTCGGTATGGCATGGCCAAAAGTAATCAAGAGTAAAGTTCTTTTGAGTAACCATGGGTTGCCATGTATTACGACGAATAGTGCGTACTTGTCCATGTAAAGGAAATTTTAAGCATTTATGGAATGTTGAGGGGACAACTTTCATAGTCTCGAGCCATGGATGTCCTAGTTTTATACGAAAGAGGTTAGAGGTAGGGATGACATCAAATAATTGTTCCACGACTTTGTTAAATACTGTAACCGACAGAGATATCTTCCCAAATGTAGGTATAAAAGCTCCCTTATGTGTCCCAATCTTCAAATCCGAGGGCTCATAAGAATCTTGTATCAAATCATGTGCATAGAGGAACTCTTCCATGGCCACATTAGTCATGCAATTAGGATCTATAAGTGTTCCATCCACAGGAGTCTCCATTACCTTCACTATGATGTAAAGAGGTCCTTCAATGTCTCCAATTGTTCTATCATGATGTGTGAATACGATTTCAAGTTTAGGAGTCTTTCTTTTCATACAAGGTCTAGGAGGGAACCTAGTATTGTTGTTTCGATGAGAAGCCATGTATGTGAGACTATTTCACCCTAACACACTTGTTTGAGGGAAACAAGTACTGAAAGACACACAAGGTCCACAACAAAGAAGGTGGGTAAAATGAAATAATGCAAGACAAGGCAACAAGAGCTTGTTTGAAGAAACTATAGACAACCCTTAGCGTTGAACTACACAATGTGTAATTTAGCAAATATATCAATGTTTCAAGCAAGAGTATGAAATAATGTCAAATGTTTAGATAAGTAATGAATGTATGTTTTCAAATGAATGCAAGAGCTGAAATAAATGATATGTATGCCAAATGCAATGAAACAAAGCAAAACTATGCTTGTTTATGCAACTAAAATGCTCATTTTTTCACTTTTTTCAATGTAAATGTACTAAACATGCAAATGTAAATGCAAAGATGCACGATGCAACAACACTATAATCCAAAATCAGATTTGAAAGAGTGTTCAAAGGAGTAGAAAAATCTAAAACAAGATTTTAGCTACAAACCCTAGCTTTTGCCAAGACTAGGTTATATGAAAAATGCACCTTTTCAAGCAAACTCTAGCAAATAAAGTATGAAAATACAAATTAAATGATTATAGAATGATGAATTGTTGTAATTTATATTAGATCTAATGCAAATATCAGAGATTTAAATGATTTAGATGAGATGCAATGAAAATAATATAAACTATGTCAAAATGCAAGTCTAGGATACTTGATTTTCTCAAAATTTTCAATTTTTTTTTGTAGATTTTCAAATGCAATATGATGACAATGAATTGAATGAATGCAAATCTAATATACAACACTCAACAAGATGCAAAATTCAATATAAACATGGGTTCACCAAAATGTAATGTAGAAAAAAGGGGAAAATGGGATTTAATTGATTGTTTGATTAGGTCCTCCTTTCACTACATACATTCAAGGACATTTATCTGAGTTGAATCACAAATTTTGCAAGAAGGTTCAACTACAGGTTGGTTGTCACTTGGAATGATAAGGAAATTTAGAAATTGATGATTAATGTGTTAATTTATGCCCAATTATGCTCAAAACCCTAATTATGCAAAATCGTGAATAAACAGATGAATTCTAAAAAATACTCACACACAGATACTAAACGAAGATTAGATACATACCAAATTTCAAAGTTTGAAATCCTGAAAAGTCGAGGGCAAAGGGACTAGCGCCCAAGTCCAAGGTAGTATTTGTATCAGGGGTTTCTGAACCTTTTCTGCTACTGATTATCACTGTTCCAGAGATTTTCGGCTCTGCAAACTTGGAGGGCAAAGGGACTAGTACCCAAGCCCTGATAGTGCTCTTTTCCGCCTTTTTTTGTCAGATCTGATATCCTTATGCTCTGTAACACTCCTCTGCAACTCCACTCTTCGAGATTCGACATCTGTCACCTACAATCACAAAGAGGGGTTGGGGGTTGTGGTGTTTAGGAGCTTGCCTCAATCAAGCCTCAAAATGGCATTCAAGTCTTCCAACACTGTTGTTAGAGAGTGCGTGTCCTTGGTGGACAAAGACAAAAGCAATGATAAAAATGATAGATTGAATCACAAATAGATATCACCTCAGAGGTGTAGCTCTCACATAGATGAAAATCCTTCACAACATGAGAAGATGAAGCCAAATATGCAACAACAAACACAACAATAATATTTTGCTCTGCAACACAATGAATGCCTTGAGTGCTATATGATCATAAGTTCACCAAAATATCAAAATCATCTTCTAGTTTTCAAATGAAGTTCTAAACATGCTTATATATGCATTCCCACTTTAAATTCATAATTCAAACTTAAGATGCCGACAAGGAACACCTTATAACAATCATAAAACATCATAAAACTTTGGGACCCCGCCAAAATAAGGCAAGACAAGGGCGCGAGCGCCCAAGCTTTGGGACTTATTTTGGGACAGGGTTAAGCTCAGAGATGTATCCTAAGTCCCATTTGTCATGGGTTTCAGGGCATTTTGTTCTGGGATTCATTTCTAACATGCATGATTAAAAATAAGGGGCCTGAGAGCTAAACTTAGGAGGTAAAAGTCCTAGGGGGACATTTTATGACGTAACACATTGAAATGAAAAGTGGGGTTTTCATCTTCTCTAGGTTTGGAAGAATTAGTTCCAAGGTCTTTCAAGTATGCTTGGTTCTTTGGTAAGTTCAAGGCTGAGTGTGAACATGATAGCACCATTGATATTGCACTATGGAGGTTTGAGACTATGAAGCACCACTGTGTTATGGTTGATGCTCTTAATCATTGTGATTTCATTATGAATACGATCTCTGAGTATCAAGCTAAGGAAATCTTGTACACTAAAGTGAGATGGTTTGGAAGTGGAGGTATACTCTACATATCCTCATCTGCTAGAGGTCAAGAAGCAAACAATTTACTAGAAGAAAACCCTCATGCACGGAGTGAAGCAACCACGATACCAGATACAATGATATGAATGTTTAGAGACTCCAAGGCCATATGTGATTCTCATTGGAAGGTTGGTCAAACCATTTTAAGTCTTGAAAATTCATTATAAGATCTACACAATCATTCCAAACTCTATATAACCTTGTGAAAGATCCATGGAACCTTTAATAAGTTTTGTAAGCCATGTCAAGTCTATGCAAACCAACTATAAGCTTGTATGTGTTTCCAAGCCAAGTTAGGAGTATGGAAGGTTTGTTAAGTGGTTTGAGAGCATTCTTAGGGTTTTGAAGGCATTTCAAGAACTGTCAAGTGTTTCTACAAATCTATCTAGGTCCTAGAGGCTCTGTCAAATAGTTGACAAGTCTTCTTAGCAAACTACATGTCTACAAACCCTTATACAATCATGTGCCATCATTCTAAAGCCCTGTGGAGATCATTAGAGGATTGTATCACTTGCTATAGGATTGTGATACTATCAAAAAAGAACTATGAAACATCATTAGGAGTTTGCAGAGTGAGCAAAGGTTGTGAAAAGAATTGATATGACTATTCAAGGATGACAAAGAAGATAATGAGAGACCTAAAGCAAGTTTGACACATCAATACACATCTATAAGAGATGTTTTAAAGGTCTGCCAACCAATAAACAAATTTGTAGTCTATAGGGCTATCACTATCTTCTACAGGACTATCACTGCCTCTTACAAGTCTGTCACTACGTTCTACAAGTTTTGAAGAACTTTATTAATCTTGTGAAGCCATCTCAGGGTCTGCAGAACACCTATAGGACTATATATCATCCTAAAGGGTCTATGATGTCTTGTTTACCTTTAAAAGGTTGTGTAAGTTATTTACAAGTTGTCAAACAAGTTCAAGGTCTGTATGACCATTTCATCAGTCTGCTAAGCTCATTACAAGTTTGGAAAATATAGAGAAGACTGTTAGTCATTTAGGGAACTTGTCAAGGCATTGTGAAACCTATCAAAACCCATTCAAACTGTTTAAAGCCCCACAAGGTCCGTATAGATTTCTTAGGTCTACACAATTTTTCTAAGGATTTGTAAAGTTGTTAAGGGTATTAGAAAACTTGAATAGTCTTTATGTTGCATATGTTGTCATTGATGTCAAAGGAGTGGATGTCAAAGGAGTAGTGATTAGAGGTCTTGTGATGTGGAAGGCATATTGTTGCATATGCTGTCAAAGAAGCAATGATGATGAAATATATAAGGGATCAATATCATTAGTGCACAGTTGTACCTTATCTTCTAAAGTTCATGAATAGGTGAAGGTTGTCAAAGTGTTTTGATTAATGTCATACATTGATGCTTGTTGCAATGATATTGTCTCTTAGTGAAAAGCATTGCATTGGATATGAAGGAAATTGTCTAAGTTATCAAACTGTTAAAGGTACAAGGAATTGTACTTTAGAAGCACATCATATTGTACCGCATTCTACTGTAGATGAAGACATGGCCTCATGGCTTGGAGGTTAGCTAAATATGACTATGATGTATGCATGATCCAAGTTTTAGAGCATAAAAGTTACTGCAGAGTTTTCCAGAGTTAGCAGAGTGAGAACAAGTCATGTTCCTGTGAAAGGTCATCAAAGACAGAACAAAAAGCCACCACATTTCACCGTATTTGCATGTATGACTTGGTGGTTTGGAGATTATGTAAAGAAAAGGTACAAGAATGTTATACTCAAGTTTCAAAGGATACAAAGTACCACAGATCTTTCCAGAGTTAGTAGAGTGAAGACAATGGTGTTATAGTGTTGTTGTAGTCTGTAAGGTACAAAAGAATGCTTCACATTTCTCCGCACTTGAAGATATAGCCTGGTAGTTTGAACCATATGTGAATAATGATGTGTTGCATAACATATCCAAATTTTAGAATGTAAAAAGTAGTGCAAGTATGTTTAGCAATGTTTCAAGGTAAGACTATGAGACAAGCAAGTGTAGGGATAACAGGGTTCAATGATGCTTGAACTAGAAAGAAACGTTTATGAGGAAGATGGTTAGGATTCATAGTGCTTATTGTGTGAACTGCTTGTTATTTTGCTTCTCTAGTACCACATTGGGTCTGGAGCTAATGTATGAAAGGATAAGTGTTTGCAGTGTCAACATGGTATATTTGAGTGATTACATCGTGTGCATGAAAGTGTGCGCTAGTAAGAAAGGTTGGGAGAAGGTAAATTGGGTTCAGTAGACCTCTTGGCATGAACCACATAGTGGGATTTCACTCCTACATTACCGCAGATGATTTGGGAGCCGACAAGCAAGGCTGGTTACACGTTACATTTAGGCCAACAAAATTGATGTTTAGAAGGCTTGCGGAGGATATATATGAAAGATAGAAGATTGTTTCAAAGTGTGTGAGTGTGTGCAAAAAAAAGTTAAATGATCTAAAAATTGAGAAGTAACTCTGGAGGCTATGATGCATGATTCATAATAGAGTCAGTAGTGTATTGTGAAAGTGTTTTGAGTTTGGAAGATAGTAGAGATGATAGAGTGGAGGTATTGAGGTTATTTGAATAAGTCAATATCAAAGAGTTAAAGGAGATGATGCTGCAGAGGTGATTGAACCATCAGAATCAATCAAGTGCTTTGGTACAGAGGTTAATGCCTCATCTTGCAAGTGTTGTAACACTTTAGGGAGTTGGTGCTTCCTTTGGGTTGGTGCTCATAAAATTCATTGTAAATCTCTTTTATTTGTGAGGCTGGATTTGAATAGTAGATCCAAGCAGCTTGCTCACTGTGGTTTTTCCCATCTTGGGTTTCCACGTAAATCTGGTGTCATGTGTGTATGTTCCTTTATGATTCATTTGGTTTAAATGTTCAATCTGGATTGAATGCATTTAAAAGGAAAGAATTTGAATAAGTACTGATTCATCCCCCCTCTTAGTACTTCTGTGTATTCAACACTTTATCACTTGTAAGGGAGTCTTAGCAAAGCTATTTATAGGTCTGCAAACCTATTAAAATCCATTCAAACCTTATAAGGTCTATAAACATCCTTTAAGCCATCTTGGGCTTTGTCAAACAACAAAAGGCCCTGTCAAAAGTTGATGAGTCTACATGTCCATTTGTAAGCATTGTCCAACCGTTTAAGAGGTCTTTAAGATCTTAAAAACCATGTATCAAACCATAGCAAACCTATCAAACTCTTGGACACCCAATCTGAACCTTGCAAGAGTTATTAAAAATTCCTTGAAATCTTATAAAGACTTGTCAAGTCTTATATGAGCAAATGCAAACCCTAATATAGTTTTGCCATCATTTTAAGTCCTTGTGAGATCATCAGAGTACTATATCACCAAGGTACAAGACTAATGTATAGTGTTTGTAGATCTTGGGGGGTTTAGAATAGCATGCACATCCAAGAGTATACACAAGTTCTGGAGATCATGTACAAACATATACCAAGACCTTGTTAGGATATGAGGAAGTCTGCAAGATGGACATGTCCTTGTGAGATATTGCAAAGTGTGATGGTGTTGTGATAAATACATAGGGCAAGAAACAAAGATGCACAAGGGGAGCATTTGATGGGGCAGGGAGAAAGAAGGTTCAGATGAAAGTCAAGAATCACAAAGGCCTACATAGAAACAGTAAGTCTAGGTTTATGAGATCATGGACAAGCTTGTCCTAGGAATGAAGGGCTTTCTTAATGTTCCTCTAGCTAAGTTTTTTTTAAATTTTATTGAAACTAAGTTTTCCAAACAAAGCTTAAGGGGTCAAGGATCTATGAAAATGAGGAGGGTCTTGAGACCATTTAACTAAGAGCCCAGTGTTGTGTATTTCCATTTCCAAGCCCAAATAGACTAAAGAAGCCCGTTCAGTCTTTTCAAGATATTTTTTAACCTTTTAAAAGGTTTGTTCGGACTTTTGAGGTATATCAAGACACCTACAAAGTGCTTAGTGATCAAGAAGTAGGGTATGGAATGAGATTGATTAAGATATCATAAAGAAGTCATGGAAGATGTAGTTAAGAGTCCATGGCAAACATGACTTCTCCCACACCATCAAAGAAGTGAAAAGTCTCAAGTGGTTGAAGGAGGTTATAAAAATATGTCCTATTTCTATGCAAGTTGCAGTTTGAGGGAGATAATGACCAATAAGAGCCCTTATTGCTACTTCTTACAATTAGGCACTTATTCAGGGGAGTGGACAGTTATGAAGACCCAATCATACCCAACTACCTCAAAATCTTGAGAGAAAATCAAAGGTAATCCATTATGAACTGTTCTCTTCTATGCCAAAGAATTTTTCAAGGAGAAATTTCAAGAGAATGTCCTTTCTAGGCCCAAGAGGTTTGACTGAGGCATTGAAGGAACAATTAGTCATCATTCCCCATTGGAGGACAACTCCTAGATTTTTTGAAGCATTTTTGTTCCTTTCTAGATATGTATTGTAACAAGACAAAGAAGTATCTATCTCTAGATTTCTTTGTAATACAGTTGGTATTGTAGATTAGATATGCAAATAAGGTGGAAATACTAAACAAAATGCAATAAACACAAATTTATACCTTACAAGCAAACCCAATCCCATCAAGGGAGGAAGGAGCCTTTGCACCCAAAACAAGCTCCTGGACAAAGATAATCCCTAGATAATGGATTTGAATGTGAAATGCTACTCTAGTTTGCAACTCACTATTCTAGCTCAAGAGTGATTTTGACATGGTAACTTTGCATAAACTTGGATGATGAAAATAGATTGTGAGAGGTTCTATTTATAGACTTTTGGAAGGGATTTTGATCCAATGGTGGAGATTGATTTAGAAGATCAATGGTGGAGGATAAAAGTGATGTGGAGGGCCTAGATTAAATCTTGAATGAATGGAGGGCTAGGAATAAAAGTGATTCTTTTATTCATTTTAGGAAAAGGGGTTATTTAATGAGCATGGGGGTGAAGGATTATTTTGAAATTAAAGATTCATATGGGGGAATGTAAATGAATTAAAAATTCATTTGGGGAAGAGAGGAAATAAATGAGTATGGGTTTGTAAGGAGAAATAAATGTGATGTGGGATGTTTTTAAATAAAAAATTGACTTATGTGGATTTAATTCAATTTTTTATTTGGAGGATGTGGGGAAGAGTGTTAAACAACATTTGACCACCCAAATGAAGGGGTTAGGATTAATTAAACATAGGTTTTATTTAATTAATTCTAGGGCTAGGATGAGGTAGGCTAGGGTAGGCAATTAAATAATAGCTATTTAATTGTCTAGGGTAGGGATAGGTCAATTATAGGCTGAATTAATTAGTTAACATGGTTTTAACTAATTAATTGGATTTAGTGAAAAAGGGAAAATTGATTTAATAAATATTGCATATTTATTAAATTAATTGGCTAAGGTTTGGACTATTGAATTTATGAAATTAATTCAATTTTGGGGATAAAATGGTGTGAATTTGGAAAGCAAAAGGGGTAATTAATTAAATAAAAATTTAATTAATTGGTTAGAAGGGAAATTGGTGTGTTTAGGGTTGTTGGGAGTCAGTTTGATGGTAGAAGACATTTTTAGGTGTCTACATTTGCCCCTCTTTGACGTGGCGTCCAGACCTAGGAGGGAAGTGGCGTCAGGTCAAAGAAAAATATGCTCCAGCTGCCAGGCAGGTATGAGATGGATAAGGGATGCCCCCTTGAGATGTCGGCGGGAAAATAAATTTTTTTTGGGCGAGTTCTTGAAAAGGATGCGACGGGAGTGAAAGTTGGATAGGGGATGGGAAAAGAGGATGATGGGAAGAAAAATGAAGGAAAAAGGCTGAGATCTGCACCTTGGAGGGAAAAGGAGGAGGTGGAAGGATGACATGGCCCACTATATTAGGCAAAGTGGGCCCTTAGAGTGCCACATTTGCACACTTTTGACTTTGGAGGAGGAGATGGAGACCCTATGGGCACAGGTGGCGAGCCTACAGGAGGCATTGGAGGGCCGAGATGCAGAGTTGGTGCAGTTGCGGGGGGCACTAGCCTTATTAGATGGGGCAGATGGATAGGTGGCGGCGTTACAGGCACAGCTAGCCTAGGCTCAGGGTGAGGTAGAGGTGTTGACCAGAGAGCAGGATACATCACTTGGCAGGGCACAATAGGCAGAGACTGTATTAGGTAGTCTACAGGCTTCAGGTGGTGAACTTGCCCCAGTTTTGACAGGGATGCAAGCTCAGTTGTCTCAGGCGCAAACACAGTCATATCAGCTATAGGCATAGTAGAGTTAGGCATAGGGCTAGTTGATGCAGGTACAGGGGGATTTGACAGAGGCCAAAGCACGGGTGGAGTATTATCGGGGCCTGTACTACGCGGCCGTGCCAGCAGCGCAGTGTGCCTCAAGCTATAGTCAGGTCAGTAGATCGGGGGCATCGAGATCACATAGATCGAGATCCATTCAGTCAGTTCAGCAGACGATGCCTCCTCTCTCATACGTGCCCCAGTAGGTTCCTCAGGTGCAAGTACAGCCACAGCCGCAGCTGCCAACAGGATCATAGGCTCAACCAGGGTCAGAGTCTCCCACTCCATCAGAGAGGGGATCCTCTATGTGATAGCCATATCATGATAGCCCTTGGAGGCATTTTTGTATCAGGACACTTTATTTTTTGTATACATGAGCGATGTACATTTTTTTGTGGTGATTATATATGATGCGATACTTTTTTGATGGTTTATGATGCTTTATTATAATGATGCCTATGTGATGAATGCAGTATTTCTTTATGGATTTATATGCTATGGATGTGTTATGTTTATGCGATGATGTTTATATGACGATGTAATGTGACTAAGTGGTTTATGAGATGATATGAAATGTGATGTATAATGTGCAACTAAATGATTCTAGAATGAACCTAATTATTTATGCAAACTATCAGCTGCTAATGGTGAACCTTAGTGAAATGATATGCATTTTAACTTAAATGATTTAGAATGAACCTTAATGACATGTATTTTAAATGGATTAAAATGAACCTAAATGATGTGGAACTTTAAAAATCATATGCAATTTTAAATGGATTAAAATGAATCTAAATGACATGTATTTTAAATGGATTAAAATGAACCTAAATGATGTGGAACTTTAAAAATGATATGCAATTTTAAATGAATTAAAATGAATCTAAATGACATGCAATTTAAGTGATCTAAATGAATCTAATTGATATGCAAATTAAAATGGGTTAAAATGAATCTAAATGACATGCATTTTAAGTGATCTAAATGAATCTAATTGATATGCAACTTAAATGGATTAAAATGAATCTAATTGATATGCAAGTAAAATGGATGAACCTAATTGATGTGCAAAGGGATGTATAATGAATCTAAATGAGCTGCACTGATTATGATATGTAGTGATGCGATACACGGGATGCATGCTAGGTGATAGGTGGGATGATCAGGTCCTGATACACATGATATTCTTTGTTTTGACCCTAAGTGGTGAGGCTGTGGGAGGGGGGATTAGGTGGGGAGAGGATAGGGGTGGGAGCATCTAGAGGATGGCGGTGGGGAGATGAGAGGATTGTTAGGTCATAAGACACCACATCATTGAGGGGGGATTTGGTTTGGTTCAAGATGTGTTAAGTGGAGATATGGTGGGGGAATGGGGTTAGTGAGGGAATTTTAGATGGGGGGGATAGGGTAGGTGATTATGAAATCTAGGCCCAGATGATAGTGTTGAATGAGTGATTAGGGTGATGATGTTGAGCTAGTAACAGTAGTTGCAAACAATTAATTGAGAGCATTTCTTAGTTTACTGTAGCAATGTAGGATACAGTTCACAAAGGTATGAAATGACCTAGGTGATGATGTATATCCTACGATTGCATGGACTAGACCCACAAACAATAGGTTGATTTCATGCATGCCCAAGGTAGTATAATCTTGTCTAGTCTAGGAAGGGGACTCATAGCGATGGGTGCAAATAATGCATATAAGGTTTTGATGCCTGTATATGCAAATAGGACACATCATGCTAGAACTAACCTGGACTTGAAGATATGAATACTATTCTTGGAGTAATGAAACCAACCCACAAGCACAACATGCAGAAACAATGACTATGTCTACTCCAGGTGCTATCCGCTACTTACCATGATATAATGAGATCAAGGTAGCTTTGGAGATGACTTAGAGTGAGACAAAAAGATAAAAATCAATAATAAAAAAGACCAACAAAAAGATACAAATAGCCTTTGTGTGCTCTTGCCAAGAGACGTGATGATAGAATGATAGATTTTGTCCATTGTAGGAAAGATATATCCTAGGACGCAAATCTGTTGGTGTTGATTGGAGAATTTTTGGAAGATGGGCAAAAGAATAGTTTGGCCATGTGTAGGATTATGGTTGGTATGTTGATTGATGATTTTTGCATTGGGGGACTTGTTTGGAGTGTATACGTAGCGTGTGTATCATTTATGAGATCTAGAAAGCTCAGTGAATGGGGACCATCCAAACGGGTTGGATGGGTGCATCTTATGTACCTGAGTATTGGAAACATCCTTTGTATTCCAGACTGCCTACATACCCTGTGTGTCCACGGGATCAAGGTACTTTTAAGATGCGGGCGAAATGAATATGTAGTTCTGGTAAGACTTGATGATGTGGGAATGGTTTTGGATGGGTGTGATGTGATGAAGATTGATGATTGCAATGAGATGTGTTTTTTTTTTTGGATTTTCTGTCTTTGCTATTGTTTTTGTATTTTATGATTTTGCTATGTTTTTGGATTTTTTGATTTTTGTATGTACAAAAGGGGAGCTTACAAAGATCCTCGTTCCATGAGTTGGCCTTGGGATGGGATAAGATGGGTTGGGCGATAGGACTTGATGTTTCAAAATTCCAAGCCATGGGATGTGTACGATATGGAGTGGTGTGACGAGAAGAGGACTTATTAGATGGTAGAACCAGCCACTACGCATGGCACCTAAAATAGGTTTTCACCATGGTACTTATCCAAGGCATCACCAAAGTGATTTTCACCATTGGAAGTTTTTATTGCACTTTGATTTTTCTGGATTTTCTAATTTTTTTGGTGTTTTTTGATTTTTTTAATTTTTTTGATTTTTTGACTTGGGGTACCAGATGGGTTATGCATAGAATTTCTTGAGATGCAGGATGTTCATCGGCTCATCTAGAGGCTTCCCCTCAGGTGTTGCAAGCTGATATGCTTCTGACCCATAATCGGCCGTGACGACATAAGGTCCTAGCCAATTGGGTTCAAACTTTCCTTTCTTAGGATGCTCTTGCAGGTTCTTCTGATTTTCCATTAGGACAAGGTCACCTACCTCAAATTTTTGGTTTCTGATCCTTTTGTTGTAGCTTCTTCTGAGGTAGTTTTGATATACCTGTAGCTGATTCAACGCATTCAGGCATTTCTCATCCAGTAGTTCCAGTTGATGCAACCTTGCGATGCGGTGGTCCTCACCAGAAATAATGTTTTGCAAGGACACTCGGAGAGATGGGAGCTTGACCTCGATAGGTAAAATGGTTTCAGATCCAAATACTAGTGAGAATGGAGTGGCTCCTGTAGGAGTGCGGATGCTTGTGCGGTAGGCCCATAGGGCGGGGTTGAGTTGGAGGTGCCAGTCACAGCTAGCTTCATTGACTGTCTTCTTGAGAATGCGGAGGATGGTTTTATTAGAAGCCTCTGCTTGACCGTTTCCTTGAGGGTAATATGGTGTGGAGAAGTGGTGTTTGATGTCAAATTTTTCACACAAGGTGCGAACTTCTTAGTTTTTGAAGGGCTTTCCATTGTCGGTGACGATGGAATGGGGGATACCATATCGGCAGATGATATAGTGGAGGATGAATTTTGAGATTTGGATACCTGTGGTGAAGGTGAGTGGTATTGCTTCCACCCACTTTGTGAAGTATTCGGTAGCAGTGATAATGAACTTATGGCCATTGGAGGATGGAGGATGTATTTTCCCTACAAGGTCGAGTCCCCATTGTGAGAAAGGACACAGTGTTGTGATTGGTTGCAGCTCCAGTGCTGGTGCGTGGATGAGATCGCCATGCTGTTGACATGGGAGGCATTTCTTGATAAACCTGTGGGAATCTTGTTCCATTGTGGGCCAATAATATCCATTCCTGAGGATCTTTTTAGAAAGAGTGGGTCCACTTGAATGCACCCCACAGATGCTTGCGTGTACCTCTTCCAAGGTTACTTCAGCTTCCCTAGAGTCTAAACATCGTAGAAGCGTGCCATCAAGACTCCTTTTGTACAAGGTGTCATCTAAGAGAATGAAACGGGAGGCTCGACAGATGAATGTATTTCTCTGTGATGTGGATAGGTTGGGGGGAGAATGTTGTCGTGGAGGTATAAGTATGTTTCTTGGTACCACGGGGATAAGGGACCAATGACTTCGCACACTAGTTTGGATTGAGGAACATCGTATGCTGGGATGGGGAGTTCTTTGATCAGGAACTCACATTTCTTGTTGTCCTTCTTCATGTCTACCAGAGATCCGATAGTTGCCATGGCATCTGCTGCTTTGTTATTGAGTCTTGGGATTTGCTCAAAATTGATGTCTTCAAAGTAGTCTTTGAAATCATCAACCATCTTCTTATAGGGAAGGAGCTTGTCATCCTTGGTTTTGTATTCATTATTGACCTGCCTGATGACTAGTTGAGAGTCACCATACACAATTAGCTTTTCAATTGTCCATTGGATGGCCATGCAGAGACCTGTGATGAGGGCCTTAGACTCTGCTACGTTGTTGGTGCATGGAAATGTGATCTTGAAGGATTTAGGGATTGTGTCGCCTTGAGGGGTAACAAATAGGACGCCTGCCCCCGAGCCTCTGTGAGTGTATGATCCATCAAAATACATCTTCCATGTGTCTATGGCTGGTGTGATTGTCAAGATAGCTTCGTCAGGAAACTCTGCTATTGCAGGATGTTCTGTCGGGATAGGTGCTTCAGCCAACTGATCTGCTATAACTTGCCCTTTGATGGCCTTTCTCTCAGTGTATTCTATATCAAACTCCGTGCAAATCATGACCCATTTAGCCATTCTGCCAGTAAGAGTAGCTCTGTTTAGCAGGTACTTCAGTGGGTCGATCTTAGCAATGAGCTTGGTCTTGTGATTGAGCATGTAGTGTCTCAACTTTTGTGACATAAAGACAAGGGCTAGACATGCTCGTTCAATTTGTGTGTAATTGAGCTCATACGAGATCAAGGTGTGGCTGATATAGTAGATGGCTCTTTCTTTCCCCTGCTCATCAAGTTGTGCTAGCAAGGCTCTGATAGCTATCTTTGTTGCGGAGATGTAGAGCAGGAGGGGTTCACCTTGCCTTCGTGGAGTTAGCACAGGAGGATTAGCCAGGTATTCTTTTAGTTGGTCAAAGGCATCCTAACATTGAGTGTTCCAGACGAAAGCTATGTCTTTTCAGAGCAGATGCTGGAATGGTTGGCACTTATCAGCAAGTTGGGCAATCAATCGTCGAATAGACTGGAGTTTTCCCTGCAAGCTTCGCAGCTGTTTCAGTGTTTTTGGAGGCAGCATCTCGGTGACGACCTTGACCTTTGCAGGATCAACTTTGATTCCTCTTCTCGAGACTATGTATGCCAAAAGTTTTCTTGAGGTGAAGCCGAAGATGCATTTCTTTGGATTCAAACGGACATTGTATTGCTCTAACCTATCGAAGATCTTGGCCAACACATCTAAGTGTTCTTCTTTGGTCTTTGATTTCCCTAGCAAATCGTCCACATAGTCTTCCATGATGTGGTGGAAGAGGTCATGGAAGATGACGGTCATAGCTCTTTGATAGGTAGCTCCTACATTTTTTAGGCCAAATGGCATTACTACCTAGCAGTATGTTCCCCATGGGCATATGAAGGCTGTTTTGTGCTGATCCTCTTCGGCGATTTTTATCTGGTTATATCTTGAGAAACCATCCATGAGGGATAACATTTCATATCCTACCGTGAGATCCACTATCATGTCAATGTTTGGTAGTGGGAAGTCATCTTTCGGGCAGGCCTTGTGGAGATCCCTAAAATCGGTACAACAGCGGATTCGGCCATCCGGTTTAGCAACTGGTACCAGATTTGAAACCCATTCGGGATAATTGATTGGGCGAATGAACCCAACATCCAGTAATTTCTTTAGCTCTGCTTTGACGAGGAGAGCCACCTGAGGATTCATTTTTCTGAGCTTCTGCTTGACTAGTTTTGCATCAGGGTGTACTGCAAGGTGATGAACCACCAAAGCGGGATCTAGCCCTAGCATGTCCGCATAGGTCCACACAAAATTGTGATTTCTACATGTGAAGAAGGACAAGAAGTTCTCCTGTTCCAGTATGCTGAGAGATTCTGCTCTGTATGTGATTTTTGGCTCTTCCTCTATCCCAAGATTCATTTCTTGAGCTGGTTCGACCAAGATGGGTGATCTGTCTGGATAGACTTTGTCTATCTTAGGGAGGTCCATGCTTCCATCTCCTGGCGCCTCGTGGAGGTTTTCACCAGGAGATACGTCTTTTATTTTTACTATTTTGGGATCTGATACTGTCGTAGAACAGTTTTCACCATCAGATCCATTTTTTATTTTTGTGTTTTTGTGACTGGAAGTGGGGGTTGTCTCCCTGAAATAGGCATCCGGATTGAGTTCCATTATGTATCCTGCTCGATGATCTCCCAAAGGGAAGTGATCTCTTATCCCCATCATTTCGGCAATGGCCTCATCGTTAGGTGCGATGTCAAAGACAGGAGGTCCCTGTTGGTCCCAATCAATGAGGTCGGGGTAAACTAGTGGCAAGTCATTAGAGGGTGAAGTGAGAGTGATGACTGAGTAGATGGTACAAATGGATGAGTCGAAGAAGTCGGAGAAGTCACTAAAGGAGTCTTGAAGGCCCGTTTCGTTAACATTGTCGACGTCTAGGGAGACCGTAGCAACCTTGGCCAAGATACACTCACTGGTAGTGAAGATGCGTTGTGGTTGACTGTACCCTAACCCTTGAGTATATGGATTCTTTGTTGCTTGCAGTGGTTCTACGATTCCCTATTCATGAAGGCCTATACCGCCTTGTCCTTTATAGCCCATGCTTTTGACAATTTCAGAACCTTTGCCGTAGATTTCTGTTGGGATTGTGGGGGCTTCTTGCTCAGGCTCTTCATCCTTGTAAAGCCAAGATGAGATATCTTCGAGTACATACTGATCCAGGAGGTGCTTCTTCTCGAAGATGGGTGAGGGTTTGCACTTAATGATGACTGTATTGGCTGCCTCTATTTTTGGGATGCCGAATGTCTTAGGATTGGGTAATGTGCTCACACAAAAGGTGCCGTGTAGGTCATATTCCCCACATCCCATGTCAGATAGCTTGATCTGGACCTCGGGTGGTGGAGTTGCTTGGGATGAAGTGGAGGCAATGTTTGCGGGGTCAATATATGAGTTTGATGCTGTTGGATTGGCTTCAGCGATGGCTTTATTATATGGGTAGAATGTTTGGTTGTGGGCTTCCAGAAAACTACAGTATTGGAAGGGGCAAGGGTCGGCATAGACTGTGACTTCTATGTCGTTGTGAGGGAATTTGATGCATTGATGGAAGGTGGATGGGATGGCTTGCATGGCATGAATCCATGGTCTGCCAAGAAGGATGTTGTAGGTGAGGTTGAGATCAAGAACTTGACATTTAGTTTCCAATATTTTCTGTCCCACTTGTATGGAAAGCTTGATAGTGCCTTCAGAGAGCCGTTCAGTGTCATCATAGTCTTTGATTGTGATACACTCACTGGTGTCGACAACCACATCGGAGTACCCCAAGTGTTTTAGTAGTTTTAGAGTGCATATGTTGAGGCTGGAGCCACCATCTATTAAGACTCTTTTAATGGTGTGCTTGTGGATGCAGACTTCGATGTGTAGGGCATCGTTATGTATGTGGTCAGAGGCAAGTAGGTCCTTTTCTGAGAAGGTGAGATGGTGGGGTGCGGTGATGTGTCCTATCATGGCTTGGAATTGAGTTACATTCAAGTTGGCAGGGACTTGTGTTTGCAAGAGCGCTTTATTGAGGACGTCCTTATGAGGGGGAGATGTGCGGAGCAACTCAAGGATGGAGATTTGTGCGGGTGTCTTTCCTAGGTGTTCTAGGAGGTTATAATGGTGAGTAGGTGATGGACATGTGGTTGGACGAGGAGGTAGGGGATCTGATGTGGATGCAGGTGTTTTTTCAGTGGGAGGGGCTGTGCGGATGGATACACGGCCACGATGAGTTGTAATAGTGCAATCAGGTGCTTGTGCCCAAATGGTGACTATGTTGACATGATGGGATGATGCTTCTATACGTCCTACGATAGAGTTGTAAGATGTAGGTGGTGGGGTGACATTGTATGCTTGGTTGGATGAGGAGGCTTTGTTATGATTAGGTAGGGGATCCTTGTAAGCTCCTAGGTTGGCATTTGGTGATGGTTGGGCGCTGTGATCAAGACTGACTAGATTTTGTTCGATAAGGTCTTGGATGCAATGTTTTAGTTGCATGCAGTCAGCTATCTCATGACCCGCAATGCAGTGGTATTCACAGTAGTCATTCTCATTGTACCACGCGGCTTTTAGTTCATTCTCTTGATGGGGTCTAACGGGTGGGAGAGTGATCAAATTTTGCTTGAGACATCTATCAAGGATGTCTTCGATAGGTTCCCCTAAGGGTGTGAATTGTCTGCGTGGTTTGCGTGGTTTAGTTGGGCCCCTCTGGTTATTCACATTTGTTGCATATGTATGCGCAGGTGTTTGGTTTTGTATATGTTGCACGACTTTCACATTCGTGACACCGTCGTTCAGATTGTTCTTGTTCTTCCCCCAATAACGTGATTTGTCATTTGATTGCGTGTTAGTGTTGTTGTTTGTATTGGGGGTGTTGTTATTGGATTTGTAGTTGTTGTTGGATTTGTGGTCGTATAGTTTGATGGAGCCCTTGGCAATGAGGGCTCGTTCGATAGTGGTGCCTTTGTTGATGACCTCTTCAAAGGTAGATGTACAAAGGACTTGTAGATGAAACCCTAATTCCTGATTGAGGTTGGCCATGAACATGGTGACGAGTTGTTTTTCAGGAATGGGTCATGGGAGTTTGCTTGCTAAGCCTCTCCACCTTTGCAAGAAGGAAGCGAAGGCTTCTTCGTTCTTTTGTTTGGTGTTGCAAAGGTCTGTCATAGACATTTCGTGCTTGAATCAGGGAAAGTCCTAATGCCTGGGGGAAGATGTGCGAACCATTCAGCGGCTTGACTGCCGAGGCTTCGTGGAAATAGTCTCATTAGATAGGTATCATTATTAGAGACTTCCAAGCAAGCGATGTAGAACTCCCTAAGGTGATCTCTAGGGTCTCCCTTTCCCTTGTATTTGTCAAATTTAGGTGTCTCGAAGTTCTTGGGGAAAGGGGGCATATACAATGTGCGATTGAATGGGTAGGGGCAAATGTCCTCAAAGGAATAGTACTTTCTCTTGCCCCCAGTTTGTAGGTCATCTACCTTTTGGATCAAGGTCTATACAACAGTTGTGATATCCTGTGGTTGTTGTGGTTGTTGTATGTACGCCTGTTGGTTGGTGATATGTTGGAGATGGGGTGGGATTTGATGTTGGGGATGTGTTTGAATAAGGTGTTGGTATTGCGGGTTGGTGTTTGGGTTGATTGGTGCCTGATGTTGTTGATGCGTGTAGAGTTGTTGGAGAACATGTGTCGGTATTTGGGGATTGGGATTATGTTGATTTATGGGATTATGCGGGTAGGTGACATTAGATGGATTGACGTTGGGTATGTGGACGTTGGATTGGTTAGATGTGTTGTGAGGTGTTTGTGAGAATAGTTGTCGTAGGTATGCAATGGTTTGAGAGTTGGGTGGGGGCACACTCGTGGAGGTACTTGCTTGCATGATGTTGCCTTGTATGCCCATGGTGATTTGTGAAGTGGAAGGGTTTATGGTAGTTGTGGTAGTAGAAGTGATGATGGGTTGGGAGATGGTAGGGATGGCGGTACATGTGGGAATTGTAGATGTGGTAGAGGTTGAGCTTGTGGAGGTGGTAGATACGGTAGGTGTTGACATTTGAGAGATGGTGGGTTGGGTATGTGATGTGGATGATTGGGTATTTGATGGGGTAGGTACGATTGTAGAAGTGGATGGTTGTGATGATGTCGTGATGGGGGGGAGTTGAGCACCACTTTTGAGAGATGATCAAGATATCTAATTGGGTCTGACCTTAGGATTTTATCAAGTAGGTCCATGTTATCAGCGTCTTGTGTAAAGCTCAAGACATCTAGTTCATCTTGGGATAGGACGGGGATGTTTTGTGTCAGTGGTGGTGGTGTTGGTTGTATTTGTTGTAAGTAATGAAAAGCATTTTCATTGGGACCATATGGGGGGAGGTAAGAGTATGTAGGTGGGTTGTATGTTTGATAGATGGGTATGTTGTTTCTATTGGTGTTAGGCATGCCAAATGGCCAATGTTCTGCCATTTCTTGATTATTTTTGTGTTGTGCGCTCGTGGTGGGCATGCACACGTATGGGGTTAATTTCTAGACATAGAGTGAGATGGGGATGGAGACCTTAGAGAATCTGATTGATTGTGTTAGACCCAAAGATGGACGTGCTAGTGAGATGGAGTAGAGGAGAGGATGTGGTGGAAAATTGATTTGTCTTTCTAATGGATGGGCAATATTGATTTTTTTGCACAAATTTTGGACCAAAGAGATAGGTGATGGATGACGTTTTGTTTTTGAAGAGATTTTGTTGATAATTGATTTTGATATGGATGATTTTGATAGTCAACAAATTGAGCTTAGGTAGGACCTAGATTTGTGGTTGCACAAATGGATGTTTTTCTTTGTTTGGGGTAGACTAATGACCTTATGCAAAGAGGGATAATGATTTCACTTGGAAGGTAGACTATTGACTTTCCAAGCAAGATATGATGTGAAGGATGAAATCTAGATCTAACTTTAGCTCAAAAGGATGATGGATTTTGATGATGTGTTGATTTTGGGAACTTTTGGTGATTTTTGGGAATGATTTTCTTATGACAAGGATTTTGGTTTGGTCCAAAAAGGTATGCAAATAAAGATGAGGTGGATATGAAAATGAGGTAGGTTTGATGTAGCAAAGGGGTCCAATAATGGTGGTGATTAATCCTCTAAGGTCAAGGAGAAGGTGTGATTTTGGAAAATTTTGAAGAAAATGGATGTATTGTTATCAGATATTTGGGATGTGAATATGGATTATGGCAGAGCAGATGGTGAAGGTCACAAATGGGTAGGTCTTTTATTTAGGCAAGTCAATATGAGAATAGCACCAATCCACAGGTGAAATGGCGCCAAAATCAGATATGTATGATGCTAAAACAAGACATTGTTTGTCGAGGTCCTAAAAAGATAGATTTTTGATAGCAATTTTGGATTTTCTTTGTTTGGAATGTGATCAAATTATTTGGTTTGTCTCTTGGCAATGTTGTTGTGAACAATTCAAGCACAATAATCAAGATGGTGCTTTGTTTTGTAAAAAGATGTGTGATTTTATTTAACAAGCACTTTGAACAACCTAAGGTGAGGATGTGACAATATTTGTTAAATCCCCTAGTTGCACCAATTCAAAGTGGGTAGCTCTAGGATCTTGGTAGCACTAGCTCCTCCTTACAATTGCACACACTTCTCACGCATACCAAGATCTAGGTTTCTTATAAGGCTTGTCCGTCACCAAACCTTTAGATTATCCCTACTACCTCGGCTAAGAACCGCATGAATCGGGGCCACTTCAAAGGTTTCCCTTCTGCGTCAACAAATAGAAGGATTTTGGCTTGCTAAACAACGGTTCATAGTAAGGGCATCTGTTTAGGTGGTTATACGTGCAGCAGTGCTACTCTCCATTATGGAGTCTCCTAGCCTCCAAGGGTTACGCCTTGGAGGGTTTTGGGGGAGGTTGGCTGTCGGTATAACACAACAACACCTGTCACTTGAGACTTTCATCCCAAACACCTTATTTTATATAGTGGCTTAGAAGAGCTTAGCTTTAGCTTGATGCTACTTGGGTCATTCCCACCTTTTGAAGCGGGGTGGCAGGCCCTCTAAGGATTAACAAAAGCGATACAAACACAAAAATACTTTTGATCCCCAAGTTCATACAAAGATGTGAGGGGAGAGCATATGTATTATCTATGTTTGCATCACACTAAACATGGTTCATTTTATTTCTTTGGATTTAGATTGGGGGTGATTAATGCAAGTTTAGTGAGAAGCTTTTGATTCCTAAGGTCACCAAAAATGGTGCGAGGGAAGAGCATACGCTGTTTCACACCACAAGCAAAAAGAGCACAAGACACTTCACACAATTAAAAATGATCTTCTTGATTATATGCGTGAAAGATGCAAGTTGTTGTTCTTTTTAACCAAAATGCTTTCGATTTATGCAAGTTGTGGTTCTTTTTAAAGCCCAAATTGAAGTGTTTGGATTGTTGTTGTTGGCACACAATGTAAATTTTAGGACACCAAATTTAAATGTTTGGGCACACACACATACACACAAAAGTTTGATTGTTCAATTTTAATTGCACCAAATCGAAATGTTTGACTAACAAACATGCAAAGGGTTCATTTTAAGTTGCAAATTGAAGTGTTTGCTAACTAAAAATCAAACCATCCTACAAAAAGCTTGTTAGTATCTGCAATATGACCTGCAACACACTTATCAGTACTTGCACAGATAGCAAAGTCAATTTTTCAAAATAGTGCTAAACCAGATATACAATAGCACCACTGCGGGCAGAACAACTCGACTTACACAGATGGTGCTAATTAACAATATAGCACTAATAAAAGACTATGAAAGTGACAAAACAGAAGATAGCTCTACAATATTACAATTAAAGTGCTAATACAGATTTTAGCGCTAATACATCATGTGGAAAGAAAAAAAATGGGAGATAGCACTGACATAGGTATATGAAAGCGCCATTGTGCAACTTTCCAGAGAGTCTGTTTATCCTGCGGATAGCGCCAATCTGGGTGATAGCGCTGATATAGCACTGAACACGTATGACCTACAAAAAGTGGTTCTTTCTGATGAACACAAAGGGTCAGACAACAAAGTGGAAGTCTTGGTTAGTCTTGTTAGTCATTAGCAAACAAAAAAAACAAACCAAAACAAACACTATGATGCATGTTAGATTTTGTGCAAAATTTTTGGCATAACCTCCCCTTGTCTAATCGATACTTCTGTAAAAACAGAGAGCAATCAAGTCATAAAAATAGTAGGAAGATCATTTGGGAGAAGATAGAATGTGAAGGAGTTTTGGAAGAAGAATATGCTGCACAGAATAGCACCAAAACAGGAAATGGTGCTAAAAGGAGCTAGTGGTGGCGTCGCTGCGCAGGTATGATGGCGCCAGACCTATAAAAACATGTATCTTATACCAAAAACTCACAACACAAGTTAGATTTGGACCTTGTGGGTCCCACTGGGCATGCCAATGTAGATTAGATATGCAAATAAGGTGGAAATACTAAACAAAATGCAATAAACACAAATTTATACCTTACAAGCAAACCCAATCCCATCAAGGGAGGAAGGAGCCTTTGCACCCAAAACAAGCTCCTAGACAAAGATAATTCCTAGACAATGGATTTAAATGTGAAATGCTACTCTAGTTTACAACTCACTATTCTAGCTCAAGAGTGATTTTGACATGGTAACTTTGCATAAACTTGGATGATGAAAATAGATTGTGAGAGGTTCTATTTATAGACTTGTGGAAGAGATTTTGATCCAATGGTGGAGAATAAAAGTGATGTGGAGGCCCTAGATTGAATCTTGAATGAATGGAGGGCTAGGAATAAAAGTGATTCTTTTATTCATTTTGGGAAAAAGGGGTTATTTAATGAGCATGGGGGTGAAGGATTATTTTGGAATTAAAGATTCATATGGGGGAATGTAAATGAATTAAAAATTCATTTGGGGAAGAGAGGAAATAAATGAGTATGCATTTGTAAGGAGAAATAAATGTGATGTAGGATGTTTTTAAATAAAAAATTGACTTATATGGATTTAATTCAATTTTTTATTTGGAGGATGTGGGGAAGGGTGTTAAACAAGGTTTGACCACCCAAATGAAGGGGTTAGGATTAATTAAACATAGGTTTTATTTAATTAATCCTAGGGCTAGGATGAGGTAGGCTAGGGTAGGCAATTAAATAATAGCTATTTAATTGTCTAGGGTAGGGATAGGTCAATTATAGGCTGAATTAATTAGTTAACATGGTTTTAACTAATTAATTGGAATTAGTGAAAAAGGGGAAATTGATTTAATAAATATTGCATATTTATTAAATTAATTGGCTAAGGTTTGGACTATTGAATTTATGAAATTAATTCAATTTTGGGAATAAAATGGTGTGAATTTGGAAAGCGAAAGGGGTAATTAATTAAATAAAAATTTAATTAATTGGTTAGAAGGGAAATTGGTGTGTTTAGGGTTGTTGGGAGTCAGTTTGATGGTAGAAGACATTTTTAGGTGTCTACAAGTATACTGAACTTTGTATCAGATGTGTTTTTGCCTTTATGATCAATAAAATAGTTGATTTTCTGCCTTTATCATATACTTTTCACTGTGTTCTTTTGGAAGATTGGAAACTCATCTTGTGAATCATCAATTCCTTTATGGTTTCATCTCTCTTTCTTAACCTCTATAAAAGTTCTTATGAGTCTTGTGTATGCAGATTAGCTGTTTTAAGATTGTCTTGTGCATAGAAAAATGGTCCAAGGGTTCATCAAATTAATTTGGTGCATCATCACATAATATTTCCAGTCATTTCCTTTGTCCCTTTCTAGTGGTGAATGTGAAAATAGGAGTAGACTTACTTTTAATATCTGAATCACAAATTAGAACAAAGAACCAACATTTTCTCTGGAGGTCTTATCTCAAATAACAGGGTCCTACACCTTGAGATGATTCCCATTGTGTCATTGGATTGTTTGAATTAGGTTGAGCAAGGGTGCAAATCCAAGTGATAAAAATACTCTTGAGGAACATATAATCAAATTTAAAAATTTGTTAAGCATTATAAACTCATGGGGAAGTGAAGACAAATTCTGCTTTGCTTAATCTCAGGCAGAGGATTCAACCAATCATTTGGTTATAGCTACCAATTCATGCCTTTCATTGAGTCAATATGAAATTTGTATGGAACTAGGATTTTCCTAGTGTGATATGTAGATGGAATGCTTTGCCCATGGAACATATACAAGTACCAATTAATGACAAATTGGAAAGCAATCAACCATATGAAATTCAAAATGCAACAAAGAAATGATTCTGGCATCTGCTGAAACGTCATATTCAAGGAGTCTATAATAATTTAGAATATATTTTGCTTCCCCACCTCAATATCATAACAATGTTTTTTTGTGGTATTCAAAACCCCAAATTTTCATGTAGTCCAGTAGTAGGTATGAGGTGGGAGAGAGTACCGCACACAAACATAGCAGGTCTCTCTAGTTCTATTAACATGAAAGAAATATTTATATGCAGAATCATTATCCTTTGCCGAAAGTGCCTCTGCATGTACAATTTGGATGATGTACGAATATTCCGTAACTGATGTATTACATATTTATTAGACCTTTTTAGAAGAATATGTATAAAGAATGGCATAGGTAAAATGACCAACTGTTTTCAATCATGTTTATTGTAATTTAATTGGAATAGATGTGTCCAACCAAATAATATTATTGCCCTTATTTTACATGTTTCTCAAAGGTGAAAAGTTTAAGTTACAAAAAAATATAAAATATGACTAAAGAATCAAGATTCATGGCTTTCTACCATTTTATTAACATTCTAAGACCATATTGTTGTTCAACATAATGGTCCTACATTGGAATTGGTGGAGTAATTATGGAATAAAATACGACAATTTTTATCCAACTATCTACATTCTGATTGGATTGATGGAATCATAATGCGATTTCTTAGGAGACAGAAAAGGATCTTGCGATATTACTCCAGGGGAAGTCATTAACCTGGTCTTGTATATGAAGGATATTTGCCCAGATTGCTGAACATTTGGACTATTTTTTATTGCAAAACTATAAATAGTGATTGAAATGGCTTATGGTAATAACTGTGTAATCACCAAAAGTTATTTCAATCACTTATATGAACTATGGAAACATCATGTTTTTAATTACTAATAGTTGGTCAGAAAATTATTGAACATTTGGACTGCTTTTGTAGTTTTTATATGAAAGAGGATAATCTTTATGTTAGGAATTTGCAGGCCAAATAAAACTAATTCCACATAACCCAATAGGAGAAAAAGATGCAGTAAATAACCATAATGCAAAGATCAAATGACAAACACAAGATAACACAAGATATACCCTAAGAAAACCCTCAAGAGGGAAAAACCTAACCTCCAAAAGCATCCACACTCATATGTATTATTCAACAATAAAGATATTAGAATACATGTCATAAGTCTCCATGAATACCTCTGAAACATCAAGCACCTCCGATGCATCCTCCATGTGTCCAAGAATGAATCCACACATCACCTACCATGCTTCACAATATGCACTTACAGGAGAAACTCAATACAATGACAACCTCTCACAAACCTCCAATCCACCTACAATGAATCAACCAACCAACCTGACTAATGACCATGTGCTTGCTTTTATAGACCAAGCTCACACAAATACAAGTAGTAGTATCAGGTAAAACCATGTGCCCCAAAACCACAGGTAACATAATACCATTAGCCTATAAAACCATTGACCCCCACATTTGATTATTGGTACTAAGTTTTCCCAATTAATCAGCTAATACAAATAAACAATTAATTACTTTGTGTCCCACACACATAAAATAATTAACCCAAAGTTACATACAACTTATACAAGTGATGTCGAAATAAATATCTAATGTGGTTAAACACATCAATTAAGATGCACCACAAATAAATATTTATTTTACATGAATAAAATAATACAATATTATGCAAGGTGTACAACACCTATTTCCCAACATTCTCCCACTTGGTTTATACATTGCATAAGGGTCAAACAATGAAATACTTCATTGTAGGAAAACATGAAATCGCATGAATCTCCAACATGTTCTTGTGCTCCATTAAGATACCTACAATAAAATCAAAGTGACCACCATCTCAAAAAAGAACTCCTCTCATCCTCCAAAGTGCCACCTATGGAAGAGAAGGAACATGCCAAGGTGAAGATGCACCAATCCAAAGAACACAAGCATCAAATCCAAGTGATAACAAAAGGCTCCAAGCTGTTGTCAAAGGTAAAAACCCACATGACTAGAAATAGCACCCACAACATATGCCAATACATCCAACCATCCATACCTCATGGTATCAATAACATCAATAAACTCATGCCAGCAACATATCCAAACCCATATACCACAATCACAAGCTCCATGTATAAAACCTGTCAATGAAAAACACATACATCTAGGAACTCCCACTGCATGGGTAATGTCAAATATGAAAATAGCTCCAAGGCATACCAAGTCTATCAATAAACACTCAAATCAAGGTGTGGCTAAACAACAAGCCAATGTAGTACCAAGAATAATCACAATGATCCACACATGCAAGATAAATCACCGCATACTCTCTCACATGTCACCATAACTCTCCCAAGTCCAACTATATCAACATGAACCTCCAGGAAGTAGTTATAAGACAAAGAGAGAAAACATGTAAATCATAATGTCCTACAAACACTTCAAAGTGCTAAGCCATCTCAAGTATGATCTCCTCTACAGCCCCAAATGAAAATCCTCAACAACACCCAACCATTCAATCTCATAGATCAAGTGATCATATGTAACATGTAACCAACATGGATGTAAGCCTCTCTAATCAAGGTAGATCAAACTCATAACCATTCCATAACCATGAATAAGCCCAATCACATCTCCTAAACTCCTCATAATGAACATCATAAATCAAACCATATGAACAAGGAGATAACCATGCTAACATCCCTCAAATGAACCCTCTAGAACCAAAGGTGATCAAACTTTGATACCACATGCTAGGAATTTGCAAGTCAAATAAAACCAATTCCACATAACCCAACAGGAGAAAAAGATGTAGCAAATAACCATAATGCAAAGATCAAATGAAAAATACAAGATAACATAAAATATACCCTAGGAAAACCCTCAAGAGGGAAAAACCCAGCCTCCAAAAGCATCCACACTCATATGCATTATTCAACAATAAAGATATTACAATACATGTCATGAGTCTCCATGAATACCTTTGAAACATCCAACAGCTCCAATGCATCCTCCATGTGTCCAAGCATGAATCCACACATCACCTGCCATGCTTCACAATATGCACTTACATGAGAAACTCAATACAATGACAACCTCTCACAAACCTCCAATCCACCTACAATGAATCAGCCAACCAACCCAACTAATGACCACATGCTTTTTTTTATAGACCAAGCTCACACAAATACAAGTAGTATATCGAGTAAAACCATGTGCCCCAAAACCATGGGTAGCACAAAACCATTAGCCTATAAAACCATTGACCCCCACATTTGATTATTGGTACTAAGTTTTTCCAATTAATCAAATAATAGAAATAAACAATTAATTACTCTATGTGTCCTACACACATAAAATAATTAACCCAAAGTTAAATACAACTTATACTAGTGGTGCCCAAATAAATATCTAATGTGGTTAAACACATCAATTAAGATGTACCACAAATAAATATTTATTTTACATGAATAAAAAAATACAATATTATGCAAGGTGTACAAGACCTATTTCCCAAAACTTTATTTATTTTTAACACAATTATTATTAGAAGCTCTTTCAATCATTTATATAGACTGGAAATATCATGTCTTTAATTATTAATAGTGGTTCAAGAAATTGTTGAACATTTGGATTGTTTTTAAATCTTTGTATAAGATAGGATAATCTTTAGATCTTAAGGTTCGGATCATTTACCAATAACTTTAGTTATTTGGGAATTAGAAAACTAAAAAATGTTCCATTTTGGTTTTGAATTGATGTGTCTTAAGGATAATACTGCATTTTGGTTTCAATTTTTGTAGCTTAGAGATGATACATTGAAGATAGTAATGAAAATTTGGTGGAGAAATGGGAGCTATGAAATATATGTATATGCAAATTACATAGAAGTTCTTGTATGTCTAGCAATATTTTAAAACTGGATTAAAATATTGTATGATGTGTTAACTACAAATGGCAACTTGAACAGTATGAGAAAGAAGGGGAAACATGCAAATGATAGATGTATTTAGAAATTACATAAGAAATATCAGTTGTATACACTAGATAATGCACATAAGAAACAAGCTAAAACAATAACCTATTTCATGCAAGTCCTAATATACCTGAGATTGAGCAAAAGGAATGCAAAACAAGAAATGAAGCTAAGCTATTAACCCCAAATGAAAATTGTTGATGTGTAAAATTGCGCCTGGTTCCAACACCAACATGGGAAGTTTCAAGAATGTGGGACTTGCTACTTGAAACAACCTCTAGATTTTAAAGAAGCTAGCTCTTCCTATTTAAATGGGGTTTTGAGTAAAGGGCAGAGAAAGAAATAGAATTATAGATACAATAGGTAAAACTAAATCTATGGCGATGTGCTTGAATGAAATATATTCTCTTAACTAGCACAGTAAACTAATCCTTAAGATGCAGTTATATTAAAGAGCATATATTGCATGATCAATATAAGCAGATTGTGATTGAATTAGATTAAAAGATAAAATTAGACAAATTTACAAAGACACAAATAATATCAGCAAGGGCACAAAATAGATTTCTTTTCATTAATATTCCAGCAAATTCAAGAGGCACATCAAAGATGCACAGGTATATTAACCTTCAGATTAGAAATAAAAAAACTAAGGCCAATGATACAATCTGGTCATAGCAAAAGTCCTTGAATTCTCTATCGATAAAACTTATCAAAAAATTGGATCCCATCAACAATTACAATTACTACATATATAGCCACAGACATGACCCAAGATCACCTATAACAACCCAAATCTCAATGGCAAAATAGAACTGGAGCTAACTGGAAGTCCTCGACTGTTAAGATCTTCTGAATCTACAACTAATATTATCTTGCACACTCATTGGCTGTGGCATCAAAATGTGTGGCACTCTAACTGAATTCCCATTAGGACACATGGCACTTCCCACAGGCTTTAAAACTTAAAGATGTAATACCTGGCAGCGTCTGCTGAACTTAGAATTTCTTTACCTTCAAAAGAAACTCACAGGAAAATGCCACTTGTCGCCATCTGCTATAACTTAATAATGCTATGTGTCTCTCTCCATCGAGCACTTAAAATTTTGTCTTAGGCCCAAGCAACTCATTATTATGACATTTGGTACTCTCTGCAACACTTTAAACTGAGACATAGTTATATGGGACCCACTGCATTCACCACTTTACTAACTGTATGAAGAAATAAAGTTGTGACACATGATACTCTCCGCTTGAAACAATATGGGACATGTGACACCACCTAACACAACCATAGCTCATGAAAAAGGGGCCAAAAGAAACAAACGAAAATTGACACTTGTCACACTCTGATGCAACTAGAAAACATAATTCCTTAACCCGAGAGCATTGAAATAAAAAAGGTTTCCTATCTCTGCATTCATCACTTGGCACTCTCCGCAACAAGCAGGAAACTGTGGCCCACCATATATACGACAGTAATACAAGTCTCAAATAAAAGAAGATACACGCGACAGCCTCCAAAAGAAAACTCAAAAGACATGCGACAGCACTCGTAGGCAATTAGCACAAAAAGAAAATTTAAGAAACTACCACCAGGTATCAACACGTGGCATTGTCCGCAGCAACTATGAGACTAAATAAAAGAAGACCGCTATAGCTACGTGGCACACTCCGCTACTTCAACTGAAAAGAAACATGCGACAGTGTCCACTTGAAACTTAATACTGCTACTATTAGTTGTTGCTTTGACACATGGCGCGATCCGCACACAGGGACACAGAAAAATATAGCCACAAGTATAAGCCAGTGAAATATACACTGCAACTGTTAATAAAATGTAGAGTTTTCGAGCTCTACAGTTCTTGGCGATTACTAGGACTTCTGAGCCTGCTTAGAAAGAACCCCCAAAAAGGAAACAAAAAGGCACTGCCACACACAAAAAAATTCAATCATAAATTTTGCAATGCAGTCTGATACACAGACCACTCTAAATCTAGCAGCCCTTGTTTGCTCTGCAAATCTTGAAAAGCAAAATCTAGATTGATAATATCTTTGTGAGAAAATGATTGTAAAATTTGGACCATAGCTTTCAATTGAAACTCCAGCTGAGCCATTGGTATCAACACAACTTCAACCTCTCCCACAGTAGATGAATCACTCAGACCCTGGAAAATAGTCTGATCATTCTATTTGGTTAAAGAAGAGCCTTTATTTCATCTATCACTAACACTGTATTATTATCCGGGAAAGGTGAAGGCAGACCTAATTACACCAAATCTTCAATATGCTTCTTCATGTTCCTAACTCCTTCCTTCACTATGTCCAGGAGCTCTTTACAATTCATTGCAGCAGTATTACAACTCAAAACTTCATTTACTTTCTTAGCATCAATCATTCTATCATTAATAGCAGTTGCAGATAATGTTTCATCGGTTGTATCATATAACTTCTGCAATAGAAGTTGAGAATAAAAAACTCTTAATGAAACAATAGATAAAGTGGCCTGTACAAAAGATTCCACTTTCTCGCATAATTGCTAAGAATTTAATAAAAAGGACAAAGATGGCTTGAGTTGTATGATCTCCTCAGAGATTCTTTTCCATACTAAAACATATAACTCCTTGACCAAGTTTAAAACCCTTGCATTCTGTGGTCTGTTTGCTAACTCAATTGTTAGCTGCTTTATTTTTTGTTTCTAAGCCATGAACTACGCTTCAGCTGCACTATTTGCATTATGCTCCTTCAATAGCAATTGTTGTAACTGTGTTGCTTCTTGCAACTTATCTTGATATTTCTTCTCTGCAGTGGCCTTCTCTTGCCTTAACGTAGCAACAACTTTTTCCTGCGCTAACTCAGTCTTTAAAGATGCAACCTGAACCTGTGTAGTATGATTAATTTGTATGGAAACAGTAGTCTGCAACTATTTATTCAATGAATCAATTTCATTTATTTTGGATTGTATCTCCCAGGTTAAATTGCTGCAATTAACCTTTTCTTGTGCTAAATCAGCCTCAACTTTCTAGAGCCTTTTAAACACTTTCAAGTAGTCTGTGGCAACTACTTTAGCAGTTTCATTCATTAACTCTACCTGGTCTTGTGGCCTAAACTAAGACATGTCCATAGCCACTGCATTCATTGCATAATCCTGAGGTTGCATCTGTTCATTTGGTTTAACAACATTGGGAGATATATGCGTCACAGTCAAAGACTGTTGGATGGGGTCAAATAGTGACTTCATATGAGCCACAACAGGGATTTTATTTTCTTTCTTTCTTTTCTTGTCCATTCTAGCTTCCCTGGCCTTTCTTGTTGTGTCTGCTTGAGCTTGGAAAGTGGGAGGGGATGCAATATGTTCTCCAGCGAAATGACGACCTTGAGGCAAGCCATAAGGAATAGCAGATATTTGTTGACTAGGGTCAATTTGAGGTGAGGCCCTCTTGGGCATAGATGGAGAAAACAATGGTAAGGTTATGACCTATGAAGACATGGCCGATGCACTGGCAGATGGAGTAAAAGTTTGTGAAGGCACAACAAAAGTGGCAGAAGACATAGAAACTTGGGTGCTTGGGGATGGCACTCCTAAATAAGAAGAAATAGAGACATGAGAGAAAAGAGAAGAGGTACTTACTTGAGCTACAGATGAAATGACTAGAGCTTGCTGTTGTTGTGGCATGAATTCTTCTTTCTCTTCCTCCTCAGGCAAAACTAACCTCCTTATCTTTTGAGGCCTATTAGATGCCTCCTCAGGATCTTCTTCTTCTTCAACATCAATTATTGGTTGTTGCACAGGTACCACTCTTGAACCCCTAGATGCCGAAGCTACATGGGTACCGAGAGATGATGATGATACAATTCTGTTCTGTTTCTCAAGGATGATAAGAGATTGAGGCCATGGAGTTTTAGGATCAGCAGATGATGCTTGACCCGTTTCATAAATTTCTTGAGCCTCCTCTGTTTCTTCCTGTGCTTCTTGAGACCCTCTTGGAACTTTGCTTGTATCTGGGCTTGAGACTGGAGATGGATTCCATTCATCCCAAATAGACTCCCATGTCTCATCTATCTCTACATTTCCAAAGGTGTGAGTCAATTCAGAAATCTCTTGCCTATATTTCCAATAAGCTTCAATCTTCTCAGTACTCCAGTCTTTACTCTTCAATGTTTTTCTCAAACCCTGGGTCATTTTTATTTTAGGGTCATATTCCCTCTCTTTAACATAGAAAGTTTCCTAAGACTTGGGTCCCTCATATGGCAAATCACTTAATTCTACATAGAAAGCTGGGTCATCCTTCTTCAGAGATCTTTTGTCATCCCAGAATGGGCGCACTTCATGAACAACCTTTGCAGATACTTTGTTGTGGAGTATCCAAGAAGCTAGGAAGCTATCCAGATCATATCTCCATTTATCTTTTACAATTAAGAAACCATAGGCTGCCAACTTTCTCAATAGGAGATTCTCAGTCCCTTTAATCTCAATAGTTACTTTATCCCTTGTCTAGGGAACATCATACATCTTTTTTTTCTCTTCTTGTGACCAAAATCATTATCAATCACAGACACTTGGTGAGCTACTTCTAAGAATGTGACCCTACGGGTCAAGACTCTGGGCAATAAAATAGGTTCTCCACTAAAACCATGGACTCTAATTATAGTAGTATGAGCCCCAAAGAAATAATCACAAGGGATTGGGTGATTGGTTAGAAAACCCCTAGTGCTCTGTGTCATCTTGTGTTCTACAGGCTCGTGACTCAAATGGCTAAAAGCAAGAGCAACAAAGAATTCTAAAAAATCATAGGGATCTGACGTATCAGACAACACATGAGTTCACATAGACACGGGAATGATTCTACTACCATCAAACTTAGGATCATACATATTCAGGGGTGTATATTGTTTGAAGAGACCAAAATTTTGATACAACATCAAGTGGAACAAATATGCGAAATACCTGAAAACTCATTTCTGTTAGAAATTTGTAAGTTGGTCAATCATGGCTGCCACAATTTGCTCTGAAAAGTCTAGCCAGTACTCCTGGGACTTATCCACGGTATTCAACCTGAAAATGACTGCGAGCTACTAGCCGTGAACTGTAGAATCTTCATTCTGACCAAAGATGAAGGCCAACATGGCAAGGGCCTCTTGAATGTTAGAATTGAATTGGGCACAACCAGTGGGCAATGCAGGCATCTGGGTATTTTCCTCACCTAAATGTATCTCGGTATTCAGAAACTTCAGTGTACTATGGCGATTTGCCCATGTACCCTGCAACTTCGAAATAGTTGGAAATATCGCTGTCGATCGTATTGCAAAGCCAACATATCCCTAATTGCCTTAGGGGTAATTTGAACCATGAATGGGCCATGCTGAATAGAATGTGATGGTGGGTGAAACAACTCTGCACATAAATCAACCAACTCAAGACACAGGTGTACATTTGGAACTAGAAATTGTGCCAATTAAGATGTCCATATTCGCATCCCAAAAGTTTCCCATTGACCCTTTGCTGCATGGGCGAGGCATCTCTAGTGAGCTCCCTCCCGGAGACTCTTATTATTCTTCTGCATGTGTATCAAAAATGCCATCAACATAGTCCTTTACCTAAGTTGGGTCAACACTTACCTCTGTTTCTGGGACCCTTGTCCTCGGATAAATCTTCCTTGGCTGTGTAGGTGCAGAAGCATAGGATTTGCTGTTCATCAGCTTATCAGTGTGTTAAAAAATCCCCAACCCCTCCCGTGGTGATTGTGTCTCTGACATGTCTATGTCTACTGTAACTTAGAAATCTTGGCATGGAAAATTGAAAGGATTGCAAGGAAAACTACACTTAGCTTGAATGCTTGCGAGGAACGGAGCTTGGACGCAACAACAATTTTAGGAATGCAGAATGATAATAACAAATACAACTCTTGAAGGGACTAACTTAGCTTAGTGGGCCATTATGAAACAATACATGACACATCCCGTCATATTAATGGTATTAATGATGAGAGACAGTTAGTGTATCCCTTTGAAATCCGTATTGGACAGAGTGTCAGATCTGTACTAAGAGTAGCGATCTTTTGCAAAGATAGGTACTTTCTTGAAACTAAGGGACTACCAAAAAACCTCAATAAATGCAACTTCTAATGAGAAAGGAACCTCTGTGTTGCTGACACGTGTTCTCAGAACTCTTATTAAAAAGGGAAAAGTGGTAAAGCAAGACAAAAGAAGAAAATGAATTTAAAAGCAACTAACTAACTACGATACATATTGAGTCTCAGACTTAGGTAAAGTGTTTTAGGAAGATCCCATTTACCAAAATCTCTTTTGGCTCTCCGTCCATAGTTACTAACTTGAATACATTTTGCTGCTTACAAGAACGGATCCTAAAATGTCCTATCCATAGTGCTTCAAATTTACTGTGCCGACCCGGCTTAGCAGTTCTCTCATCCCATTTTAACACTAGAGACCCAACTTCAAAATTTAGATTGAAAGATTTCTTGTTGAACCAATTTTTAACCATCTATCGATGTTTCAAAACTGAATCATGTTAGTTTTAGGATAGACAACTGAGAGGGGGGGGTGAATCAGTTGTTCGAAACTTTCTTCCAATTAATCACTTAAATCCTTTTCTTAATTTAGCAGCATAATAATAAATCAATCATGGAAACATAATGCAATAGTTCAAGGGCAGAAACACATTAACACATAAGACACCAAGATTTTTGACATGGAAAACCCGGTTAAAGGAAAAACTACGGGGTGACAAACCCAAGATTGTATTCTCTGTTAGAAGAATAGAAAGAACAAAATGGTACATGCCAATTAGGCCTCACTGCCTGAGCACACTGCTCACAAGAGGCTCACTGCCTACAGGAGACACACTGTCTATAGGATAATAAGTATTACATACTTGAACTGAAGAATAGCATCTTCACCATTCTTGAGTTAGTTCCATTTAAGTTCAATACTTCTGCTCTGCCATTTCCCTCTACTCCTCTCTACCACACTCTCATCTCCACAAGATACACTTGAAAATGACTTTACAACTCCTTATTTATACAAGACATCAACTTAGGAATAACCATCCAAGTCAGTATACATTATAGAGTAAATATATAAATGCAACATGACTAAAAGACTTCATGCGGATCAACACACTATCGGCCACACAGATCTGAGACTCCAATATTCCTTTAAGAACACACCATTCTTCACAGAACATCTCCAAGATCATCCAGAGGATGTGTAACTCATCCAGTCGGCCAGACTTGGGAAGAACATCATCATCTAGAAATAATTCTTCAATTACAAGATCAATCTTTAATGCAAACCACCAAAACAAACTAGACACAATCCAAAGATCTCCACAAGCTTGCCTGAATCACCAAAAACATCCACACTACTTCTGCCTACTGAAATCATTCTCTCCTTCATCCGGAACCTCAAGAACACAGTCTGTCATCACTGTCATATTGGAATAGATGCTTACGGACCTCCAGACCACGAACCAATTGTGTTGTCACTTCTCATTGACTTTCTAAACACTCCATCAAATCTGCAGAACATGATATTGCATTTCTAGATCTCACCGGACCTATCTGTATCAATCTGTCACCTCTGAACACCTGCCAAAACTGGTTTTACTTAAGTGGCCATAAATTCTTCATATCTTCATGCAGACCTCTGAAATCTTTATTAGATCATCTCAAGACACATATCTACAAACCCTTTTATGCGCATCCTCTAATATTCATCTTATCTGGGATCTTTACTTCACTATCTTCACTGTTCTTCTCTATTCCTGATAGGGCTAATTTTCTCAATATCCTCAAAATACAACTCATCCAATCCTTATCATCAATGCAACAGGAGTATGTTGACATCAATGACAACACTGGTTAGGCCCATACTTGCAACAATCTTCCCCTTTGTCATTGATGGCAACATATGATGTGAAAAACTATTTTAACCATCAAGACAATAACTTCTCCTCACTGTCACAACTCCCCCTATCAACAACAACCATTCACATGTCTTCTCTTCCTTTCCTGCTCCCCCTTTGATAAGAAATTACTTATTTTTCACATGTCTTCTCTCCCCCTTTGACATTGATGGCAAAGGGCACATACTTGCATCAATTCAGAATCATACCAGCTGCTCCCCCTGAGTAACAGCTTCCCAAACATCAATATGGACCACAAGATATGACTGTGAGATCCACCGGACTGATGCACATCAGTGCACCTTAATTCAGAATCGGAGGGGTAATAACCCCTAACTTCTCCTTGAGATACTCAAAAGAGTCCTTAGGTAGAGGTTTAGTAAAAATATCTGCAATCTGATCCTTGGAAGGCACAAACTCCAATCTAACTTTAGTCTTGTTCACTTGCTCTCTCAAAAAGTGAAACTTGATGGATATATGTTTAGTCTTTGAGTGCAAAACTAGATTTTTTGATATGTTAATTGCACTTGAATTATCACAGAAGATTGTGATAGGTTCTTCATACTCCACTCTGATATCTCTTAGCATTTGCTTCATCCATAATACTTGAGTGCAACTACTTGCTACTGCAATATATTCTACTTCTGCAGTAGACAGAGATATTGCCTCTTATTTCTTGCTTAGCCAAGAAATCAATCTCTTCCCCAAAAAGAATGCTCCACCACTGGTACTCTTTCGGTCATCCACATCTCCTACCCAATCCGCATCTATATATGCATGAAGAGAGAAATCACAATCTTTGGGATACCACAACCCATACTCAACTGTCCCTTTTAGATATCTAAAAATCCTCTTGATTGCCATGACATGAGATTCTCTAGGATCAGCTTGGAATCTAGCAACAAGACCAACAACATTCATAATGTTAGGTCTAGTCTGAGTCAGATACAATAGTCCTCCAATCATTGACCTGTACTTTTTCTGATCAGCCTTAGGAGAGTCATCATCTTTTCTCAATTTACATCTGGTTGCCATGGGAGTATTCATTGGTTTTGAGTCTTCCATCCTAATTTTTTTCAACAATTCTTTCACATATTTGGTTTGAGAAATGAAGATTCCTTTCTTTGTTTGAGTGATTTGCAGACCCAAGAAGAAATTCATTTCCCCAAACATGGACATCTCAAATTCACTTTTCATTTGATTTGCAAAGGTTTTGCACATACTATCTCTTCCTCCAAAAATAATATCATCAACAAACACTTCAACAATCAAGATATTTTCATGATCAATTTTGAAATACAAATTACTGTCAGCAGTACCTTTGTTGAAACCAATCTTCAAAAGATGCTTATCCAATCTTTCATACCAGGCTCTTGGAGCTTGCTTGAGTCCATACAGTGCTTTCTTCAACTTGTAGACCATATCACCATGATCAGACAATTAAAATCCATCCAGTTGCTCAATGTAAACTTCTTCTTCCAAGTCACCATTTAGGAAGGCAGACTTGACATGCATCTGATATACTTTGAAATCCTTGAAGGAAGGAAATGCAAGAAATAATCTGACTAATTCAATTCTTGCCACCGGAGCAAAAGTTTCTTCAAAATCAACTCCTTCTACTTGGGAGTAACCCTTGCAGACCAATCTGGCTTTGTTTCTAACTATTTCACCATCTTCATTCAGTTTATTCTGGAAGACCCATTTGGTTCTAATCACATTCTTGTTTTTAGGTCTGGGAACAAGATCCCAATTGTGATTTTTCTCAATTTGCATTAGCTCTTCCTTCATTGCTTTAGTCCAGTTTTCATCATTGCAAGCTTCATTCACTGTCTTAGGTTCAATCTTTGAAATCAGACAATACTCTTTTGAATCTTGAGCAATCCTTCTTCTTGTTTGTACACCTTTGATTTTATCACCTATGATCTGATCTTCAGAGTGATTCATCTTACATACCTAGGAACTTTGGGAGTTACTTGCACTTCTGATTCTTGAATAGGTTCATTCAAACTTATCTCTTCTTCTTGATTTACCGGATCAGTCTGAATCTGAATTTCAGAGGGAGCTTGGACTTCTTGAAAAAAAACATCATTTTGATCATCTTCATCATATTCATAAAAGCTTGAGGGTTTTTCAATACCTTCATCAACCTTCACATTTGTACTTTCTACAATCTTCCTTAATCTCTTGTTATAACATCGGTATGCTTTTCTTTGAGTAGAATAATGCAAGAAGATTCCTTCATCACTTCTAGCATCAAATTTTCCTAGATTTTCATCTTTTAATGTAACATTTTCTACCAAAGACTCTAAAATACCTCACAGTGGGAGTGATGCCAAACCAAATTTGATAAGGAGTCTTACCGATATTGCTTCTGATTTGTACTCGATTGAGAGTATAGACTGCAGTGCTTACAGCTTCTCTCCAATAGATCTGAGGAACATTTGCTTCCATCATCATGGTTCTAGATGCTTCCTGGATGGTCCGGTTCTTTCTCTCCACTACTCCATTCTGCTATGGAGTCCTAGGAGCAGACAACTATCTTTTTATTCCATGTTTCTCACAGAATTCTATGAACTCACTGGATGTGAATTCTCCACCTCTATCAGACCTTAGACATTTTAATTTTAATCTAGTTTCATTCTCTACCATAGCCTTGAATATTTTGAATTTATCAAGAGATTCTAATTTCTCTTTCAGAAAAGTTACCCACATCATCTGGGAATGGTCATCAATTAATAACATGAAGTATCTATCACCTTGCACACTCCTGATTCTTGCTGGACCACATAAATCAGTATGAACTAAGTCTAATAATTCGGTAGAAGATTGTTCCTTGCTTTTGAATGAGACTCTGCTTTGTTTACCCAACTGACATTCTTTGCACAAACTATTGGTAGGTTTTACCAATCTTAAAAGATCTCTTACAGCTTGAGTGTTGCTTATCTTGATGATATTATCAAAATTCACATGACACATTCTCCGATGCCATAACCAACTCTGATCAATTTAAACAAATAAATAACTTTTACCAATACCAACTAAGTGGAAGATATTACCTTTTGTTTGAGTACTGGATGCAATCTCTGTTCTGGAACTTTCAAAGATCTTGCATTTTCCATTCTTGAATCGAAGATCATAACCTTTGTCCACCAACTGTCCAACACTGAGAAGATTGTGCTTCAGACATTCAACATATAGTACATTACTGGTTTTGTTTTTTCCATCAAAGAATGGTTCCTATACCTCTGATTCTACCAGCAGAATTATCACCAAACTTTACCACTCCTCCTTCATACCTTTCCAAATCTATGAACTTATTTTTGTCACCTGTCATATGGTGAGAGCATCCACTATCAATGACCCAATCATCATTTTCTTCAACTTGGGCAGCTAGAGCTCTTTCTACAATTTTATGATTGACAGATTCAGAGGGCATTGGATCTTCTTCCTTGATGGAAATAAACACCCAGTCACTTCCAGATTTGTTTCCTATCTCTGATTCATCATCTATTACTCCTTCATTATCATCATCTTCATGAACATAGTAACAATTCTTTTGGAACCTTAATCTATTAGGATTTGGCCTTGAAAATCTTTTCGGACACCTTGAAAATCTATTTATTGCAGTTAAAACACTTAAAAGGCAACTTCCTCTCATACTTACCAGATCCTCTTGGCAGTCTCTTTACAATAAGGGCTTCAAGTTGAGCAGCTTCTGCTTCATCTTCTTCTAGGTCTTTTCTTGCTTTTTCATACCATGATAGTTTCCTTGAAGAGTTCTCTCCTGGATCAAACTTTTGTTTTCCTTTTACAGAGGCACTAGCTTTGAATGCAGATCTAGTCTTAAGGGGTGCATCTCCAAACTCGGTCAATTCAAATGCAGCCAATTTACCAACCAATTGGTCTCTTGTGATACTTGAAAAGGATCTGAATTCTTCAATAGCAACAACCTTGTATTTGTAAGAATCAGGAAGGGATCTGAGAACTTTGCCAACAATCCCATCTTCATCAAAGATTCCCCTAGCACATCTAATGCCACAAACAAGCTCATTTACTCTTGGCATAAATGAAGTGATATTTTCATCTTCTATCATCTTTAGGTTTTTAAATTTTCCTTTCAGACTCTGTAGCTTGGCACATTTAACATACTTGTCTCCTTCATGTAGAAGTTCCAGTTTTTGCCAAATCTCATATGCAGTTTTTAGATCAATAACATTTGTCAACTCAGAATCAGATAAGGCACTTAGAAGAGCTTCTTTAGTCTGCAGATTGTTTTTAGCATCTGTGATTTCATCTATGGTACGTAGACCATTCTATGGAGGATCATACTTCTTTGAGACCATGATTCAATACTGCATTCCCATACATTGTAAGTGACATTCAATGCGACTTTTCCAAAGAGTGAAATTTGTTCCATCGAACCTCAGACTATCCTTCTTGTAGGACGACATCCTGGATCTCCTCAAGTGGTTAAGCTCTTTTAGAGGAACTTAGCTCTGATACCAATAGTTAGTTTTAGGATAGACAACTGAGAGGGGGGGTGAATTAGTTTTTTGAATCTTTCTTCCAATTAATCACTTAAATCCTTTTCTTAATTTAGTAGCATAATAATAAATCAATCATGGAAACATAATGCAACAATTCAAGAGCATAAACACATTAACACATAAGACACCAAGATTTTTGACGTGGAAAACCCGGTTAAGGGAAAAACTGCGAGGCGACTAACTCAAGATTGTATTCTTTGTTAGAAGAATAGAAAGAACAAAATGACACATGCCAATTAGGGCTCACTACCTGAGTACACTACTCACAAGAGGCTCACTGCCTACAGGAGACACACTGTCTATAGAATAATAAGTATTATATACTTGAATTGAAGAATAGCATCTTCACCATGCTTGAGTTAGTTCCATTTAAGATCAATATTTCTGCTCTACCTTTTTGTTCTACTCCTCTCTACCACACTCTCATCTCCACAAGATACACTTGAAAATGACTTTACAACTCCTTATTTGTACAAGACATTGACTTAGGAATAACCATCCAAGTCGGCATACATTACAGAGCAAATATATAAATGCAACATGACTAAAAAGACTTCACGCAGATCAACACACTGTCGGCCACACAGATTTGAGACTCCAATATTCCTTTAGGAACACACCATTCTTTATAGAACATCTCCAAGATCATCCGCAGGATGTGTAAGTCATCTAGTCAGCCAGACTTAGGAAGAACATCATCATTCGGAAGTAATTCTTCAATTACAAGATTAATCTTCAATGCGGACCACCAACACAAACTAGACACAATCCAAAGACCTCCACAAGCTTGCTTGAATCACCAAAAACATCCACACTACTTCTACCTATTGAAATCATTCTCTCCTTCATCTAGAACCTCAAGAACACAGTCTGTCATCACTATCATATTGGAATAGATGCTTGCGGACCTCCACACCATGAACCAATTGTGTTGTCACTTCTCATTAACTTTCTAAACACTCCATCAATTCTGTAGAATAGGATATTGCATTTCAGGATCTCACCGGACCTATCTATATCACTCTGTCACCTCTGAACACCTGCCAGAACCGGTTTTACTTAAGTGGCCATAACTTCTTCATATCTTCATGCAAACCTTTGAAATCTTTACTGGATCATCTCAAGAGACATATCTACAAACCCTTTTATGCGCATCCTCTGATATTCATCTTATTTGGGATCTTTACTTCACTATCTTCACTGTTCTTCTCTATTCCTGATAGAGCTAATTTTATCAATATCCTTAGCATACAACTCATCCAATCCTTATCATCAATGCAACAGGAGTATGTTGACATCAATGACAACACCGGTTAGGCCCATACTTACAACAATTCATGTGCCTTTTCTCACTTTTCTTGTACTTCCAGCAACTCAGCAAGTCTAACTGTCATGGAACCATTTTCCTCAATTTCAAATTGTTTCAACAACTGTAAAGAAAGAATTTATGTACTTAGTGGCATCACTGTGTGTTTTCCATAGACCAACTCATAGGGAGACATTTTAGTCACTTGCTTCGGGGTGATCCTATCGACACATATTGCTGTGTTAAGTGACTTGTGCCACTCTCTTTGATGGTCATCTCCCATTCTTTTATGAGTCTAATAAGGTTCTTGTTTGTAGACTGCCAATCCATTACCTTGTGGATAATAATTAGAAGAGGTTTTCAGATATATCCCATTCTTTAAGGAAAACTTAGACAATTTAGTCCCCAAAAATGCTTTAGCATTATTTGATATGATAGTGCGAGGAGGACCAAACCGAGAAGTTATCCCTTCTAAGAATTCCAGAATCACTTTTTCAGTAGCTTCCTTGAGTGGTTCTGCTTCACTCCATCTTGTAAAGTAATCTATTGCAGTAAGAATCCACTTGTGTCCCATACTTGATATTGGATTAATCATGCCAATAAAATCTAGACCCCATTGAGCAAAGGGTTCATCCACTATTATGGGGCTTAGAGGCAATGCTGCATTTCTTCTCTTCCCAGTATAGAATTGGCAAGTTTGACATTCTTTGACCACCTGATAGCAATTTGCAAATAGTGTAGGCTAGAAATTGCCAGCTTGTGTTACTTTAATTGTGGTAGTCTTTGCTGAAAAGTGTCCCCCTGAAGTTCCATAATGAAATTCACGTAGTACCTTTTGGGCCTCATCTCTCTCTACACATCTTAAAAGTATTCCATCAATGTTTTTTCTAAATAAAACATGATCAATTAATACAAAATGAACTCCTTGCTGCCTATAATACCTTTTCTTATGAGGAGAGAGTTCATTTGGGAACACACCAGTTCTCATAAACTGTATTCTGTCTCTGACCCAAGTGTCTTGGTCAATCTCTTGGAGTCTAAACACTTTTTTAGTTTCTACTTCTTCAGGCATTGATTCCTCTATGTCTTGGGTCATATATTGACACAGTCCTTTGCCTCTCACCAATTTGGTAGGCCTTACCACCACATCGTATTCTAAAATCTTAGTTATCCAATTGGCCCTTTTTTTAGTGATCTCACCTTCCATTATGTATTCCCTTACACCAGGGTGGGCTACTAATATCAGAATCTTGTTTCCTATTACTAAATGTCTGAATTTATTAAGGGCTTTTACCATAGCATAAGCTTGCTTTTCAACAAAATTGTACCTTGATTCATATTCACTTAATGTTCTGGAGAAGAATTCTATTGGATGTTCACCTTCTTCTTGGTCATCTTTTTGAGTTAGAATAGCTGCAACACTGTGTTCTCCTCCATACACATACATTATAAAAGGCTTAGAGAAATCTGGGTTTCTCAATACTAGTGTAGTTGAAATAGCTTTCTTAATTTCTTCAAAAGAATGTCTCCCTTTTGTTGTCCATTTGAAAACCAAATCTTTCTTCAGCAACAGAGTAATGGGCCTAACTAGCAAAATTAGATATAAAGCGGATGACAAAATTGATCTTTCGTAAAAAAGGACTGAATTGCTTTCTTGTTAACTGGCAAAGATAAATTCATTATAGCTATGACTCACTCTAGATCAATGGAAATCCCATCCTTTGAAACTATGTGTCCCAAAAGTTTCCCCTGAGGCATGACAAAGATACATTTCTTAGGATTTAGGGAAATCCCAAATTCCTGACACTTCTAGAAAACAACTTCTAGGTGATCAAAATGATCTTTGGCATCCTTGGTAAATATAGTCAGGTCATCTAGATAAATCAAAATAATCTTATTTATAATTTTGCCAAATGCTATATCCATGGCGCGCTGAAAGGTAGCTCCAACATTTGAAAGACCAAAGGGCATATTAGCATATGCAAATGTTCCCCACTTTGTAGTGAATGCCATTTTATGTTGGTTTTCATCTGCCAACCAAATTTGATTGTATCCTGAGAAACCATCAAGAAAAGAAAATCTCTTTGATCTAGCCACACTTTGTAGAATCTATTCCATAGAAGGTAGAGGGTAGTGATCTTTTAATGATGCTTTGTTCAGGTCTCTGAAATCCACACAAAGTCTTATGTCACCATTCGTTTTCCTTGCAGGTACCAAATTAGACACCAAGGTTGAATGTTTGATTGGAAAAATGATCTTTGATTCTAGAAGCTTTTGTAGTTCATCTACCATTAGTGGCTCAATTCTAGGATTTATTGGTCTTTGCTTTTGTCAGACTGGTTTTGATACTTTAGCAAGCTCTATAGTATGTTGAATGAAATCCCTATTATAGCCATGAAGATCTTCATAGGTCTAAGCAATCACCCTATCATACTTGTTACACAAAGCAATCATCTTGTCCTTTTCCTCTTGGGCAGTAGCTTTGCCTATCCTTAACTTTCTTCCTTCACTAACCTGAATTTTAGAATAATCATCTTTACTTGCCTTAAACTTCCTTTTGTCTAGGCTTACATCTTCAGGGTCAAATAGATTCTCTAGAGTGATCAGTCCTTTTGGGAGCTTATTTGACTTCAGATGAATGATTTGATCACCATAAGCTTCTTCGATCTTGGGCTATAACTGATCAGCAAACTCTCCTGACTGTTGCAGAAACAAGAGTACTTGAAGATCATTATCAAAAACCTTCCAATTCTGGTCATTATCTGGGATTGTTGGCCTCACTATGACTTTAACTGACTCATTATTAACAAGTAGGTCACTTGCTGGGTCAAATTGAGAACCAATTTGTGCCATTCTATCTGCTTTTGTATTTTGAGTTTTGGGTACAACCTCAATATTGAAAGCATCAAAACCATCTATCAGATCCCAAATTCTATGATGGTAGGATCTCATTCTTACATTCTTTGCTACTGCTTTCTCCCTGATTTGTTTCACTACTTATTTTGAGTCTCCTTTAACTACCAAATTCTTGATTCCTCTCTTCCTGGCCAACATGAGACCATGCACTAAAGATCCATATTCAACATCATTATTAGTGCAAGAAAACTGAAAGCATATAGCTCGTAGAATCTTCTCACCATTTGGGGTAGTGAGGCAAATACTTTCTCCAGCGGCATTTTTGCTCCTTGCCCCATCAAAATTTAAGGTCTAGATTTCAGAGTTTCTTTTAGGTTCTTCCTTTTTAGATACCTCTTTTCTCATTACATTTGGAATTTCTTGGCCTTCTTCAAAAATAACATAAGTGCCTAAACCGGTAGAGTCATAGTTTCCATAAGGATCACTCTACATCATGGTCATCTATTGACTATTTTCCTCCTCTTGTTGGTCATGTTGAGTCCAGTCACCTAGTTCTTCAACAATGACTCTCTCTTCCTTATTCATCATGTCATGGGATGCTTCTATCCTTGGGGCTGGTTCATTAGTGATATGATCTTTGGACAAAGGTTCAGACAACACTTTCATTTTTGTTCCATATTTGGTTCTCAAGATTAGATGGGACCAATCCAGTGACATGTATCCTCCTATCTTGGCTATGAAATCCCTAGATAGGCATAAACCAAAGATAGGGGGAATATCTATGACTACTATATCTTGTTTAACAATTATATTGGGGCAAGTATACAACTGCAATGGAAGTTGTTTGATCTTTCCTATAGTTTGGACAAACTTTCCATCTAATTGCATGACTCCTCTGGTAAGTGGCTCATATTTTATTTTTAAAGCATCTACTATTTGCTTTGGCATGACTGTAGTACTAGCTCCAGAATCTATCATTGAGTTATGCAGTAATTTCTTTCCCACTATTAAAGTCAGATAAAATGGATCTGTCTTAGATTTACCTACCTCTGGCGTATTGTACAACAGAGCTGCTATCATTGATAGTGTAGTGTCTTTATGTTGAGCCTTTCCTTTATCAGCAACTCCTTCTTTAGCATTGGTAGATTTAGAGCCCACCTGGCCTTGTAATGCTTCTTGTAATATAATTTTTTTCTTAGGAATTGCCAGCATATCCCAGATTGATACATGTGCTGGGGTCTTCTTTAGTTGTTCTACCACGTTCATAGGTCCTAGTGCTTGTGTCCTTGGATAGTAAGGATATCTTATTTTCTCTAGTGTCTGACCAGAGATTACTTGATTCTGAACTGGATGAGGCACTTCTTTCCTAGAAACTAGGTTATAATGATTCTGGAAAGGAGGAGCTCCAGTAGTCTCATTATTTATGGCTTCAGGTTGTTCCATCATTCTTCTCTTTGATCTAGTATAATAATTTGACTACACCAATGGTTTCTTAGAAGTGGATGCTTCATTCAAGAACACTGAATCTTCATCTTCAATCTATGAAAATAAGGCATGCTCAGGAGCAATTTCTTCTTCTTGCTGTATAGAGATCCCCTGCATCTGAGCCACCATTACTACATTCTAAACTCTGGGTGACTGATATGGATGAGCATTAGACATCAAGACTTGCCCCTCTCCCCTTCTTTGTTCTGCTATTTTTTTGCTGCAAATTGCCTCTGGGACAATCCTTGGGCATATGGGTATTGCTGCAAGGAAATCACTAGGCATTGGTGTCTTCTACTAAATTATTTTATCCTGGGACTATCTCTCTATTTGGATTATGAGGGACAACCTGTAGAGGTGTAGGGACTATGACCAACTAGTTTGATGGCTGAGGATTATTTTGCCTTTGAGGGCCTTGATATTGATTTGATTGGTAAAGGAGTCTATTTCCTTGGAAACCTTGATAAGGAGGCTTTGGATAGGAAATTTGTTGCCTTTTGAGATTAATTATCTCATTTGAAATGGTCCTAAGGATGTTCTTGACATCATCTATTTCTAATGGCTGAGCAGGGGGTGTTGCTACAGTAGGTTGTTGAGGTGTTCGGAATGTATACATAGACACAGGTGCAGCTGAAAGGTTAGGGGCTTCTTGTGGCAAAGGTAATGAAATTTCTAGGAAAATGGGCATAGGAGGCCTTGGAGGCAACTTTCCAGCATCTATCAGGTTATTTTCAGCCTTAACAACCAATTCATATGCCCCTGGCAGAGTTTGACCTCCTAGGGACTGAATCATTACTGATATATAAAAATTGAAAGCTTTGAGGTAGAACACAATTTCCATACCTAATTGTGGTCTCGTTGTAGTAGGAATTCTGTCCCAGGTCTTTTGAAACATTATGTTGAAATCAGTTATGGCTTCTTGTGGTGCTCTCTTTATGGTGATTAATTGTTACAGCAGGGAAGATTTATCACCCTTCTCACTAAATCTTGTAAAGAAAGCATCACCAAGCTGATCCCAAGTAGATATTGTATTTGGGGCCAAAGACCTATACCAGTCTAGAGCCTTTCCTTTGAAAGAAGCTACTAACAATTTGATTGCTACATTCTGTATAGTAATGACATGCATTGCAAACACATCAACCATATCTTGCAGATGCTCCCCTGGTGTCTTAAAATATTCTCCATTGAACTTAGGAAAAGCCTTCAAAGCATTAGCTAGAATTGGATCCCAAGTAGCTGTGGTACTAGAAGAATGAGAGGACTGCCAGTGTTCCAATTTGTATAATTCCTTGGGGCTACAGGTGCTCCCATATTTACTCCTTGTGTTACTACAATTTGATTCACTCTTCTTCTTGGAGTAGTAATTAATGGTGGCAATAGAATACCTAGATTAGCAGAAGACTGAGCTCTTATTGTAGGTCCACATCTCTGGCTCCTTGTCACTCTCTAGCTCATATGATCTTGATAAGAACTTCAAGAAAGGTCCCACCCGGTGTGCCAAAAACTGTTGATGTGTAAAATTGTGCCTGGTTCCAACACTAACATGGGAAGTTTCAAGAATGTTGGACTTGCTACTTGAAACAACCTCCAAATTTTAAAGAAGCTAGCTCTTCCTATTTAAATAGGGTTTTGAGTAAAGGGCAGAGAATGAAACAAGATTACAAATACAATAGGTAAAACTAAATCTATGGCGATGTGCCTAAATGAAATATATTTTCTCAACTAGCATAGTGAACTAATCCTTAAGATGCAGTTATATTAAAGAGAAGATATTGTATGATTAATATAAGTAGATTGCGATTGAATCAGATTAAAGGCTAAAATTAGACACATTTACAAAGACATTGATAATATCAACAAGGGCACTATTGTGTGGTTACACAACATGCCCCATTTTGCCTTGACAAAACAGGGACCCAACTTTTTCTTGCTGCTTTGGCTTGTTATTTTTCTGCTTTGGGCAGTCTGGTAAAATCAGTCATGCATGTAGCCTTGCAAGAGGGTGGATTTGTCCCCATGATGAGGTTAGTTTCCAAAATCAGTATCTCACACTATTAACCTCATGATTGGAAAGTATGCAGAATTCTAAGTAGGTTTGCCTTTTAGATCACACCAAAATTCTCTAAGGGAAGAAAGTTATGTCAAGTCAAAGATTGGTCAAACCTGATATTCTGAGGGGGGGTCATATTTCAAACATCAGTCATCTTAGACAAGATCACCCTGATATTGTATTATCACCTGATAATCACTTAATCCATGAAGTGTGGACATCAATTTTATGTAATAGTTGATATCTACCTGTCAAACAACTTCAATTATCTTGCAGAGGGTCATATTTTTAATATTTATCATCTTACGAATATCACCCTCTTTGCAAATATCACCCTATGCCAATAGGATGGTGATGTCATCTAAATCTAAAGAATGAACAAAATCACCCTGATGATGGCATCATCATTCCATTCTACCTCACGGAGGTATATATCCGATGCTCATCATATTCAGTAACATGACGGTGACGTCATTAAAACATAGCTATTAAACAATGTCGTCGACATGGTGACGTCACCCTGATCTTTTCCCAGGGGGTCATTTTATTTGCGGGGTCATATTTTGAACATCCCCTGATCTTAGTTTCATGACCCAATATACACGTGGTCAACGTTGACCACATCACCCGATTCTTTTGCATTTAGTTTTTCCGCTCAAAGGCGGGGGGTCATTTTATCTAGGGGTCATATTTTGAATATCACCCGATCTTTTGAAGATCACTCCTTCTCTTGTTTCCTGACATTAAATACACTTAAATGTGGTAGATAGATTCCCGCCAATTACAAATACAACTCAAACACTTGGCATCATCCATGAATTCCCTACATAAGATCAACGGATTTAACCATCCCAATGTAGTTTTACCCTAATTTTCCCTACGGATGTGTTTAAAGGTAATTTTTGAAGGTTATTTTCATTTACCATGCGAAAAAACAAGAAATTACAGAGTAGAGAAGTCAAACCTTCATACAACTACCTATTAACAGATTAGCTCCTTCAATGTAATGGAATGGGTGATCTTCAGCATCTACAGCCCTTTTTAGTAATCACCCATCTAACCCAGGAGGAAAGCACTGTCAGGTACGTAACTGAAAACCCTCCTGTTGTCATTTTCTACATATTCAGGTTAGGGTGTTTATTCTTGCTTGTGGTTTAACTTTGTGAATATGCATATCATGATGAAGTAAAGAATAATAGATAGAATATGCATGATGTTATAGAAATGCAAGATGTTGTATGATACATGTGGATATTGTGAGGTAAGACAAATCATGTTTGTTGTAGGAGTCCATGGCAGATCTTAGAAGGAATAGGTCTGACTCAGATTTTCTCAAGCCTATGTTTGTTTAGCCTAAGGGGGTATAGTTTAAGTATGGCATCATTGGTGATACTCACCAAGGAGATATGGACCTAGCAGCATGGTCAGCATGAGTAGATCATGATAAGGATAATCCCCTTCTAGATGGGTTATATGTTTCAGGAATGTGGCATGCAACCGACTTTCAGTATGCCACAAACACCCCAGAGTTGGTAGTGGAATGTTCTAGAAATTATAACCCTGAGACCAGGTGGGTGGAAAAGTATGGAAGAATTTATGCTAACTTTTTCAATTAAGGGCATCACTTCTACTTTTAATCTGCCAGTTGGGAAGAAGGTGGTCAGTGTGGATCTACACAAGCTAGAAATAGAATATAATAATAATAAGAAGAATGCAAGGAAGAGGATGTATCAGTGGAGGTCAAAGAGCAACACCTACACTGCCTCAGCTAAATTGCCTGTACACTTATACAAATTTGATTTCGATGATGAGTACCAATATATGATTGCCCTCCTGAGTAGGATGACAAGTAAACCTCATGCTGGGAATTTTGAGAATTAGATGTTTAGAATCATCCAGATGGTCCTATATGTAGATAATAGGCCATTATGGGCCAAGATCATTAGTGATGCACTAGATGAAGGAATGAGGAACCTGGGAGGCCAGACTTGCCTATTCTATATGACCTCATATGTTGTGTACTCATGTGCCTACAAAGGAACCTTTGATGCATTGAAGATAGTGGGTAAAGTTGGAGGTGATGTAGATGATGCCCACATATGGGATCACTATCCTCAGCTACAAAGAAAAAATTACCTCCTGGACTACAAACTAGTAAATGATGCATTCTCTATGAATCTAGTCATAACCATGGAGGAGGACAGGACTAAGAGACTGAGCATGGAGGCTCAAGAAGTTGTTTACAGACATGGGGCTTGGTTTATCTAGTTTTCCACCTTTTCATATATTAGGGTAGAGGGATTTGAAGGACACCTCCTTATGCTACCAAGATACCCTACTGATGGGGTTGTCCTGATGGAGTTTGTCAGGCAGGTGTCTACCATAGTTGAAGCCTACAAGGAACAAAAGAAGATAGCTCCGGTGTTATTTCCAGTGTCTATGGGCTGGTATATGTGCTCAGACTCAGAGAGCATAAAACATGTCATGGGAGGGCTAAAACTGATGTATCTACAACCATTTCCACCGGCCAAATCTTATGATCCCTATGGAAGGATGCATAAAATAGTAGGAAAACTGATTCATCAGAAGCATTTGGAAGATTTCTGGACCGACTATGAGGATGAAGCTGAGGTGAGAAGAAGGAAGTACCAGAGGCTCATGTTGAACCAAATAAACACTTTTGACCACATCCCGGTGCTAGCACAGCTGAGGAAGGATGATGGAAAGATTATGTCTAATGAATATGAAGACAAGAAGGTTTACAATGACACCATAGCAGCCCCTAATCTTACACAGCTGGAGGATATATCCTTGGATTAGCTAATAGGTGGGGTGATACAGTTAACCCAATCTTGGGTGGATGAGGAAATAAAGAGATTGAAGAAAAGGGGCGTGGCCCTTACCTTTTATGCCAAAAAGAAGAGGTAGGAAATAGCTGATGAGGAATATGATGATTTCCTTAGTGTGAAGAGAAAGTCCAATGGGGAGAGATTGCTCACACAAAAATAGAGGAAACGTCCCCCTAGAGGTAAGAAAACTGGGGATGAACCAAAGGGGGTGATAATTGAAAGGATTGCCATGCCAGCTGCAGGTGCATCAACATCAGCTAAAGCATCCGCATCATCTGCACAACCTCTGATTGACAAACCAAAGACTAAGAGGATTTTGAGGCCAGGAATTGAAACTACAGAAGTGTAGGAGGAGGGCCAAGCCTCACGACATGAAGTGGAAGAGGGCATCCCATTTGAGGAAGAGCAGGTTAACAAGGAACCTGCAGGTGATGACCTGATGATGGTCAGTAAGAAGCGGAGGGCAATGCTACTGACATCACCACCCAAGAAGCAAAGAACATCCATGTGGGGTGATATCAGGGCTGACCCTATTGTATTAAGAGGAGCTGGTGGTGAAGCATTCATGAAGGAACTACAACATGATGTTCCACTTCCCACCATAATAAAGTTTAAAACTGAGAAGGCAGAGGAACAAATAAGAGAAGTATTCAAAGAAGGTCAGGGCGGTCCTTTCTCCTTGGAGGACACCATGGACTTGTCTGATGATGAAGTTGGTCAAAATGTGGCCTCTCAGTGAATGGAGACTCTTTCTTCTAGCACCCGCATGATCCCTCATGGGACCCCATTAGCACAAATGGCGGTGTTGGAAGAAATAAAGCAAACAGAGGAGGAAGTAAAACAAGGTAGCCCAGAAAGGGCAGCCCAACAGATAGGACTTGATAAGTTGGTGGATCAGGTGACTAGCCCTGCCATTATAGATTTAACATACAAGGGTGATGTAATCCCTAAGGATAAGGTAGGTGCACCTGATGAGACATAAAAGATTGAAGTGGCTAAGCAAGTAGAAAAAGAAAGCAATGCTCCTGATATGGGTCAGCAACAACATGAGATACTTGTAGAACCAAAAATAGTAGAAGTTCAACAGAAGGGTGGAGGTGATAAAGATACATCACGTGCTTCTGCTACTCAGAGCTAGGACGATCTAGGGGATACCTCAAGAGAAAAAGATAAATTAGGTCATGAGGACCCCAAGCCATAGGATATTGGTGCATCAGGTACAAAATGAGAAATGACCCAAGATCAGGGTGATGCACAAGGCCAACACACTCAGACATCCATAGATGTCAATATGCCTTAGGATGAGGAAAGCAATAAAGATGATGAAAGTTAGAAGGAGGGAGTACAAGATCAGGCACAGGATCATAATGTGGACATTCCACAGGATCCTCCTTGGCAGAAGGAAGCCCCTCAACAAGAAGAAATGCAACAAGATCCCCCTCATGAAGAACTACATGAGGAAGATATTAACAAAGTGCCTTCTCCACCAGGAATAGAAGCATATACTGGAGAACAGGGCAGACATAATGTTGATAAAGAGCATCAAGGGTCTAGAGATGATGTGCCTCAATGGCTAGAGAAAGAAATAGCCATGGAACAAGGGTTTGAAATTCAGGAATTTGATGTTTCTGCCTTGTTTGTAGAAACAATGATGAAGCCAAAGAGGAAGGCTAGATTAACATCGGCCATAAAGAGAGATCTTGCTATAAGAAGAAGGACTGCATAGGTAGCACTTCCCATGGTAAAAAAGGAGAAGGGCAAGATCACCCTAGAAGAATTCCAAATCACAATTGTTGATTTGGGTTTTGCCAATGAGGACCAGGAAGGTCAGGAAGGGAAGGACATTTTTGATTCTTTGACCCTAAGGGTAAAGAAGGAGAAAGAAAAAAATAAAGAGCATAAGGAGCACATTGCTCAGCTACATTCTTACATAAAAGGGTTGATTAACCCTAATAATACACCAGTTGATCCGGCAGTCCCATTGACTCTCATATCCTAGGAGGATGTCACTAAGCTGGACCTAATTAGACGTGAAGCTATGATCATGGAGAAATGGATGTTGTTAGCTCTCACTGGAGCTAAGGATGTTTTGAGAACCTCCTCACAGAGGTGGAATTCTTTAGGCAGTTTAAAGAGAAAGGTAGATAAAATGCAAAATGAAACAAGAAAACGGTCATTCCAATTGGAAAAGGACCTAACTGCTTTAAGTGAAATGAAGAGGATAGATCCACAAGTATTGATAAATAATCAAGTGTTTAATAATAATACTGCCCTGCTGGTAGGCATATGGTATGAAGATATCAGGTTTGAATGTGATATCTTGAAGAAATGTAGTGGCAAGCTCAGGGATATAAGTATAAAGATGTACGACATGATGGCATACGAAGTAGAGATCCTTGAGGCCCTGGAAGGTAAAATAGAAGGAAATATAGAAAATTAGGATGCAGACTTTGCTATCAAAGCTCTGCATAATAATTTCAAGTCCGTAGCAGATGACCCCCTCACCCACCTGACAGAGGAGGTGATGGATAAAATCATGAGGATAAAGGTCAAGGTAGAAACTTACAATGAGACTTTGAACAACATAAAAGGTAAGCTGGAAGTGCTTAAGGCTAAATTCTAGTCTCACAAACATGGCATCACAAAAGCCAGAATCTAAGATGGGGGAGAGGTGGATAAAATTATACAGGCATATGAGAACATCAGGACAGTGATGAAGGTCCACATACAGGAGCATGTATGTCAAGGTGACAGTGATGCTGAAAGTAATGAAGATGATGACAATGATGAAGAAGAAGGAAATGAAGAAGAGGAACTTGAAGAATGAATGAAGATGCATCACCAAGCGAACATATGCATAAGGTACTCATAAAATATGAGTCATCCAGATGGTTGCCAACTGGCAACCTATGCTACGAGGAAGAGTTGACTAAGTCAAAGGATCATTATCAACCGTTGATCTTAATTGAAAAATCTTGACCATTGGTCAAATGTAACTGCCTCCTCACCTTATTATATAAAAGGTGCAGGGGTGTAATATTTTGAACATTCGAAACTTAATTGAAATTTGATTGCTAAAATTTTAGGACTCATTTCAAAGTTGTTATAAATGTACATGTTATGCATATTGAATGAAAGAGAAGCATATTTGATTACAAATCATCATAAATCTTGTGTAATCTATGTTTGAAACATGGATACATGCATTGATCAGATGTGTCCCTTGGAGTGCTTTTCAGTCTGCATGTGTTGTTTTCATTCCTAATTCCTTTGAAGTTAGCATCAACCATATCTAGTTGTGGAACATCCTAGTGACCTATGGTTTGATTTCTTCTCTTCATGAATGTATCTTGTATGTATGTGATTCAATAACTAAAGATTCACTAAAGTAGAAGCATTCTTTTAAATTTCTTTGAATTTCATAACATATCATCACCATAATTGCAAATAATAGAAAATTAAAAGCAAATAACATGAAATATGCTGACATCCTGTAGGTAATTTAAAATACAGAGCATATTTAGAGTAAAAGCATGTCAAATTGACAAATATCATGTAAATTCATACAAATAGCCATGAAATCCATGCAAATATCCACTTATAGACACATCATTTGAATATATATATAGTGTAGAAGAAAGAACAAGTTCATATGTGATCAATGATCAGAAGAATTAGTCAAACTTACAAATATATCAGTTATCTTTTGAAATAGACTAGAGTTAACCTCTCTGTGGAGTAAATTTATAGGAAACAGTACAATACTAATCATCTAGACAAATGTAAGACCCCTTGAAATGGAAAACAACATGTCACATTAACCTCTGTGTAACATCAAATGATCATGACCTGATCAATGGAGACTTGGAGTCATCAACTTATCCTAAGCTGATCGTACTTTACAAGATAAAAAAGGTTGTACAAATTTTTATTTATGTTGTTATGACTAATAATCATCATCAACATAAATTTGCGCTAGAAGGAGGGCCTTATCATCTGTAGATTTGTCTGATTTGATGACATAGATAGAAAGGTAATATTCATGCAGCTTTGTATTTCAAGTCATATGCAAAGATTTGCTATTTTGAGTCCATGTATACTTGGCCGTGGCAAAGTTTTCAAAATTGAGCATAAATATTTCAAGATTTGTAGTTGATCACCATGATATTTCAAAGATAAGCTATATTTTAGGTATTTTTGCTAAAATCTTTGAGGTAATTTGCTTAAGAGACATGATATCCAGTTGCTTGTGTCCCAAAGCCTCATATCACCTCACATTAGCATCATTTCTACAAATATTGCATAAATATCCAGTCAGTTTTAGATTCTGATCATAAATACAGCCTTTGCTAGAATGTCTTAGCTGATCTTTACGATAAACAAGCCAAATTTTCCTTAAATTCAAGAAATCCTGGCTCTCAGGCCAAATACCAGGTCCAGATCCAGTGGACTCTTTGAAGAACTACCTATCTGGGGATTTAGACCTAGAACAATAGATATTCATCATTCTCCTGGTTCTAGTGCATTAGGAGCTTCACCAGAACATACTCCAATAACTCCTATCAGGTTGTAAACACCTACAGGACCACCTTATTGATAATTGAGGGGGGGGGTGAATCAATTATCTTAATTATTTGACTTTCTTTTCTTCTTTAATAATTAGTGCAGTATTAAAAACATATAAGAATACATGAACATGAGAGCAGAAATAAATCAACACACATAACACAAGGAATTTTATGTAGAAAACCCTGTTAAGGGAGAAACCACAGGGTGACTAACCCAAGATTGTATTCTCTATTAAAAGAATAGAAGTACATAATGGCACTTGCCAATTAGGGCTCATTGCCCAAGCACACTGCTCACAAGAGACTCACTATCTACAAGGTATATAGAATGTAATTAGGTGTTTGAACTGATCAGGGGCATCCACATATGCTGAGGTTTAGTTCCGGTTAAGCTCAATTTACTGATCTGTTGCACTTCATTCTTCCTCTGCTTAGTGCTGTTGTTCTGTCACATACCAGACCTGTATTGCTGCTTCCACACTGCTCTCTACTTTTCTTCGCACTTCACAACACACCGTACACACCTTCACATCAAAATCCATCTGGTATATATATCCGCACCAAGGATTTCAACATCTTTCTTGTCGGCATCTGGAAAAATCAAGATATTTCCAAACTCTGGTCTGTTGGCTGAATCCATGCTTACTAAGTGATGCATATCAAAAAGATAGTTATAGGAGTCATCAATCATGTTAGCCAACCATGAATGATCCCTCAAGAAACTTGATCACCATCAATTTCTCATCTGGATTAAGGTCTGATGCTCTGCCGGTTAGTTCTTCCTCAGTCTACTCTATCAAACAGGAACCCAACACTTAGGTGCTCATATCTTTTCACTCTTTCATCACTAGAGGCTCAATCTTTGGAATGTATCAGTCATGGTACTCCTCTTGACTTCCCCAAGTCTGCACTTTGCTGAGATACTTCCTCTGAGAGATCCGGACCTGATTATCAAACCTTGTTGCATGCTCTGTTCTTGCTTACCAGACCAAAATACTATTCAATCTGACTTCTAGTATAGACACACCATATCCTGCATATGTGTGAGATGGACTTTGTTGCCATCAATGACAACACTCATGAAGCCACACAGCGTCTCTTGCCAACAATCTCCCCCTTTGGCATTGATGGCAACACTTAGTGAAAAATGACTAAGTGTCACACTACATTCCCCGTTAGTTGATGCTCTGTTCTAATATACACTTTTTGGGAGCTCCCCCTTAGCTAGATTCCACATTTTTCACTGCTCCTCACTCCCCCTTTAACATCAATGGAAAAGGGTAGAATCCGCACACCAAAATTTCCAAAAATCAATCTATACTTGGCCGCATAAATATATATACATGTTATACTTACATATACTGAAGTATATCTACAATGGTGGTCTTCAATTGTACCACTTCTATTGCCCAACTCTTCTTCATCCTATCCAAAATTGAAATATGACCACTTAGTAAAAATGCAAAAGCTTCTGCCCTCTTTAGGTCTACTGGATCACTGGTCCGAGATGTGGTATGGGCATTAGTTAGGGCCTCATGCATGGCCTCTAACTTGGGGATAATTGTCCCTCTTAGTTCACTTAGCCTTCTTATTCTATTTTTCTTCTCCTTCTCAAGCTTCTTTATTTCATTTATAGCTACAATAGTCTGACATTCTTGATTTATTATGGAAGAGGTGAGAGGATCACAATTTTGAGATAAACTTGATAGTTTGCTCTCTTGTTCTTCCACCTTCTTGGTGATATCTGCTGTCACGGTGGACCAAGATAGACAAAATTTGTATAGGTCTCTGCCATCTTTAAGAGCATTTTCTAAGCTCTTTATCCCAATATCCAAATTTCTCCTATCATTTGTTATAAGTCCTTGTATCTTAGAGAATCTCTTACCCAAAAACTCTTTCCAGACTTTCTCTTCTGCTACTTTCTCCAAAAAATCAAAATGCGTGCTAACAAAATTTACAAGAGATTTTAGATTACCAGACGAAGAGGCCAAAAGATCCTTCTAGAAAGATGGCATGAACTTCTCCAACACACCGGATGTAATCTCTATCAGCTCACAGTCTTCCATGTGAGACTTTAGAAGTTTTCCTTTTTCCTTTGCTTGGGTAAAGGATGCTATCTTCATTGTCTGAACTGGGTAGAGGGAATCAAAATTGAATGGTCCTTGAAATAGCTTTGGTTCATCTAATTCCATCATTTCTTTGGTCAAGAAATCTTTCATTATTTCTGCAGTGTCTCTTGCTAGAGATAGAGTCTTCTTTCCTTCTGTAGTTTCAAAACTGTCACTTGGGGCTTTCTCTGTTTGATCTTTTTCTCTTCCCTTGGCCTCTTCTTCTTGACTAATTTTCTCATCTTTTCTTTCTTCTCCTTCAGTTCTGGAGTCAGCAGGGGGATCTGGAAGAGAGATGTTTACTTCTTCAAGGACTTCCTCATCTAGAGCAGAGGAATCCAAGTTTTGAGTCCTCTCCTCACCTATGACCTTTGGCTCTTCTGCATCTTTCATAGTAAATTCTTCTTTTGATGTACTTAGTCCTTCGTCATCCATGGAAGAAGGTTCATCACCTAAGTCCTCTATAACAGGAAGATTGAATCTTTTAAAAGCATTCTGGAGGATATCTTCTATTTCTTTTGCCACTTGGTCAGTCTCTCCAAGCATAAGCTGGTTCATTCTTGCTTTGCTTCGGAACTCATCCTTGCAATCCTTGAAGATCATGCTCATTTGTTGAGGGGTAATGGAAGGATAGAGTTGGATAGCAATCTACTCCTGGATCTCCAAATCCTTTTCTCTGGCATTGTCTTTTCTGAGTTCAAGTACTTTCTCTAAACTCTTAGGGATTAGAGAGATGATTTCAATGAATTCTTTATTGTATAAGTTTAAGTACGTAACAACAGCTTCTTCAAGATCCATTTGTCTGTGTCACTACACTCATCATAGAAATCTATCAATGGTTACAGATTTCCATCCACAATAGAAGGAGTGGACCTTTCAACAAATTGTTCTGCTTCTTCTTCCTTGTTTTCTCTGGTAGAGGATTCCATAGAAGTTTTCTCTTTTTTCTTCATTTTCTTAACCTCCTCATCTATTTCTATCTCTTCATCATCTTTTTGACTTGTATATGACCTTGTGGCCTTTTTCTTTTTTCTCTTCTCACCCTTTCCGGATGTATTGGCTTTCAGTTTTGAGGCTTTTTGGCTCTTAGAGGTGGTAGGTGCAGAGCTTTTGGAGGATCTGGTCTGGGAGGGCGCTTGCACCAGATCACTTTCTTTTTCTGCTTCTTGTCTCTCTTTTTCTGCTCTTTCTACCTTCTCTCTGTTGGCATCAATTACCTCCTTTGAAAAACCATATTTCTTTGCAAATTCCTCTACTTCCTTCCTGACTTTTCTCTTTATTTCAGGTTGCCTTAGTTCAACATGAATATTTACACTCAATTCTTGAAAGGTGCCAAACCTTTCTGCCTCAGAGTCCTTGGGTTGACTTAGCAGGTGTTGGATATGCAGTTCTAGGATTTTCTCATCAACCTCATAGCCCATTGGCATACTCCACACTATTCTCAGTTCCATTGCCTCCATTAGGCATTGGTCAGTGTCTACCATGAAGCACACTGTATCCTTGTATTTTTCAACTATAGATTGGGGGATTCTCTCTCTGGCCTACATCATGCCTCAGAAATTTTTGAAGTAACCCCAGAGTGCTATGCTTTGTGCCTTGGCATCACCAAGCCCACACATATAGTCTCTGATTTGTATGGCCACAGGTCTGTCATTTTGCCATGCCCAACCACTAGATCTGGGTAGCTCATTCATAAAGTAAAAGAATACAGTATTAGCCCACCATACTTGAATGAGTTCTTCTTATCCTTCTTGATCTTTTGTAGGTTTTCTAATAGTTGGCTCAGAAGAAGCTCGCAAAGATCATAATCTGCATTCTCCCTTAGCATCTGATAAGCAGTATAAATTGCAATTCCAGATACAGAATTCTCTCTGCTAGAGTGATATATCTTATAGCCAATTATCAGAGAGGCAAACTTGATATCCGGATTAGTGATATCTTCTATTGTCATTGCTCTCTTATCAAATTTTGATCTAGTAGCCTCACTTATAGTTTGGTTTTTGACCGATTTGAGAGCAGGTAACCCACCGGATGAGTGCAATCTGGTTACTTCCCTAATGGCATCTTTTGTGAACTTAAATGGTCTCATCAGCCACATGAGGTTGTCATGTACTCTGCTCAAAACATACCAGACCCATTCATCTTCTGCAAAACAGGGGAAATGGATGCAATGTCCAAAATGCTTGTCCCAAATGGCCTTGTACTGAGGTTTGAGTTCAAATGATTTATCTATTAACTACTTGTGATAGATATCCATCAGCTTGGATTCCCCAAATTCCTCAATATTCACATGAATGTATGCCCTAACATCTTCTACATGTAAGACCCCATGCAGAATGCTAGAGAAGGTGCTTAAATGATCAACTTCTAGAGATTTGTAAGGGTGTTTCTTAAACTTAGGACGTGGCCTATCAATGATTTTGACAAAATTCAGAGTAGCCATCTTTCAAAAAGATTCAGAGAAAGATATTCAAGAGTGAAAATGCCTTTTTACACCTCTAGGGTTCACGATATGAGCTGGATAAGATTGTTGGTTGAATCAACTTCTACGGTTGATCTTCAAGAGGTTTGAGACAATCTCGTTGCAGAGCTCCTTCTCTCTTCTTCTCGAATGCAAATGTGCATATGATGAACAAAATAATCCTTATATTTATGCGCAAACCCTAATTTCTTATTGCAATAAATGTACACCTTAAGTCATTTCGGTTCCCTTATTCTGAGAGAGAGATCCTTCCAAATCGCTGTGATGCACTTAGAATTATTCTTGGTGATGATTGACAATGTATCTCCATTTCTCCAATCATTCCATCAATTTGCAGATCTAAACATTTCAATTTTGAATCATATCGGATCTAACCAAGAAAGTCCTACTTTTACCAGATGACTGTCAAACCAGATCAATTTGGATGATTGACCTTTTCAAACTTTTTGCAGATCTTTCATATTTTCACCAAGGGTTAATTAGATATTTCTCTGAGAACCCTTTTTGCCGCAACTTTCCATGTGCCAATTTCAGGCACCAATTGACTGGCTGGGGGAATTTGTTTTCCTTTGACTCCCCTTGAGCCAGAGCTCATCTATTCAATTTCTAGAAGGAATATCAGCACCAGATTCTGGTGTAGATCCATCCTCAACATTTTCTATTCTTCTCTTCACCCAAATCTTGTTCATTTCCCTGTGAATTTCATCCACATTCACCGTTCCTTTTCCTTCATCTTGATTTTGATTATGATGCACTGGACCCCTTTTATCTTGATTCTTACTTCTGCAGAATTTGGCTATATGACTAGATCTATTGCAATTGTAGAAAACAACATTTCTTTGCAAATTTGACTGATATCCTCTTGATCTGTATTGATTAGCCATATGTCCCATTCTATTGCATGCAAAGCATCTACCATTGAATGAATTGTTTATTTGCATATTTCTATACTCATGAGATTTGTGACCACACCTTTTGTAGTTAAAACGCTGTCCGGAGAAGGATGAATTAGTCTGATTCATTCTTCTTCTGCACTGATTTGCTTTATGACCGAAGTTATTGCAGTTGTAGTAGTATCCATTGAAGGAAGGATATCTTTGAGCATTTGGTTGCCTTATCAGAGGTCTTCTAGGCCTATTCCTTGAATTACCTAATCCAGAGTTCTTCTGATTAGATTCAGAGCTTTCCCCTTTCTCATACCCCAAGCCTTGCTTGTCATCTACCCTCTTTTGGCTTTCAAGAAGAACTTCAAGTTGAGCAGAGCTTATCTTGAATTTCTCTTTGTATTCATTTGCTATTTGAAGATCCCTTTTAAGAGTGTCTATCTGATTCTCAAGTTGTTCTTCATTGTCTCTAGCTTCTTCAAGATCAGATTCCAGATGCCTGATTATTCTATCCATTTTGTGGTAGTCTTCTAACTTCTCCTTGAGAGATTGTTTTAGATTATCTTCAATTTTTCTCGTCTCTTCAATTTCTTGGGTGAACTTCATAACCCTTGATTCCATTTCATGTCTTACCATAATGACCTCTTTTGATAGCTTCTCACATAACTTGTTCTTCTCATTTAAATCTTCATTAGTATCATTGGGTTCACTTTGACTTGCTAATTGTTGAAGAAGTTCCTTTCTCTTTTTCATAGAGATACTCAGTTTTTCTTTAAGTTCATTTATGAAATCATTAGCTTGTTTGAGTCTTTCCCTTAGGTTATTAACTTTAGAGTGAGATTGCTCAAGATCATCTAGGGCAGACTGAAGTTGATCCCTCATACCATACATATCCATTGAGATTCCTAGATCTTCCTGAAGCTGTTAGGCTCTGTCTAGAGGAACTTAGCTCTAATACCAATTGTTGATAACTAAGAGGGGGGAGGTGAATCAGTTATCTTAATTATTTGAGTTTCTTTTCTTCTTTAATAATTAGTGCAGTATTAAAAACATATAAGCATACATGAACATGAGAGCAGAAATAAATCAACACACATAACATAAGGAATTTTACATGGAAAACCCTGTTAAGGGAAAAACCATGGGGTGACTAACCCAAGATTGTATTCTCTATTAAAAGAATAGAAGTACAAAATGACACTTGCCAATTAGGGCTCATTGCCTGAGCATACTGCTCACAAGAGGCTCACTGCCTACAAGAGACTCACTGTCTACAAGGTATATAGAATGTAACCAGGTGTTTGAACTGATCAAGGGTATCCACATATGCTAAGGTTTAGTTCTGGTTAAGCTCAATATACTGATCTGCTACACTTCATTCTTCCTCTGCTTAGTGTTGCTGTTCTGTCACATACCAGACCTGTATTGATGCTTCCACACTGCTCTCTACTTTTCTTCACCCTTCACAACACACCACACACAACTTCACATTGAAATCCATCTGGTATATATATCCACACCAAGGATTTCAACATCTTTCTTGTCAGCATCTAGAAAACTCAAGATATTTCCAAACTCTGGTCCATCGGCTGAATCCATGCTTACTAAGTGATGCGTATCAAAAAGATAGTTATAGGAGTCATCAATCATGTCGGCCAATCATGAATGATCCCTCAAGAAACTTGATCACCATCAATTTCTCATTCGGATTAAGGTCTGATGCTTTGCCGGTCAGTTCTTCCTCAGTCTACTCTGTCAAACAGGAACCCAACACTTAGGTGCTCATATCTTTTCCCTCTTTCATCACCAGAGGCTCAATCTATGGAATGTATCAGTCATGGTACTCCTCTTGACTTCCCCAAGTCTGTACTTTGCTGAGATACTTCCTCTAAGAGATCTGGACCTGATTGTCAGACCTTGCTACATGCTTTGTTCTTGCTTACCAGACCAAAATACTCTTCAATCTGACTTCTGGTATAGACATACCATGTCCTGCAGATGTGTGAGATGGACTTTGTTGCCATCAATGACAACACTCATGAAGCCACACAGTGTCTCTTGCCAACACACCTGTCACACCTCAGGTCCAACCTCCACCAGTCACAATGTCATTCTTTACTACAGAGTCACCTCTGACTTTTACTACATATCATCCTTTACCTAAAAATCCTGACAAGATTTGTCCTAAATATCATCCATATTAGGATGCTGATGATCACATTAGAACATTCAAGGAAGCCTGTTGTAGGGCTAGGATTGAACATTAGGATGTGGTATGCAGGTTATTTCCATTTTCCTTATTGGAAGAAGCATATAACTGGTTTATCAGTCTTGGTCAAGGTTCAGTCAGTTCATGGGCTGCCTTGGAAAAATCCTTTAAGGATAGATTTAAAATACTTATAGATCCTTCAATGAATTATCATCTGTTTGCCACAATCAAGAGATTTGAGGGAGAACCTATTGCCAATTTCAATGCAAGATTCCAAAAGATGCTCTCAAAGCTAGTTGCTCCCTATACTGTAATAGATGAAGCTGCTAGGAGCATATACTACTCAGCCTTAGATCCCCTGACTTCCATGTTTATCATGAGAACACATCTTGGTGTCACAACTTTGATAGGAGCTTTTGAAGAAGCTGTCAAAGTTAGTCAGCAGTTGATTCCTACTCCAACACCTAATATTGCATTTCCTACACTCCTTGCTTATCCTACATATCATGCTCAACAACAGTATAATGGAGCCATGATACCTCTAGCTGTAATGCCAAGTCCTTTGCAGATACCTCCACTCAGTATCATGCCACCTTCAAATGGAAATGGTCAAATACTGCAATATCCAGGACATACATAGGTACCTCAGGTTGTGGAACAGTCTAATAACAATAACAATGGCTCTTCTTCAAGCCTCAAACAGAGAATGTAGTAGCCAAAGTTCAGGAAGAAAAGGAAGAAATTAAAGAGATATCAACATAACTAAGGAAACTCACCACTGAGATCACTCATTTGAGGAGTTAGAATTTCTATTCTCAGCCAAATCAGAATAGAGGATATGTCAATGATAGATCTAATTATCCTAATAGGGAATACAACAACAATTACAATAACAAAAATGGTAACAATAATCCCCCTAGATAGCCTAGAGTGTGGAACACTAGGCCAAACAATGGTTCTCTACCATCACCCCTTGATAATCAGCCTCCTAGTGAACCTAAGGAGACCACTAGAGTGAACCTGGCAGAGGCAGCTCTTACAAATTGGTGTAGGATACATAACACCAATGCTCATGCAGAGCTGGATTGTCCTCAGTTTAGGATAGCCAAATTAGTATATTCCAAACTGAAGTGTCTAATACTACAGGTAATCCACCTTGTGTTGAAGGAAATGAAATTGTCCCTTGTGGATATGATTCTTCTCTTGTATTAGAAAGTTTCATCAATCATCCTCATCAGTAGACAATGTCACCTCATCAGAATTACACCTTAGCATGTGAAGAGTTAGCCATGGCTTTTGAAACCAATTATGTTTTTCCATTTGAATATGAAAATGAGTCATTAGTTGAACATGAAGAAGTACATGCTTATCAACGACAGTATTAGGGTAGACATAATTACAACCTAAGGAATAACTCCAACCGACTTGCCGGTCCTTTGACTACATCCTTTCCTCCAAATAATTTCAACACTCCTCCTGATCCTAAGACAAACAATAACCCTGGATTTCCTAAAGTTAATGCTCAGTACTTAGCACCACAAAATACAGTACCAAAAACTAGTAATCTACCTCCTGAGTCAGATAAATTGGTCACATACTTAGCAGATGAAATGAAAAAGGTCAAGATCAACCTGTCATTATTAGAACTACTCAAAACCCCAGCTATCAAAAAAGCCTTCATGAAATCCTTAGATGATCTTGCTCCAAAAGAGGATAATCATGCCTCAGGTCAGATTGGGAATAAAGATCATGTCAGTAGGGATGTTAATGTTAAGCACAAAGCTCTAGCCACTGTTCAAGCTGTAGAGACTTCACACATGACTCTTTATAGAGATAAAACTGAGTCACCTCCTTTTCTCCTTACCATAAGGATGTTTAGTAAGAATTTGCATAATTGCTTAGTAGATTTAGGAGCATCTAACAATGTAATGCCCCTGTCCATATGCAATACCTTAGGTCTACATCCTGCTAAGTCACTGAAGAAAGTAACATAGTTAGATAAAACATAAGTAAGTGTAGTAGGAGAATTAACTCACATTCACATGCAGTTAGCATCAGATCCAAGAATCCAATACTACATTGATATTTAGGTAGTAGATATACCTGATACCTATGGGATGCTGCTCAATAGGGATTGGTCAAAAACACTCAATGGATATATGTCTACTAATTTTAGTCACATGTGGTTACCTTGGAAAGGAATACCTAACCAAATAAGGATAGATGCTGAACCTCGCATGCAACATATGATCACTAAATACAATAAAACTAATGAGATCATGCATGTAGATATTGAACCTGGAGTGTACTCCATTAGACCCCAGACCGTCAAGATAGAAGAGATCCTCATGTATGATGTTCATGTTCATAATGATAATCTTCTGGATGATAGGATAATTTTAGAGTCTAATTGTAACTCTAAAAATGAAATAGAAGTAGATCACTTCAAGAATTTTGAGATGCACTTGTCCAAAGAAGTGTAACGCTGCCAATTGTTAAAAGTGCCTGTTCATGATGTTGTAATTGAGGGATGGTACATGTTACATGATGAGGCATATTCTAAAAAGACATGTGATACTTCCTTAGACATGATGGAACTGGAACAAGCATGCAGTGAGGCATCATCATAATCCAGAGTAAGTTCTACAGATAGTGATAGTGATACTAATTTTTGTTTGTCATTTGCATGAACAGAAGAAAAGACACATCATGATGAAAGTCCTATTCAGATAGTAGAAGAGATATTGGTATATAGCAAGAGTAATTCTAAGAGTAACAAGAAAATCACCCCAGGAACTAATTGCTTGGTTGAGTCAGATTATGAAATATCTGATGAAGATGGAGACAGTAATTTGTCTAAGTTTGAGGAATTCTTATCAAATTAAATTCAGAAGATGATACAGCAACAAAGATCTCCACATGATGTTTTAATTGAGGGATGGTGCAGGTTACATGAAGAATCACATTTAAAAACTACTTGTTCATTATGTTTGCATATTCTGAAAAGGCAGATGTTGCCTTGTTTAGAAAAGCCTCCTTCTGATGGTAAAGAAGAAGAAGAAATATCAGTTCCACATCAGCCAGATAGGGTGAAGTTTGAGAAGATTGAAACACCAAAATTAAAATGGATATCAAATGGTGTAGCTTCCAGAGCTAAAAAGAAAAGAGAAGGCCTAGACAAGCCTTTAACTGAAGATAAGCCATGGATCCTTAGGTTTGATGGATCCAAATCAAAACAAGGAGCTGGAGTAGGAATATATCTTATTGATCCATCCGGTAAATCCTACTTAGCAGCATATAGATTACAATTCCCATGCACAAATAATGTGACAGAATATGAATCTCTGATTCATGGGATATTGTTTGCACTCAGAAAGAAAGTAAAGATTCTACATGTCTATGGGGACTCAGAATTGGTAGTAAGACAAGTAAGAGGCATATATTCTTGTAATTACAAGAAGTTGTCTAATTACAAACATAGGGTATGGGATATGATAGAATATTTTGATGCATTTAACATCACCCATGTACCTAGAGAACAAAATCACAGGGCAGATGCCTTGGCCCAAGCCGCAAGTACATTAGAACCATTGTCCATATCTGGTTTGAAGAGATTTTCAGTTGAATTAGTATTAGTACCCTCTGTACCAAATAATGTAGTTAACGTTTAAGTGTTTGAGAATGACCAATACATTTTAGACTTCATATCCAATAGAGTTGTCTTTGATGCATAGATCATAGATGAAAGGAATGTGGAAGATCATATTTGAGAAGAAGAAGAGATCCTAGAGTTGCCTAGTAACAAGATTCCTAAGAGAATGATAGAGTTGGAGAGAGCATTTGATTTAGATAACATGCTGAAACAAAAAGATCTCCCTAAAGAAGATGGAGGAGAGTATTCACAAGTTAACATAGGACATGATGAAGAAAAAATGAATGTCTTGATTGAAAAAGTGTGTATAGAAGAAGAAATGGAAGGAATAACCCAAGCACTTAAAGATTATACCATGTTATTGCTTGGACATATGATGAGTTGAAAACTTATGAAACATCAATCATCACTCATACTATACCTTTAAAGCCATATGTCAAGCCTTTTAGACAGAAGCAGAGACCTGTTAATGCTTTGCTAGAGCCCATCATTTTTGAAGAAGTGAAGAAATTACTTAATACCAAGATCATATTTCCTGTGAGGCATTCCACATGGGTGGCTAACTTAGTCCCAGTAAGGAAGAAGAATGGTGACATTAGGTTGTGTGTAGACTTCAAAAATTTAAATAGAGCTTCTGAAAAGGATAATTATCCTTTGCCTTCTCTAGATGAGGTCTTACAGATTGTGAATGGTGCAAAGATGATGTCATTTTTGGATGGTTTTTCAGGTTACAACCAAGTGATGGTAGACAAGATAGATAGATTGAAGACTGTATTCACCACTAAGTGGGGAATATTCACTTACATGTGCATGCCTTTTGGATTGATAAATGCTAGAGCCACATTTTAGCATGCAATGGATATAGCCTTCAGGGGACTAATTGGTAAATGCATCATCATATACATGGATGACTTGACAGTTTTCTCTAAAGAGAGAGGGAATCATGTGGAAGACCTCAGGAAGGTACTAAAGAAATGTGAACATTATGGAATATCCCTAAACCCTAAGAAATGCATATTTGGGGTAACCACAGGGAAGTTATTAGGTCAACTGATAATAGAGAATGGGATCATCATTGACCCTGAGAGAGTAGAATCAATCATGAAGATACAACTTCCTGGAAGTAAGAAAGAGCTCAAATCTTATTTTGGTAAGATTAATTTCATTAGAAAGTTTATTACTGGTTTTACAGAAATTGTTAGTCCATTAAATGCCATGCTCAAGAAGGATGCCAAAATTGAGTGGGCACCTGAAGCTAGAGTAGCTTTTGAAGATATCAAGAAAGCCATATCTAATGCTCCTGTTCTAATTAGTCCAGATTATACCAAAGATTTTTACATTTACTCATTTGCTTCAGAGCATACATCTGCAGTAATATTGACACAAAGAAATGAGGCTAAAGAAGAAAAGCCTATAGCCTTCACGAGTTGTCCTTTTAGGGATACAAAACTCAGATACATGGATGTTGAAAGACAAGCACTTGCTCTGGTCTAAGCAGTCAAGAAGTTTAGACATTACATCTTACGAAGCAAAGTGATTGCTGTAGTACCAGATGCAATAGTAAAGATGCTTTTAATGCAAAGTGAACTAGGTAAAAAGAGAGCCAAATGGATCACTATCCTCCAAGAGTATGATATGGACATAACATGCATGAAATTAGTGAGAGCGCAAGCATTGAGGCAGATGATATCTGAAATTGATCCTAACATCATGAGCCAACAATATGTCATAAATGCAAAAGAAGATGGAGAATGGTATTTAGACATCAGGCACATCTTGATTACTGGAAGATGCCCTTCAAGATTACAGGCCTCATAGAGGAGAGGCTTAAAAATAAGATCACAAAAATATATGATAAAAGGAGGAGTCCTTTTCAAGAGGAACTATGAGGGAATATACCTTAGATGCCTAGAAAGGTAAGAAGTAGACAAAGTGCTAATAGAATTACATGACAAGTTTGGAACCACACATGGATCATACTTAGCTACCACTCATGCTATCCTCAGGGTAGGGTATTACTAGCCCACTATTTTTAAAGACACTATTAAACACATCAAATGTTGTCATATGTGTCAGGTTGCTGTAAATAGACAAAGATATGTTGCTTAGCCTTTACAACCAGTGATGGAGATGCACCCATTTGCTCAATGGGGGATGGACTTCATAGGACCTATCAATGCTCCATCATCTTCAGGTCACATGTATGTGTTGACTATTACTGATTATTGTACTAGGTGGACTAAAGCTATTAGCAGTAAGACATGCAATGCTGAGGATGTAATCAAATTTTTGGAAAGCAACATAGTAACCAGGTATGGAGTTCCTTATGCTTTAGTATGTGACAATGGGTTTGCCTTTGCTTAAATAAGATTATCAAGTTGGGCATTTGACCATGGAATTATTTTAAACTTTTCTTCAAATTACTATCCTCAAGAGAATAGATTAGCAGAATCTACAAACAAGAATTTATTAAACATCATAAAGAAATTGATAGAAAAGAACCCAAGGGAGTGGAACACCCTATTAAAGTATGCATTGTGGGTAGATAGAACTAGGATGAAGGCTGCATTAGGAAATTCTCCTTTTCACCTAGTATATGGGGTGGATCCCATCCTCCCTGTTAACTGAAAGATCCCCACATTGCAGTTTGCACAAGAATATTTGGGTATAGATAACAAACAAGAAATTAGGTTGCTTTAATTGATGCACCTAGAAGAAAAAAAGAATAAAGCAATTGATCAATTTGCTAAACATCAGGCTGTTGTCAAGCGTTGGTTTGACAAAAGAGCCAGAGTTAAGGCTTTTAGAATTTTAGATTTAGTCCTTATGTGGGACAAAGCACATAAAAGAAAGGAGATCATGGTAAATTTGATAAACTTTGGATAGGTCCCTTTCAAGTTTCAGAAATCTTAGGAGACAACACCTACAGGCTTAAGACTTTAACTAGTGAGGATGTCCCATTACTAGTTAATGGACAGTTCCTCAAGCATTATTTTCAAGCTTGAAACAGTGTCATGTAAGTCATGTGTATCATAGTGTGCATATTGTATAGCTATTTGTATAGTTTTGCTTTGCTTGTTTGCTTGTTGAGTTTTATTTTGGTTAGGCAAGATGATGCATCTAATCACCCTAAGAAAATGACCAAATTGTTAAGATTCAAGTGATGAGAACAAATTCATATACAGGTTATGACTCATTTTGAGAAGTACTCGTGATCAGGTCTGTGATATCCTTTTCATCATGGTGCCTTTTCTTAACCAAAGTGATTTTTCACAATGACTCACCTAACAGCCTTGGGTTTGTGGAACACATAAGTATAGGTGTTAAGTGAAAAATTTAAAGGGACTCCCTTGCTACCAATGCAATCTCCAACCTAAGTCAGCAAGTGACCATGCCTTGCACATTAAGATTACATGATGAGATCATATGAATAGAGAGAATAAATATTGAAAATTCAAAAGGAATAAGATTAGGCCATCTAAGTAACTCTATTGGGGCTATAGATAGCTGCTGACAGTGGGGCTCTACTTAAGGGGATTGTATAGATAACCTTGCTGGGGCTATAGATGCCTACTGGTAGAAAGGCTCTATATAGGTTGGCTATGAGGGATGCTCACAAACTATGTAGCTTAACATCAGTTACTCATGTTTTCAACTTACTTTCAAGATGAGGATAATTAATCATTTGCACACACCTGATCCTTTGCTAGCATTGTTGCCATGATGAAAACCTTATCATTTAGAAAGATTATAATACTTATGCTTAGAAAGAGTTAAAATACTATTTTAGAATGTGTTCACATCACTTGAATCATTGGAATTTGGTTATGTTCTTTGGTGGCAAGTTGTTGTGTGGTTACACAACATGCCCCATTTTTCCTTGACAAAACAGGGACCCAACTTTTTCTTTCTGCTTTGGCTTGTTGTTTTTTTGCTTTGGGCAGTCTGGTAAAATCAATCATGCATGTAGCCCTACAAGAGGGTGGATTTTTCCCCATGATGAGGTTAGTTTCCAAAGTTAGTATCTCACATTATTAACCTCATGATTGGAAAGTATATATATAATTCTAAGCAGGTTTGCCTTTTAGATCACCCCAAAATTGTCTAAGGGAAGAAAGTTATGTCGAGTCAAAGATTGGTCAAACCTGATATTCTGATGGGGGGTCATATTTCAAACATCAGTCATCTTAGACAAGATCACCCTGATATTGTATTATCACCTGATAATCACGTAATCTGTGAAGTGCGGACATCAATTTTACGTAATAGCTGATATCTACCCGTCAAACAACTTCAGTTATCTTGTGGAGGGTCATATTTTTAATATCTGTCATCTTACGAATATCACCCTCTTCGTAAATATCACCCTATGCCAATATGACGATGATGTCATCTAAATCTAATGAATGAACAAAATCACCCTAATGATGGCGTCATCATTCCATTCTACCTCACGAAGGTATATATCTGATGCTCATCATATTTAGTAACATGATGATGACGTCATTAAAACACAACTATTAAATAATGTCGTCGACATGGTGATGTCACCCCGATCTTTTTCCAAGGGGTCATTTTATTTGTGGGGTCATATTTTGAACATCCCCTAATCTTAGTTTCATGACCCGATAGACACATGGTGAACGTTGACCACATCACCTGATTCTTTTGCATTTAGTTTTGCTGCTCAAAGGCAGGGGGTCATATTTTGAATATCACCTGATCTTTCAAAGATCACCCCCTCTCCTATTTCCTGACATTAAATACACTTAAATACGGTAGATAGATTCCTGCTGATTACGAATACAAATCAAACACTTGGCATCATCCATGAATTCCCTGCAGAAGATCAAAAAATTTAACCATCCCAACGTAGTTTTACCTTAATTTGCCCTACGGATGTGTTTAAAGGTAATTTTCATTTACCTTGCAAAAAAATAAGAAATTACAGAGCAGAGAAGTCAAACCTTCATACAACTACCTGTTAATGGATTAGATACTTCAGCATAAAGGAACGAGTGATCTTCAGCATCTATAGCCCTTTTCTGTAATCACCCATCTAACCTAGGAGGAAAGCACTGTTAGGTAAGTAACTGAAAACCCTCCTGTTGCCATTTTCTACATATTTAGGTAGGGTGTTTGTTTTTGCTTATGGTTTAACTCTGTGAATATGCATATAATGATGAAGTAAAGGATAATAGATAGAATATGCACGATGTTATAGAAATGCAAGATGTTGTATGATGCATGTGGATATTGTGAGGTAAGACAAATAATGTTTTTTGTAGGAGTCCATGGCAGATCTTAGAAGGAATAGGTCTGACTCAGAGTTTCTCAAGCCTATGTTTGTTCAGCCGGAGGGGGTACAATTTAAGTATGGTGTCATTGGTGATACTCACCAAGGAGATATGGACCTGGCACCATGGTCAGCAAGAGTAGATCATGATAAGGATAATCCACTTCTAGATGGGTTATATGTTTTAGGAATGTGGCATGCAGACAGCTTTGCATATGCCATGGACACCCCAAAGCTGGTAGTGGAATGTGCTAGAAATTATAACCTTGAGACTAGGCGGGTGGAAAAGCATGGAAGAATTTATGCTAACTTTTCAATTAAGGGCATCACCTCTACTTTTAATCTGCCAGTTGGGAAGAAGGTGGTTAGTGTGGATCTACGCAAGCTAGAAACAAAATACAATAATAATAAGAAGAATGCAAGGAAGAGGATGTATTAGTGGAGGTCAAAGAGCAACACCTACACTGCCTCAGCTAAATTGCCCATACACTTATACAAATTTGATTTCGATCATGAGTACCAGTATATGATTGTCCTGTTGAGTAGGATGACAGGTAAACCTCATGCTGGGAATTTTGAGAATTAGATGTTTGGAATTATCCAGATGGTCCTATATGCAAATAACAGGCCATTATGGGCCAAGATCATCAGTGATGCACTAGATGAAGGAATGAGGAACTTGGGAGGCCAGACATGCCTATTCTATATGACCTCATATGTTGTGTACTCATGTGCCTACAAAGGAACCTTTGATGCATTGAAGATAGTAGGTAAAGCTAGAGGTGATGCAGATGATGCCCACATATGGGATCACTATCCTTAGCTACAAAGAAAAAATTACCTCTTGGACTACAAACTAGTAAATGATGCATTCTCTATGCATTTAGTCAGAACCATGGAGGAGGACATGACCAAGACACTAAGCATGGAGGCTCAAGAAGTTGTTTATAGACATAGGGCCTGGTTTATCCAGTTTGCCACCTTTTCATATATCAGGATAGAGGGATTTGAAGGACACCCCCTTATGCTACCAAGATACCCTAGTGATGGGGATGTCCTGATGGAGTTTGTCAGGCAGATGTCTACCACAGTTGAAGCCTACAAGGAACAAAAGAAGATACCTCTAGTGTTATTTCTAGTGTCTATGGGTTGGTATATGTGCTCAGACTCAGAGAGCATAAAACATGTCATGGGAGGGCTGAAATTGATGTATCTACAACCATTTCCACTGGCCAGATCTTAAGATCCCTATGGAAGGATGCAGAAAATAGTAGGAAAATAGATTCATCAGAAGCATTTGGAAGATTTTTGGACTGACTATGAGGATGAAGTTGAGTTGAGAAGAAGGAAATACCAGAGGCTCACCTTGAACCAAATAAAGACTTTTGACTGCATTTCAGTGCTAGCACAGCTGAGGAAGGATGATGGCAAGATTATGTCTAATGAATATGAAGACAACAAGGTGTACAATGACACCATATTAGCCCTCTGATATTACATAGCTGGAGGATATATCCCTGGATCAGCTGACAGGTGGGATGATACAGTTAACCCAAGCTTGGGTGGATGAGGAAATAAAGAGATTGAAGAAAAGGGGTGTGGCCGTTACCGTTGACGCCAAAAAGAAGAGGCAGGAAATGGTTGATGAGGAATATGATGATTTCCTTAGTGAGAAGAGAAAGTCCAATGGGGAGAGATTGTCCACACAAAAATAGAGGAAAGGTCCCCCTAGAGGTAAGAAAACTGAGGATGAACCAAAGGGGGTGATAATTGAAAGGATTGCCACACCAGCTGTAGGTGCATCAACATCAGCTCAAGCATCCGCATCATCTATACAACCTCTGATTGACGAACCAAAGACTAAGAGGATTTTGAGGCCAGCCGTTGAAACTATAGAAGTGCAGGAGGAGGGCCAAGCCTCACAGCATGAAGTGGAAGAGGGCATCCCGTTTGAGGGTGATGCCACTGATTTCACCACCCAAGAAGCAAAGAACATCCATGCGGGGTGATATCAGGGCTGACCCTATTGTATTAAGAGGAGCTGGTGGTGAAGCATTCAGGAATGAACTGCAACATGATGTTCCGCTTCCCACCATAATAAAGTTTAAAACTGAGAAGGCAGAGGAACATACAAGAGAAGTATTCAAAGCAGGTCAGGGTGGTCCTTTCTCCTTGGAGTACACCATGGACTTGTCTGATGATGAAGTTGTTCAGAATGTGGCCTCTCAGTGAATGGAGACTCTCACTTCCAACACCCGCATGGCCCCTCATGGGACCCCATTAGCACAAATGGCGGTGTTGGAAGAAATATAACAAATAGAGGAGGAAGTAAAACAAGGTAGCCCAGAAAGGGCAGCCCAATAGATAGGGCTTGATAAGTTGGCGGATTAGGTGACTAGCCCTGCTGTTATAGATTTAACATACGGGGGTGATGTAAGCCCTAAGGATAAGGCAGGTGCACATGATGAGATGGAAAAGATTGAAGTAGCTAAGCAAGTAGAAAAAGAAAGCAATGCCCCTGATATGGGTCAACAACAACATGAGATACCCGTAGAACCAAAAATAGTAGAAGTTCAACAGAAGGGCGGGGGTGATAAAGATACATCAAGTGCTGCTGCTACTCAGACGCAGGATGATCTAGGGGATGCCTCAGGAGCAAAAGATAAATTAGGTCATTAGGACCCCAAGCCATAGGATATTGGTGCATCAGGTACAAAACAAGAAATGACCCAAGATCAGGGTGATGCACAAGGCCAACACACTTAGACATCCATAGATGTCAATATGCCTCAAGATGAGGAAAGGAATAAAGAGGATGAAAGTCATAAGGAGGGAGTACAAGATTAGGCACAAGATCATAATGTGGACATTCCACAGGATCCTCCTTTGCAGAAGGAAGCCCCTCAGCAAGATGAAATGCAACAAGATCCCCCTCATGAAGAACTACATGAGGAAGAGATTAAGAAAGTGCATTCTCCACCAAGAATAGAAGCAGATATTGGAGAATAGGGCAGACATAATGTTGATAAATAGCATCAAGGGTCTGGAGATGATGTGCCTCAATGGCTAGAGAAAGAAATAGGCATGGAACAAGGGTCTAAAATTTAGGAATTTGATGTTTCTACCTTGTTTGTAGAAACAATGATGAAGCCAAAGAGGAAGGCCAGATTGACATCCTCCATAAAGAGAGATCCTGCTACAGGCAAAAGGACTGTATAGGTAGCACTTCCCATGGTAGAAAAATAAAGTGCATAAGGAGCACATTGCTCAGTTGCATTCTTACATAAAAGGGTTGATTAACCCTGATAATACACCAGTTGATCCGACAGTCCTATTGATTGTCATTTCCTAGGAGGAGGTCACTAAGCTAGACCTAATGAGACATGAAGCTATGATCATGGAGAAATGGATGCTGTCAGCTCTCACTGGATCTGAGGATGTTTTGAGAACCTCCCTACAAAGGTGGAATTCTTTAAGCAATTTAAAGAGAAAGGTAGATAAAATGCAAAATGAAACAGGAAAATGGTCATTCCAATTAGAAAAGGACCTGACTGCTTTAAGTGAAATGAAGAGAATAGATCCACAAGTATTGATAAATAATCAAGTGTTGAATAATAATACTACCTTGCTGGTAGGCATATGGTATGAAGATATCAGTTTTGAATATGATATCTTGAAGAAATGCACTGGCAAGCTCAGGGATATAAGTATAAAGATGCACAACATGATGGCATATGAAGTAGAGATCCTTGAGGCTCTGGAAGGTAAAATAGAAGGAAAGATAGAAAATCAGGATGCAGACTTTGCTATCAAAGCTCTGCATGATAATTTCAAGTCCGTAGCAGATGACCCTCTCACCCACCTAACAGAGGAGGTGATGGATAAAATCATGAGGATAAAGGTCAAGGTAGAAACTTATAATGAGACTTTGAACAACAGAAAAGGTAAGCTGGAATTGCTTAAGGCTAAATTCCAGTCTCACAAATGTGCCATCACAAAAGCCAGAATCCAAGATGGGGGAGAGGTGGATAAAATAGTATAGGCATATGAGAACATCAGGACAATGATGAAGTTCCACATATAGGAGGATGTATGTCAAGGTGACAGTGATGCTAAAAGTAATGAAGATGATGACAATGATGAAGAAGAAGGAAATGAAGAAGAGGAACTTGAAGAATGAATGAAATGCATCACCAAGAGAACATATGCATAAGGTACTCCTCAAAAATGAGTCATCTAGATGGTTTCTAGCTAGCAACCTATGCCACGAGGAAGAGTTGACTGAGTCAAAGGATCATTATCAATCATTGATCTTAATTGACAAATCTTGACCATTGGTCAAATGTAACTGCCTCCTCACCTTATTCTATAAAAGGTGCAGGGGTGTAATATTTTGAACATTCAAAACTTAATTTAAATTTGATTGCTGAAATTTTAGGACTCATTTCAAAGTTGTTGTAAATGTACATGTTATGCATACTTAATGAAAGAGAAGCATATTTGATTATAAATCATCATAAATCTTAAGTAATTTATGTTTAAAATCTGGATACATGCATTGATCAGCTGCGTCCCTTGGAGTGCTTTTCAGTCTGCATGTGTTGTTTTCATTCCTAATTCCTTTGAAGTTAGCATCAACCATATCTAGCTGTGGAACATCCTGGTGACCTATGGTTTGATTTCTTCTCTTCATGAATGTATCTTGTATGTATGTGATTTAATGACTAAAGATTCACTAAAGTAGAAGCATTCTTTTAAATTTCTTTGAATTTCATAATAGATCATCACCATAATTGCAAATAATAGAAAATCAAAAGCAAATAACATGAAATATGCTGACATCCCATAGGTAATTGAAAATATAGAGCATATTTAGAGTAAAAGTATGTCAAATTGACAAATATCATGCAAATTCATACAAATATCCAATTATAGACACATTATTTGAATAAATATATAGTGTAGAAGAAAGAACAAGTTCATAAGTGATCAATGATTAGAAGAATTAATCAAACTTACAAATATATCAGTTATCTTTGGAAATAGAGTAGAGTTAACTTCTCTGTGGAGTAAATTTATAGGAAACAGTACAATACTGATCATCTAGACAAATGTAAGACCCCTTGAAATGGAAAACAACATGTCACATCAACCTCTGAGTAACATCATACGATCATGACCCAATCAACGGAGACTTGGAGTCATCAACTTATCCTATGCTGATTGTACTTTACAAGATAATAAAGGTTTGTTGTGCAAATTTTTATGCATGTTGTTATGACTAACAATCATCATCAAGAGGCACAAAATAGAGTTCTTTTCATTAATATTCTAGCAAATACAAGAGGCACAACAAAGATACAGAGGTATATTAACCTTCAGATTAGAAATAACGAAACTAAGGCCAATGATACAATCTAGTCACAACAAAAGTCCTTGAATTCTCTATTGATAAAACTTATCAAAAAATTGGATCCCATCTACAATTACAATTACTACATATATAGCCATAGACTTGGCCCAAGATCACCTGTAACAACCCAAATCTCAATGGCAAAATAGAACTGGAGCTAACTGGAAGTCCTCGACCGTTAAGATCTTCTGAATATGCAACTAATAGTATCCTACACGCTCATTGGCTGTGGCATCAAAATGTGTGGCACTCTAACTAAATTCCCAGTAGGACACATGGCACTTCCCACGGGTTTTAAAACTTAAAGATGTAACACCTAGCAGTGTCCGCCGAACTTAGAATTTCTTTACCTTCAAAAGAAACTCATAGGAAAATGCCACTTGTCACCATCTGCTGGAACTTAATAATGCTACGTGTCTCTCTCTGCCAAGAACTTAAAATTTTGTCTTAGGCCCAAGAAACTCATCATTATGACATCTGGTACTCTTCGCAACACTTAAAAATGAGATAATTATATGGGACCCATTGCATTCGCCACTTTACTAACTGTATGAAGAAATAAAGCTATGACACATGGCACTCTCTGCTTGAAACAAAATGGGACACGCGACACCACCCAACACAACCATAGCTCATGAAAAAGGGGCCAAAAGAAACACGTGGAAACTAACACTTGTCACACTCTGATGCAACTAGAAAACATAATGCCTTAACCCAAGAGCATTGAAATAAAAAAGGTTTCCTATCTCTGCATTCGCCACTTGGCGCTCTCCGCAACAAGCAGGAAACTATCATAAAACTGTGGCCCACCATATATATGCCGGTAATACAAGTCTCAAATAAAAGAAGATACACGTGGCATTCTCTGAAAGAAAACTCAAAAGACACGTGGCAGTACCCATAGGCAAGTAGCACAAAAAGAAACTTTAAGAAATTGCCACCAGGTATCAACACGTGGTGCTGTTCGCAACAACTATGAGACTAAATAAAATAAGACTGCTATAGCTATGTGGCACACTCCACTGCTTCAACTGAAAAGAAACACGTGGTAGTGTCCGCTTGAAACTTAATACTGCTACTACTAGCTATTGCTTTGACACATGGCGTGATCCGCGCACAGGGACACACAGAAATATAGCCACAAATATAAGCTGGTGAAATATACACTGCAACTGTTAATAAAATGTAGAGTTTTGGAGCTCTACACAAACCTTGATACTTGGATGTGATGCTTTGATGTGGATGGCTCCTCAATTATGTAGCATAATCTTTCTTCTCATGGAGTCTTGGAATGAATGTGGCATCATTATGTTGCATGAATACGTTGTGTGATTTGTGAAGGGGTGAGCTCCAATTTATAAATTTTTGGAGATTCAATTGGATGGTTAGGATTGAATTGAGAGATCAATGGATGATGATTCTTGAGAGCTCTCAAGCAAGGAGAGCATGCCAAGTGTCATGATGAGATTGGTAGATGGTATACGTCCTTGGATCAATGAGGAATGGATGGTCAAGATTGGGATTTGTGAAGATTGGAGGGTTGAGATTGTCTTGGTAGACGAGAGGTATGGGTTTGATTTGATTGAAATTTTAAATTGGGAGGCATGTGTACATGCCCAATTTAAAATTTGACGAAAAAAATGAGTTGGCTTATATTTGAATTTAAAATTGGAAGCATGGGTACATGCCCAATTTAAAATTGGAGGAATAGGGGATGGATGACAAAATGATCTTTGTACATGGGTCTTGACCATGCCTTTTGTAAGAAGGCCATGTGGACATGTACAAGAGGCCCATGCTTTTGTACATTTGGGGGAATGGAGAGGATTTGAACAAGGTTAGATTAGTATTTAAGTTGTGCAAGTGGGGGATTAGGTTAGTTAATTAGGTTAAGGTGACCTAACCAAAAGTGTATAAAATAATAATTAAATAAATACAAATATTTATTTAACTCATGGGATGGGATAAGAGGATATTAGATAAATTAAAATTTTCTAATGTTTGGACTATAGAGAAAGGAGATAAATGATTGATAAATAATTTTGGCTATGGATAAGTATTGATGTAGACCTAGGTATAGGTACGAATGAATAGTAAAAAGCACATGAATAGTGATTTTGACAATAAAATATTATAAAATCATGGATTGAAGGGGATTTAATTAATTAACTATCTAAACATGTGTTTATTCAGTTAATTTGGTAGAAATAGTGATTTAGGGACATTTAGAGATGTTTAGTGATTGTTTAGAGTAGTTTGGGGATGAATTAGAGATGAATTCGGGATGTTTACGGATGACACAAAGAGTGGACAATTTTAGGTGTCTACATTTTGCCCCTCTTTGAGATGGTGTTGTGAAGCAACATCATTTCAAAGAAAGATAAAACATAGCACTAGATGTGATAGGGGAAGATGATAGGATTAAGGATAAGGATGCCCCAACAACTCGAAGTGAGAGTGACAAGGAGGGATAATGATGAGGATGATTGTAGGGATGAGGCCCCCTTGAGAGGGCATGGGGGTTTAAAGTACATGAGTGTGCTCTCGAAAGGATGGTTGTATTAGAAATAAGAGAGTGGAATTTGAAAGACCACATGGATTGGGGGGATATGATAGGTTCGGTGTAAGGGATTGGAGGAAGGGGGTGATGGAGGATAAATGATAGGATAGATGATGAGATATAAAGATGCGATGAATGGATTAAGGAGGAAAATGGATGGATGCAACACATACATGCCCAACATAATACAACCTTGTCTAGATGTGTGAGGAAGTAAACTTAGAGAACATGTCCTTAGTGCATAGAAGGTATTGAATGGACTTAGATGTAAAAGGATGACTGGTATGCAAAAAGTTATTCCAACACACACAAGATATGAATATTAGCTGAAGTAATAATAGTTTTCAACCCCATGGATTATGTGTTATGTTACACTGATAAATGAGATCCATCCTTATTTGATATTGCATAAGATGTTATGCACCAAGGTATAAGGAACTAGGATGATAATGTGTCCCATGCATAAAAGCCAACCGATTAGGTGATAAGCAACCCTATGCTATATAACACCATGATACTATTGTGACAAGTAGGTTACATGGATCCCTACTGATGTAAGATAAAAAGATAATGCACATACACAAACAAGCACACATGCATAAAAATGATTCAAAGACAAAAATGATGTTGCCCCTGGTCAAGCTAAAACACCAAATATGATGAATGGATGATGTTGGATTGTGTTTTTGATGATAAAAATAACACGACGATTGGGAATGATATATCCCGATGAGGGTGATGGATGTTGTTGATCAAAGGCTTGCAACAAGGATAGGAACAAGACGATGGATGTGATTAGATGATGTTGATTATGATGCTTAGCTCGAGATGCACATTAATAAGGATGATCTTGCGATTTGGATTTTTAGGATATTTGGATATTTGAGGATTTGGCTTGTTGGGAGTGGATTGCATTGGTGTGTGTGGAGGCGACCTTTAGTTATATACCAATGACAAGGTAAAGTTGAGTCTATCAATGGGGCATGATGGGATGATGAGGATGAAATGATAAGGGGATAATGGATAAGAGATAGTAGATAGGGAGTAAAAGGAAAGGATGTAGGGATTTAAGGATAATGGATGGTGTGGATTGGGTAATGAAGTGATGGGGCGATAGAGAGTGCTTAGACCAAATTTAAGATATTAAAATCATAGGAAGGAGGGAGGATGGGACGGGGATGTGTGGATAGGGGGATGATAGAGTAGGACAGGATAGAGGATGGGGGAGGATAGGTAGGTGATAGAGGATGATAGATGTAGGATGGATGGATTGAAATAGAGTGACCGACTGGGTGACTTTTGTAAGGAAGCTAAGGTAGTGGAACAACTTCCTACACTAATATTGAGGGGAGAGATATGCAAAAATTTCTAGATATTTACAACAATTACATAAATAAACACAAATAGTAATCATACCACAACACAATAATTATGTGGAGAAACCCTTTTGGGAGAAAAACCCCACAATCCAAAGCCACCCAATATATTATTTAGGAATCAAAAAGATTACAATATACTTGTAGAGCAAGCTTTAACAAGAATATAAAAAACTAGAGATCCAAAGGCAACTCAACATCTATAAGACTCTTTCTCACAACCTCCATCTCAAGTTCCTGATATATAGGAGATACAATACAATAAACCGTCAACGGTAATTACAAAACCATGAGCCAAAACCCCCCCAAAAGTGGCACCCAAATTATCTCCAATCAAATATGCCTTGTGATGTGCAAAATCACACACCAACACATGTAACTCTACCCTTTATAGATCTTTTAAGTGTCCAACACATTTTCACATTTCCCAAAATAGAAGGTCCAACTTCCAAAGGTCATAACTTTTGATCTGGGTGTCCAATTGACGAACCATTTGATGCATCAAAAATCTCGTGAAGAGAACTATCAAGATATAACCTACTTTTCTGGTTACAATAAATTTTGGGGCATCTAAGGACCTCTAAGTGCCCCAAATCTAAGTTTTAATTTTTTTTTAGGAGTTTCACAAAACATAAACATTAATATCTTGCAATCTAGGTTTGATCTTGAGTTGAAACTCACCCAAGATGTTTACTTGATAGTTCTGTACCTTTTGGGAAAATTTTAGGTCCATCCAAGCTTAAATGTAGAGTTACTAAAAATAGTAAGCATTGCCACTTTTAGCCCCTTTTGAACTTTGAAAGTTCTAAACCATTCTTCAAGATAAACAGTATTCAAAAAGACCAAAACTGGGAAGAATAGTAACCTTTTGTAGTGTTGCACATATGTTACCCAAGGTTGTGATGTGGTTGTCATTGATGTCAACACTTAGTTTGGGTTGTCAATGATGATGGTTGATGGTATACTATGATAATGTGGTAAAAGTGATGGTACGAATGTTCATGGTTGGATGTCATGCCTTGTTGAGGACATATCAAGATGGAAATTAGAAGCATCAAGATGATATATTAAGATAGAAATTAAAAGCACTTGTCAGCAGAGATGATATCAAAGAGGACATATTAAGATGGGAATTAGAAGCACTTGGTAACAAAGATGATATCATATTAATACTTTAAGATGGGAATTAGAAGCACTAAAAAGAGGATTAGAAGTGATGTTGATTGTTGCAGTTAGAACTTTGTTGGAGTTGGTAGTAGTTTGGTTGGCAGCATTTGCAACCTATCCTTTAGTTGTCAGATTCTTTGAGAAATGCTCAACATTTCTCCTCTGACGATGTTGTGCTCCTGCAGTTTGGAAGATAGCTTCATTTGTTTTCAAGGCATGTGTGATTCAAGTTTCATGTTGTTTGGTTTACACAAAGAGTGTTTTGCAAATGATTGTTTAAAGATAGTGTTGGTTCTATGAGAGTGCTCACATTGGTGCAAAGATTGGCTCCACATTCCTCCACATTTGTAGATATGGTCATGTGGCTCAGAAATTAAGTTTATTGAGTTATGAATGTGTTATATCTAAGAGTTCAAGTTATTAAACCTTCAGCAGTCAAAGTTACAAGTGACAGAGTTCCAGTCAGTATTCTAGCAGAGTAAAATAGTGATGAAGGCCTGTTGGAATGCTCCACATTCCCCTATAATTGAATATTTGGTCATGTGGTTTTGGGGATATGTTTAGAGATGTTAAATGAATGTTACTTTATAGTATCAAATGATCTAGTGGTCCACAAGTTTAGTTTTCAAATGACAGTGTGCATGATTGTATTGTTTGGTGGCTAGTTTAAGTGTCTGTTGGCCTGTGACAACTTATTGCTGCATGAAATGATGAATTGATTGATGAAGAATGTTCCTGATGACCTTGTGATATGTCCTATTGCTCTATAAGATGTTTTCTTGTTTATCTGGAACTGGTTGTGGTCCAGAATGATGGTTTTACTATTGAAAATGAAGGTAGAACAACTGCTATAAACTTTAAAATTATGTGGTTACAAAGCTGAAAATAAGATTAATCTGTATGAATTAATGTGTAAGTGATTTTGCACTTTCAATTGAATGTAGAATAGAAGAAAATAGCTTGCAAGAAGAAGACAAGTATTTATGTGGAGAAACCCTTTCGGGAAAAAACTCCACACTCAAAGGTGTTTATGCTTGTATTAAATCTCTTTGTAAAAGATTACTTTCAATACTAAAATTTCTCTAAGTCCTTGATGCACTTCAAAAGCTTCTTCAATCTTCAAACTTGTGAAATCTTCATCTCTGGAAAATACATTGTGCTTTTTTAATCACAACTTCAAAAGCTTCTTAATTCAAAAGATTGAAACTCAAATTACAATATATTGTAATTGATAATATGAGACAAGTCCTCATGCAAAAACCAAGCACTCCAAATAGAGAAAACTGAAGGCAGACAAACCCAAGTATCTTGTTAATTGACAGTCTTGATTGTGGGCGCCCAAGTTTGCCCACTCAAACTTAGTCAATATAGAAGATATTTCCAAATAAAAGTAACAATTGAAAATCTCAAGATTGGGCGCCCAAGTTGGCGTAATCTATTTTAATCAAATGAAGTGATCAACACACACCAATTCTCATGCAACAACCTGCATGATTGATGTCCCCAATATTATTCTGAATTAACCTGTTCTGTACATGTAAGTGAAATGTGAACACTTGTAGCATAATGCAAGAGATACCCTTTAATTGAATTTGGTAGATGGAGTGTTTGACAAGTTTTCTGAGTTGGAGTGTTCTGTAAGCAACCTCATAAAAATGACATGAAACAACATGCAAATCCATATAAGTGACATGTAACAACATGCAACTCCATATAACTGACATGAAACAACATGCAACTTCATATAACTAACATGCAACAACATGCAAGTCAAAATAACTGACATGCAAGAACATGCAAGTTCATAGAAGCAACATGTAACAACATGCAAGCACATGCAAGTGACATGCAAAATCATGCAAGCTAATGCAAGTGACATGTAATAACATGCAAGCACATGCAAACTTTTATTAGGTCATGCAACCATATGTAAAAGCATCCAAGTCCATGCAAGCTTTTATGACCTCATGCAACCACATGCAAAAAACATGCAAGTCCATGCAAGCTTTTATGAACTCATGCAAGCAATATTTCAATATCATCCATCTCTAACACTTTAGTTAACTCCAACATTATATCCATGCAAACTATATCAACAAAATCCACTCATGTACATAAAAAAGAAAACTCCAAGTCTAAATATAAGACACCTCCAAAAATGGGTGCACAAGTTAACTCCCACTCACTAGGAATTGTCAAACTCTCAAAATAGACTTCAAGGAGTTGTCAATAAGTCTTCATGGACCCCACTCCAAAAGTGGATGCCCAAGTTTGACCCTACTATTTAGGAGTTAATTAAAATAACCCAAGTGATATAATTAAATATTAATTTATCTCTCAAAGTCCTTATGTGTTGGGGAACACATTCCAAGTACTTTGGAGACACATAGAATTGGCTAGGATTGCAAAGTTAATGGCAACCTTTCCCAACAGTTACTAGGTTATGCTCTTGCCTGGCCAACTAAGGAATGTTGATGGTGTACGGTTCAAAGTATTTGTTGTGTTGAGTCCAAGGAGTGTTTGGAGATGTATGAGTCATGCCAACTCATTTGGGAGATCCACAAGTAATGTTTAATCCTTCATGTGTACCACAAGGATTGTAATGATTGATGTGCTTCAAGTTTCATGTTTTCTTGCTTAAGGGCAACCTGATTCAATTATGTGAAGTATGTAGATGTTATTCCTTGAAGATTGATGTTGTGAAGGATGTTTAGGACTAGGTTAAGCATGTATTGGGATCCACAAGGCATATTCCTCTTCCTGGTGTTTTGTATAGTTCATGTTAAGGCCTTTCCTCTACATGTTTCATGTTGTGTGATCTATGGCCAACTTATAAATTGTAATATTCTTGTTGTATTAGTTGACTTGTAATATAATCAATGTAATATCATGTATATATTGTAAGCCTAGTTGATCTAGGTGATGTATGATTGCAAAAAAGAATATGTGATGTGGTATATGGTTGTGTAATACATTATGATGTGCAACTGAATCTTGAGAAAGAGCAAAAGTAATAGGGCCTATCCTGATTCATCTTGAAGACATTTGTAAGATAGGAGGGAAGTGAAGAGTGTGCCTAGCTAATTTAATCATCAAAAGAAGAGTAAAAAGGTAGAGTTGCAATCATCAAAAGGAGTGAGCTTCATTATTAGTTTCAGATAGTAGAAGGACTGTCATGCTGTAATATTTTCTGAGTTTTTTCTCAGTTTAGGGAGTAGTTGCTTCCTTAGGTTGTAGACCTAAAATAAAGTCTGTAGGGAGTTGTAGCTTCCTTGAGAGTGACCCTAAAAACTTTCTTCAGGGAGTAGGTGCTTCCTTGGGTTGTAGCCCTAAAACAGAATCAGCAGGGAGTAGTAGCTTTCTTGGGTTGCAGCCCTAAAACCAAGTTGTAATTTTGAGCTTCATATATTGTTTGTTAATTCTCACCGCAGGTTTTCCCCATTGGGGTTTTCCATGTACATATGGTGTTATGTTGTGTTGTTCATTGTGTTTATATCTTATGCTTTTGTTAATTCTATAATGTTTAAGTTTTGATCTACTCTAGAGGATTTGAGATTTGATTTGATACTGATTCACCCCCCTCTCAGTATTAGGTATGTTCAACAATTGGTATCAAAGCCAAGTTACTCAAAATAAGCTTAACCACTTGAGGAAGGTCAGAGATGGATAATAATGGATCTCACAAGGCACCTATGTTTGATGAAACAAATTACTCCTTTTGGAAGCTAAGGATGGAAAACTATCTATCTTCTCTAGGGTTTGGTGTTTGGTAAGTTGTCAAAAATGGTTACACTACTCTTGCTTCTGATCCTACAGATGCCGATGAGATAAAGTTGTATGAGAACAGTGCCAAGGCAAAGAGTGCTATCATGAGTGGGCTAGTTGATTCATAACTTTTGAATATAATGAGTTGCAAATATGCTAAAGATGTCCGAGCAAAACTTAGTAGCATTTATGAAGGATATAGTAAAACAAGCCAAGATGCAAATCTTCAAGAATAAATTTGAGACCCTAAGGATGGTAGAAGATGAAGATATTGCAAGTTATATCCTCTGATTAGATGAAATAGTTAATGGCATCACATGTCTTGGTGGAGAAGTAAAAGAAGATGAGATTGTGAAGAAAGTTTTGAGATCTCTCCCTAAATCTTATAGTCATAAGGTATCTGCTATTGAGGAAACTCAGGATTTGGATCAATATACAATAGACCAATTGTTTGGATCTCTCACAACCTTTGAAATGAGAGAATTTGACAAAGGTGCTCCAAAGAAGGAAGAAACATTCAAAGCAAGTAAGAAAGTAGAAAATAAAGTAGTTGATCAAGGTGATGACCTTGATGAGGTAGAAGAAAACTTTGTAAGTAGATTGAAGAAGGGCACTAACAAATACAAAGGTAAGTTACCTTGCAAATGCTTCAATTGTGGGAAAATTAGTCATTTTGCTTCTAAATGTCCTTTTAAATATTCAAGGGGTAGTAACAAGAAAGAGAAGTTCAAAAAGGATCTTTACTCATGGAAAATAGCTTCTCTTCAGAAGATGAGGATCATGATGATTCAAATGATGAAACACTTTTCATGGCCTTGAATGTTGGTGACAAAAGGGATGATATTGGGAATTGTGAAAAGTTTGATACCTTGTAGGATAAGCAAGATAATGAAAAATCAATGGTTGTATGGACTGTCTTTCATGCAAAGAAACAAGCCAATGCTTGGGTAATTGATAGTGATTTTTCTAACCACATGACTGGTGACAAGGAGACATTTATCAGCCTTAAGAAGTGGAATGGTGGAGCTGTTAAGTTTGGTGGTGATGAGTCAGCACAAATATGTGGAAAAGGTACTATAACTATTGATGGGAAGAACATGACCGAGGATGTCCTCTATGTCAAAGGACTAAAGCATAATCTTCTTAGTGTTGAAATTAAGGAACACTAAGAAGGGGGGGTGAATCAGTGTTCTGCAAAACTTCTTAGTTTGTTCCGTAATTAATTCTCCACAAACATTTAAAAGAAAAAAGCATGTACATAAGAATAGAAACAACAAGACCATAACACATGAACACTAGGATTTTATGTGGAAACCCAATTAAGGGAAAAACCATGGTGGGGGTTAACCCACAAGAAATTATACTCTGTTAAAAGTATTGCAAATGGGGAAGGCACATGCCTTCAGGGCACACTTCCCAGAGCTCACTACTCCAAGAGGCTCACTGCCTACAGAAATGATTACAAGAAGATTACATAATGTTTGAACTAATGAATAACATCTACCAATGCAAAAATTTAGTTCCTGTTAAGCACAAAATACTAATCTTACACACTTCATCCTTACTCTACCCTATTTCACTCTTTGGCCATAATATGAGCTTAGATCTTCACCTTCGTACTTCTTCCTACCCTTTTTCTCACTTACTCCATTATCACATCACAATCACACCTCAAAATACTTGAATCCATCAGCTACATATATCCACATCAAGAAATTCAATCAACTGTAGTCGGCTTCAAGAAAACTTAGAACATTTGTTAAGAACTCTACTCTGTTAGCTAAATCTATGCATAATCAACAACGTGGACCAAAAAATTGTGTTCTCAAATCATCAATCATATCAACCAATACCATTGATTATCACAAAATGCTTAACCAATAGCTTTTCTTCATCTTGACCAAGATCAAATGCTAGGTCGGCCTATTCTTCTTTTGACTGTACTGACTAACTGGAACCCAATACTCAAATGCTTATAACTTTTGAATCCTTCATCACTAGAGGCTAAATTATTGGATTTAGATAGTCTTGATAATCCTTATTACTCCCTCAGATCTACAGTACACTATGGTTTACCACCGGAGAGATCCGGACCCTATCACATGCTCTATTTCTGCCTACCCAGACTTAGACAAATCTTCACTTTGACTTCCGGTATGAACAAATAATGTAATGTGGATATATAAGATAGACTTAGTTTCCATCAATGACAACACCTGTCATGCATAGCAATGTCTCTTGCCAACAATCTTTGCCTTTGGCATTGATGACAACACTTAGTGAAAAAATGACTAAGTGTCGGAACAACCCCCCCTTACTATGTACACTTATGCTTTTCACTATTCTCTAGTGCTCTCCCTTTGCTGGATTCCTCATTTTTCACTGCTCTTCACTCCCCCTTTGACATCAATGGTAAAGGCTGGACTTTTTGGGTGTAACAATTCCATAATCTCACATTCCTCCATAATGGAGTGTATATGCAATACAACTTTATAGCCAGGAGTGAATATTGCCTTGTGGTCCAGTAGTTCCAATATCTGTAATTGAGCATCAAACTTGACAAAATCCACATACCAAAATTCACCAAAAATTTCATGTACATGGGCATATATACAAGCAACCCTATGAGTTATTTACATAAGTTTGAACACATCACCAAAGACATTCCTCAACAACTCCAACTCATTGTCCCAACTCCTCTTCATGTTGTTCAAAATTGAGATGTAACCATTGAATAAGAATGCTTGAGACTTTGCTTTCCTCAAGTCAATAGGATCACTTGACTTAGCAGTGGCTTGGGCTTCAGTCAAAGCATTGAACATTGTTTCCAATTTGGGCAAAATTAGTCCCCAGAGCTCACTCATCCTTGCCTCAATGCTCTCCTCTTTTTTCAATTTCTTTATTTCTTCAATCAAGTTGATTGCTTGACACTCCTTGCTTGCCATAGATGCTGTCACAGGATCAAAAGATTTGGATACACTTGATAGTTTTTTCTTAGACTCCTTTATTTTATCTTCAATATCCTCTATAACTTTAGGACAAGATAAGAAAAATTTATATAGATTTCCTCCTTCTGTAAGAGCCTTTTGAATACTCTTTACACTAGCTTCCATCACAATTCTATCTACTCCAATCATCCCTTTTAGAGCATCAAATCTTTTATCATTGAATTCATTTTGAACCTTGACCTCTGCAGACTTCTCTAGAGATTCAAAATGAGAACTTATTGAGTTTATTAGACTTTTCAATTGGTTGGAGGGAGATGCAGATGAATCCTTTTGAAAGGTGGGATTGATCTTCTCCAAGATTCCTAATGCCAAACCAAGTAGCTCACTGTCTTCTATGTGAGACTTCAAAATATCTTCTATAGCTTTAGCTTGTGCGAGATAGGCCCACTTTATCTTCTGAACTGATGAAAGATTGTCCAAATTGATTGGACCTTTCAATTCTTCTACAACTAGTTTATCATTTTCTAAAATTTATTTCATTGCTTCTATAGTGTCTCTTGCCCAAGATGCTGATGTATCTATTTGATCCTTACCAGTAATGTCAATCGGATTGTCTTGCTTGGGCTCTTCCTCAACCTTTGCAATCTCTTCTTCCTTTTCTTTTTTGTCCTTGGCCTTTTCTGCTTCTTGGTCCTTAGCTTCTTCTATTTCATACTCTTTATTTTTCAATGAATCATCTTCATCTGTTTCAACATTCATCTTTGTATCTTCTTTTCCGGATTGATCCAGAGGAGTTTGAATACCTCTTGCATCATTAGTTTTATCTATCATCTTTTCATCTTCTTTGTTTATTACTTCGTCTTCAACAACAGAGGAGTCATCTATCTCAGTTTTCTTCTCATCTCTCTGCTGCTCTTCATCATTCAAAATTTATTCATCCTCAGTATCAACCAGTTCTTCTGTAACCACATAGAACTTGTTCTTATCCAATACTTTCTTCAGAATCTATTTTGTTTCTTTAACAACTTCATCAAGATCTACAATTATCTGCTTATTCATCCTTGTTTTGCTTCTGAAATCATTCTTGACCTCTTTAAAAGTTTTATCTGCTTCTTTGTTGGAGATCACCGGACAAAAACTAGATAACACATGTTCCCTCAGCTCCAAATATTTATCTTTAGCAACCTCTTTCCTCATTTCCAAAATGTTACTCAGACGAATTTTAGATAAAATTTCCACAAGAGCTCTATTGAATGTATTCAAGTATTTATAGTGGCATCATCCAAAATTCTCTTGTTTGCATCATCAAAAGTGTCATAATATTTTAATATGGGTTTCAGATTCCCATGAATTGTCACAACATTCACAATTTCTTCTATAGACAAAGTGGATTTTCTAGCTTGGGTTTCAGTCTTTTGTCTTTTACTTACCTTCATACTTCCAGAAGGCTTATCTTTTGTAGCCTTTGAAGCTTCTTCTTTCTTTGTCTTTATTTCCTTTACTACTTCATCTGATTTTGTTTCCTCATCATCTTTAATGCTCACATATGTTCTGGATGCTTTAGTCTTCATTCTCTTACCATCTTTATCAGATGGTTTGTCTTCCAGTTTCTTTGTTCTGACAGGTTTTGTGTGAACAAAGGTAGCAGCAGAGCTTCTTATTTTTTCTAGGCTAGCTGGTGGAGACTTCCGGAGCACTTCCTTGTTTCTTATCCTGCATCTCCTTCTCAGCCTTTTCTGTTCTTTCCCTAAATTGCCTCACAACTTCTTTAGTAAGGCCTAAATTCTTAGCCAACTGCTCAACTTATTTCCTTACTTTCCTTTTGGTTTTAGGAGCCTTGAATTCAAGATGCAATTTTTGTGAAATTTCTTCATAAGTTCCAAATTTCTCAACAAAATCATCCTTAGGTTTGCTCAAGAGATGTTGAGCATACATATCCAAAATTTTTCCATCTACCTCATACCCCATGGGTATGATCCAAACAGTTCTGGGTTCTACTGCTTCCATTAAGCACTAATCAGTGTCCACCATAAAATAGATTTCATTCTTGTATTTCTCAACAATTGATTTAGGGATTCTTTCCCTAGAATGCATCATATTCTAAAAGTTGTTGAAGTATCCCCAGATTGTAGTTTTCTATGCTTTAGAGTCACCAATGCTATGTATATGATTTCTTATCTGAATAGAAACTAACATGTGATTAGTCCAGTGCACACCCTTTACTCCAGGCACCTCATTCATGAAGTAGAAAAATAGACATAGAACCAAAGTACCATATTTAAAGTTGTTTTTCTTGTCTTTCTTTATTTTGTTCAAGTTCTCAATTAGTTGGTTATGTAATAACTCACACAGGTCATAATTTGCATTTTCTTTTAACATTTGGTATGCAATATATATGGCCGTTCTTGAAATAGATTTCTCCCTACTGGAGTGATAAATTTTGTAACCAATTACCATTGAAGAAAACTTAACATCCAGATCAATAATATCATTGATAGTCATTGCCCTTTTATCAAATCTGGCACTGGTTGCATCAGTCACTGTGAGATATGAGAACAAAATGAAGATAAAAACATAAATCAAATGCAAAATACAAAATGAATATTAGAACATAAATCAAATGTAAAATACAACGATTATACCTTCATAATGACTCACAAATCCAAGAGAGAAGGAGTTGCACCCGATATAGCTCCTCAGATTTTACCCATGACTAGTGTGTAGATGTGGATTGCTTAGTTCTTGCAACACAATGTAGATGAGTGATTTTGGGCTTAGATGAAGATGGAGATAGAGATGAGGCCTGATTTTGGCATTATGATGGTATGATGAGGAGATTGTGGAGTGATTTTGGTAGAGGTTTGATGCATGAAGAAGTCTCTCTAAATGGCTTAGAGAGGGGTCTCATTTATAGAGTTTTGGAAATGAGGATGGAGCGTGAGGATTAGAAGATGAGATCAAGGGCTAGGAATAAAAATAAATCTTTTATTCATTTTGGGGAAAAAGAGGTGATAAATGAGGTATGGGTGTGAAAGAATGGAAAATGAATTAAAAATTCATTTGGGGAATGGGAAATGAATTAAGAATTCATTTTGGGGATAA